>CM056210.1:1520521-2120521 GCA_029692085.1 Gymnothorax javanicus
GCATGTCAACACTTTTCATTCTGTGTATAACTAAGTGGGAAAGTGACAAACATGAGTGAAATGTGACTATATGACTGAATGAGATTGAATTTGTTCATATCTCCGTAAAGAAGGTAGCTAGAGCTCTGAAACTGTGGCTATACGCACTTTCATGAAAACACGCTTCTTTGAGCTTTTAAGCTCAGAACGTGAATCTGTGCGTGTATCTAGCTTAGGAAGTCCTTCAGATCACTGTGCAATGCATATATGGCATCGTTTGGTCCAATGTACATGTATGGCCATTTGCAAGTGAATATGAGCTTCTGAAGTGAAAATATGCACTTTTTCAAAAACTTGTTTTTTTTTTTCATTCTGCATGTCAACACTTTTCATTCTGTGTATAACTCAGAGGGAAAGTGACAAACATGAGTGAAATGTGACTATATGACTGAATGAGATTGAATTTGTTCATATCTCCGTAAAGAAGGTAGCTAGAGCTCTGAAACTGTCGCCATACGAGACTTTTCATGAAAAACACGCTTCTTTTGAGCTTTTTAGCTCAGAACTTGAATCTGTGCGTGTATCTAGCTTGGGAAGTACTTCAGATCACTGTGCAATGCATATATGGCATCGATTGGTCCAATGTACATGTTTCAAAAACATTCTGCAAGTAATATGAGCTTCTCAAGTGAAAATATGCACTTTTTTTAAAAACTTGTTTTTTTTTTCATTCTGCATGTCAACACTTTTCATTCTGTGTATAACTCAGAGGGAAAGTGACAAACATAGGAAATGTGACTATATGACTGAATGAGAATGAATTTGTTGCATATCTCCGTGAAAGGTAGCTAGAGCTCTGAAACTGTGGCTATATCGCACTTTCATGAAAAAACACGCTTTGAGCTTTTAAGCTCAGAACGTGAATCTGTGCGTGTATCTAGCTTGGGAAGTCCTTCAGATCACTGTGCAATGCATATATGGCATCGTTTGGTCCAATGTACATGTATGGCCATTTGCAAGTGAATATGAGCTTCTGAAGTGAAAATATGCACTTTTTCAAAAACTTGTTTTTTTTTCATTCTGCATGTCAACACTTTTCATTCTGTGTATAACTAAGTGGGAAAGTGACAAACATGAGTGAAATGTGACTATATAACTGAATGAGATGAATTTGAATTTGTTCTATCTCCGTAAGGAAGCGAGCTAGAGCTCTGAAACTGTCGCTATACGCACTTTCATGAAAACACGCTTCTTTGAGCTTTTAAGCTCAGAACTTGAATCTGTGCGTGTATCTAGCTTAGGAAGTACTTCAGATCACTGTGCAATGCATATATGGCATCGTTTGGTCCAATGTACATGTATGGCCATTTGCAAGTGAATATGAGCTTCTGAAGTGAAAATGTGCACTTTTTTAAAAACTTGTTTTTTTTTCATTCTGCATGTCAACACTTTTCATTCTGTGTATAACTCAGAGGGAAAGTGACAAACATGAGTGAAATGTGACTATATGACTGAATGAGATTGAATTTGTTCATATCTCCGTAAAAGAAGAGCTAGAGCCTGAAACTGTGGCTATTCTGCATGAAAAACACGCTTTTGAGCTTTTAAGCTCAGAACTTGAATCTGTGCGTGTATCTAGCTTAGGAAGTCCTTCAGATCACTGTGCAATGCATATATGGCATCGTTTGGTCCAATGTACATGTATGGCCATTTGCAAGTCCTTCAATATGAAATGTGAAAAATATGCACTTTTAAAAAAACTTATTTTTTTTTTTTTCTGCAAATATGCACTTTTTCATTCTTATTTTTTTTCATTCTGCAACATAAGTGAAATGTACTATTCACTGAATGAACTTGAATTTTGTTACAAAGATGAGCTTCTGATGTGACTGCTGTGGCTATCTGAATGAGATTGAATTTGTTCCTATCTCCGAACTAATCTGTGCGTGCCAGCTTGGGAAGTCCTGAAACTGTGCAATGTATATGCATCCAATGAAATGGCCATTTGCAGCTTTTTTAAAAAAACTTTCAAAAACTTTTTTTTTTTTTCATTCTGCATTTTTTTCATTCTGTATAACTCAGAGGAAAGTTACAAACATGTGAAATGACATATGACTGAATGAGATTGTTTGGTCCTATGTACATGTATGAGCTCTGAAATGTGCTATATGAATATGAGCTTCTTGGGCTTTTTAGGCCAGAACTTGAATCTGTCGCGTATGGAAGTACTTCAGATCACTGTGCAATGCATATATGGCATCGTTTGGTCCAATGTACATGTAAATATGAGCTTCTGAAGTGAAAATATGCACTTTTTTAAAAGTTGTTTTTTTTCATTCTGCATGTCAACACTTTTCATTCTGTGTATAACTAAGTCGGGAAAGTGACAAACATGAGTGAAATGTGACTATAAGACTGAATGGGGAGGAATTTGTTCTTATCTCCGTCAGGAAGCGAGCTAGAGCTCTGAAACTGTGGCTATACATAATTTCATGAAAAACGCTTTTTTGAGCTTTTAAGTTCAGAACTTGAATCTGTGCGTGTATCAAGCCTGGGAAGAGCTTCAGATCACTGTGCAATGCATATATGGCATCGATTGGTCCATTGTGAATGTATGGCAATTTGCATGTGAATATGAGCTTCTGAAGTTAAAATATGCACTTTTTTAAAAACTTGTTTTTTTTTTCATTCTGCATGTCAAAACTTTTCATTCTGTGTATAACTCAGTGGGAAAGTGACAAATATGATTGAAATGTGACCATATGACTGAATTAGAGTGAATTTGTTCCTATCTCAGTTAGGAAGCGAGCTAGAGCTCTGAAACTGTGTCTATATGCAATTTCATGAAAACACGCTTCTTGAGCTTTTTCAGCTCAGAACTTGAATCTGTGCATGATTCTAGCTTGGGAAGTCCTTCAGATCACTGTGCAATGCATATATGGCATCGATTGGTCCAATGTGCATGTATGGCCATTTGCAAGTGAATATGAGCTTCTGACGTGAAAATATGCACTTTTTTAAAAAACTTGTTTTTTTTTCATTCTGCATGTCAAAACTTTTCATTCTGTGTATAACTAAGTGGGAAAGTGACAAACATGAGTGAAATGGGGCTATATGACTGAATGAGATTGAATTTGGTCCTATCTCCGTAAAAAGTTTAGCTAGAGCTCTGAAACTGTGGCTATCTCACTTTCATGAAAACGCTTCTTTGAGCTTTTAAGCTCAGAACTTGAATCTGTGCGTGTATCTAGCTTGGGAAGTCCTTCAGATCACTGTGCAATGCATATATCACATCGATTGGTCCAATGTATATGTTTGTCCATTTGCAAGTGAATATGAGCTTCTGAAGTTAAAATATGAACTTTTTAAAAAACTTTTTTTTTTTTTCATTCTGCTTGTCGATACTTTTCATTCGGTGTTTAACTCAGTGGGAAAGTAACAAACATGAGTGTAATGTGACTATATGACTGAATGAGAGATTGAATTTGTTCCTATCTCGGTAAGTGTTTTAGCTGGAGCTATTAAACTGTGGCTATCGCACTTTCATGAAAAAACACGCGTCCTGAGCTTTTAAGCTCAGAACTTGAATCTATGGGTATATCTAGCCTGGGAAGTCCTTCAGATCACTGTGCAATGCATATATGGCATAGATTGGTCCAATGTACATGTCTGGCCATTTGCAAGTGAATATGAGCTTCTGAAGTTAAAATATGCGCTTTTTAAAAAAACTTGTTTTTTTTTTTCATTCTGATTGTCAAAACTTTTCATTCGGGTGTATAAGTCAGTGGGAAAGTGACAAACATAGAGAAAATGTGACTATATGACTGAATGAGATTGAATTTGTTCCTATCTCTGTCAGGAAGAGAGCTAGAGACTCTGAAACTGTGGCTATAATGCACTTTCATGAAAAACACGCTTCTTTCAGCTTTTAATCTCAGAACTTGAATCTGTGCGTGATTCTAGCTTGGGAAGTCCTTCAGATCACTGTGCAATGCATATATGGCATCGATTGGTCCAATGTGCATGTATGGCCATTTGCAAGTGAATATGAGCTTCTGAAGTGAAAATATGCACTTTTTAAAAACTGTTTTTTTTTCATTCTGCATGTCAAAACTTTTCATTCTGTGTATAACTAAGTGGGAAAGTGACAAACATGAGTGAAATGGGGCTATATGACTGAATGAGATTGAATTTGTTCCTATCTCCGTGGGGACGCGAGCCAGAGCTCTGAAACTGTGGCTATACGCACTTTCATGAAAACGCGCTTCTTTGAGCTTTTAAGCTCAGAACTTGAATCTGTGCGTGTATCTTGGGGAAGTCCTTCAGATCACTGTGCAATGCATATATGGCATCGATTGGTCCAATGTACATGTATGGCCATTTGCAAGTGAATATGAGCTTCTGAAGTTAAAATATGCACTTTTTAAAAAGTTTTTTTTTTTTCATTCTGCTTGTCAAAACTTTTTCATTCGGTGTTTAACTCAGTGGGAAAGTGACAAAACATGACTGTAATGTGACTATATGACTGAATGAGAGTGAATTTGTTGCATTCTCCATTAGAAGCGAGCTAGAGCTCTGAAACTGTGGCTATATGCAATTTCATGAAAACAAGCTTCTTTGAGCTTTTAAGCTCAGAACTTGAATCTGTGCGTGTATCTAGCCTGGGAAGTTCTTCAGATCAGTGTGCAATGCAGATATGGCATCGATTGTTCCATTTTGAATGTATGGCCATTTGCAAGTGAATATGAGCTTCTGAAGTGAAAATATGCACTTTTTTTTAAAATTGCTTTTTTTTTAGGTCTGCATGTCAAAACTTTTCATTCTGTGTATAACTAAGCGGGAAAGTGACAAAGATGAGTGAAATGTGACTATATGACAGAATGAGAGTGAATTTGTTCCTATCTCCGTAAGGTAGCGAGCTAGAGCTCTGAAACTGTGGCTATACGCAATTTCATGAAAACACGCTTGAGCTTTTAAGCTCAGAACTCGAATCTGTGCGTGTATCTAGCCTGGGAAGTCCTTCAGATCACTGTGCAATGCATATATGGCATCGATTGGTCCAATGTGCATGTATGGCCATTTGCAAGTGAATATGAGCTTCTGAAGTGAAAATATGCACTTTTTAAAAACTTGTTTTTTTTTCATTCTGATTGTCAAAACTTTTTCATTCTGTGTATAACTCAGTGGGAAAGTGACAAACATGAGTGAAATGTGACTATATGACTGAAAGAGAGTCAATTTGCTACTATCTCCGTAAGGAAGAGAGCATGAGCTCTGAAACTGTGGCAAAATGCAATTTCATGAAAACACGCTTCTTTGAGCATTTAAGCTCAGAACTTGAATCTGTGCTTGTATCTAGCTTAGGAATTCCTTCAGATCACTGTGCAATGCATATATGGCATCGATTGGTCCAATGTACATGTATGGCCATTTGCAAGTGAATATGAGCTTCTGAAGTGAAAATATGGACTTTTTTAAAAAATTGCTTTTTTTTAGGTCTGCCTGTCAAAACTTTTCATTCTGTGTATATCTCAGTGGGAAAGTGATAAATATGATTGAAATGTGACTATATGACTGAATGAGAGTGAATTTTTTCCTATCTCCATTAGGAAGTGAGCTAGAGCTCTGAAAATGTGGCTATATGCAATTTCATGTAAACACGCTTCTTTTAGCTTTTAAACTCAGAACTTGAATCTGTGCGTGTATCTAGCTTAGGAAGTCCTTCAGATCACTGTGCAATGCATATATGGCATCGATTGGACCATTGTGAATGTATGGCCATTTGCAAGTGAATATGAGCTTCTGAAGTGAAAATATGAACTGTTTTAAAAAATTGCTTTTTTTTAGGTCTGCATGTCAAAACTTTTCATTCTGTGTATAACTCAGCGGGAAAGTGACAAACATTATTGAAATGTGACCATATGACTGAATGAGAGTGAATTTGTTTCTATCTCCGTAAGGAAGCTTAGCTAGAGCCCTGAAACTGTGGCTATACGCAATTTCATGAAAAAACACGCTTCTTTGAGCTTTTTAAGCTCAGAACTTGAATCTGTGCGTGTATCTAGCCTGGGAAGTCCTTCAGATCACTGTACAATGCATTTAAGGGATCGATTGGACCAATGTGCATGTATGGCCATTTGCAAGTGAATATGAGCTTATGAAGTGAAAATATGCACTTTTCTAAAAACTTGTTTTTTTTTTCATTCTGCATGTCAAAACTTTTCGTTCTGTGTATAACTCAGTGGGAAAGTGACAAACATGAGTGAAATGTGACTATATGGCTGAATGAGAGTGAATTTGCTCCCATCTCCGTGAGGAAGAGAGCCTGAGCTCTGAAACTGTGGCTATATGCAATTTCATGAAAACCCGCTTCTTTGAGCTTTTTGAGCTCAGAACTTGAATCTGTGCGTGTATCTAGCCTGCGAAGTCCTTCAGATCAGTGTGCAATGCATATATGGCATCGATTGGTCCATTGTGAATGTATGGCCATTTGCAAGTGAATATGAGCTTCTGAAGTTAAAAATATGCACTTTTTAAAAATTGCTTTTTTTTAGGTCTGCATGTCAAAACTTTTCATTCTGTGTATAACTCAGTGGGAAAGTGACAAACATGATTGAAATGTGACCATATGACTGAATGAGATTGAATTTGTTCCATTCTCCGTAAGGATGCGATCTAGAGCTCTGAAACTGTGGCTATACGCTTTCATGAAAACACGCTTCTTTGAGCTTTTAAGTTCAGAACTTGAATCTGTGCTTGTATCTAGCTTAAGAAGTCCTTCAGATCACTGTGCAATGCATATATGGCATCGATTGGTCCAATGTACATGTATGGCCATTTGCAAGTGAATATGAGCTTCTGAAGTGAAAATATGGACTTTTTTAAAAAATTGCTGTTTTTTAGGTCTGCCTGTCAAAACTTTTCATTCTGTGTATATCTCAGTGGGAAAGTGACAAATATGATTGAAATGTGACCATATGACTGAAAGAGAGTGAATTTGTTCCTGTCTCCATTAGGAAGTGAGCTAGAGCTCTGAAACTGTTCCTATATGCAATTTCATGAAAACACGCTTTTTTGAGCTTTTAAGCTCAGCACTTGAATCTGTGCGTGTATCTAGCCTGGGAAGTCCTTCAGATCAATGTGCAATGCATATATGGCATCAATTGGTCCAATTTACATGTATGGCCATTTGCAAGTGAATATGAGCTTCTGAAGTGAAAATATGCACTTTTTTAAAAAATTGCTTTTTTTTCATTCTGCATGTCAAAACTTTTTATTCTGTGAATAACTTAGTGGGAAAGTGACAAACATGAGTGAAATGTGACGATATGACAGAATGAGAGTGAATTTGCTCCTATCTCCGTAAGGAAGAGAGCTAGAGCTCTGAAACTGTGGCTATATGCAATTTCATGAAAACACGCTTCTTTGAGCTTTTAAGCTCAGAACTTGAATCTGTGCGTGTATCTAGCCTGGGAAGTCCTTCAGATAAGTGTGCAATGCATATATGTCATCGATTGGTCCATTGTGAATGTATGGCCATTTGCAAGTGAATATGAGCTTCTGAAGTTAAAATATGCACTTTTTTAAAAACTTGTTTCTTTTTCATTCTGCATGTCAAAACTTTTCATTCTGTGTATAACTCAGTGGGAAAGTGACAAACATGAGTGAAATGTGACAAAATGACTGAATGAGATTGAATTTGTTCATATCTCCGTAAGGAAGCGAGCTAGAGCGCCAAAAACTTTGGCTTTACGCACTTTCATGAAAACATGCTTCTTTGAGGTTTTAAGCTCAGAACTTGAATCTGTGCTTGTATCTGGCCTGGAAAGTGCTTCAGATCACTTTGCAATGCATATATGGCATCGATTGGTCCAATGTACATGTATGGCCATTAGGAAATGAATATGAGCTTCTGAAGTGATGAAATGCACTGTTTTAAAAACTACCTTTTTTTAGGTCTGCATTTTAAAACTTTCCATTCTGGGTATAACTCAGTGGGAAAGTGACAAACATGATTGAAATTTGACTATATGACTAGAGATGAATTTGAAGCTTTCTCCTTAAGAAAGCGAGCTAGACCGCTGAAACTTTGGCTATACGCACTTTCATGAAAAACAAGCTTCTTTGAGGTTTTAACCTGAACACTTGAATCTGTGCGTGTATCTGGCCTGGGAAGTGCTTCAGATCATTCTGCAATGCATATATGGCATCAATTCATCCAATGTGCATGTATGGCCATTTGGAAGTAAATATTAGCTTCTGAAGTGAAGATATGGACTTCTTTAAAAAATTGGTTTTTTTTGGGTCTGCATGTCAAAACTTTTCATTCTGTGTATAACTCAGAGGGAAAGTGACAAACATGAGT
Organism: Gymnothorax javanicus; assembly: GCA_029692085.1. NCBI lineage: Eukaryota > Metazoa > Chordata > Actinopteri > Anguilliformes > Muraenidae > Gymnothorax > Gymnothorax javanicus. The sequence continues at coordinate 1,528,866 of CM056210.1, forward strand.
GAAATGTGACTATATAGCTGAATGAGAGTGAATTTGCTCCTATCTCCGTAAGAAAGCGAGCTAGAGCACTGAAACTTTGGCTTTACGCAGTTTCATGAAGACACGCTTTGAGATTTTAAGCTGAGAACTTGAATCTGTGCGTGTATCTGGCCTGGGAAGTGTTTCAGATCACTGTGCAATGCATATATGGCATCGATTTGTCCATTGTGCATGTATGGCCATTTGGAAGTGAATATGAGCTTCTGAAGTGATGAAATGCACTTTTTTAAAACTACCTTTTTTTTAGCTCTGCATGTCAAAACTTTTCATTCTGTGTCTAACTCACTGGGAAAGCGTCAAACATGAGTGAAATGTGACAATAGGACTGAATGAGAGTGAATTTGCTGCTATCTCCTTCAGGAAGCAAGTTAGAGTGCTGAAAATGTGGCTAGACGCACTTTTATGAAAACATGCTTCTTTTGAGGTTGTTAGCTCAGAACTTGACTGATATGGCTGCAGGGGGTCTGTTCAGGGGTGATGAGTGGAGTCATCTGTCTCTATTGGGGTTAATGATATGACTGCAGGCGCAGTTTACAGGTGTAATGAGTACAGTCACCTGTCTCTATTAGGATTAATGATATGACTGCAGGGGGAGTGTTCAGGGGTAATGAGCACAATCACCTGTCTCTATTAGGGTTAATGATATGACCGCAGGGGAGTGTACAGGGGTGATGAGTGGAGTCACCTGTCTCTATTAGGGTTAATGATATGACTGCAGGGGGGGAGGTACAGGGGTAATGAGTACAATCACCTGTCTCCAACAGGGTTAATGATATGACCGCAGGGGGAGTGTACAGGGGTGATGAGTGTAGTCATCTGTCTCTATTTGGGTTAATGATATGGCTGCAGGGGCAGTGCACATGGGTGATGAGTACAGTCACCTGTCTCTATTAGAGTTAAAGATATGACTGCAGAGGGTTTCCAGGGTAATGAGTGGAGTCACCTGTCTCTATTAGGGCTTAATGATATGACTGCAGGGGGAGTGTACAGGGGTGATGAGTTCAGTCACCTGTCTCTATTAGGGTTAATGATATGACTGCAGAGGGAGTTTGCAGGGATGATGAGTGAAGTCACCTGTCTCTATTAAGGGTAATGATATGACTGCTGGGGCAGTGTACAGGGCTAATGAGTTCAGTCATCTGACTCTATTAGCGTTAATGATATGACTGCAGGGGGAGTGCACAGGGTTGATGAGTGGAGTCACCTGTCTCTATTAGGGTTAATGATATGACTGCAGGGGGAGTACACAGGGGTAATGATTCCTGTCACCTACCTCTTTTTTAGCGTTAATGATATGACAGCAGGGGGAGTGTACAGGGGTAATGAGTTCCGTCACCTGTTTCTATTATGTTTAAAGATATGACTGCAGGGGGAGTGTACAGGGATGATGAGTGGACTCACCTGTCTCTATTCGTGTTTATTCTATGACTGCAGGGGGAGTGTGCAGGGGTAATGAATACAGTCACCTGTTTCTATTAGGGTAATGATGAGACTGCAGGCGGAGTGTACAGGGGTAATGAGTTCAGCCACCTGCCTCTATTAGGGTTAATGACATGACTGCAGCAGGAGTGTACGGGGGTAATGAGTACAGTCACATGTCTCGATGAGAGTACATGATATGACTGCAGGGGGAGTGTACAGGGGTGATGAGTACAGTCACCTCTCTCTATTAGGGTTAAAGATATGACTGCAGGAGGAGTGTACAGGGGTGATGAGTTCAGTCACCTGCCTCTATTAGGGTTAATGTTATGACTGCAGGGGGAGTGTACAGGGCTAATGCGTACACTCACCTGCCTCTATTAGGGTTAATGAAATGACTGCAGGGGGAGGGTACAGGGGTGATGAGTGTAGTCACCTGTCTTTATTAGGTTTAATGATATAGCTGCAGGGGGAGTGTACAGGGTTAATGAGTACAGTCACCTGTCTCTATTAGGGTTAATGATGTGGCTGCAGGGGGCCTGTATGGGGGTAGTGAGTACAATCACCTGTCTCTATCAGGGTTAATTAAATGACTGCAGGGGGACTGTGTAGGGGTGATGAGAGGAGTCACCTGTCTCTATGAAGTTTAATGATATGACTGCCGGGGGAGTGTACTGGGGTGATGAGTGGAGTCACGTGTCTCTATTAGGGTTAGTGATTTGACTGCAGGGGGAGAGTACAGGGGTGATGAGTGGAGTCACCTGTGTCTATTAGGGTTAGTGATTTTACTGCAGGGGGAGTGCACATTGGTGATGAGTACAGTCACCTGTCTCTATTAGGGTTAAGGATATGACTGCAGATGGAGTGCACAGGGGTAATGAGTGGAGTCTCCTGTCTATATTAGGGTTAATGATATGACTGCAGGGGGATTGTACAGGGGTAATGAGTTCAGTCACCTGTTTCTATTAGGGTTAATGATATGACTGCAGGAGGAGTGTACAGGGGTAATGAGTTCAGTCACCTCCCTCTATGAAGGTTAATGATATGTTATGGCCCCAATTTGTTATGACGTCAATTTGTTATGACGTCACGTACAGCAAGGGATTACAGACAAAATTCTTAAAGTTCAACAGATTTAATTAATCACACACTTTGAACTAATCTACAATGTACATCTACTGACCAAAATTGAAATTAAAAAATGAGATATTCACAGTCCCTCGTAATGGAGATGGCGCTATGTTCGCGATGTCTTGGGACAGGAAAATGCTCCAACACAGGCAAAAAATCCAAAAAGCTTCACAGGTCTTGAAAAAGAGCGACAGGTCTGGTCCAATGTATCCTTCCACTATTTCTATTTGCAATTTCTCCTACTACTTTTCACTCTCTCAATTTTTCTCCTTATATTCTCTTTTCCAGCCCCCTTTGAGGCATGCCCGGGACATGCCCCAAACCTAGCTCCAGACTGCTTAACAAAAAAAATGTCAATACTGCCATCTAGTGGCTTTTTTTTCCCCTTATTACAGATATGACTACAGGGGGAGTGTACAGGGGTGATGATTAGCTTTATTGGTTTTACAATTTTATAAAACACAATATCACAACCAACAAAGCAAAAATTTATATGGACAAATAGATACAGGCCATATACAAAGAAACCCCACTAAACCATACTAAGTAATCACATGACAAATACATTCAAATAGTTCTAAGAAAAACCCCTAAACAAACCCATTAAAGGCATTAAAATTTACCAACATAACCTCAAAGTGGGAGGAAAAAAAAAAAAAAAAAAATATTTTATTCAAATATCAAACTAAATACAACAAAGTTTATTTCACGGAAAAAAAAGGCAAACAACAGACACACAACACTCACTAAAAAACAGATAATACTTTAAATTCTAATACACAAAAACCCATAAAACTCATCAAAAGACAAAATACACTACATGGCCCGTAGAAAACATGCCCGGTTTCCACTCGAGCTGGTGTCCCTCCAGTTGGAGGGGGTGGACTAGATGACCAGTTCTTTCCAGTGGTCCACCCCCATTTCTCCCCGCCAGGTCCTTGTTTTTATAGTCCGGCCAACACGCCGTCTTGAAGAAGGCTCTGGATCCTGGAAGAGTGACCAGGTCCACAGATGTTTTTGGAAGACCTTGATGTTCCTTGTCTCCACAGTGCCTGCTTGATGATGGCGATGATCCTCCACTGACGCTGGCTTGCGGGTGTTTTGCATCCTTGCGATGGTCCATACAGGATCAGCTCAGCAGTCAGGGGGGACCTCGGCAGCAACCTGTTCAGGGAGACAGAGGAACAAACAAGGCCCCAGACCAGCCTGGCCACGGTGCACTCCCAGAAGAGATGATGAACACTCTCCTGGTCAGTGCAACCGCGAGGACAGCGCTCAGTTAGGGGCCAAGTGCGGGGTACATAAAAAACCCTGGTGGGAAGACACTAATGAGCCATTCATTCAGGCAATGTCCTTCTGCTTGTTTGTTAAACAACTGTGAGTGACATTTGCCCAGATGACATCTTGAGGTCTCGGGTCAGACCACCCCTCGGAGCTCTACTGTTTGATTAGATCTTAAGTAAGCCATGATGTTTTTATAGCTCCACGAGGTGAGGCCAGCCGAGGCTGTCCGTCCTGTAGGCAAAGTCCTTTAAGGCCTGAGAGACATAAGGAGGGTCCCAGCAATACGGAATTTTATGGTCTAGCACGCCCAAGCCCATCGCCCTAAGGAAGGGGGGGTGGCATAGTACCTAATAAAGGCACTTGCCGTTTCTCCCCCTTCCCAGTGCTCTGGACAAGGGCGGCCAGACCCTGCACCATAATGATTGTAACAATGTCTGAAACCACCCCGCCCCCATTCCTCTCCTCCTTGAGGAGAGTAGTTCATTTTAAACGTTCCATTTTAGACCCCCAGACAAAACGAAAGGCCAACCGGGCAATTTGTTTGCTGGTGGCAAGACCCTCCCCACATAGAAAAGAATGGGGAGGACTATTGCCTTCAGGATAAAGATCTTACCCTCCATGGTCGAACAGTTAAGTTGAGTTAAGTCACCTGTCTCTATTAGGGTTAATGACATGACTGCAGCAGGAGTGTACAGGGGTAATGAGTTCTGTCACCTGTTTCTATTAGGGTGAGTGATAAGACTGCAAAGGAGTTTACAGGGGTGATGAGTGGAGTCACCTGTCTCTATTAAGGTTAATAATATGACTGCAGGAAGTGCACAGGGGTAATGATTTCAGTTATCTGTCTCTATTAGGGTTAATGATATGACTGCAGAGGGAGTTTACAGGGGTAATGATTTCAGTCATCTGTCTCTATTAGGGTTAAAGATATGACTGCAGGGGGAGTGTACAGGGGTGATGAATGGACACACCTGTCTCTATAAGTGTTTATGATATGACTGCAGGGGGAGTGTGCAGGGGTGATGAGTGGAGTAACCTCTCTCTATTAGGGTTAAAGATATGACTGCAGGGGGAGTGTACTGGGGTGATGAAGTCAGTCCCCTGCCTCTATTAGAGCTAATGATATGATTGCAGGAGGAGTGTACAGGGGTAATGAGTACAGTCAAATCTCCCTATTAGGGTTAATGATTTGACTGCAGAGGGAGTTTACAGGGGTAATGAGTTAAATCACCTGTCTCTATTAGGGTTAATGATATGACTGCAGGGGGAGTGCACAGGGGTAATGATTTCAGTCATCTGTCTCTATTAGGGTTAATGATATGACTTCAGGGGGAGTGTACAGGGGTAATGAGTTCCATCAACTGTTTCTATTAGGGTTAAAGATATGACTGCAGGGGGAGTGTACAGGAGTGATGAGTGGAGTCACCTGTCTCTGTGGGGTCAGTGATATGGCTGCAGGGGGACTGTACAGGGGTGATGTGGACAATCTCCTGTCTCTATCATGGTAAATGAAATGACTGCAGGAGTGATGAGAGGAGTCACCTGTCTCTATGAAGTTTAATGATATGACTGCAGGGGGAGAGTACAGGGGTAATGTGTTCCGTCACCTGTTTCTATTAGGATTAATGATATGACTGCAGGGGGAGTGTACAGGGGTGATGAGTGGAGTCACCTGTCACTATTAGGGTCAGTGATATGGCTGCAGGGGGACTGTACAGGGGTGATGAATTAAGTCACCTGTATCTATTAGGGTTAATGATATGACTGCAGGGGGAGTGTACAGGGGTAATGAGTTCCGTCACCTGTTTCTTTTAAGGTTAAAGATATGACTGCAGGGGGAGTGTACAGGGGTGATGAATGGACACACCTGTCTCTATAAGTGTTTATGATATGACTGCAGGGGGAGTGTGCAGGGGTGATGAGTGGAGTAACCTCTCTCTATTAGGGTTAAAGATATGACTGCAGGGGGAGTGTACTGGGGTGATGAAGTCAGTCCCCTGCCTCTATTAGAGCTAATGATATGATTGCAGGGGAGTGTACAGGGTAATGAGTACAGTCAAATCTCTCTATTAGGGTTAATGATTTGACTGCAGAGGAGGTACAGAGGTAATGAGCTCCGTCACCTGTCTCTATTAGTGTTAAAGATATGACTGCAGGGGAATGTACAAGGGTTATGAGTTCAGTCACCTGCCTCTATTAGTGTTAATGATATGACTGCAGGGGGAGTGTACATGCGTGATGAGTACTGTCACCTGTATCTATTAGGGATCAGTATATGACTGCAGCGGGAGTTTACAGGGGTAATGAGTGGAGTCACCTGTCTGTATTTGGCTTAATGATATGACTGCAGGGGGAGTGTACAGGGGTAATGAGTGGAGTCACCTGTCTCTATTTGGCTTAATGATATGACTGCAGGGGGAGTGTACAGGGGTAATGAGTGGAGTCACCTGTCTCTACTTGGCTTATTGATATGACTGCAGGGGGAGTGTACAGGGGTAATGAGTGGAGTCACCTGTCTCTACTTGGCTTATTGATATGACTGCAGGGGCAGTGTACAGGTATAATGAGTTCAGTCACCTGTCTCTATCAGGGTTAATGATATGACTGTAGGGGGAGGGCACAGGGGTAATGAGATCAGTCACCTGCCTCTATTAGGGTTAATTATATGACTGCAGGGGAGTGCTTAGGGTTGCTGAGTGGAGTCACCTGTCTCTATTAGGGTTAATGATATGACTGCACGGGGAGTGTATAAGGGTGATGAGTTAACTCACCTGTCTATTAGGGGTTAATGATATGACTGCAGGGGAGTGTACAGTGGTAATGAGTACAGTCACCGTCTCTATTATGGTTAGTTATATGACTGCAGGGGGAGTGCACAAGGGTTATAAGTACAGTCACCTGTCTCTATTAGGGTTAAGGATATGACTGCAGAGGGAATTTACAGGGGTAATGAGTGGAGTCACCTGTCTCTATTAGGGTTAATGATATGACTGCAGGGGGAGTGTACAGGGTTTAATGAGTTCAGTCATCTGTCTCTATTAGGGTTAATGATATCACTGCAGGGGGAGGTACAGGGGTGATGAGTTCAGTCACCTGCCTCTATTCAAGGTTGATGATATGACTGCAGGGGCAGGGTACATGGGTAATGATTACAGTCATATGTCTCTATTGGGGTTAATGATATGACTGCAGAGGGACTGTACAAGGGTGATGAGTGGAGTCACCTGTCTCTATTAGGTTTAATGATATGACTGCAGGCGGAGTGTACAGGCGCCTGTCTCTATTAGGCTTAATGATATGACTGCAGACGGAGTTCACAGGCGTTATGAGTGAAGTCACCTGTCTCTATTAAGGTTAATGATATGACTGCAGGGGCAGTGTACAGGTGTAATGAGTTCAGTCACCTGCCTCTATTAGGGTTAATTATATGACTGCAGGGGGAGTGCATAGGGTTGATGAGTGGAGTCACCTGTCTCTATTAGGGACAATGATATGACTGCAGAGGGAGTTTACAGGGATGATGAGTGAAGTCACCTGTCCCCATTAAAGTTAATGATATGACTACAGGGGCAGTGTACAGGGGTAATGAGTTCAGTCACCTGTCTTAATTAGGGTTAATGATATGACTGCAGGCAGAGGGCACAGGGGTAATGAGATCAGTCACCTGCCTCTATTAGGGTTAATGTTATGACTGCAGGGGGAGTGTACAGGGGTAATGAGTACAGTCACCTGTCACTATTAGGGTCAGTGATATGGCTGCAGGAGGACTGTACAGGGGTGATGAGTGGAGTCACCTGTCTCTATTCGGGTTAATGATATGACTGCAGGTGAAGTGTACAAAGGTGATGAGTTAAGTCACCTGTCTCTATTAGGGTTAATGATATGACTGCAGAGGGAGTGTACAGGGGTAATGAGTTCCATCACCTGTTTCTATTAGGGTTAAAGATATGACTGCAGGGGGAGTGCACAGAGGTGAGGCGTGGACTCACCTGTCTCTATTAGTGTTAATGACATGACTGCAGGGGGAGTGCAGGGTAATGAGTACAGTCACCTGTCTCTATTAGGGTTAATGATGTGACTGCAGAGGGAGTACAGGGGTGATGAGTTCAGTCACCTGTCTCTATTAGGGTTAATGATATGACTGCAGGGGGAGTGTACAGGGGTGATGAGTTCAGTCACCTGTCTCTATTAGGGTTAATGATATGACTGCAGGGGGAGTGCACAGGGGTAATGATTTCAGTCACCTATCTATATTAGGGTTAATGATATGACTGCAGGGCAGTATACAGGGGTAATGAGTTCCGTCACCTGTTTCTATTAGGGTTAAAGATATGACTGCAGGGGGAGTGTACAGGGGTGATGAGTTCTGTCACCTGTTTCTATTAGGGTAAGTGATATGACTGCAAAGGGAGTTTACAGGGGTGATGAGTGGAGTCACCTGTCTCTATTAGAGTTAATGATATGACTGCAGGGGGAGCGTACAGGGGTAATGATTTCAGTTATCTCTCTCTATTAGGGTTAATGATATGACTGCAGAGGGAGTTTACAGGGGTAATGATTTCAGTCATCTGTCTCTATTAGGGTTAATGATATGACTGCAGGGGGAGTGTACAGGGGTAATGAGTTCCGTCACCTGTTTCTTTTAGGGTTAAAGATATGACTGCAGGGAGAGTGTACAGGGGTGATGAATGGACACACCTGTCTCTTTTAATTGTTTATGCTATGACTGCAGGGGGGAGTGTGCAGGGGTGATGAGGGAGTAACCTCTCTCTTAGGGTTAAAGATATGACTGCAGGGGGAGTACTGGGGTGATGAAGTCAGTCCCTGCCTCTATTAGAGCTAATGATATGATTGCAGGGGGGAGGTGTACAGGGGTAATGAGTACAGTCAAATCTCTCTATTAGGGTTAATGATTTGACTGCAGAGGGAGTTTACAGGGTAATGAGTTAAATCACCTGTCTCTATTAGGGTTAATGATATGACTGCAGGGGAGTGCACAGGGTAATGATTTCAGTCATCTGTCTCTATTAGGGTTAATGATATGACTTCAGGGGAGTGTACAGGGGTAATGAGTTCCGTCAACTGTTTTCTATTAGGGTTAAAGATATGACTGCAGGGGAGTGTACAGGAGTGATGAGTGAGTCACCTGTCTCTATTAGGGGTCAGTGATATGGCTGCAGGGGACTGTACAGGGGTGATGTGGACAATCTCCTGTCTCTATCATGGTAAATGAAATGACTGCAGGAGTGATGAGAGGAGTCACCTGTCTCTATGAAGTTTAATGATATGACTGCAGGGGAGAGTACAGGGTAATGTGTTCCGTCACCTGTTTCTATTAGGATTAAAGATATGACTGCAGGGGAGGTACAAGGGTGATGAGTGGAGTCACCTGTCACTATTAGGGTCAGTGATATGGCTGCAGGGGACTGTACAGGGGGTGATGAATTAAGTCACCTGTATCTATTAGGGTTAATGATATGACTGCAGGGGGAGTGTACAGGGGTAATGAGTTCCGTCACCTGTTTCTTTTAAGGTTAAAGATATGACTGCAGGGGAGTGCACAGGGGTGATGAATGGACACACCTGTCTCTATAAGTGTTTATGATATGACTGCAGGGGAGTGTGCAGGGGTGATGAGTGGAGTAACCTCTCTCTATTAGGGTTAAGATATGACTGCAGGGGAGTGTACTGGGGTGATGAAGTCAGTCCCCCGCCTCTATTAGAAGCTAATGATATGATTGCAGGGGAGTGTACAGGGGTAATGAGTACAGTCAAATCTCTCTATTAGGGTTAATGATTTGACTGCAGAGGGAGTGTACAGGGGTAATGAGCTCCGTCACCTGTCTCTATTAGTGTTAAAAGATATGACTGCAGGGGAATGTACAAGGGTTTTGAGTTCAGTCACCTGCCTCTATTAGTGTTAATGATATGACTGCAGGGGAGTGTACATGCGTGATGAGTACTGTCACCTGTATCTATTAGGGATCAGTATATGACTGCAGCGGAGTTTACAGGGGTAATGAGTGGAGTCACCTGTCTGTATTTGGCTTAATGATATGACTGCAGGGGAGTGTACAGGGGTAATGAGTGGAGTCACCTGTCTCTATTTGGCTTAATGATATGACTGCAGGGGAGTGTACAGGGGTAATGAGTGGAGTCACCTGTCTCTACTTGGCTTATTGATATGACTGCAGGGGCAGTGTACAGGTATAATGAGTTCAGTCACCTGTCTCTATCAGGGTTAATGATATGACTGTAGGGGGAGGGCACAGGGGTAATGAGATCAGTCACCTGCCTCTATTAGGGTTAATTATATGACTGCAGGGGAGTGCTTAGGGTTGCTGAGTGGAGTCACCTGTCTCTATTAGGGTTAATGATATGACTGCACGGGGAGTGTATAAGGGTGATGAGTTAACTCACCTGTCTATTAGGGTTAATGATATGACTGCAGGGGGAGTGTACAGTGGTAATGAGTACAGTCACCGTTCTCTATTATGGTTAGTTATATGACTGCAGGGGGAGTGCACAAGGGTTATAAGTACAGTCACCTGTCTCTATTAGGGTTAAGGATATGACTGCAGAGGGAATTTACAGGGGTAATGAGAGGAGTCACCTGTCTCTATTAGGGTTAATGATATGACTGCAGGGGGAGTGTACAGGGTTTAATGAGTTCAGTTATCTGTCTCTATTAGGGTTAATGATATCACTGCAGGGGGAGTGTACAGGGGTGATGAGTTCAGTCACCTGCCTCTATTCGGGTTGATGATATGACTGCAGGGGCAGGGTACATGGGTAATGATTACAGTCATATGTCTCTATTGGGGTTAATGATATGACTGCAGAGGGACTGTACAAGGGTGATGAGTGGAGTCACCTGTCTCTATTAGGTTTAATGATATGACTGCAGGCGGAGTGTACAGGCGCCTGTCTCTATTAGGCTTAATGATATGACTGCAGACGGAGTTCACAGGCGTTATGAGTGAAGTCACCTGTCTCTATTAAGGTTAATGATATGACTGCAGGGGCAGTGTACAGGTGTAATGAGTTCAGTCACCTGTCTCTATTAGTGTTAATGACATGACTGCAGGGGGAGTGTGCAGGGGTAATGAGTACAGTCACCTGTCTCTATTAGGGTTAATGATGTGACTGCAGAGGGAGTGTACAGGGGTGATGAGTTCAGTCACCTGTCTCTATTAGGGTTAATGATATGACTGCAGGGGGAGTGTACAGGGGTAATGAGTTCAGTCACCTGTCTCTATTAGGGTTAATAATATGACTGCAGGGGAGCGTACAGGGGTAATGAGTTCTGTCACCTGTTTCTATTAGGGTGAGTGATAAGACTGCAAAGGGAATTTACAGGGGTGATGAGTGGAGTCACCTGTCTCTATTAGGGTTAATAATATGACTGCAGGGGAAGTGCACAGGGGTAATGATTTCAGTCACCTGTCTATATTAGGGTTAATGATATGACTGCAGGGCAGTATACAGGGGTAATGAGTTCCGTCACCTGTTTCTTTTAGGGTAAGTGATATGACTGCAAAGGGAGTTTACAGGGGTGATGAGTGGAGTCACCTGTCTCTATTAGAGTTAATGATATGACTGCAGGGGGAGCGCACAGGGGTAATGATTTCAGTTATCTGTCTCTATTAGGGTTAATGATATGACTGCAGAGGGAGTTTACAGGGGTAATGATTTCAGTCATCTGTCTCTATTAGGGTTAATGATATGACTGCAGGGGGAGTGTACAGGGGTAATGAGTTCCGTCACCTGTTTCTTTTAGGGTTAAAGATATGACTGCAGGGGGAGTGTACAGGGGTGATGAATGGACACACCTGTCTCTATAAGTGTTTATGATATGACTGCAGGGGGAGTGTGCAGGGGTGATGAGTGGAGTAACCTCTCTCTATTAGGGTTAAAGATATGACTGCAGGGGGAGTGTACTAGGGTGATGAAGTCAGTCCCCTGCCTCTATTAGAGCTAATGATATGATTGCAGGGGGAGTGTACAGGGTTAATGAGTACAGTCAAATCTCTCTATTAGGGTTAATGATTTGACTGCAGAGGGAGTTTACAGGGGTAATGAGTTAAATCACCTGTCTCTATTAGGGTTAATGATATGACTGCAGGGGGAGTGCACAGGGGTAATGATTTCAGTCATCTGTCTCTATTAGGGTTAATGATATGACTTCAGGGGGAGTGTACAGGGGTAATGAGTTCCGTCAACTGTTTCTATTAGGGTTAAAGATATGACTGCAGGGGGAGTGTACAGGAGTGATGAGTGGAGTCACCTGTCTCTATTAGGGTCAGTGATATGGCTGCAGGGGGACTGTACAGGGGTGATGTGGACAATCTCCTGTCTCTATCATGGTAAATGAAATGACTGCAGGAGTGATGAGAGGAGTCACCTGTCTCTATGAAGTTTAATGATATGACTGCAGGGGGAGAGTACAGGGGTAATGTGTTCCGTCACCTGTTTCTATTAGGATTAAAGATATGACTGCAGGGGGAGTGTACAGGGGTGATGAGTGTAGTCACCTGTCACTATTAGGGTCAGTGATATGGCTGCAGGGGGACTGTACAGGGGTGATGAATTAAGTCACCTGTATCTATTAGGGTTAATGATATGACTGCAGGGGGAGTGTACAGGGGTGATGAGTGTAGTCACCTGTCACTATTAGGGTCAGTGATATGGCTGCAGGGGGACTGTACAGGGGTGATGAATTAAGTCACCTGTATCTATTAGTGTTTATGATATGACTGCAGGGGGAGTGTGCAGGGGTGATGAGTGGAGTAACCTCTCTCTATTAGGGTTAAAGATATGACTGCAGGGGGAGTGTACTGGGGTGATGAAGTCAGTCCCCTGCCTCTATTAGAGCTAATGATATGATTGCAGGGGGAGTGTACAGGGGTAATGAGTACAGTCAAATCTCTCTATTAGGGTTAATGATTTGACTGCAGAGGGAGTGTACAGGGGTAATGAGCTCCGTCACCTGTCTCTATTAGTGTTAAAGATATGACTGCAGGGGGAATGTACAAGGGTTATGAGTTCAGTCACCTGCCTCTATTAGTGTTAATGATATGACTGCAGGGGGAGTGTGCATGCGTGATGAGTACTGTCACCTGTATCTATTAGGGATCAGTATATGACTGCAGCGGGAGTTTACAGGGGTAATGAGTGGAGTCACCTGTCTGTATTTGGCTTAATGATATGACTGCAGGGGGAGTGTACAGGGGTAATGAGTGGAGTCACCTGTCTCTATTTGGCTTAATGATATGACTGCAGGGGGAGTGTACAGGGGTAATGAGTGGAGTCACCTGTCTCTACTTGGCTTATTGATATGACTGCAGGGGCAGTGTACAGGTATAATGAGTTCAGTCACCTGTCTCTATCAGGGTTAATGATATGACTGTAGGGGGAGGGCACAGGGGTAATGAGATCAGTCACCTGCCTCTATTAGGGTTAATTATATGACTGCAGGGGAGTGCTTAGGGTTGCTGAGTGGAGTCACCTGTCTCTATTAGGGTTAATGATATGACTGCACGGGGAGTGTAAAAGGGTCATGAGTTAACTCACCTGTCTATTAGGGTTAATGATATGACTGCAGGGGGAGTGTACAGTGGTAATGAGTACAGTCACCTTTCTCTATTATGGTTAGTTATATGACTGCAGGGGGAGTGCACAAGGGTTATAAGTACAGTCACCTGTCTCTATTAGGGTTAAGGATATGACTGCAGAGGGAATTTACAGGGGTAATGAGTGGAGTCACCTGTCTCTATTAGGGTTAATGATATGACTGCAGGGGGAGTGTACAGGGTTTAATGAGTTCAGGCATCTGTCTCTATTAGGGTTAATGATATCACTGCAGGGGGAGTGTACAGGGGTGATGAGTTCAGTCACCTGCCTCTATTAGGGTTGATGATATGACTGCAGGGGCAGGGTACATGGGTAATGATTACAGTCATATGTCTCTATTGGGGTTAATGATATGACTGCAGAGGGACTGTACAAGGGTGATGAGTGGAGTCACCTGTCTCTATTAGGTTTAATGATATGACTGCAGGCGGAGTGTACAGGCGCCTGTCTCTATTAGGCTTAATGATATGACTGCAGACGGAGTTCACAGGCGTTATGAGTGAAGTCACCTGTCTCTATTAAGGTTAATGATATGACTGCAGGGGCAGTGTACAGGTGTAATGAGTTCAGTCACCTGCCTCTATTAGGGTTAATTACATGACTGCAGGGGGAGTGCATAGGGTTGATGAGTGGAGTCACCTGTCTCTATTAGGGACAATGATATGACTGCAGAGGGAGTTTACAGGGGTAATGAGTTCTGTCACCTGTCTCAATTAGGGTTAATGATATGACTGCAGGCAGAGGGCACAGGGGTAATGAGATCAGTCACCTGCCTCTATTAGGGTTAATGTTATGACTGCAGGGGGAGTGTACAGGGGTAATGAGTACAGTCACCTGTCACTATTAGGGTCAGTGATATGGCTGCAGGAGGACTGTACAGGGGTGATGAGTGGAGTCACCTGTCTCTATTTGGGTTAATGATATGACTGCAGGTGAAGTGTACAAAGGTGATGAGTTAAGTCACCTGTCTCTATTAGGGTTAATGATATGACTGCAGAGGGAGTGTACAGGGGTAATGAGTTCCATCACCTGTTTCTATTAGGGTTAATGATACGACTGCAGGGGGAGTGCACAGGGGTGAGGCGTGGACTCACCTGTCTCTATTAGTGTTAATGACATGACTGCAGGGGGAGTGTGCAGGGGTAATGAGTACAGTCACCTGTCTCTATTAGGGTTAATGATGTGACTGCAGAGGGAGTGTACAGGGGTGATGAGTTCAGTCACCTGTCTCTATTAGGGTTAATGATATGACTGCAGGGGGAGTGTACAGGGGTAATGAGTTCAGTCACCTGTCTCTATTAGGGTTAATAATATGACTGCAGGGGAGCGTACAGGTGTGATCAGTTCAGTCACCTGTCTCTCGTAGGGTTAATGATATGACTGCAGAGGCAGTGTACAGGGGTCATCAGTGGAGTCACCTGTTTCCATTAGGTTTAATGATATGACTGCAGGGGGAGTGTACAGGGGTAATTAGTACAGTCACCTGTCTCTATTAGGGTTTATGTTCACACACCTTCTGTAGAATTTCCCCTGATATCACTCTTGCATATTTGGGACACAGAAATTTGCAACAGTAACTTGGCTACGTTAGCTGCAGCGCTACAGCCACAATCAACTGTCTATCACTTCAGGTTGGCTTATGCAGTAAAAGCAACTTGCAGTTTCTCTGTCCTTGAGTCACGGACAGTCGCGACAGATCCAGGCTTTATCTTCAGATATTTTAGAAAGCCTGCGCTTGAGGCTAGTTGTTAGTGCTAACTATCGTTAGCGGTCCTGCTAGCCAGTAGCCACCCGTAACACATTAGCTTTACTTCCATTATTTGCTGTTATATCGTTACTTACAGCTTGTGGCTCCGAACCCTTGTTCAATGCAACTGCTTCAGGTTTGAGAGGCAGCTGAAAGGCTTATCCTGTGTCAAATTATCCTTTATTAACAAAGATGTCTTTGGTGAAATGCTGAGCACAATCAGTTAACGTTTCCTCTGTCCGTGGCTGTTTGCTGCCAGCAAACAAAAAAAGCTACCCACTGATTTCTGGTGGCATCGTCTTTTGGAAGAGAAATAGTGGTTTTTCTCCGCGTCCAAAAGTAAACAGACAAGCAGCTTTGGGAGAGATACTGACAAAACTGCGCCTCAAATGATCTGCAGTTCTTCTTTTGTATTTCCAAAAGTGTAGACGCTACTAAGGCATAGTATGATCTGCCATTGTTATTGCCTGCTAGAATAGTTTCCGGTGTTGGCAGGTCCAGCGCCGTAATTGGCTCTGGCTAGGTCCGTACTAATTGGACGGCACAACCTGACGTCAGGTTTTGCCCAGATCTCGTGGAGATCTCGGGAGGAGCTGTTCAGAGAGGAAATCACGCTCACGAAATCACTTCCTTGGATTATGGCAAAACCCCTGTATTTTATGTTTAGAAACTTTTCAGAGGTTGAGCATGGACAACCAACATTATAACATTACTAATATGTATTAAAACAAGGATCAGCATAATAGGTCCCCTTTAATTGAATAATCAAGACCGCTGTGTAAGCCTATAATGATAAAGAAATTATAATTCATGGGGAAAAAGATCACCGATAGGTGACACTAACAACGAACATAATGCTCTACACGCGATCTTGTAAGGATGGCATTAATCCAGACAATGAATTAATCAAAAAATTTTACCATGAATTACAGCGCTCGTTTCAGCATTTTCTCTGCAGTGAAATTTATTTTAAGATGGCACTTCAATACTCAAAATGTCCTCAAACGTATATATTTAACATGCGAAACATCTTGAGCGTATCTTACTGAGAACGTTGGCGCGAATCTGTGTATGACAGCTTTCGTCCAGCTAGGCCTGTGCCGTCTCACAAGCTACAGGATTCAGGATATTCATCAGAAAATTGTCGTTTAATGCCCTCATTAAGAAAAATGCGTTATAACTTGTTGTGATGAAATGAACAGGAGTGCAAGCTACGAACAAATTAATCAGTCGATAGGCCAGTCTTCGCAGTTCGCAAGTCAGTGAATCCATGCTTGGTTACGGAGTAGATGTGGAAAAACGCATGAGCACAATCGCCGCCACAACACATTAATAATATATACATTTACCAACTTTTCGACACAGGTTTTCTTCGGGACACTATGAGTCAATTCAATACCATTAAGACTTTCGTCGAAACAGCTGGTAATTAAATATACTGAACAAAAATATAAACGCAACAGTTTAGTCCTTTCAATATTCTGCATAATTATTTCTGAGGTTGGCTTAGTTGGGTTTATTTATGTGACTAAGGTTGTGTGCCACAGGTCTGTGTGCATTTCAGTCACCTTCTCCATATCATTGTCAAGTTCATGCCCTTCGTCAAAACTGGCCTGTCAGACAGGTGGGGCCTGATCCAGAGCTGCTGAAATCAGGTACGGTCAGCCCAGGCACATCCTGTACTCTGGTCAATAAAAGGCCACCTCAGGAGTTGCAGTTCTGCCATTGTTCAAAATGCCATAGATGACTCGAGCCCTCACGCTCAATGCAGGAATGTTTCTCAGGGATGACGAAAGTGCTCTTAATGTCCATGTTTCAACGGTAAGTCGTATAAAACACCTTTTTGAGGAATGAGGCAAGACAGCACACCGCCCACATGCATGACGACCATGTGTGACAACCCCCACCCAAGACCGCCATATCTGGATTCTCCATCTCTGTGATCGTTTGAGACCAGTAACTTCCACTGCAGATGAGACAGCTGGTCCCCATCATCACCCATTTTTGCGAAACCGTGAAAAATGATCTCTAGGAAGTCCATATCTTTACGCCTTTTTGTCCTTTGTGGATTGGACCTCTCCTCAGCTCGATGAAAAAATTGGTTCGACTGAGTGAATAGACACATTTGATGGCCAATGGCACAATGGAGGACTGCTTTCTTTACAGACAAGTCACATTTCCAACTTCACAGAGCGGATGGACGGGGATCGTTATGCTGACATTGTGGTGGTGCGCATAGTGGCACATAGTGGTGGAGTGCTGGTTTGGGTTGAATATTCCAAGGACATTGCACCTAACTGCAGTTGAAGAACAGCAACTTGAATGCAGTGTGATTTCACGATGAGATGCTGCTGCCTATCGTCCTACCATTCATCCATCAAAGCAATAACCATCCAGCATGACCATGCCAGACCCAAGTCACCCGTGTATGCACAGAGTTCCTTGAGCCTGAAACCATTTGTGTGCTTGAATGGCTGGCTTATTCCTTGGATTTGTCCCACTTCCAGCATCTTTGGGATGTCCAAAAGCAACGAGTTCGTCATTGGTTCCCATTTTCGGCCAATAGCCGCCAACTCCGCACTGCTCTTGAAGAGAAGTGGGAACATGTCCCTCAAGTCACCATTGACCATTTGTTACAGTCCACACAGCAGAGATGTGTAGCAGTGCAGCAGGCCAAAGATGGACATACCCAATATTGATTTGTGAAATTTGGACAATAGACCCTTCCCTTTATCATCATGCCATTGCGAGATTCTTGTTTGTCTTTTTAAATTATTGATCGAAATATATTGCAATATGGTCATACAATCTGTCAACACTCAATGAAAGTACAATGACCTTCTGAACATGGTCCTATTTCTCACTATAAGAAGTGTTGCGTTTATATTTTTGTTCAGTGTACATGAAATGGTCGCATAGTGGCTTTGAATGTCACCGGGCTAACATGGGGAATCAATGTGGTGGAAGGCTACTGTTCTAAATGAATATATGGGCGTTTACTTTATCATCTTGCACGGGCCAACCTCTTAGCAGAATTAAATCTCATCAATTTATAATGTTTAAACGACCTTTCTTAACAAAGGATATCAGCAATGTTTGCCCGTTATACGGCCCCTTCTTCTTTAAGGGCGGCATGTTTCGACCAGATACCGAATGAAATTCGAATATTTTCAGAAAATACAACCATATCATGCGAAGAGGATGGAAGTATAATTATTGGAGTTCATATGACACACGCAGTGTTACTGGCTGTTGAAATCGTTCTTGAGTAATCACTGCACGTTTCAATACGTCAGCAATGAGAGGGTCAGTAGGCAAACTGAAAAGCGTTTTTCAAAATAAAACGTGTCCAAACTCACCTACAAACTAGTAAATTTGTTGGGAAAGTAGCCGGCGGAAGAGGACAGAATAGTCAGCGAAATCGCCGGCCGCCGGGGCTTGTGGAACACCCTGCTTAGTCACCGGGGAGGTCCATATGGTACTGGTGGTAGTGTTAAACAAATTCATGTGGAACCGGTGGCACTGAGCATGCATTAACGGTGCCAGTGGAGCTTGCTACAACCTTAGTCACCGGGGGAGGTCCATATGGTACTAGTGTTTAAAAAATCAAAAGTGATCTTATAGCCTGGTGTAAGTGTTGGGACTCTGTGCTGCAGGAAGTGGATGGAGGGGTGTTGACTGTTAGCTGACCAGTCTGCTTATAATTTCTCACTTGGCACATGACACAGGACTGTATTTTTATTAATACGCAGTAGTTTTATGCACTAGTAGTGCCTCACCCCACTTTCTTCTGTGTCTCTTTCCGAGGATCTTTCCCTCCACTACCCTGAGTCCTGGACCGTCCGAGCCCTGTCCCTCACCGTGAGCGCTGGCTGCTGCTGTCCTGCTGTCCTGATCCGGTCCTGATCCAGTTCTGCACCATCCTCGGCATGCCACTTCCTGGTGCTACAGACGCCACTGTTCAGATGGACTTACATGGAACTCTTTTGCCATTATATTCTATTTTATTTTGTTATTAATTAGCTAGCCCGCGGAGGATGGGCTTCCCCACTATAATTGGGTTCCTCCTGAAATTTCTTCCCACTGGGGAGTTTTTTCTCACCACTGAGGATTTTTTCTCCCCTACTGGGAGTTTTTTGCCTCATTTTCTGTAGTGGGGAATAGGCTGGGCACTGCCCTTTCATTTATTTAATCTCTCACTGTAAAGTGTCTTTGTGACAGACTCTGTGAAAAGTGCTATACAAATTGAATTGAATAGGGTAATGGCACAGTTGGGAGGTGACCAGCCTGTTTATTCGGTTGTTCCCATTGACTTTTCAAAGCCCCAGCGTAACCTCCATCGGAATGAGTTGAGAGTTTGTGGCCCCAGTCAGCAATTGGGGGATCAGAGCCTGAGGTTTCGGCAGTGGGGAGTCCCGGTCCCTTGGGGAAGAGATGGACTCGGATGACTCACTGTATGAGATTGTAGTGCCAAATGCGGTGTCTCTGAGCGGGGTGAAAGGGGCCTTATCAGAGATGGGTGAACCGGTGTCCGAAGTGGTAAGTTGGGGAGGACTGGGGAAGTGGAGGAAAAGTATGTAGTGAGGAAATGTCTTCTCCCTGAGGGTTAGTACAAAGACGAGTTGGGGACTTGCTTAAATCAAGCAGCAGGGGTAGAAGCAGGTGCAGAGGTACCTCGTCCACTGCCTCCGCTTACGCCAGTGCTTCGTGGATTGACTCGTACTACTGCGGTGTCCATTCCAAACAGATTCCCGAGATCTGCAATTAGCTTATGTTGGAGTTATATGCTGGATCGCTTCTATAAACCTTTAGGCTAAGATCAAGTGTAGTAAGACTGCTCCATCAGTAGAGAGCGGTCCTACGCATTGCACAGTGATCGAGGCCAGCCGGGGATTAGCGAGAGCAAATGTGTATGAATGTCGTAAGTCTTGTGTGAATGTGGTGTGAATGAAAAAAAAAAAAAAAAAAGTTATATGCTGGAGGGTATGGAGGACTTGAGGCTGTGTTGCATCAGTGGGGCTCTGATTGGATGTTGCGGAGGGGAGTGGTTGGTCTGGCTGGATCCGAAGGTCGGAGGGGGCGTTGATTAGAAATAAGCGGCACCTGTTTGAGAGCCCTGTGAGTGACTTGGCTTTGTCTTGTCTGCAAAGAGTCGGGAGCATGCCGCTGCGGTTTGGTTCGTTGTTTGAAGCTGTATATTAAGTGATTTGTGGAGGGGTAAGTTGCTTGGTATTTGTTCAGGGTCTCCCACACACAGACCATTGTGTGGCGGGCCGCCACAGAATCCACTCGACCGCCACAAATTGATTCCGCCTAACGCGATTTTTTTTATGGCATTCTAATCTGCGTGCGCAAAAAAAAAAAAGGGCTTCCGCCAAGCAGCGCGACTTCGCGGATTCCCGCAAAAACTGCCCTAGCGCCGCAAAAAAATAGTCAAAGCGGGCCATTCCCGCACATGTTTTCAGTGAATTAAGCTGCTTGCACACTGGGCGAAAGCGAATTTTTTCGCGACAGATTACATGCAAAGTCAATGTAATCTCTCGTGCGAAAAATTCGCTTCACGCCCAGTGCGCAGGCGGCTTTAAAGTACCTGTACAAGTACTGCTTGACTTGCATGCTCATTCACGCCCACAAAATCTTAACAGATTGGACATTCAGAGAGTAACTAGCCAATCACTAGGTACGTTTTCTGCCTTGCCGCTGGCCGCTGACCGCAGATGATCTCGAATCTTCCCTTTCATTGCGCAGCACTGCAATCAGGGCAGTGGCTATACATCTTCATGGCCAACGTTGTGCCTAATTGGTAATCACTAGCCTGCCCAGCGCTGTACATATTTTTTTCGCCTTGGGGTACAAGGTTTGCGCTGTCTGCACCTGTCGTCTATTAATTAAAATCTTTATTCACCGGACTCGCTTCAAATCAAGTGAATAATTTTTATAATGGGGGAGATGGCTTGTACGTTAATGATTTTTTTTTCCATGCTGTCAATGCTAGTCTTTAATTTATGGGTGTACGATAACAGTTTCCAAAGTGTCACCTTCCGTTCCTGTCAATTTCATTTTTCACGCAGAGGTTCCATGCGGATATACGTAGCGATCGAGAATCGCTCTGCTTAGCGAAAGCACTGCTATTTTTTGTCTTTGCAGGTTTGTTTGTTGACTAGAGAATCTAGTCAACCCCAGTCCTGTTCCAAAGCATACCGTTCTGTCGCGTAATATCCATTATCTGATTATAGTCACTGGCAGTTGTTGTAACTTGTATTTTTTATTTTTCAAATTTTACACGGTCACTCAGTCACTGAGTGCAGTAATTACTTTTGTTGAATAAATGTTTTATTTTTGTGAACTTTTGTCTTGTTTCAGTTCATCTGAACATCCTAAATGAATAGTTGTTACAGTCTCTTATGGTTGTGACAGCTAGCCATTACATACTGAAAATCCCCCTCGACAAATTGAAAATCCCCCCCCAAAAAAAGTTGGAAAGGGAAAGTCCCCCTGAAAAATATTTTGGCGGAAGCCCTGACTTGAAGACGTGTGATGTTTTAGTGCTATGCACCTCCGGTCAACAAAAGGAAAGTCATTCTCCCCCCAACAAGATAAGAAGCACCAACCCCCCCTCCCTCCCTCTAAGACATATCCTCCCCCCGGTCTGTCATCACACATTGCTTCCTGCTCTGTGGGAAACATTGTAAATGTTGGCGCATTGTTGGGCAGTGTTAAAGCTTTGTGAATCTCTTCGTAGTGGAGCTCAGTGCCCGAGAGGCGTCTTGGCTTGATGTAGCGGGTTGCGGTTAGGGGTGCCGCCGTTAAAAGGTACAAGTTTGTTTGCTCTCAGTGCGTGTGTTTTGTGTGCTTTGTATATTGAATGATTGTGTGTTACGTACGATTTTAGCTTTTCGGCTTGTTTGCGAGGGGTGTGAGGAATTTGTTTGAGAATCTGCTGCATGGCTGGTGCGTCTTGATTGACCTACTTTGCTTTGCTGTCCTGAGGATCGAAGATTTGGGGGAATATTGTTTTGCACCTGTCCGTCTGTCTGTCTCTGCAGCGGAAAAAAAAACTTTATCCTGCAATACTTTAACCTGCCGTCGGGGGCATCAGTGTTCCACGAACGCAGCTTGTTACTAATCCTGGTGCTCCTCAAGGTTCGGTTCTTGCTCCATTTTTATTTACCCTCTACACCGCAAATGACTGTCCTGAAAATGAGAGCTGAAAAATGGTTAAGTTTGCTGATGATGCCGCCTTAATTGGCTTCATCAAAAATGATGAAATGAATGAGTATCACCAGGAGATGGATATTTTTACAAAGTACTGTAACAAAAATTTCCTGGTGTCAAATATTAATAAAACTAAAGAAATGATCATCGATTTTCGGAAAAACAGTCCAGGTGCTTCTCCTGTTATTATCGGGTCTGCAGTGGAGAGGGTTGCCCAGTATAAACATCTGGGAGTTGTGTTCAATGATAAACTTGCTTGGAGTGATCATGTGGATTATTTGACAAGCAAGCTGAACCCAAGACTGTTTTGTCTGAAGAGAATGAAAACCTTTGGTGTAAATGATTCTGTGATACGATTGTTTTGTTTGTCACTTATTCACAGTGTGTGGGAATACTGCATTGTGGGGTGGGGTGGTAATGCCACCAGGAAAGCTAAAGAAAGAATTGATTGTGTATCCAAGAAAGTCGGTGGGGAAAGGATCGTGGATTCTGTGTACAAGGATAGTCTTTTGCAGCTCTTTGGGAAAATAATGAAAGACCAGCAGCATCCTCTAAATTCATATATTATGGGCTTTAAAATGGAGCGTAGTGGGAGATTGCGGATGCCTACTATTCAGACGAATAGATATTTGATGTCTTTCATTCCACAGGGGATTACAATAAATAACAGATTAAGTGACAGATTTTAACAGACAATGGGTCCATCTGAAAGCTCATGGGTTTGTCATGTTTTCCTCTTTTCATGACGGGCAATTGCAATTTTTTATGTCTACGGTCTTAACCAATATTTGTGGAATTTATTTATTTTTTGTTTTTATTCTGAATTGTTGCGTTAATGATGGGAGCTATAGCTTTGTAATTTCCATGTTCTATAGTTGAAATAAACTTGATCCTGATGGACTGAATAATCTAAAGAACTGACTTTTTGGTGGCATATTTAAATTGTTGCCTCGTGCTATAGTGCACAGTGATAACTGGACGTCTTGCACATATGGAGTAATGACTGCGGCCTCCTATTCATGCATTTCTTTACTTACGGATGTTGCCCTGTAAAAAAGTGCTCATTACACAGTGACATCTTTATTAAGCTTGTGGGATTGCTGCTAATTGCACCAAATCCCTTAATTCCAATGTGTGAGAGACACAGGAACCTGCGAATCTGGCTGCATCTTCATAATGAGCCCCTCCTGAGTAAACTTAGGAGCTAATTTTTATCACAATGGGGAGACTGCAGACAGAGGGGGATGCCAAAAGTTGCGGCACTGCGAACTCCCTGTCTAAATCAGTGGAGTCATTTGACTTCATCATTGGCATCACTGTCATCCAGGGTTTGTTGCAATATCTTACGCCCCTCAGCAATAGTTTGCAGAATCCTGAGTGCGATTTACCAACAGCTGCAAACAGTGCGAGCGCCTCAGTATCACTGCTTGAGGGGAAGAGGGAGACCGCGTTTGGCAAGTTGTGGGAGCAGGGCTGTGCTTTGGCAACTTAGCTGGACATTGAGCCCTCGGTGCCTCGTATTATGGCGATGCAGACAAAGCAGTCAAACACACCTGCATCAAGCCCCGCAGAGGACTGGCCACTGAATCTGTTCCTTCCCTTTATTGACCATCTCACAACAGAAGAGCGGGATCGTGTCTGTGTCGCACTGCCGCGTCTGAAGGGCCAATATTTGCTGTCAGATGAAATATCGTCCTTGTCTGACAATTTATGGCAGGAAATAAAAGCCGAGTACGCACATCTGATGCTGATGCTGCAGACACGGAGCTGGAGCTGTGTAAACAGTTAAATGAGCTCCAGCCAAATATGGAATGACATTTGTCAAGCCCTCGATAGCTCAGCAAATTTCTACCCAAATTTCCACTGCGCCCTGAAAGTCTTGTTGACCATGCCTGTGTCCACTGCGTCTGCTGAGCGATCATTCAGCACAATGAAGCATCTCAAAACTTATTTGCGCAGCATGATGACTGACAAGAGTAACTGGACTTACCCTCATGAATATCCACGCAGGCAGGGAGATTGACAGCGAGGAAATATTGAAGCAATTTTGACGCAACTGGCAAGAGGAGAATTCACTTTAATTAGGCGACTGCGTCCTCGCGCTTAACCCTCTATTAACCACCGTAGCATATCTGCTACATAATGTGAAAGGGTCAACAGCCTGGACACCCTGCTGGTTTTGTTTCTTATTGCCAAATAAACATTTGAGAATAACTTGAATGGTCCGTCACTTTAATTTTTTCCATTCGCATTATTACCCAATGTAGCAGATCTGCTACATTTTGGAAAAGGTGGGGCCAAAGGGTCGAGTTTTTTTTTAACTATTTTTCCAAGTATTGGCCCATAATCAACATATT
This sequence comes from Gymnothorax javanicus, assembly GCA_029692085.1. Lineage (NCBI taxonomy): Eukaryota > Metazoa > Chordata > Actinopteri > Anguilliformes > Muraenidae > Gymnothorax > Gymnothorax javanicus. The sequence goes on from CM056210.1 coordinate 1,553,691, forward strand.
TGCCTAGGGAAATGATTTTTACACAGTTGGAAAGGTACTTAGTTAACAGAGGGTTAATTGGTGGGGGGGGCGCCACTCTGGGGTTTTTTGGGGGGGGGGCAGTGCGTACCTCAAGATTTTTTTTTTTTTTTTTGCAGGCGCCCCTGAGGAGGAGGAGGAGGATGGCGACGATGACGAATATGAAGATGACAGAAAGGAAGTAGCCGGGGCCAGCTGGAAGAAATCCCCCGTATCCTCCTCACCCCCAAGGGTGAGCAAGAAGGTCCCTGCTTCTCCAGGAGCTCAGACGCTGGCCAAGCAAAAGAAGCAGACCTCTCCATCACCTGCCCGTGGCCGAGGCTCTAAGAAGCCCACCCTGCCCCCGAGCAAAGAGGTTAAACCCAAGAAACCAGACCCCCCTCCTCCTCCATTGCCTCAGTGTGCCGCACCTACACCAGTGGGGTCCCCTGCTTCAAGGCCACCACATCTCCGGGGCCCTGAGGGTCACCAAGACCAACTACACCATCCCCGAGAAGCAGCCTCAGCTGTGCCAGCAGCCGCATGGTCAACAGCCGTCCTCAGCCGGCCCACCCGCCGCAGCCAGGCCCCCACCCCCCCCCGTGTCCTCGGCCCCTCCAGTCTCTTCCTGGCCTCCCGCCTCCCAGACCGCCCCACCGCCGCCCGGCTTTTGCACCAAACCAAACCAGCAAATGAGGCAGAATATCCGCCGCTCGCTCACGGGCATTCTGTACTGGAGGTAGGTTAGCTTCATCCTGGATTGTGATTGATTGGCACTAGCTAATTGGCACAAGATTACTTATGCCAAATTCTGTTAGTTGAACTCGGGGTCACAAATGGAATTTGGCCAAGGGTAAATATAGCACTGACTTTAGGAAATGTTTTTTCACCCAGAGCGTAATCTCAGTGTGGAATAGCTTGCCTGACCATACTTTTGAGGCAGAAACCTTGGGAATTTTCAAGAACAGGCTTGATTTGACAGTAGATGCCATTGAGTCATTGAGTATTTGAACTAATAGATCTACTATACAGTAAATCTATTAGTTCAAATACTCAATGACTCACCATCCCCAACTTGACTCGCCAGTTTATTACTATATAGTAATAAACAGGCAAGCCTAGTTGGGCTGAACGGCCTGTTCTCGCCACTCATATAATGTTAATATATTTTAGTATTGGTTTAGATTTTGCCTGTCATCTCCGTAATGGAAGTTGTAATCTTTTTTTGGTGGATGAGACACTTTTGAACTCATTAGCATTGTCGATCTGTATTGATTTTGTTCGTACCCCCTTCCCCCATTGTGACGTTATTTTGTGACTTTGTTGGCCTGAGTGCAAGTAAAGTCGAATGATACGTAATGAGACCTCTTTTTCACAGGGTGAGTGACAGCAATGACCTTGCGATAGCTGAGTGAGGTTGCAAAACTGGCAGTCAACATTTAGAAGGAAATGTTCAACATATTCCTCAACACTGACAACAATTACAAGAAAAAGTACAGATCCATCATGTTCAACTTGAAAGACCCTAAGAACAAGGTGAGTGTGGTTGGGAAGCCTCACTTCAGCGTGAACTTGCATGGTTTTAAGTTTAAAATGAAGTTTAAGTTTCAAGTTGAAGGTAACATTTTTTTTGTGGCGCTTGCATTAAGCAACCTAATTTGGATCCTTGGATCCAGTTAATTCAACCACTGTCTTGGTTAAATAAAAAAAATTTTGACTGATGGGTTGTCCTGTAATGATGTGACTTCATTGTCTTGTACCGATCATTATAGCATCCTGAACTGCTCTTCCTTACGCTGTGCAGTATCATCCTGCTAAATGCCAAACCTAAGCAGAACATCCATCAAATTCGTACATAATTTAGTACCAATTTAGTACAAAAAACAATTTTTTTCCCCACTGTTAATGTTTATGGACATGAATCCGAATTAGATGAGGTGTTTCATTAACTTGTTGGCGCCGGGCGAGAACCAAACTCTGGTCACTGGCTCTGCAAGATGGGGACATTGATGACTGTTCCCACTCAGACTGAGGAATTTGAAGCATGGCTGCACGCTCCATTAGCTTTTGTAATGGAGTGGTGCTGCCCACAGTTGGGCTGTGGTTGATGTTCTGCCTTAGTAATGTGCTGTTTTTAAAGTGAACGTCCGTTGTTCTCCAGGGGCTGTTCTACAGAGTGATGGGAGGTAAGGTGTCCCCATTTAGACTGGTGAGGATGAGTCCATAAGAGCTGCTGTCCAGGAAGATGGCTGAGTGGAGGCCGAGGAGACTCGAGGTAAAGTCCTTACAGCATGCTGCATCATTACTGTGTTGTGACCTTCCAAAGAACTGATATCATGGATTTAAAGAGGCCAGATTGTGCTTTTCTAGTTTTCCCTTTAGTGGGCTATATCGCTTTTCATTCGTGTAAATCCTCTGCGGAATCCCAAAGCCCATAGTCCATGCCAAAATTGGTTATCTTTCAGACAAGAAAATGGCTCCTGACATCGGTCGTAGTCCAGCCTTTTCTACAGGAACCTGTCTGTCACATTTTTACACATTTGCATGACGCCCGTCTAGCATCTAGTTTGGCGCGCCCTCAAACAGAGTGATGTAGGTTGGAGGCTAGAAAGAGTTCGGGTGACGATGTGGTGTTGAGATGTTTTCCTCCATGCAAAGGTAAAAGTCCCCTTGTGTGGACTTCCGAAGGGTGAGAAAATGAATCAGTGATTTAAATCAGTTTTTACTGCTGTTGTTCGGCAGTAAGACTCAAACCTTTCATTGTGTTCCCTTCATTTTAACGAGGACTGCTTCATGAGTTTGGGTTGACCAATTATACGAGAGTGGGCTGTAAGGGAGGGGCCAGGAGCCAAACTTGCCTGTTGTAGGCTAAGAGAGCCTGAGGTGCTCCATACGCTGCCTGGACAGCTGTAACTCGGTGTCTTTTGTTTATAAAAACATGTAACTGTTTTTAAATAAACCACAAAAATGAAAATGTGAAATTAGGAAATGAGCATTACATGGCCCCTTTAAAGTGGTAGCTGGTGATTTGTCAGTCCATGAGAGAGGACTCTGTTTGACTACTGTGATCTGGCAGGTCCTGGATCCAAGTCGAAGAGCCCCGCTGCCTGGGCAGTGGAATCCAGCTCCAAAGCAGGAGGGGGTGCCTAATGTGAGCATGGAGGCGCCTCCTTTGTCTGATGCAGACGATGTATCCCTGCCACCTCTCTGTTGCCTGGCTTGGCCTCTGCTGCAGTAAGTGCTGGCTTCCTCTTCCTATCCTGCTATCCTGACTGTTGAAACCTTCTCTTCACGGTGCGCAACTCTGCCTTCCCGATGTGCTAATTCCTAATTCTGGTTCTCTTGATTGGGTTAGCGTGGTGAGAGCACTGTTATGACTTGAAAATCGCAACAAAGAAAACCAGCAATGACAACAACAAATTTATTCTTCACTGATAAAAAACCCTACAAATAATCCACTGTTCAATCCTAAATAACACTCTAATGCCAAAACTCTGTTGCCAAAACGAAAACTCTGCCTCTTGTGACCAAATTCACAGCATCTATATAGACTAGCAACATTCTGGAAAGATCTAAAATCCCACCTCCAGGCAGGAAGATGCCAGAAGCTTCTAGAAAGCACTAGTCTATTTCAAAGAAATATTACATCAAATCATGTTTTGTTACAGACACACCACCAGAGGGTGCTGATGAACAAAATAAATAGCCTAACAAATATTTACAAATGATATACAGTAATGCATAACAGCACCCATTCAACAAAACTTACAGAATTAAGTCTGAGCTGCCCTGGGTTTAAACACTGCCAAACGCTTTATCGCTGAAAATTCATTTTCTGAAGGGGAAACGATGAAATGTCGTGGCCATGATTGGTGCTATGGTTATTGTGGAGAGAATTTACTATTTCATGGGAGAACATCCCGCTATAGAAACATGGTTCAGTTTCTTGTGAATCTATTGTATCTGTAGAAACTTTGGTGTCTTGCATAATATCCTAAGGATATCTCTGCTGGCTGTCCTTTATTGGGCTGCTTTAGCCTGTACTGTACCACCTCCCTGCTGCTCATAAAGCAGGATGTAGATGCCAGAAAATGTTGACAATAACAATTACCGTTTTCATTTCAAATAAAATTATTATCTCGATTAAGGTGTGGAGACCGTGTGTTTAATCCTTCCCAGCTTCATCCGAGGGTGAAGTAGCTGATGAAGCCTACAACTTATAGCTTAAACTTTCAAATTGGAAATGGAATCATGGCGGAGGAGGAGGCGAAACAGGACATCTATCAGCCCTCTAAGAGGACTAGGTCTGAAGTGAATGCCGGGGACTCTTGAAAGACAGTTATCCTGTCTGCACTTTCTTTAACAAATGGAAAATATGGCGAAGGGGATAGATTCTATTAAAGATATTTTGGGTATCAAACCTTGATTGAAGACATCTCCGTGAACAAAAAAAGTTTCTGCTAAATAGCTTTATAGCCAATGCAAAGTTAACTTTAGCATTTTAGCTCCATTTACAAAATGTGGGGGGACATCGGGTTGAGGTTGAATGCAATGATCCGTCTGTCAACTTATTGACTTGTCAATAATGTAAACAGAACCCTAAGTACAGCCCGTCACCATCGGTTTAAATATCTAGCAGCGAATATTCTAAGCCAAACCGCTAAACTTTAATTCACTGAAAAGACGGTTTTCGGTGAAAACAAGGCATTATTTAGCGCTAGTTGAAGGATCAAAAAATGCCATAAACTGGTAGAAATTTAATTGACAGTGTTATGGCCCCAATTTGTTATGGCATCACGGACATCAAGGGATGACAGACAAAATGGTTCAACAGATTTAATTAAACAAACACTTAGAACTAATTTACACTCTTGCAAGATTGAAATCAAATAAAAATGAGATATTTACAGTTCCTTTGTAATGGAGATGGGCTGCTATGTTGCAATGTCCTGGGACAGAAAATGCTCCAACACAGGCAAAAATCCACAAAAAGCTTCACAGGTCTTGAAAAGAGCGACAGGTTTCAAATGTATCCTTCTTACCACACTCTCTTCTCCTTGAAAAGAGGGCATCTGGGACTGCTCCATCCTTCCACAAAAAACTACTCTTCGCTTCATTTCTTCTTTCTCAATACCTCTGTAACTGAGGCATGCCCAGGACATGCCCAAAACCTAGTTCCAGACTTGGCTTAACAAAAAAAAAAAGTCAATAATCTAGTGGCTTTTTTTCCACATCACAACAGTGACTACGTGTATGTTACCATATATCATTAAATGGACGTTGGAATCAACCAAATCTCGCTAGCAGTTAGATCAGCTAAATCGCGTTAGCAGATTTGTTTACTATGACAAGGGTTAACACTACTAATCAGCAATGTCATAAACATTTGCTGAAATGAATGACATGGTACCAGAAGCATTCTACCTAAAATCCACATTTTCATTCAGTGGTGCAAGTGGCGCTAGCTGCTGGACACTTTCTTAACCTTAGCTTAAGAGCTAGACGGATGCCCACTTGCGTTTATTTAACAGTAGTAGATTACAGTATTTTATTGCATTGCATTTTGCAAAATTTGTATTGGAAATGGAATAAGCCGTAGCCGGCGTCCCTGTGCAGTTGTTTTATTCGCAGGAGACGATATGAGCAGCTCCGCCAATAAGGATGGGCTGAACATTATTCGGACAGTAGCTAGTTGTATTTGTCCAGGTCAGTAAATGGTTTAATTCTAGCAAAGTTGGATAACTTTAATTTACTAAGTCACACGGTCTGAGCCAAGTGTCTTTGAAAACAAGAAACATGATTATTTGCCCTGTAAGATCATGAATTTCTAGCCAATCGTTTTCTTTTGATTTTGGCAACAAAAAACAGCTATAGGCGAAATCGTATGTACATTGATATGAATGGTAGCCCAATGATAATAATAATACATGATGCTAGATCAGCAGCATCTTATTTGTTGATGATGTAGAGAATAAGGATACAATCAGTTCTGTTCCACTGATTTGTATACATATATATATATTTTTTTTTTTTTTAATGTCATCAACACTTGAACATTTGGATTTGATTACATATGATTGTAGTAGTTATTTTTTTTTTGTAATTTGTTTATAGTGGCTATTTTAAATGCATAATGCATTATTTGTCTTATTCTTTTAAGGTTTGCTTTAAAAATGCTTGTGTACAGTTCTACATTTTAATTTTGATGATGAAGAAAACAAGTATATAATAAGTGGTGTTGCTTAGATTTGTTTACGTATTGTACTTTATGTCTTAGCTTGAATGTTTGGATTTGTATAATTTAAATCTGCACTACTGGAAATGTTCCTGACAAATAAGCTGTTTACATGCTGAACCCTTGTACACAGTTTGTGTAGGCCTATCAGTGCTTTCTGAATATATTGAACACATTTTTAAAAATACAGGAAACGATAATACCAAAAAAGCGTAAAAAAAATACCAAAAAAATAATTCTGGTCACAATAACCGTGAGGTTAAATTTTCATACCGTTACATCCCTAATCGCTTACTGCTTCTCTCTGGCGCAGGCTAGCTAATGATTAAATTGTGATTCAGCACACTGATTCAGCTCCATTAAATTCTTGTGCTTGACTTGGAAAATGAGCTTATATCATCAGAGCTGTGGTTCTTGATTTGTTCATGTTTGTTTTTTTGGAAGATGGCACAGCTTTTCAGGCCAATAAATGCTAACTCTGAGTAACCACTGTTGCAAGCTTGCAGTGGAGGGATGTAATCTGATTTGATGTGGTTTTGTGGTTCAGGAACAGGATGAAAAGACAAATTGCAGAGGGGCAAAAAAGCTAACCCTAAGCGCTTCTTTCAGTACTGTAGCAGAAAAGGAAAGTCAAGAAGCAGGTTAAGTGCATAAAATCCAAAAATGGATCGCTGCTATATGATAATAAGGATATTAAGGACACCTTAAACGGTTACTTTGTTGAGAATTTTACCTTAGAGCGGGTCTTTATTCGGCGGAGGGCTTGTCCAATGCTCAAGATTATTTAGCGGAAATTGAGGTTAGGGATAACGTCGTATTAACAAGTTGCATCAACTAAAGGCAGATAAGGCGGCGGGTCCTGATGGCTTATATCCTAGAGTGCTCAGGGAAGTTAGTGAGATCATCTTTAAGCCGCATCTGCCATCTTTTATTCTTTAGAAACTGGAGAAATACCAAATGATTGAAACAGGTCAATATAATACCAATATATAAAAAAAGGACCGTATGAGCCAGGTAATTACAGGCCAGTCAGTTTAACTTGCATTGCGTGCAAAATATTGGAATCTATCATAAAAGATGAGCTGGACTTATTTCTTGAACGTAACAATATCTTGAGGATAGCCAACATGGTTTTCCAAAAAAAGGTCATGCCTGACAAACCTTCTGGAATTTTTGAAGAGGCCACCAAGACTTATGACCAGAGCAGGGCTTATGACATCATATATTTGGATTTTCAGAAAGCATTTGACACAGTACCGCATAAGAGACTAATTTTTTAAAATGAGCTCCATTGGAAACAGGTGGTATTCTGAAGTGGATTCATAACTGGTTGCAGGACAGAACACAAGAGTGGTGGTCAGTGGTATATCATCTGAGCTAGGTAGGGTTATTTGGCGATGATGGATCGGAATGTTGGGACCCCTTCTGTTCCTCATCTACATTAATGACCTTGATATATATAATATTGAGAGCAGATTAGTGAAATTTGCAGATGATACTAAATTGGGGGCTTACAAATAGTTTAGAGTCCACTTTTGTGATTCAGGATGATTTGGATAGAATTCAGAATTGGGCAGAAATGTGGCAAATGAAATTTAATGTAGCGAAATGTAAAGTGCTACATGTAGGTAATATTTTACATTAGACATGATTACTTCATGGGAGGTTTTAAACTGGAATGTGCTCCACAAGAGAAAGATCTGGGAGTGATTGTTGACCAAACCCTCACAGGCTCTAGCCATTGTGCGTAGCTGTTAAAAAAAAAAAGCCAATCTGGGATACATTGCCAAAAGTATTGAGTTCAAATCCAAGGAGGTGATGCTTCTTTTTGTACAACACATTAGTCAACATCTAGAGTATTGTGTACAGTTCTGGGGACCATACTTTAAGAAAGACATAGAGGCTTTAGTAAAAGTTCAGAGAAGAGCCACGAAAGCTAATTCCGAACATAAAGATGAAAGCATGAGAAAAAAATGAAGATCCTTAATCTCTTTAGTCTTAGGAAAAAAAGACTAAAAAAAAAATTTGATTGAGGTCTTTAAATATGTTAAAGGTTAACAAAGTGAATTATGTAGGATTCCTTCAACCAAATCGTTGTTAGCAGAACTCTGGTCACAAATGGAAGCTGACTAAAAAATTAAACTTAGCACTGATATTCCATTAAATATTTCTTCACCCAAAGAGTAATTTCAGTGTGGAACAGCTTGCCTGACCATATTGTTGAGGCAGAGACCTTGGGAGTTTTCAAGAGCAGACTTGACTTAAAAGCTAGATACCATTGAGTCATTGAGTATCTGAAGTGATATATTCACGATGGTACAAAAAACTGGCGAGGAGGGGCTGAAATCCTGTTCTCGCCATTCATGTTATGTTATGTTATGTTATGTTATGAGCCTTGGCCATCTCCAGCCCCTGCCTCAGCCGGGCCCCCGGACCCGGCTCGGCCCCTGGCCCGCCCTGCATCGAAGACCGGCCAGAGCAGCATGTCCAGTCCTGTCCCTTCAGCACGCTGAAGGACACCACCGCCGAACGCAGGGCTCACCTGTGCGACTTAAACTGCAAGATTTGCATAAGTAGCCTGAGCTTGCTCATGCCAGTTCTACCGTCTAGGGTTTCACATCTTCTTCACTGTTTCTCAACTGGCATGCATGAGGGGAACAATGGCTCGGGATAATACTGCCACGCACACAAAAAAAATTCATTAAAATATTTTACGGGTGAGCCGTTGATGTCATAGGCAGTTCATCTTCTGACAAAATATCTCTTTATTCCAAAGAATTTCTGCGAGAAAGCTCTTCAGGACTTCAATTTATTTCCAGCTCAACTCGTCCTGTGAATCTGTAACAAATACCATTTCGGTGTCACTTTCTTTCATGTTGTTCAATGTTTCTCGAGTGATAATGAGAAAGAATGAAACTGGCTGCAGTACTGTGAGAGCGATTGTGAACACAGGATTTCTCTCTAATGACGTCATGTGCTTTGAGGAGCCAAAACTATTCTGTTAGCCGAACATTCTGTGTTTGGGTATCATCAGAAAGCAGATTCTCTACTTTCTTTTGATGTGTATCAAAAAGTAATCTGTAACACAGAAGAAATGTGATAGCGGAAAGTTTGATAACATTTCTCAGCAGTCATATCTGATGGGGATTTGGCAGTTGTGCCGGGAAAGAGTTAAAATTACATGAGCAGTCTTTATTGGGACAAAAACTCAAGCTCATGGAGTGCCCTGAAAGTATTATTTTTGAAAACAGGGTTGATTGATTTTGCCAGCATCTGTAGTGGTGTCATGCTGATGTTTTATTTTGCTTGTTCACTTAAAAACGTACCTCGGGTCAAAGTCTGTGAAGGGACTTGGGCTAAAAGCCTGGGGTACCATTCTGTTTGTTAATGTAACGTAGACCAGTTAATTGTTGCTCTGAAGCACTCACTAAATTGGCTCCCTGTGTAGTATTAATGGTCCTTGAATTGAGAGATACGGGAGGTTGTGGGTTCAGATGGTCATGGGAACGCAAACTTTTCAGCTGCCATTTCAGGCCAGAAGCCTGCTGATGAGGAGCCCCAGCGAAGAAGAAGCCCAAGCCGTCGGCCCCAGTCGTCCTCAAGAAGGCTCCATTTGGAGCATTGCTTTTATGTAGCGAGCTTGCTTGTGGATGAGATTATGAATATCTTTCCAGATCTTGGACATAAACTATGTCACTTGGCAGTACAGGAGGTTGCAGCTGATGACAGATGCCCTTATTACAATGATGTCAGGACTGTCTGTCACAGCTGATGTGGTTTCGATTGCATAGACTGCACTGCATCTGCACTGTCTTTGTTTCTCTTGATTATTGTATTATTATTAGTATTATAATTTAGTTTATTCTTTGTTCTGATTAATATTACACTGTTTTTCTTTTCAGCCCCGTTCCTCCCCCTCAAGAGCCCCCCTGCCTCTTGTCAGGCCGGCATTGTAAAAAAAGAACTTGTTCTTAATTGTCTTGCCTGGTTAAATAAAGGTTAAATAAAAAAAATAAAAATAGACTTGTACACATACAATTGATTTTTGTGTTACATTAATGCATGTATTTTATACATGTTTCAATTATAAATTACTGAAAATTACTGAATTTCAGTAAAATTCTGTAAAAAATATTTTTTGGGGGCTGGCATCCATGATAGTGTGTTAAAGAGGTAATCTAATGGGAGATTTGTACTCAGGTAGATTTATAATCTCAGGTAAATTGTAATGGTTAGTGTTTCCAATCATTATGTTAAAATTAGACAGTGTTGAAATTTTCAATGATTTCATGTTCCAATTTACCTCAAATGACAATTTTGAAAACTGGAGGATGGACGAGGGTTCAAAAATGTAAAAAAAGAAAAAGTAACTTTTTCAAATTTTGTTAAGTTTAAAGAGGTAATCTCAGGGTAGATTGTAATTAGTAAAAAAAAAAAAAAAAATTATTATGGGAATGACTTGATATATATATATATATATATATATATATACACACACACTACAGGCTAGAAGTTTGGAAGCAAGACCGATAGAGGTCAATAGCATTCTTCCCTTAGGATCCTAAGCATTCTTCCAAGCTCCGTCAGGGTTACCTAGACCAGTGGTTCTCAACGTCGGTCCTGGGGACGCCATGTGTGTGCTGGCTTTTGTTCCTACCACAATTGCAATTGTAGAGCTTTAACAAGCTGTGACTGTCTTAATTAGGTGCTTTTCATGTTCAGAGTTGTTAATATATCTCTTTAGTCAAATGTTGCATAGGAACATCCATAAATGCAGTGAAGAATTAAACACCCTTGAAGATAGTTTGTTTATTGCAATACTGCAAGTAATGTCAAGTAACATAACATGTCAAACAGATCAAATTATACACTGAGGAAATCAATAAACCCCAGATTAGGCTGCTGGACACTGTTTCAAGTTCTTTCAAAAAGCTTCAGGTGAACTTAATCAGATCAACATAACACAAAACTGGTTTGTTTGTGGACAACATTTGTCATGATGAGCCAAGTAGTTTTCACTAATTAGGAGCCAACTACATCATTAATTTGATTGGTTACATTGTTTTCTCTCATTTTATGCTGTTATTTCCAATATACTGCAATGTGCAAATGGTATTTTTGAAATTCTTGATGGCAAATAGATATTTCTGTTAAGTTGTGGGTTAAGAGGGCAAATAACTGCTCTAAACATTAAATGCACATAATTAAGACAAATTAGCAGCTTGTTAAAATCCTACGATTGCAACTGTGGTTGGAACAAAAGCCAGCACACACATGGGGTCCCCAGGACTGACGTTGAGAACCACTGACCTAGACAAAAGAGGAGGAAGGTGTTCTTGGAAAGATGGTTTGGCCCCCTTAGTCTCCAGACCTCTCTCCAATTGAGTTTGTGTGGGACGAATTGGATCGATCAATCAGAAAAGTGCCTTCCACGAATCAGCAGTCTTTCATTGATGAACTTAAAGCTTGGAATGCAATTCCTGGCACAAAAACTTGTGGAACGAATGCCTTGTATATGCCATGCTGTTAAAGCAAGAGGAGGTTACTTTGAAGAAAGCAAAGTCTATGCCAAAAAAAAAAAAAAAATGCTGACAATTTGAGTAAAATGTGTTCTGATAAGTGACTCTTTATACAGGGTGTATCAAAAGTTTACACTTTCAAAAATGTCTCAAATTGATATATTTTCCAAAAAACTGTTGAGGTATTGATGGACCATGACCTCATGCTCCTTTTGACACCTTGTTAATCGCCTGCTGTTCCACATGAGTGAACACTAGTGGTTCAACGGATCATCGTTGATCCGTAATCCGTACGGATCACTCTTCACGGTTCGGTACGCACATGATCCACGGATTGGTTAATGAAAAAAAAAAAAAAAGTGCTAGGGGTGTGACGTCATCGAATCATGATGATCGTAAAGCGAAAGGAGACAACTTGCCACTATGGGGTGTGTGTCAGTTGCGTCCCATTTCTTCCTGAAACATACAAGCGGTCTGAAATAAACGACAATCATTTGAAGTGCTTCCGGGAAGATAATTCAGATTAGAACTCCTCTAATTGTCGGCGAGGTTGGGCAACTTCCATTACCTTTTTAAAGCTCAACTGGCCACCCTAAATCTGCTCCTGTATGCTACAAATGACGATCAAGCAATATAGCCTGGTGCCAATGATTATGAAGTGATAGAAGCGCTGACAGACGTAACTGCGCTGCAATGTTAAGTTGAAAGAATGCTAACAATCTAAAGAATTACCAAAAAAAAAAACCTTGTCCAAACTCCATCTCTCATCGTAGCGTTTCAGCTGATATTGAAACTCTTGCATCCTGACTTGCCATCGGAGGATTACTCAGCCCTGCTTTCACCATGCCTTCTCCAAACCGGTTCCCATTTACGTTTCCCAATTAGCAACTTGGTGTTAATTCATTTAGATGCGAGAATCAGTCGGTAGAATTACTGTCCCGCTCCCCTCATCTTGCATTGTTCATTGCAATTATCAAGCATTTCCCCATCCACGTTAATTGTGACATAAAACGGCAACGTCTTTAGATGCTTGTACAACTCCTAAACGTAATAAAAATTAGCGCAAAACGTTAAACTCCCCCTAAATGTAATAATTTCTAACGCTAAACGTAATAATCGACCTTCCCCCTAAACGTGAAATTTCTAACTCAAAACGTAAATACTAAGCCTCCCCCTAAATGTAATAAAAACTGCCGCAAAACGTAATATCGTCGGCCTGCTGATAAAACCTCGTATCTTCAGAATGATAAACTTTACAGGAAGATAAAAAATAATAAAATAAGATTTAAAAAAAATGTTTAATTTTGCATGTAAGAATAGTGGACATACGAGTTTTTCTTTCTTATCAATTTGGAGATACGAGGTTTTATCAGCAGGCCGACGATACTCAATTTTTTGTTGTTCATGAAGTGAGCTTCAAGTGTTCGACAATGCATTAAACAATATTTCGAGAATGCGGCGAATTTGACTCATTCAACAGGTGCTGCCTCATTAGCAGCCAAATCCGCCTACCAAAATTTACGTCAGGTCTATCATAGATAAAGATCGACGGTGATTCCTCAAGGATTTTTTGACGTTAGCAAGGGCTGCCTTACAGAGACTCCCTGAAACATCCCTCTTTCCATAATTTTAACCCACTCTCGCCATACCTGTTGCAGGCCAAACTTTGAGTGAATCATATTTCATTCGTGCTATAACTCCTATAGGGGAGACCGGGGATGATAGTAATATTTTTTGTTTGAGCATCTGCAACTCAGGGATTCTTTATGCCAGATCTCTCAAACTTTGCAGCACAGTATCCATGTTTGTTGACTACAAATAGCACTCACTTAGACATCTATAACACAATCACAGAACATGTGAATTAGCATCAAATACGAAGAGTGCACTTGTTACAACCCACCCCGCTGCTGGGATGAGTTGTAACACCGGGTGGGGAATAGATGTAACACTGAGAGGTAATCTGCTGAAAAAAATTATTCTAAATTCAATTTCTGCAAGGACTTTATTGAAGAATAAAGATTTAACATTATCTACAAGCTGAACCATTTTAAGTAAACGAAAAGCAAAGTTCCTCAAAAACTTTAAATTCAGAGCAAAACAACTGCTGCATGTATGTTTGCATGAGTGCCTATTTGTATGCATGTGTGTAAGTAGAGGTCTGTGTGTGTTTGTGTGTGTGTGTGTGTGTGTAGGTATAAGTGTGTGTGTGTGTGTTGTTTAGGTTTGTGTGTGTGTGTGTGTGTGTGTGTGTGTGTGTGTGTCCAGGACTATTCTTTCACTCACTGTTGCAGTTGTGGCAAATGTTGGTGGCTGCCCTGGGATGCAGGCTTTGTGGGCTCAGAACAGACAGTGTTACAACTATCCCCCACCCCCAGGCAGCCATTACATGGCTAGCTTTTTTTAAGCATGCGGGTTTAAAGTTAGCATGAATGCAAAGTACCTGATTAAACTATAGAAACTGCTGTTTTAGGTATAATAAATCAAATAATTGTATTTACAACACAATGATCACAAGACAAAAATAATCTTCATGAAAAATTTTACTTTCTTACCTGAAAATCAGTTTTTTGGTCATAAAATCCACAAAGTTGCACACAGAGATATGCCATTTCTCCTGTGAGCTCAAAAAGGAAGTAGGGAGTGTCTTATATTGATGACATCACTGCATCTATTTCTGATTGGTCAAAAAACAGTGTTACATTTTACCCAGTGTTACAACACTCCTCGGTCTCCCCTACCCTGTATGTAATAGAACTGCCGCTAAACGTAATTTTCAGAAATCCATTATTGGAGTTGAACGACTTTCTATCATCTGATAGAAAATATTTTTGTGTCAAATACCTGGAGAACGTCTTACGGTCTGTAGTTGTGAAAACGTGTGTTCCTATAAATAACTTACAAACGAATCCCCATGAATAATTGTTTTAATTATTTTCATGTGTATAATACGTGGGCTACAGGCCCCTCCCCCCATTCTGATGTGCTTCCACCGCCCCTGTTTCAACCGTACCATTATCTAACGCTAAGCACAAGACCCCCCCACATATGTAACACACCTTGCCGCAAAACGTAAGAACTCCCCCTATATGTAACAAACCTTAACCCTAAACGTAAGAACTCCCCTATATGTAACAAACCTTAACCCTAAACGTAAGAACTCCCCTATATGTAACAAACCTTAACCCTAAACGTAAGAACTCCCCCCCATATGTAACAAACCTTAACTCCCCTATATGTAACAAACCTTAACGCTAAACGAAACTCCCCTAAATGTCACAAAGCTTAATGCTAAACGTAAGAACTCCCCTACATGTAATAAACCTTAACGCTAAACGTAAGCACTCCTCCTGTATGTAACAAATCTTAACACTAAACGTAAGAACTCCCCCTAAATGTCACAAAGCTTAATGCTAAACGTAAGAACTCCCCCTACATGTAATAAACTTTAACGCTAAACGTAAGCACTCCTCCTGTATGTAACAAATCTTAACGCTAAACGTAAGAACCAGTGTTTCTGTTTAGTTACGAAGTTAAATGGTGATCATTGTACAGTTTTGTAGCTTTCCTCAGATTGCTGAACTGTTCTACACTGATTTCTTTCTTCTATTTTTTAATTTCACTGCCCTTCATTTGCATAATCGTGTGGCATAGATAGTAAAAACCTTCCTGATCGAGCAAGCCTCCTGATGGAAAAAACCTCAATTGTAGGCCTGCTCCCTTCGATCCACAAATGGCAATTTAATATCTTAAATTTATTGGAGAAAAAAACGCTTAGATCTAGATTTAAGAATTAATAAGAGATGCGGTCACCGAGGCTCCAAATGGATGTTGCTTTGTCTGTTTTCGTAGAATTGCGATTGAGCTATTCATTCCGAAAAGCGACACTACGGCCCGTATAAAATAAAAAATAAATATAAAATTAGAAAAAATAAAATAAGATAAACATACAAATATAATTTAAAATATAAATAAAATAAAAAAAATGTTTAATTTTGATGATTAATGATTGAGACTTAAAGCTTTGCCTCAGTGGAGCGCTACAATGAGATCGCATTAAACGCCAATTAACAGAATTTTCTTGAAATTCTACATTCTAGTAGAATATTAAGTAGCAAATGCTGCTGAGGATGTTGTTTAGATAAGGTTTAGATTTTGTTTATGATTAACCGGATAATTGCCGTTCATGCAATCTCATATTGTAACCTCCGTACAACTTTCCCAGAAGCCGGACTACAAAGACCGCATAAATGAATTTGACGACATGAAAGTTTGAGGCATAGCTTGCATTTGAATTGATTTTAAATGCGTGCCGTGAGGTGAACTTTCACAATGCACTAATAACAAATTTACTAAATTATTCAATTACCAACGCTTTGACGCAAGAGCGTTAGTAGGGGAGAGCCGGTGCGAAAGTAACGTGGGACGAAAGTAATACGGCGATTTACTCACAGCCATCCGCACTTCGATGCGTCAAATTAGGTCAGCACGTGCAGCTCGCGACACTCTCCAGACCCGGGAAAAATCTTGAGGTTTTGTCGCTTCCCCGCGAGACGAGACCGGGAAGACCGTTTTCCACAGTGGTGAGTAAATTCAGACAAATGGTAAACTTTTTTGATTTAAGATTGTCTTTATCGCTCCATGTGTCATATTTATGATGAAATGATGGTCTTTTAGTTTTGTAACATATCCTGAAGTTTGAAATGTCAGACTTTTTTCCACTTTAGAAGCAATCCTGGATCTAATGTCAGGAGTCACTGTCGGGGCGGAAGTTGCAACGGTTACGTTCGTCCCTCTCTGCTAATGCGGCCGCATTTTGTTTTAAAAAAGCTCATTAAAAAATGTGTGTGTTATATTTTACCGACAGAAAATGCCAAGAGTTAGGGTCAGAACTAACCAGAGAGGAAAGGTTGACCAGCAGGTTTACGAAAGGGCCTTTTTTTGATGTCCAAAGAGGCGAGAGTATAAGGAGGGCAGCAAAGGTGCATGGCGTTTGTCATGTCACCCTGTTCAGGTACTGCAAGAGGAGGGCAGAGGCAGGAGGGCAGCAGACCAGAGCCCCAGGGTACAGGGCTCACAACAAAGTCTTCACAGAAGAACAGGAGAAGAGACTGCAGGCATATATAGAGAGAGCAGCTGATATATATTTTGGCCTGAGTCCTAAAGAGGTTGGAGTAACACTGCAGACAGAGCTACACCACTACCGCCATTTGCCCAAGATAGCAAGCACCTACGCCCGGATCTGCCCGGCTCTGAGCCGATCAGCTGGAGTCGGCACAGAGCCGGGGAGATCCAGAGCGGAGGTGCTTGCTATCTGGGAATTAACCTCTTTTTTCATGCTGTTTTAGGTGCGAAAGTTTGCATGTGAGCTGGCCGAAAATATTCGCCTCAAAACTCCATGTTCATGGGAGAAAAACCAGATGGCAGGGAAGGACTGGCTCACCTCCTTCCTCGAGCAACAAAACCCCTGTCCATCCGTCAACATCAAGCCACCAGCATGTCCTGTTCCACCAGCTTCAACAAGACCAACGTGACAGCGTTTTTTTAAAACCTAAAGACTGTCCTCACCGCTATAATTTTGAAGCAAAGGACATCTGGAACATGGATGAAACAGGTAAAAATTTATATTTAGATAAATCAAAAGCAACAGTGATTTGCAAGAGCAATAATTCATTTCATTTATTATTTCAGGTACTACAACGGTTCAAGTGCCAGACAAAATCATTGCCACCAAGGGGCAGCGCCAGGTCAGTGCTGTGACCTCTGAGGAAAGAGGGACATTGGTGACTGTTGCCTTTGCTGCCAACGCACAAGGCAACTTTGTTCCCCTTACTTTATCTTCCCAAGGAAGAAGTTCCAGGACCACTTCATCCAGGATGGCCCCCTTGGCTGCACTGGTTCTGCTAATGGATCGGGGTGGATGAAGGAGACAGATTTCTTGGCATTTTTACAGCATTTTGCAAGACACACCTCACGTGACCCCAGAGTCAAAGTTGCTGCTACTCTTAGACAATCATCCATCACACCTCTCTGTGGTAGCTATTGACTTTTTGCAAGTCACATGGCATTGTACTCCTGTCTTTTCCACCCCACTGCTCCCACCGTCTTCAGCCGCTAGACCAAAGCGTTTTTGGTCCTCTGAAGCACTACATTAACAGTGCAGCAGGCAATTGGATGCGAATGAACCCTGGAAGAACTTTTGACCATCTACAACATCCCAAGTCTTGTGGCTAAAGCTCTGCCTCAAGCTGCGACAGCAAGCAGCATTTCATCTGGGTTCGAGTGTACCGGTATCTGGCCCTTGAATCCAGATATTTTCAGTGAGACAGACTTTGCGCCAGCTTTTGTGACCGACCGTCCTGCACCAGCACCAGCTCCATCCCCAGTGCCAGCTCCATCACCAGCGCCCTCCTCATCACCAGCGCCAGCTCCATCACCAGTGCCCTCTTCATCACCAGCGCCAGCTCCATCACCAGTGCCCTCTTCATCACCAGCGCCAGCTCCATCACCAGCGCCAGCTCCATCACCAGCGCCTGCTCCATCACCAGCACCAGCTCCATCCCCAATGCCAGTGCCAGCTCCATCACCAGCGCCCTCTTCATCACCAATGTCCGCTTCATCACCAGCGCCCTCTTCATCACCAATGTCCGCTCCATCACCAGCGCCCATCCCTTAAGACACCACCAACCTAGCCAGAGCTCATTTGAGCTGCATCCCCATGAGTCTGCCATTCCTGTAGATGGTGAGAGTTTGTGTCTGTGTGTGTCTTTAAATGTGCATGTTGAGCCTTGCCAAGCATTTTTTTGAAATATTATCTATCCAGGTATGCTTGTGGTTCCAGGAACATCTAGTGGCACGCCAATACAGAGGTTCACCTATATCCAAAGGCTGGCTCAAGGAAAGAAAAATAAAAGAAGAGGCAGAAAGAGGTGAACAGAGTGTCATTTTTTAACTTGTCTTGATTTTCTTTGCTTGTATAAAAACAAGCTGATTCTGACTATCATCTCATTGAATGTTGCAGGTCAACAGCAATACTGACCGACACCCCAGTAAAAAGCTGCTTTGGAGGAGGAGAGTCGGCAGAGGGGCCAGAAAAACAGTCCTCTTCAAAACGACCAAAGAAAAACGTTGTTTAGTTAATTAGCTAATTACGTAATTACTCCGTTAATTAGCTTTTTATTTTACCTGCAGTGTGACTGGTCGATGGTACAGCTGGTTCTGTTGGGAGAGTGCCCGTGTCTCCAGCAGGAATAATTCCACATAGTGCCGTGTCCCTGATGATGCTGGCAATACAGGTATCTATGGGAGAAAGCTGGGTTGTTGCTTGTCCTCCTCCAGTTTCAGATATTTCATGTCTGTGGGCCGTGACGCGTTTTTTGGCACTGACTTTGATGTCAAACCATTTCTTTTTTATTTCTGAGACTGCTCTTTCCTCTAACCCAACAGAATTAACAGCAGTCATTACCCTCTCCCACGCAGCATTTTTACCCGAGGCCAAAATATGGCCATCGGGTATTGTGAAGGCCCTGCGTCCACCTGTCTGTCTGTCTGTCCGTCTGTGTACACAATAACTCCTTTCCTATTAATGTCAGGGTCATGAAATTCACAGGGACTGTTCTTGGGAAATATAGCTTGGAGAATTTCGAAGATGGGTAACCTTGACCTACTAACCGGGGTCAAAAGGTCACATTCTTTGTAAACACTGTTTCCTTGATTACATCCACTATTTTTGTTGTAGCCGCGTAAAATTTACAGCGTGTATGTTCTGGATAATCAGCTTGCAGAACATTAAAGGTGGATGACCTTCACCTGGTGAATGGGGTCAAAAGGTCACATTATTTCTGAACAGTGTTACTTTCATTACGCCTTTGCACTACCATGACATTTTGTGCTGTAGTAATGTCAAATTCATAAGGTGTACTCACTGGATAATCAAATTGGAGGACACGGAAGCTACATGGCCTTCACCTACTTTAAATAACTTTTAATAACAATTTGATGTAGCAACATTATCAACCAAACTATTCAGTCACCTTCAACATAGCATCGAATTTTGATGACTGCGCATCATGTCAGACTTCATATTCTGAATGCCAAACGATGTAAAGTCC
Source organism: Gymnothorax javanicus (assembly GCA_029692085.1). Lineage (NCBI taxonomy): Eukaryota > Metazoa > Chordata > Actinopteri > Anguilliformes > Muraenidae > Gymnothorax > Gymnothorax javanicus. The sequence continues at coordinate 1,573,553 of CM056210.1, forward strand.
CAGCTGTCCAGTTCCACACTTTCCATATAACCTGCCAGGTCCTAGATGAAATTGGAAAATTACCTCTGTCTTCCTTTTGACTCTTGAACCTTCTCTCAAGCCCGAAAGTATTAAAGACATTGTGTTACATAGGCATATATTAAAAAACCCTTTATGTACTCAGCGACATTAAAAACGCATGGGTGAGGTATGTACTGTATTTGTGGCAAATTGAAGAATCGATTGAGGCACGAGAGGAAATAAAGAAAAGCGCGTGGTATTGTATTCCTGACGCGCACCACGTGCACGCGCCAAGCACTTCAGTAATAACGAACGCTGAGCTGTTCGCGATGTGTACAGTGACACTTGACTTGTTCTTTTTGGTCTGGTCAATGGCTGACATAAAGCCAACAAAAAAAAGGAAAAATGCTACTGCATCAAGAAAATGGAACGGCTTGTGACCAGACATGGGCACGATTACAGATCTACCATTACGATTATGAAGCGGGATGATTACGATTACGATAACACATGTACATGTGTAATCGTAATCATAACCATCCTGCATCGTAATCATAATAGTAGGTTTGTGATCGTGCCCATGTCTGCTTGTGACACAGGAGAGAGAAAAAAAAGCCTTTGCATGTTATAGGCAGATCTCAGCCGCCAAGAGGTGGTGCGTCATTTGCACTGTCGCTGTTCAGCAATCTATCCGAGAATGGAACACAGGCACTGTCACTGACCGACCCCGCTTAGGGCAGCCACAAGTGACGATGACAGCTCAAGAGCGCCACATCTGGTTACAGCCTGTACGTGACAGATTCCGGATAGCAACCAAAACTGATCATGAGATGAGGGGTCAGAGACGATTGAGGGTGAGCACAAGTACCGTTTGTATGTGTATGTGTATGTGTGTGTGTGTATGTATATGTGTATGTGTGTGTATGTGTATGTATGTGTATGTGAATGTGAGTATGTGTCTGCTTGTATGTGTATGTATATGTATGTGAATGTATGTGTGTATATGTATGTATATGTGTGTGTATGTGTATGTATGTGTATGTGTTTTTGTGTATTTGAATGTGTATGTGTGCATGTATGTATATGTGAATGTGTATGAATATGTATGTGTATGTTTGTGTATGTATATGTTAATGCATACGTGTATGTGTGTATGTGTATGTATATGTGTGTGCATGTGTGTATGTGTATGTATGTGTATGTGTGCATATACAGTGCCCTCCATAATTGTTGGCACCCCTGGTTAAGATGTGTTAAAGGCCTTAAAATAAATTAAGTTTTTATTGCAGAAGCATACTCTCACACTGAAAATTGTAGAAAAATGTAACCTTCAACTCAAGTGAATTTTAATGGAAAAAAAAAATCCCTGACTAAGAAATAATTATTTTTCATAATATCACCTGTTCCACAATTGTTGGCACCCCTAACAATTCCTAGGAAATAAATGTAATTGAAGTATTTCTGTCATTTCTACAGTAGTTTACAAAGTTGATCAGAGTATCTAGGAACATTTAATTAGTAATTCATCACTTCCTGTTTCCCTAGGGTATAAATATGACGTGACACAGAGGCCATTTCTCTTATCCACTCTTCAACATGGGAAAGACAAAGGAAAACACCATTCAAGTAAGGCAGATGTGTGTCCACCTTCATAAGTCAGGCAATGGCTACAAGAAAATAGCCACTCGCCTGCACCTGCCCATATCTACTGTCAGAGGAATCATTAAGAAGTTTAAAACAACTGGAACAGTGGTAAACAAGCCTGGACGAGGACGCAAGGTTATTTTGCCACCACGCACAGTGAGGAGGATGGTAAGAGAAATAAAAAGTTCTCCAAAGCTCACTGTTAAAGAATTGCAACAAATGGTAGCATCTTGGGGTCACAAAGTCTCCATAACAACCATCAGGCGCTATCTACATGCCAACAAGCTGTTTGGGAGGCATGCACGGAAAAAACCTTTTCTCACTCACAATCATAAACGCAAACGTCTGGAGTTAAGCTAAGCAGTACTGAGAATTCAACTGGGACCGTGTGCTTTGGTCAGATGAGACCAAGATAGAGCTTTTTGGCAACAAACACTCTAAAGTGGGTCTGGCGGAACACAAAAAAGATGAGTATGCAGGAAAGCACCTCATGCCCACTGTGAAGTATGGGGGAGGATCGGTGATGCTGTGGGCCTGTTTCTCTTCCAGAGGCCCTGGGAACCTTGTCAGGGTGCATGTCATCATGAACAGCTTTGAAATACCGGGACATTTTAAATCAAAATCTGGTGGCCTCTGCCCGAAAGCTGAAGATGGGTCGTCACTGGGTCTTTCAGCAAGATAATGACCCTAAACATGTGGCCAAATCTACACAGAAATGGTTCACCAGACACACAATCAAGCTCCTCCCATGGCCATCTCAGTCCCCAGACCTCAACCCCATTGAAAACCTGTGGAGTGAGCTGAAGAGGAGAGTACAGAGGAGAGGACCCAGGTCACTGGATGATTTAGAGAGATTGTGCAAAGAGGAATGGTCAAAGATCCCTCTTTCTGTATTCTCCCATCTTGTGAAACATTATAGGAGAAGATTAGGTGCTGTTTTTGTTGGCAAAAGGGGGTTGTACAAAAGTATTAATATCAGGGGTGCTAATAATTGTGGCACACATGATTTGATGTAAAAGAATTATTTCTTAATGTGGGATTTTTTTCCCCGCTGAATAAAAAAAGCACTTGAATTAAAGGTTGGATTTTCCTGTTTTTTTTTCATTGTGGTCCTATATTATTTAGAAAAAAACTGAATTTATTAGAAGCTAAAGAACACATCTTAACCAGGGGTGCCAATAATTATGCAGGGCAGTGTATATGTGTATGAATGTGTATGTGTATGTATATGTCTGTGCATGTGTATGTGTATGTATATGTGAATGCATGTGTATGTGAGCATGTGTATGTTTGTCTGTATATGTGTATGTATGTGCATGTGTATGTATTTGTATATGTATGTGTAGGTATATGTGTGTGTATGTATGTGTATGTATATGTGAATGTGTGTGTATGTGTATGTATATGTGTGTATATGTGTAGGTATGTGTGTATGTATATTTATGTATATGTGTATGTGTGTGTATGTTTATATATGTATGTTTGTGCATGTGTATGTGTATGTATGTGTATTTGTATGTATATGTGTGTGTGTATGTGTATGTATATGTATGTATGTGTATGTGTATATATGTGTGTATGTGTATGTATATGTGCATGTATGTGTATGTATTTGTGTGCGTATGTGTATGTATATGTGTATGTATGTTTATGTATATGTCTATGTATGTGGATGTATATGTGTATGTATGTGTGTGTATATGTGTGTATGTGTCTGTATATGTGTATGTATGTGTATGTATATGTGTGTTTATTTGTATGTATATGTGTATGTGTGTGTATGTATTTGTGTGTATATGTGTATGTATATGTATATATGTAGGTATATGTGTATGTGTGTGTATGTGTATGTATATGTGTGTGTATGTGCATGTATGTGTATGTGTGTGTGTGTATGTATATGTGTGTGTATGAGTATGTATATGTTTGTATATGTGTGTGTTTGTGTAAGTATATATGTATGTATGTGTATGTATATTTGTATGTATTTGTGTGTATATGTGTATGTATGTGTATGTGTATGTATGTGTGTGTATTTGTATGTATATGTGACTTATGTGTATGTATATGTGTTTGTATGTGTATGTATGTGTGTGTATGTGTGTATGTATGTATATGTGTATGTATTTGTATGTGTATGTGTATGTATATGGGTGTGTATGTATATGTGTATGTATATGTGTGTGTGTATGTGTTTGTATATGTGTATGTATGTATGTCTGTGTATGTATGTATATGTGTGTATATGTGTATGTATTTGGGTATGTATGTGTATGTATATGTGTGTGTATGTGTATGTGTATGTATATGTGTGTATATGTGTATGTATGTGTATGTTTATGTCTATATGTGTATGTTTGTATGTATATGTATATGTATGTGAACGTGTATGTGTGTATGTGTATGTATATGTGTATTTTTGTGTATGTGTATGTATATGTGTGTGTATGTGTATGTATTTGTGTATGTATGTGTATGTGTTTGTGTGTATTTTTGTATGTGTGTATGTATGTATATGTGTATGTGTATGTATATGTATGTGTATTATGTGAATGTATATCTTTATATATATGTGTATGTGTGTGTAAGTGTAGGTGTATGTATATGTGTGTGTATTTATATGTGTATGTATGTCTATTTGTGTATGTTTATGTGTATGTATATGTCTGTGTATGTGTAAGTGTATTTATATGTATGTATGTGTTGTTCTGTTGTGTTCTGTTTGGGTTAGTTCCATTCTACTTTGTCATGTAATGTTCTGTTCTCTTTTGTTATTTTCTGTTATGTTTTGTTCTCTTCTCTTCTGGTTTGATATGTTTCCTTCTGTTCTGTTCGGTTCTGTTTGGTTCTGTTCCGTTCTGTTTTGTCAATCTAATGTTCTGTTCTCTTCTGCTTGGTTCTGCTTTGTTCTGTTCTGTTTTGTTGCATTCTGTTTTGTCATGTAATGTCCTTGTCTCTTCTGTTTTATTACGTTTGGTTTCGTTAGGTTCTGTTCTGCTCTGTTTTGTTTTGATATGTAATGTTCTCTTCTGTTTTGTTCTGTTCTCTTCTGTTCTATTATGTCTCAGGTCAGGTCGGGGTCAGTGTTGGTTGACTCTGCTGCTGGTATCATTGTAACCCAGGACCACCTGCCGCAAGGGGGAGTGGAGCCTCCCAGTACCTGCTGACAGCTCCTGCGGTCAAACCTGTTTTGATCGTATGTCCTTTTGTGTTTTGTCATGTTCTGTTTTGTTATGCTATGTACTTTTCTTTTCACTTCTGTTATGTTTTGTTATCTTCTGTTATGTTCTGGTTTTTTGTACTGTTGGGTTTTGTTTGTTTTGTTATGTTTTTTTTTTATTCTTTGTAGATCTGTTTTGTTTTGTTATGTTTTCTTCTATGTGCTGTTAAGTTTTGTTCTTTTCTGTTATGTTCTGTTTGGTTTTATTCCGTTCTGGTTTGTCATGTAATGTTCTGTTCCCTTCTGTTTTGTGTGTTTGTGTGTGTGTGTGTGTGTGTGTGTGTGTGTGTGTGTGTATGTGTATTTGTATGTGTATATGTGTATGTATGTATATGTATGTGTATGTGAATGTGTATGTATGTGTGTGTAATTGTATATGTATGTATATGTTTTTGTGTATGTGTGTATGTATATGTGTATATATGTGTATGTGTGTATGTATATGTGTAGAATGTGTATGTGTATGTGACTTTGTGTATGTTTGTTTTAGTATGTATATGTATCTGTATATGAATGTGTATGTGTGTATGTATATGTTTATGTATGTGAATGTGTATGTCTGTATGTATATGTGTATGTATGTGTATGTGTATATATATGTGTGTGTTTGTGTATGTGAGTATGTGTATATATATGAATGTTTATGTGAATGTGTATGTTTGTATGTATATGTGTATGTATGTGTATAAATATGTGACTGTATGTGTATGTATATGTGCATGTATGTGTATGTTTATGTGTGTGTATGTCTATTTATATGTGTATATATGTGTATGTATATGTGCATTTGTGTGTATGTGTATGTATGTGTCTGTATATGTATGTATATGTGTCTGTAGGTGTATGTGTATGTATATGTGTGTGTCTGTATATGTGTATGTATGTGTATGTGTATGTATATGTATGTATTTATTTGTATGTGTATGTATATGTGCGTGCATGTGTGTGTATGTATGTGTATGTATTTATTTGTATGTGTATGTATTTGTGTGTGTATGTGTATGTATATATGGGTATGTTTATGTATATGTGTATGTATGTCTATGTGTATGTATAGGGGTGTGTATGTGTATGTACATGTGTTTGTATGTGTATGTATGTGTTTTTTTATGTGTGTGTATGTGTATGTACTTGTGTGTGTATGTGTATGTTTATGTGTATGTATATGTATGTGTACGTAGAAGTGTGTTAGAGTATGTATATGTGTATGTATATGTCTGTTTATGTGTATGTATATGTATGTGTATGTACATGTATATGTATATGTGTGTATGTGTATGTGTATGTGTATGTATGTGTATGTGTGTCTATGTGTATTTATATGTGTATCTTGTATTTGTGTCTGTATGTGTTTGTATATGTGTATGTATGTTTATGTATGTGTGTGTTTGTGTATGTATATGTGTTTGTATGTGTGTGTATGTATATGTTTATGTGTATGTATTTGTGTATGTATGCGTATATGAATGTAGGTGTGTGTATGTGTTTGTATGTGTATGTATATGTGTATTTTTATGCATGTATGTGTATGTATAGTATGTGTATGTGTATGTAAATGTGTGTGTATGTGTATGTATGTGTATGTACATGTGTTTGTATGTGTATGTGTATGTATATGTGTGTATATTTGTATGTATATGTGTATGCATGTGTATGTGTATGTGTGTATGTGTAGGTTTGTATGTATATGTATATGTATGTGTATGTGAATGTGTATGTATATGTGTATGTATGTGTATGTGTATGTATTTGTATGTATGTGTATGTGTATGCGTATTTATTTGTGTGTGTATATGTATGTATATGTATTTATATGTGTGTGTATGTGTATGTATATATATGTTTATGTACGTGTATGTATATGTGTGTGTCTGTGTATGTATGTGGATGTTTATGTATTTGTGTTGTGTATGTATAGGTGTATGTATTTGTATTTATATGTGTGCAGTGGCGCCGCCAGCCGGAATCATGTATGCACTGTGCGTACAATTATTTTTGAAGGTTTGAAAAAAATAAATATTTTAAAGGGGTTTTTTTTATTGTTTTTGGGGAGGGGATAATAAAGATGCTGGTTTGTAAAAGGCTAAACATGCTGAGTCCACTTATATTTTAAGTCATCCTGGTTTGGAATAGGCTAATGATGCTGAGTCCACTTATTTTTTAAGGCAATTAATTGAAGCCTAACATAAAGGCCAATGACGGTCATTTACATCATCTGTAACTAAGTGATTTTGAATTCTGGCGCTATACTCTTCTTCTACACTACGTAGCCTACCGCCTATGTGGTGATTACAGTTCGGTCCGGTAATGTTTTAGGAATGTCGAAAAGACAGTTGAGACTTTCCAGGCATTTGAAAGAAAAGGAAGGCGACGGGGAGGCAAAGACATCATTTCAAACAGGTAAGAACATTTTAAGCCTATTATTATTATTATAAAGTGTGTTTTTGTGTGTTTTTTACCATATGCCTGGTGCGCCGTCACCATAACGTTTTGCTGGGCTGTGTTTATGTGTCTCTGCCTGGTGCGCTGTCACCATAACGTTTTGCTGGGCTGTGTTTATGTGTCTCTGCCTGCCTGGTGCTGCCTGGTGCGCCTGTCACCATAACGTTTTGCTGGGCTGTGTTTATGTGTCTCTCTGCCTGGTGCGCCGTCACCATAACGTTTTGCTGGGCTGTGTTTATGTGGTCTGCCTGGTGCGCCGTCACCATAACGTTTTGCTGGGCTGTGTTTATGTGGTTCTGCCTGGTGCTCTAACCTTTGCTGGGCTGTGTTTATGTGGTGCGCCGCCGTCACCATAACGCTTTTGCTGGGCTGTGTTCACCATCACCATAACGTTTTTGCTGGGCTGTGTGTTTTATGTGTCTGCCTGGTGCGCCTGGTCACCATAACGTTTTGCTGGGCTGTGTTTATGTTTCTGCCTGGGGCTGTTTTGCTGGGCTGTTTTTATGTGTCTCTGCCTGGTGCGCCCGTCACCATAACGTTTTGCTGGGCTGTGTTTATGTGCTGCCTGGTGCGCCGTCACCATAACGTTTTGCTGGGCTGTGTTTATGTGTTTCTGCCTGGTGCGCCGTCACCATAACGCTTTGCTGGGCTGTGTTTATGTGTCTCTGCCTGGTGCGCCATCACCATAACGTTTTGCTGGGCTGTGTTTATGTGGTCTCTGCCTGGTGCGCCGCCACGTTTTGCTGGGCTGTGTTTATGTGTCTCCTGGTGCGCCTGTGGGCTGTGTTTATGTGGCTCTGCCTGGTGCGCCCACCCATAACGTTTTGCTGGGCTGTGTTTATGTGTCTCTGCCTGGTGCGCCGTCACCATAACGTTTTGCTGGGCTGTGTTTATGTGTCTCTGCCTGGTGCGCCATCACCATAACGTTTTGCTGGGCTGTGTTTGTGTGTCTCTGCCTGGTGCGCCTGTCACCATAACCATAACGCTTTGCTGGGCTGTGTTTATGTGTCTCTGCCTGGTGCGCCCGTCACCATAACGTTTTTGCTGGGCTTTTTATGCTGGGCTGTGTTTATGTGTCTCTGCCTGCCTGTGCGCCATCACCATAACGTGTCTCTTGGTGCTCACCATAACGGCTGGGCTGTTTTGTGTCTCTGCCCTGGTGCGCCGTCACCATAACGTTTTGCTGGGCTGTGTTTATGTGTCTCTGCCTGGTGCGCCCACCACCATAACGTTTTTTTGGGCTGTGTTTATGTGTCTCTGCCTGGTGCGCCCGTCACCATAACGTTTTGCTGGGCTGTGTTTATGTGTCTCTGCCTGGTGCGCCCGTCACCATAATGTGGTTCTTTGTGTTTTTTATGCTGGCCTGGTGCGCCCGTCACCATAACGTGTGTTTATGTGTCTCTCTGCTGGTGCTGGTGCGCCCGTCACCATAACGTTTTGCTGGGCTGTGTTTATGTGTCTCTGCCTTGTGTGTTTATGTGCCTGCCTGGTGCGCCCGTCACCATAACGTTTTGCTGGGCTGTGTTTATGTGTCTCTGCCTGGTGCGCCGTCACCATAACGTTTTGCTGGGCTGTGTTTATGTGTCTCTGCTGGTGCGCCATCACCATGCTGGGCTGTGTTTATGTGGTTCTGCCTGGTGCACCATCACCATAACGTTTTGCTGGGCTGTGTTTATGTGGTTCTGCCTGGTGCGCCGTCACCATAACGTTTTGCTGGGCTGTGTTTATGTGTTTCTGCCTGGTGCGCCGTCACCATAACGTTTTGCTGGGCTGTGTTTATGTGTCTCTGCCTGGTGCGCCGTCACCATAACGCTTTGCTGGGCTGTGTTTATGTGTCTCTGCCTGGTGCGCCGTCACCATAACGCTGTTTTGCTGGGCTGTGTTTATGTGTCTCTGCCTGGTGCGCCGTCACCATAACGTTTTGCTGGGCTGTGTTTATGTGTCTCTGCCTGGTGCGCCCGTCACCATGGGCTGTTTTATGTGTCTGGGCTGTGTTTTTTGTGGGCTGTGTTTATGTGTCTCTGCCTGGTGCGCCATCACCATAACGTTTTGCTGGGCTGTGTTTATGTGTCTCTGCCTGGTGCGCCGTCACCATAACGTTTTGCTGGGCTGTGTTTATGTGTCTCTGCCTGGTGCGCCGTCACCATAACGCTTTGCTGGGCTGTGTTTATGTGTCTCTGCCTGGTGCGCCATCACCATAACGTTTTGCTGGGCTGTGTTTATGTGTCTCTGCCTGGTGCGCCGTCACCATAACTGTTTTGCTGGGCTGTGTTTATGTGTCTCTGCCTGGTGCGCCGTCACCATAACGTTTTGCTGGGCTGTGTTTATGTGTCTGCCTGGTGCGCCGTCACCATAACGTTTTGCTGGGCTGTGTTTATGTGTCTCTGCCTGGTGCGCCGTCACCATAACGTTTTGCTGGGCTGTGTTTATGTGTCTCTGCCTGGTGCCGTCACCATAACGTTTTGCTGGGCTGTGTTTATGTGTCTGCCTGGTGCGCCATCACCATAACGCTTTGCTGGGCTGTGTTTATGTGTCTCTGCCTGGTGCGCCCGTCACCATAACGTTTTGCTGGGCTGTGTTTATGTGTCTCTGCCTGGTGCGCCGTCACCATAACGCTTTGCTGGGCTGTGTTTATGTGTCTCTGCCTGGTGCGCCGTCACCATAACGCTTTGCTGGGCTGTGTTTATGTGTCTCTGCCTGGTGCGCCATCACCATAACGCTTTGCTGGGCTGTGTTTGTGTCTCTGCCTGGTGCGCTGTCACCATAACGTTTTGCTGGGCTGTGTTTATGTGTCTCTGCCTGGTGTGCCGTCACCATAACGTTTTGCTGGGCTGTGTTTATGTGTCTCTGCCTGGTGCGCCGTCACCATAACGTTTTGCTGGGCTGTGTTTATGTGTCTTATGTGTGTGTTTATGTGGCTCTGCCTGGTGCGCCGTCACCATAACGTTTTGCTGGGCTGTGTTTATGTGTCTCTGCCTGGTGCGCCGTCACCATAACGTTTTGCTGGGCTGTGTTTATGTGTCTCTGGTGCGCTGTCACCATAACGCTTTGCTGGGCTGTGTTTATGTGGCTCTGCCTGGTGCGCCAGTCACCATAACGTTTTGCTGGGCTGTGTTTATGTGTCTCTGCCTGGTGCGCCGTCACCATAACGTTTTGCTGGGCTGTGTTTATGTGTCTCTCTGCTGGTGCGCCCGTCACCATAACGTTTTGCTGGGCTGTGTTTATGTCTCTCTGCCTGGTGCGCCCGTCACCATAACGTTTTGCTGGGCTGTGTTTATGTGTCTCTGCCTGGTGCGCCCGTCACCATAACGTTTTTGCTGGGCTGTGTTTATGTGTCTCTGCCTGGTGCGCCCGTCACCATAACGTTTTGCTGGGCTGTGTTTATGTGTCTGCCTGCCTGGTGCTGCCTGTGTTTATGTGGTTCCATAACGTTTTGCTGGGCTGTGTTTATGTGTCTCTGGTGCGCTGTCACCATAACGTTTTGCTGGGCTGTGTTTATGTGTCTCTGCCTGGTGCGCCGTCACCATAACGCTTTTGCTGGGCTGTTTTGCTGGGCTGTTTTATGTGTCTCTGCCTGGTGCGCCACCATCACCATAACCGTTTTTGCTGGGCTGTGTTTATGTGTCTCTGCCTGGTGCGCCGGTTTTGCTGGGCTGTGTCACCATAATAACGCTTTTTGCTGGGCTGTGTTTATGTGTCTCTGCCTGGTGTGCCGTCACCATAACGCTTTGCTGGGCTGTGTTTATGTGTCTCTGCCTGGTGCGCCATCACCATAACGCTTTGCTGGGCTGTGTTTATGTGTTCTGCCTGTGCACCATAACGTTTTGGGCTGGGCTGTGTTTATGTGTCTCTGCCTGGTGCGCCACCACCATGTGGTTTTGCTGGGCTGTGTTTATGTGTCTCTGCCTGGTGCTGCCTGGTGCGTCACCATAACGTTTTGCTGGGCTGTGTTTATGTGTCTCTGCCTGGTGCGCCGTCACCATAACGTTTTGCTGGGCTGTGTTTATGTGTCTGCCTGGTGCGCCGTCACCATAACGTTTTGCTGGGCTGTGTTTATGTGTCTCTGCCTGGTGCGCCGTCACCATAACGTTTTGCTGGGCTGTGTTTATGTGTCTCTGCCTGGTGCGCCGTCACCATAACGTTTTGCTGGGCTGTGTTTATGTGTCTCTGCCTGGTGTCACCATAACACCATAATGTTTTGCTGGGCTGGTTTATGTGGTTCTGCCTGGTGCGCCATCACCATAACGTTTGCTGGGCTGTGTTTATGTGTCTCTGCCTGGTGCGCCGTCACCATAACGCTTTGCTGGGCTGTGTTTATGTGTCTCTGCCTGGTGCGCGCCGTCACCATAACGTTTGCTGGGCTGGGCTGTGTTTATGTGTCTCTGCCTGGTGCGCCGTCACCATAACGTTTTGCTGGGCTGTGTTTATGTGTCTCTGCCTGGTGCGCCGTCACCATAACGTTTTGCTGGGCTGTGTTTATGTGTCTCTGCCTGGTGCGCCGTCACCATAACGTTTTGCTGGGCTGTGTTTATGTGGTTCTGCCTGGTGCGCCGTCACCATAACGTTTTGCTGGGCTGTGTTTATGTGTTTCTGCCTGGTGCGCCGTCACCATAACGTTTTGCTGGGCTGTGTTTATGGGCTGTTTTTTTTGCTGGGCTGTGTTTATGTGTGCCTGCCTGGTGCCGTCACCATAACGTTTTTTGCTGGGCTGTGTTTATTTGTGTCTGTCTGCCTGGTGCGCCCGTCACCATAACGGGCTTTGCTGGGCTGTGTTTATGTGTCTCTGCCTGGTTTATGCGCCCTCACCCCGTCACCATAACGTTTTGCTGGGCTGTGTTTATGTGGTCTGCCTGGTGCGCCCGTCACCATGCTGGGCTGTGTTTATGTGTCTCTGCCTGGTGCGCCGTCACCACCATAACGTTTTGCTGGGCTGTGTTTATGTGTCTCTGCCTGTCACCATGCGCCTGTCACCATAACGTTTTTGCTGGGCTGTGTTTATGTGTCTCTGCCTGGTGCGCCCGTCACCATAAACGTTTTGCTGGGCTGTTTTATGTGTTCTGCCTGGTGCCCGTCACCATAACGTTTTGCTGGGCTGTGTTTATGTGTCTCTTTTGCTGGGCTGTGTTTATGTGGTTCTGCCTGGTGCCATCACCATAACGTTTTGCTGGGCTGTGTTTATGTGTCTCTGCCTGGTGCGCCGTCACCATAACGTTTTTGCTGGGCTGTGTTTATGTGTCTCTGCCTGGTGCGCCGTCACCATAACGTTTTGCTGGGCTGTGTTTATGTGTCTCTGCCTGGTGCGCCGTCACCATAACGTTTTGCTGGGCTGTGTTTATGTGTCTCTGCCTGGTGCGCCGTCACCATAACGTTTTGCTGGGCTGTGTTTATGTGTCTCTGCCTGGTGCCATCACCATAACGTCACCATAACGCGCCCGTTTTTTGCTGGGCTGTGTTTATGTGTTCTGCCTGGTGCGCCTCACCATAACGTCACCTGTGTTTATGTGTCTCTGCTTTGCTGGGGCTGTGTTTATGTGTTTATGCCTGTCTCACCATAACGTTTTGCTGGGCTGTGTTTATGTGTCTCTGCCTGGTGCCCTGTCACCATAACGTTTTGCTGGGCTGTGTTTATGTGTCTCTGCCTGGTGCGCCCGTCACCATAACTGGGCTTTTTATGCTGGGCTGTGTTTATGTGGGCTCTTTATGCTCTGCCTGTGCGCCCGTCACCATAACGTTTTGGGCTGGGCTGTGTTTATGTGTCTCTGTTTTGCTGGGCTGTGTTTATGTGCTCTGCCTGTCACCATAACCATAACGTTTTGCTGGGCTGTGTTTATGTGTCTCTGCCTGGTGCGCCCGTCACCATAACATTTTGCTGGGCTGTTTTATGTGGCTCTGCCTGGCTAACGTTTTGCTGGGCTGTGTGTTTATGTGTGTTTCTGCCTGGTGCGCCCGTCACCATAACGTTTTGCTGGGCTGTGTTTATGTGTCTGGTGCTCACTGCCTGGTGCGCCGTCACCATAACGTTTTGCTGGGCTGTTTTATGTGTCTCTGCCTGGTGCGCCGTCACCATAACGTTTTTTGCTGGGCTGTGTTTATGTGTCTCTGCCTGGTGCGCCGTCACCATAACGTTTTGCTGGGCTGTGTTTATGTGTCTCTGCCTGGTGCGCCGTCACCATAACGTTTTGCTGGGCTGTGTTTATGTGTCTCTGGGCTGTTTTTGGGCTGTGTTTATGTGTCTCTGCCTGGTGCGCCTGTCACCATAACGTTTTGCTGGGCTGTGTTTATGTGTCTCTGCCTGGTGCGCCGTCACCATAACGTTTTGCTGGGCTGTGTTTATGTGTCTCTGCCTGGTGCGCCGTCACCATAACGTTTTGCTGGGCTGTGTTTATGTGTCTCTGCCTGGTGCCTGTCACCATAACACCTGGGCTGTGTTTATGTTTTGCTGGGCTGTGTTTATGTGGGCTCTGCCTGGTGCGCCGTCACCATAACGTTTTGCTGGGCTGTGTTTATGTCTCTGCCTGGTGCGCCGTCACCATAACGTTTTGCTGGGCTGTGTTTATGTGGCTCTGCCTGGTGCGCCGTCACCATAACGTTTTGCTGGGCTGTGTTTATGTGTCTCTGCCTGGTGCGCCGTCACCATAACGTTTTGCTGGGCTGTGTTTATGTGCCTGGTCTTCTGCCGCCTCTGCCTGGGCTGTTTTTATGTGGCTCTGCCTGCCCGTCACCATAACGTTTTGCTGGGCTGTGTTTATGTGTCTCTGCCTCCGTCACCATAACGGTTTTGCTGGGCTGTGTTTATGTGTCTCTGCCTGTCACCATAACGTTTTGCTGGGCTGTGTTTATGTGGGCTCTGCCTGGGCTGTGTTTATGTGTCTCTGCCTGGTGCGCCGTCACCATAACGTTTTGCTGGGCTGTGTTTATGTGGTCTCTGCCTGGTGCGCCGTCACCATAACGCTTTGCTGGGCTGTGTTTATGTGTCTCTGCCTGGTGCGCCGTCACCATAACGTTTTGCTGGGCTGTGTTTATGTGTGTTCTGCCTGGTGCGCCGTCACCATAACGTTTTGCTGGGCTGTGTTTATGTGTCTCTGGTGCGCCGTCACCATAACGTTTTGCTGGGCTGTGTTTATGTGTCTCTGCCTGGTGCGCCGTCACCATAACGTTTTGCTGGGCTGTGTTTATGTGTCTCTGGTGCGCCGTCACCATAACGCTTTGCTGGGCTGTGTTTATGTGTTCTGCCTGGTGCGCCGTCACCATAACGCTGGGCTTTTTATGCTGGGCTGTGTTTATCACCATGTCTTTGCTGCCTGTGTTTATGTGTCCGCCACCATATAACGTTTTGCTGGGCTGTGTTTATGTGTCTCTGCCTGGTGCGCCGTCACCATAACGCTTTGCTGGGCTGTGTTTATGTGTCTCTGCCTGGTGCGCCGTCACCATAACGTTTTGCTGGGCTGTGTTTATGTGTCTCTGCCTGGTGCGCCGTCACCATAACGTTTTGCTGGGCTGTGTTTATGTGGCTCTGCCTGGTGCGCCGTCACCATAACATTTTTTGCTGGGCTGTGTTTATGTGTCTCTCTGCCTGGTGCCCGTCACCATAACGTTTTGCTGCTGGGTTTGTTTTTTGTGTCTCTTCCTGGTCCGCCGTCACCATAACGTTTTGCTGGGTTGTTTTTATGTGTCTCTGCCTGTTCCGCCGTCACCATAATGTTTTGCTGGTAAATTAACAGGTAGGCTAATCAAAACCAAAATTTTCTGACCTACATGTCGCGGGTTCAAATGCATCAAATTCCCACATCCAGTTCATGCTCTGGCAGCTGTCCAGGGTGCTGAACCAGGTGACAGTTGCGTTCTTGTGGCTTGTTTTCCGAATCGCGTGAGCCGCTCCTAAGGGACTGGCGGGCCGCACATCTGGTGGTGGGGGGTCGGTGTGTACTATGAAATTGAATCCTGGCGGCGCCACTATATGTGTGTATGTGTATGTTTATGGGTATGTATGTGTATGTATTTGTGTGTATGTGTATGTATGTGTATGTGTGTGTATGTGTATTTATGTGTATGTATATGTGTATGTATGTGTATGTGTATGTGTATGTATATGTGTGTGTATGTGTATGTATGTGTTTGTGTATGTATGTGTATGTATGTGTTTTTGTATGTGTATGCACTCCTTGAATATCC
Source organism: Gymnothorax javanicus (assembly GCA_029692085.1). Classification (NCBI taxonomy): domain Eukaryota; kingdom Metazoa; phylum Chordata; class Actinopteri; order Anguilliformes; family Muraenidae; genus Gymnothorax; species Gymnothorax javanicus. The sequence goes on from CM056210.1 coordinate 1,589,031, forward strand.
TGTGATGCATCTCTTGTTTGGTTTTTCTCCATATTCTTTCAGCTTTCCTACAAGATCGCTTTAGCTCATGGACAACACTGTTCATGCATGGGGTAGCTTTCTCTCGAGGGACCATTTTAAACTTAATCGGGGCAACTTCATTCAAATGTGTGTGTATGTATATGTGTGTATGTGTATGTGTATGTGTATGTATGTTTTTGTGTATGTATTTGTCTGTGTATGTGTATGTATGTGTATGTGTATGTATATGTGAGTGTATGTGTATGTATATTTGTATGTATGTGTATGTGAATGTGAGTATGTGTCTGTTTGTATGTGTATGTATATGTATGTGAATGTATGTATGTGTATGTGTATGTATTTGTGCATGTTTGTGTATGTGTATGCATGTGTATGTGTATGTATATGTGTGTGTATGTGTATGTATTTGTGTATGTATGTGCATGTGTTTTTGTGTATTTAAATGTGTATGTGTGCATGTATGTATATGTGAATGTGTATGTATATGTATGTGTATGTTTGTGTTTGTGTATGTGTATGTATGTGTGTGTTGTTCTGTTGTGTTCTGTTTGGGTTAGTTCTGTTTGGGTTAGTTCTTTCTGTTCTGTGTTATTTTTTTATTCTGTTATGTAATGTTCTGTTCTCTTCTGTTCTGTTATGTTCTTTTTTGTTCCATTCTGTTTTGTCATGTAATGTCCTGTTCTCTTCGGTCATGTTCTGTTATGTTTCTTTGTTCTGTTCTGCATTTATGCTGTTTGTTGCATGTTTTGTCATGTTTTTTTCTCTTCTGTTTTCTTTTGTTTGGTTTCATTATGTTCTGTTCTGCTCTGTTATGTTTTGCTATGTTCTGTTCTTTTCTCTTTTGGTCTGTTCTCTTCTGTTTTGTTCTGCTCTGTTTTGATCTGTTGGGTTTTGCTCTGTCTCGTTATGTTCTGTTTTGTTCTGTCTAGTTCTGTTATGTTCTGTTTTTTCCCATTCTGTTTTGTCATGTAATGTTCTGTTCTCTTTTGTCATGTTCAGTTATGTTTTGTTCTCTTCTCTTCTGGTTTGATATGTTTCCCTCTGTTCTGTTCTGTTTGGTTCTGTTCCGTTCTGTTTTGTCAATGTAATGTTCTCTTCTCTTCTGCTTTGTTATGCTTTGTTTTGTTCTGTTCTGTTGCATTCTGTTTTGTCATGTAATGTCCTTTTCTCTTCTGTTTTCTTTTGTTTGGTTTCATTATGTTCTGTTCTGCTCTGTTTTATTTTGTTGTGTTCTCTGTTCTCTGTATCTGTTTTGTTCAGTTCTCTGTTTGTTCTGTTCTGTTCTGTCTCAGGTCAGTTCTGTTCTCTTTGTCATGTTGGTATCTGCTACTGGTGTGTTCTGTTCTGTTTGGTTCTGTTCCGTTCTGTTTTGTCACCACCTGCTTTGTTATGCTGTTTGTTCTGTTGAGCCTGTGTACCTTTTCTCTTCAGCTCCTGTTTGGTTTCATCAAACCTGTTTTGCATGTTATATTTTCTATTTCTGTTTTAATATGTTCTGTTTTGTTATGCTATGTTCTGTTCTTTTTCTGTTCTGTTATGTTTTATCTTCTGTTATGTTCTGTTTTTTTTACTGTTGGGTTTTGTTCTGTTTTGTTTTGTTTTTTTTTTGTTTGTTTGTAGATCTGTTCTGTTTTTGTTATGTTTTTTCTTCTATGTGCTGTTCATGTTTTGTTTTCTGTTCTGTTATGGTCTGTTTGGTTTTATTCCGTTCTGGTTTGTCATATAATGTTCTTTTCCCTTCTGTTTTGTGTGTGTGTGTATGTACATGTGTATGTATGTGTATATATATGTGTGTATATGCATGTGTATGTTTATGTGAGTATGTGTATGTGTATGAATGTTTATGTGAATGTCTATGTTTGTATGTATATGTGTGTGTATGTGTATGTATATGTATATATATGTGAGTGTATGTGTATGTTTATGTATGTGTGTTTGTGTATGTATATGTGTATGTATATGTGTGTATATGTGAATATGTGCCTATGTGTATGTAATGTGTTTATGTGTATGTATTTGTGTATGTATGTGTATGTATATGTATCTGTGGGTATGTGTAAGTATATGTGTATGTGTGGGTTTATATGTGTGTATGTGTATGTATATGTATGTGTATGTATGCATGTATGTATGTGTATGTGTATGTATATGTTTGTGTATGTGTTTGTATATGGGTGTGTATGTATATGTGTATGAATGTGTATGTATATGTGTGTGTATGTGTATTTGTGTGTGTATGTATATGTGTGCGTATGTGTATATGGATATATATGTGTATGTATATGAATTTGTATGTATATGTGTGTGTATATGTATGTATATGTTTGTGTTTGTATATGTATATGTGTATGTATTTGTGTGTGTATGTGTATGTATGTTTATGTAGATGTGTGTGTATGTGTGTGTGTATGTATGTTTATGTATGTATATGTGTGTGTATGTGTATGTATATGTTTGTATGTGTATGTGTATATATATGTGTGTATGTGCATGTATATGTGTATGTATATGTATCTATTTGTGTATGTATGTGTGTATTTGTATGTATATGTGTATGTATGTGTATGTATATGTGTTTGTATGTGTATGTATATGTGTGTATGTGTATGTATATGTGTAGGTATGTGAATGTGTATGTAAATGTGTGTATATGTGTATGTATATGTGTATATTTGTGTATCTGTATGTTGTATATGTATATATGTATATGTGTATGTATATGTATGTGTATGTATATGTGTATGTATGTGTATGCATGTATATGTGTGTGTATGTGTATGTATGTGTATGTCTATATATATGTGTGTGTATGTATATGTTCATGTATATGGGTGTGTATGTATATGTGTATGTGGATTTGTATGTATATGTGTGTGTATGTGTATGTTTGTGTATTTATATGTGTGTATATGTTTATGTATATGTGCGTGTATGTGTATGTATATGTGTGTGTATGTGTATGTAAATGTGTGTATGTGTATGTATGTGTATGTACATGTGTTCCTATGTGTATGTGTATGTATTTGTGTGTATATTTGTATGTTTATGTGTGTGCATGTGTATATTAATGTCAGTATGTGTAGGTTTGCATGTGTATGTATATGTGTATGTATGTGTATGTATGTTTAGGTGTATGTGTGTATGTGTATGTATTTGTGTATGTATGTGTATGTATAAATGTGTCTATTTGTATCTATATTTGTATGTGTATGTGTGTATGTGTATGTGTATGTATGTATATGTATATGTGTGTTTGTATGTATATGTGTATGTATGTGTATGTGTATGTATATGTGTCTGTATCTGTATGTATATGTGTATGTATGTGTGTGTATATGTGTATGTGTGTGTGTGTGTATGTACATGTGTGTGTGTATGTGTATGTATATGTATGTATGTGTGTATGTATATGTATATGTGTGTGTATGTGTGTGTATATGTGTATGTATGTGTATTTGTATGTATGTGTATGTATATGTGTATGTATATGTATGTGTATGTATATGTTTGTTTGTGTATGTATGTGTATGTATATGTTTGTATTTGTATGTTTATTTGTATGTGTGTGTATATGTGTATGTATGTGTATGTATATGTTTGTGTATGTGTATGTATGTAATTGTATGTGTGTTTGTATTTGTATGTATATGTGTATGTTTGTGTATGTATATGAGTGTGTTTGTGTATGTATGTGTATGTATTTGTTTGTATCTGTATGTATATGTGTATGTGTATCTATATGTGTATGTATGTGTACGTATATGTGTATGTGTGTATATGTATGTACATGTGTGTGTAGGTGTATATATATGTGTATATATGTGTATGTATATGTATATGTGTGTGTATGTGTATGTATATGTGTATGTATGTGTATTTGTACGTATATGCATGTATATGTGTATGTATATGTATGTGTATGTATATGTTTGTTTGTGTATGTATGTGTATGTATATGTTTGTATTTGTATGTTTATTTGTATGTGTGTGTATGTATATGTGTATGTATGTGTATGTTTATGTTGTAATCTGGAAAAAAAAAGCCACTAGATGGCAGTGTTGACAATTTTTTTTGTTAAGCAGTCTGGAGCTAGGTTTGGGGCATGTCCCGGGCATGCCTCAGAGGGGGCTGGAAAAGAGTATATAAGGAGAAAAATCGAGAGAGTGTAGTAGTAGGGGAAATTGTAAGTAGAAATAGTGGAAGAATACATTTGACCAGACCTGTCACTGTTTTCAAGACCTGTGAAGCTTTTTGTGGATTTTTTTGCCTGTGTTGGAGCATTTTCCTGTCCCAAGACATGAATGTAACATATGTGTGCCATCTCCATTACCGAGGGACAGTAAATATCTCATTCTTTTTTATTTCAATTTTGGTCAGTGGATGTTGATGGTAGATTAGTTCAAAGTGTGTGTTTAATTAAATCTGTTGAAGTTTAAAATTTTGTCTGTCATCCCTTGCTGTCCGTGGCGTCATAACAAATTGACGCCATAACAAATTGGGGCCATTACAAATTGGGGCTCGTGTCCGGGATCGACCATTTTGTGAGTCATTTATTGAAAATCTAAAATTCCAAATTGTGAAATTTTTTTTGAATTTTCCTAGATATATATTGACAGATCAACAGCAATGGATGATTTCTTGGCATCACCAACCGTGAGGGGCATTTAAGTCTTTTAAAAAGATAGAACTGCTAGAAATATGCAGACATTTGTGACAGATGTAGAACCAGCCATGCAAAAGCAAGACTGGTTAGAGAGATTGTTGAATATTACATTGATGAAAATGTGTTTGCACCAGGAGATCTGGAACAGTTTCCAGTGGAAAATCCAAATGTGGAAATGGAACTTCAATTAAAAATGTGTGTATGTATGTTTATGTATATGTGTGTATGTGTATGTATTTGTGTATGTATGTGTATGTATATGTGTGTCTATTTGTATCTATATTTGTATGTGTATGTGTGTATGTGTATGTATATGTGTATGTATGTGTATGTGTATGTATATGTGTCTGTATCTGTATGTATATGTGTATGTATGTGTACCTATATGTGTATGTATGTGTACGTGTATATGTATGTGTGTGTATGTGTATGTACATGTGTGTAGGTGTATATATATGTGTATATATGTGTATGTATATGTATATGTGTGTATGTGTATGTATATGTGTATGTATCTGTATTTGTATGTATATGTATGTATATGTGTATGTATATGTATGTGTATGTGTATGTTTGTTTGTGTATGTATGTGTATGTATATGTTTGTATTTGTATGTTTATTTGTATGTGTGTGTATGTATATGTGTATGTATGTGTATGTTTATGTTGTAATGTGGAAAAAAAAAAAATGTGAGATGGCAGTGTTGACAATTTTTTTGTTAAGCAGTCTGGAGCTAGGTTTGGGGCATGTCCCGGGCATGCCTCAGAGGGGGCTGGAAATGAGTATATAAGGAGAAAAATCGAGAGAGTGTAGTAGTAGGAGAAATTGCAAGGAGAAATAGTGGAAGGATACATTTGACCAGACCTGTCACTGTTTTCAAGACCTGTAAGTTTTTGTGATTTTTTGCCTGTGTTGGATGTTTTCCTGTCCCAAGACATTGCAACATAGCAGCGCCATCTCAATACCGAGGGACAGTAAATATCTCATTTTTTTTTATTTCAATCTTGGTCAGTGGATGTAGATTGTAGATTAGTTCAAAGTGTGTGTTTAATTAAATCTGTTGAAGTTTAAGAATTTTGTCTGTCATCCCTTGCTGTCCGTGGACGTCATAACAAATTGTGTGCATAACAAATTGGGGCCATTACAAATTGGGGGCTGTGTATCCGGGATCATGTATTTTGTGAGTCATTTATTGAAAATCTAAAATTCCAAATTGTGAAATTTTTTTTTGAATTTTCCTAGATATATATTGACAGATCAACAGCAATGGATGATTTCTTGGCATCAACAACCGTAGAGGTTTCGAAGTCTTTTAAAAAGATAGAACTGCTAGAAATATGCAGACATTTAGAGCTGTCAGATGTAGAACCAGCCATGCGAAAAACAAGACTGGTTAGAGAGATTGTTGAATATTACGTTGATGAAAATGTGTTTGCACCAGGAGATCTGGAACAGTTTCTAGTGGAAAATCCAAATGTGGAAATGGAACTTCAATTAAAAATGTGTGTATGTATGTTTATGTATATGTGTGTATGTGTATGTATTTGTGTATGTATGTGTATGTATATATATGTGTGTATGTTTATGTGTATGTATATGCGAGTAAATGTGTATGTATGTGCATGTATATGTGTATGTATGTGTATGTATATATGTGTATGTATGTGTATGTATATGCGTGTATATGTGTGTTTATGTGTTTGTATATGTGTGAATGTATGTGTATGTATATGTATCTGTGTGTATGTGTAAGTATATGTGTATGTATGGGTGTATATGTGTGTTTGCGTATGTGTATATATGTGTATGTATACATGTTTGTATGTGTTTGTATATGTGTATGTATATGTGTGTGTATGTGTATTTTTGTGTTTATGTATATGTGTACGTATGTGTATTTGGATTTGTATGCATTTGTATATGTATATGTATGTATACGTGTGTATGTGTATGTATATGTGTGTGTTTGTTTATTTATATATGTATCTATGTGTATGTTTATGTGTATGTATTTGTGTCTGTATGTGTATGTGTATGTATGTTTATCTAGATGTGTGTGTATGTGTATGTATTTGTGTATTTATGTGTGTGTATATGTGTGTGTATGTATATATTTGTATGTATATGTGTATATATTTATATGTGTGTATTTGTGTGTATATATGTGTGTATGTGTATGTATGTGTGTGTATGTATGTGTGTGTATGTATGTGTATGTATATGTGTATATATGTATGTATGTATGTGTGTGTGTATGTGTGTTATATATATGTGTGTATGTATATGTGTGTATATGTGTATGTATATGTGTGTATGTGTATGTATGTGTGTGTATATGTGTGTATATATGTGTATGTATGTGTGTGTGTATATGTATGTATATGTGTATGTATGTATATGTGTGTGTATGTATGTGTATATATGTGTGTGTATGTGTATGTATGTATGTATGTGTGTATGTGTATGTATATGTTTGTGTATGTGTATGTATGTGTATGTGTACATGTGTGTATATCTGTTTATGTATGTATGTATGTGATGTGTGTGTATGTTTGTATGTGTATGTATATGTATGTGAATGTGTATGTGTGTATGTATATGTGTGTGTATATGTGTGTATGTGTATGTATTTGTGTATGTATGTATGTGTTTGTGTGAAAGTGTATGTATATGTATGTGTTTTATGTGTTTGTATGTATGTGTGTGTGTATGTATATGATTTATTTATGTGTATGTATGTGTGTTTGTGTGTGTGTATGTATGTATATGTGTATGTATGTATGTATATATGTGTGTATGTATGTATTTGTGTATGTATATGTTTGTGTATTTATGTATGTGTATGTATATGTTTGTATGTGTGTGTGTGTATGTGTGTATGTGTATGTATGTAATTGTATATGTGTTTGTATTTGTATGTATATGTGTATGTTTGTGTATGTATATGAGTGTGTATGTGTATGTATATGTGTGTGTATGTGTATGTATGTGTTTGTATTTGTATGTATATGTGTATGTTTGTTTATGTATAAGTGTGTTTGTGTGTATGTATATGTATGTGTATGTATATGTGTTTGTATGTTTATGTGTATGTATATGTGTGTATATGTGTATGTATGTGCATGTATATGTGTATGTATGTATGTGTATGTGTGTATGTATGTGTATGTATGTGTATGTATATGCGTGTATATGTGTGTATGTGTATATATGTATGTGTATATGTGTATGTATGTGTATGTGTGTGTATGTATATGTATGTGTGTGTGTATGTATGTATGTGTGTGTATGTGTGTATATATGTGTGTGTATGTATGTGTGTATATATGTGTGTATATATGTGTATGTATGTGTATATGTATATGTATGTATGTGTATATATGTGTGTATGTATATGTGTTTGTGTGTATGTGTATATGTATGTGTATGTGGATTTGTATGCATTTGTATATGTATATGTATGTATACGTGTGTATGTGTATGTATATGTGTGTGTTTGTGTATTTATATATGTATTTATGTGTATGTTTATGTGTATGTATTTGTGTCTGTATGTGTATGTGTATGTATGTTTATCTAGATGTGTGTGTATGTGTATGTATTTGTGTATTTTTGTGTATGTATATGTTTGTGTGTGTGTGTATATGTTTGTGTATGTGTATATGTATTTATATGTGTGTATTTGCATGTATATGTGTATGTATGTGTATGTGTGTATGTATGTGTATGTATGTGTGTGTATTTGTATGTATATTTGTATGTATGTGTATGTATATGTGTTAGTATGTGTATGTATATGTTTATTTATGTATATGTGTGTATGTGTACGTGTATATATATGTGTGTATGTATATGTGTGTATATGTGTATGTATATGGGTGTGTATGTGTTTGTATATGTCTATGTTTGTGTATGTATATGTGTGTATGTGTATGTGTGATGTATATGTGTGTGTATGTGTATTTGTATGTATATGTGTATGTATGTATATGTGTGTATGTGTATGTGTATATATATGTGTGTGTATGTGTATGTATGTGTATGTATATGTGTGTATGTGTATGTATATGTGTATGTATATGTTTGTGTATGTGTATGTATGTGTATGTGTATGTATATGTGTGTGTAAGTCTATTTATATTTGTATGTATGTGTATATGATTGTGAGTGTGTATGTTTGTATGTGTATGTATATGTATGTGAATGTGTATGTGTGTATGTATATTTCTGTGTATATGTGTGTATGTGTATGTATTTGTGTATGTATGTGTATGTGTTTGTGGTATTTGAAAGTGTATGTATATGTGTGTGTATTTATGTGTTTATATATGTGTGTATGTGTGTATGTGTATGTATATGATTGTGTATTTATGTGTATGTATGTGTTTGTTTGTGTGTGTGTGTATGTGTATGTATATGTGAATGTATGTCTATGTATATGTGTCTGTATGTCTGTTTTTGTGTATGTGTATGTATTTTTTGTCTATGTATATGTGTATATATGTGTTTGTATATGTGTGTTTATGTGTATGTATATGTGTATGTGTGTGTAATTGTATGCATGTGTGTATGTATGTTTATGTATATGTGTGTGTATGTGTATGTATATGTGTGTGTATATGTATGTATTTTTTTGTTTGTGTATGTATTTGTGTATGTATGTTTATGTGTATTTATATGTGTGTATCTGTATGTATGTGCTTTTTTGTATGTATGTGTATGTGTATGTTTATGTGAACGTGTATGTGTGTATGTGTATGTATATGTGTTGTTTGTGTATGTGTATGTATTTGTTTATGTATGTGTTTGTGTGTATTTTTTGTATGTGTGTATGTATGTGTATTTGTATGTATATGTTTATATATGTGTGTATGTGTATGTGTGTGTAACTGTTGGTGTATGAATATGTGTGTGTTTTTATATGTGTATGTATGTGTATGTTTATGTTGTAATGTGGAAAAAAAAAAGCCACTAGATGGCAGTGTTGACAATTTTTTTTGTTAAGCAGTCTGGAGCTTGGTTTGGGGCATGTCCCGGCCATGCCTCAGAGGGGGCTGGAAAAGGGTATATAAGGAGAAAAATCGAGAGAGTGTAGTAGTAGGAGAAATTGCAAGGAGAAATAGTAGAAGGATACATTTGACCAGACCTGTCACTGTTTTCAAGACCTGTGAAGCTTTTTTTGTGGATTTTTGCCTGTGTTGGAGCATTTTCCTGTCCCAAGACATCGCAACATAGCACCGCCATCTCCATTACCGAGGGACAGTAAATATCTCTTTTTTTTTATTTCAATCTTGGTCAGTGGATGTAGATTGTAGATTAGTTCAAAGTGTGTGTTTAATTAAATCTGTTGAAGTTTAAGAATTTTGTCTGTCATCCCTTGCTGTCCGTGACGTCATAACAAATTGACGCCATAACAAATTGGGGCCATTACAAATTGGGGGCTCGCGTCCGGGATCGACCATTTTGTGAGTCATTTATTGAAAATCTAAAATTCCAAATTGTGAAATTTCTTTTTTTTGAATTTTCCTAGATATATATTGACAGATCAACAGCAATGGATGATTTCTTGGCATCACCAACCGTAGAGGTTTTGAAGTCTTTTAAAAAGACAGAACTGCTAGAAATATGCAGACAGTTAGAGCTGACAGATGTAAAACCAGCCATGCGAAAAGCAAGACTGGTTAGAGAGATTGTTGAATATTACATTGATGAAAATGTGTTTGCACCAGGAGATCTGGAACAGTTTCCAGTGGAAAATCCAAATGTAGAAATGGAACTTTAATTAAAAATGCTAGAGATTGAAAGAGAGGAAAGAGCATTCGAGAGAGCAGAAAGAGAAAAAGAAAAACAAAGAGAATTCGAGAGAGCAGAAAGAGAAAAAGAAAAACAAAGAGAGTTCGAGAGAGCAGAAAGAGAGAAAGAAAGGCAGTTTGAGTTAGAAAAATTAGCAACAGAAGAGAAAAAAAAAGAAAGAGAGAAAGAGGAAAGAGCAGAAAGAGAGAGACAGAGAGATTTCGATTTAGAAAAAATTAGACAGGGAAGAAAGGCTCCAAATGGAGCTACTAAAAATCAAAATGCAAGCCGAAAACAAATTTCGTGCTAGCCAGGAGGTAAAGCTGGTGCCTCCATTCTCGGAGAAGGAGGTTGATAAGCATTTCCAGTGCTTCGAGAAGGTAGCTAAGAGTTGTCAGTGGCCAAAGGAATTCTGGCCTCTGATGTTGCAAAACGTCCTCAAGGGTAAGCTCAACAAGCCTATTCGGCTTTGTCTGCAGATGATTCCTCTGATTATGAGGTTGTCAAAAAGGTTATTTTGACAGCTTACGAGTTGGTTCCAGAGGCTTACCGACAGAAATTCAGAGGTCTGAAGAAATCTGACAATCAGACTTATGTGGAATTTGCTAACGAGAAGAAGGTTTGCTTTGAGCGCTGGTGTACTTCTATGGAGGTCAAGGATGATTTCAACTCACTAAAAGAGATGGTGTTAGTTGAAGAATTCAAGAACTGTGTCAAGGATGATATTAAGACCCACCTTATTGAGAAGCAAGCACTGAATTTGCAATCAGCTGCCAAGTTTGCAGACGAATATGTTCTCACACATAAGTCCAAATTTCAGTCTAGCAGTAACAATAGATGGTCCCAATTTCAGAAGAAAGGTAATGATGATACCCAAGATTCCTCACCCAAAGACAAAGACAAATCTGGTGATGGTGCTCAGAAATCCAGTCAAAGGTCTGATCAAAGTGTGAAAGCTGACAGTGACAAAAGTGGTCTAGTTTGCAATTATTGCAAGAAATCTGGTCATGTTACAACTAACTGTTGGTTCCTTAAAGCTAAGAAAGAAAAAAAAAAGGATACCAAACCCAATGCCTTTGTGAAGACAAGGTTAGAAACCCCTGTAGTAGATGACCGATCTGCTAAATTGCCTGCTCCTTGTGAGGCTAAGAAGCCTGATACTGCTGACTTTGTGAGGGAGGAATTTCTTCCATTTGTGTCAGAGGGATTTGTGGCTCTGAATGAGAATTCTCCTCCTGTCCCCCATATATATCCTAAGGGATACCGGAGCTTCTCAGTCTCTTTTTGTTGATGGACTCCTTGGAGTTACGTGATGAGACCGCTTCTGGGGATTTCATACTTGTACAAGGTATTGAAGGGAGGACTGTATCTGTACCCCCCTGCGCTCTGTATTCTTGAAGTCAGATTTAGTTACAGGACAGGTAAAGGTGGGACTTATGTCAAGTCTACCTATCAAGGGTGTTTCTCTGTTGCTAGGCAATGACCTGGCTGGGGGCAATGTAGTTCCCCTGTTCATCTTACTGCAGCCGAGCACTGAAGATGGCGATGAAGACCCATCTCTGTATCCTTCCTGTGCAGTGACTCATGCTATGGCCAAGAAGGCTCAAGAAGAAGATGATGTGGTGCCGTCCAGCACCTTGAATAGTCATGATTCAGGTGGTTCGCCTCATGACTCTGTTCAGCCTACTATGGTTTCTCCGTTTGAGGACTTATCAGACACTTTTATCAGTTCTCTATTCAGCCAGCCAGATGGGTCTGGTGATTCTGATGTGTCTGGAGACTTGTCTCTGTCCAGAAAGCGGTTGATTCAGGAGCAAATCAATGATCCTGAAATTTGTGTACTAAAGAAGAGAGCCCTTCCTGATGAAGAAATAGACGCAGTTCCAATTGGGTATTATCTCAAGGATGGAGTGTTGATGCGGAAGTGGCGCCCTCCTGATATCCCTGCCAATGCAGATTAGGCAGTGGTCAAGCAAATTGTTGTTCCGAAGGTCTACAGGAATGAAATCTTAACAATGGCTCATAGTTTGCCTTTAGGAGGTCATCTTAGTGTTAACAAGACTGTTGACAAGATCATGAAACACTTTTTCTGGCCTGGACTTTGGAAAGATGTTTCCAACTTTTTGCAAAACCTGTCACACTTGTCAGGTAGTTGGAAAACACCAGTTAGATCCACCTGTAGCTCCATTGCAGCCTATCCCAGCATTTGGGGAGCCCTTCTCCAAGGTCATCGTTGATTGTGTTGGCCCATTACCCAAGACTAGATCTGGAAATCAGTACTTGTTGACAATCATGTGTGCATCTACCAGATTCCCTGAAGCCATCCCTCTACGCAACATCAAGGCAACTGCAATTTCGAAGGCTTTGATAAAGTTCTTCACGTTGTTTGGCCTTCCCAGGGAAATTCAGTCAGATCAAGGTAGCAATTTCACTTCCGGATTGTTTCAGCAGGTTGTATATGAACTAGGTGCGAAGCAGATTCTTTCCAGTGCCTATCATCCAGAGAGTCAGGGTGCCTTAGAGCGGTTTCATTCCACTCTCAAGACAATGATGAGGACTTATTGTTATGACCATGAGAAAGACTGGGATGAAGATGTTCATTTGCTGTTGTTTGCAGCTAGAGAAGCAGTGCAGGAGTCTACTGATTCAGTCCGTTTGAGCTAGTGTTTGGCCATGAAGTGAGAGGATCTTTGCTATTGTTGAGTGAACAATGGCAAGAGAAAGAGCCGCATATCAGTCTGTTAGACTATGTTAGCAAGTTCAAGGAAAGACTGCGTGCAGCTTGTGACCTAGCCAAAGAGAACTTGAAATCAAGTCAGGAAAAATGAAAACTTGGTATGATCATAAGGCTAGAAGCCGTGAGTTTAAACCAGGAGACAAGGTCCTTGTGTTGTTTCCCTTGCAGTCCAATCCATTGCAGGCTAGATTTCATGGTCCTTATGAAATTCTGACAAAACTCAATGATCTCAATTACATTGTGAAGACTCCAGATAGGAGAAAAGCCAAAACAGTTGTGTCACATTAACATGCTGAAGCCTTATCATGATAGGAATGCTAGGGGTTGCAGCTGTCACTTCAGATCCTCCTATGGCCGAGACTTGTGAAGATGAGGGGAGTTTCAAGATGATGAACCTAGAATAAAAGCTGAAGTTCTTTCATGTAAATTGTCAAATTCTGAAGTGTTGCAAAATCTTGATGTAAAACTCCAGCACTTAGAACCCTCACAGAAAGATCAGTTTGAGAGGTTGATCAAAAAAATATAAAGATCTATTTCCTGATGTTCCAAAGAGAGTTTCTATAGCCTCTCATGATGTAGATGTTGGTGATGCCAAACCAATAAAAACAGCATCCGTGCGGATGAATCCTGAAAAGAGAAAGATTGCTGAGAAAGAGGTTGAGTACATGTTAGAGCATGATATTATCAGACCCTCTAACTCCGATTGGAGTTCACCCTGTGTTCTAGTTCCAAAACCTGATGGAAGTACTAGATTCTGTACAGATTATCGCAAAGTCAATGCTGTAACTAGAACTGATGTGTTTCAATACCTAGGATTGATGATTGTATCGATAGAGTAGGGCAAGCAAAAGTTTCTGACTAAGATTGATTTATTGAAGGGTTATTGGTGTGTGCCTTTAACTGAGAGGGCCAAGAACATCTCTGCTTTTGCCGCACCATCTGGGTTATACCAGTATGAAGTCCTACCCTTTGGCATGAAAAAATGCCCCAGCCACGTTCAAAGGATGATACAGTCTACAATCGCGGATTGCCACACACGGTGCGTACATCAACGACCTGATCACATGGGTGACTCCTGGGAAGAACATCTGAAAAGATGTAGAGACGTTGTTCCAGTGCTTGACCCAGGCTAACCTGACTGTTAACCTGAACAAGAGTGACTTTGGTGGTGCTACTGTCACGTATCTTGGCTCGTCATAGGCCAGGGTAAGGTGGCACCCATAAATGCTAAAGTCCAAGCCATCATGGACTTTCCAGTTCCTGACCACAAAAAAGCTTTTGCCGCTTCCTTGGAATGATCGGGTACTACTGCAAGTTCTGCAAAGAACTTTGCTGAGATTGCTCTCAGTCTCACCAACCAACTGAAGAAAGGCGTAAAAGTTCACTTGGGATGAAGCATGCCAAAGAGCCTTCGATCGCCTGAAGTCTCTGCTGTGTCACTTCCCCCGTGCTCAAGTCTCCTGACTTCAACAAACCGTTCTCCATGGCGGTCAATGCTAGCGACCAAGCTTGTGGATCTGTGCTCCTACAGAGAAGTTACTCTGATGACATTGAGCATCCCGTGGCATACTTCTCCAGGAAGTTCAATCGCCACCAAAAGAACTATTCCACAATTGAGAAGGAGCTGTTGGCTCTGGTTCTATCCTTACAACACTTTGAGGTTTATGTTTGTACAGGGCAAAAAGCCAATGATTGTATATACTGACCACAATCCGTTAATGTTTTTGAGTAAGATGAAAAACAAGAATCGGAGATTGTTGAATTGGAGTTTGATTTTACAGGAGTTTGACTTGGAAATTAAGCATGTAAAGGGTACTGACGATGTAATTGCTGATTGCTTATCCCGTGTTTGAGTATGTGTATATATATCACGTGTTTATTAGCATATTGTATTATATGTATATATACACAAATGTCTACTTAACCATTTTTGTATTGAAAAAAAAAATTTTTGTCTTTATGAGTCAAAATTTTTTCCCTTTTAGAATGGAGGTGTAATGTGGAAAAAAAAAAAAGCCACTAGATGGCAGTGTTGACAATTTTTTTTTGTTAAGCAGTCTGGAGCTAGGTTTGGGGCATGTCCCGGCATGCCAGAGAGGGCTGGAAAAAGAGTATATAAGGAGAAAAAATCGAGAGAGTGTAGTAGTAGGAGAAATTGCAAGGAGAAATAGTGGAAGGATACATTTGACCAGACCTGTCACTCTTTTTCAAGACCTGTGAAGCTTTTTGTGGATTTTTGCCTGTGTTGGAGTATTTTCCTGTCCCAAGACATTGCAACATAGCAGCGCCATCTCCATTACCGAGGGACAGTAAATATCTCATATTTTTTTTAATTTCAATCTTGGTCAGTAGATGTAGATTGTAGATTAGTTCAAAGTGTGTGTTTAATTAAATCTGTTGAAGTTTAAGAATTTTGTCTGTCATCCCTTGCTGTCCGTGACGTCATAACAAATAGACGCCATTACAAATTGGGGCCATAACAATGTGTATTTATATGTCTGTGTATGTGTAAGTGTATGTATATGTATGTATGTGTAAGTGTATGTATATGTATGTATGTGTTGTTCTGTTGTGCTCTGTTTGGGTTAGTTCCATTCTGCTTTGTCATGTAATGTTCTTTGCTCTTTTGTTATGTTCTGTTATGTTTTGTTCTCTTCTCTTCTGGTTTGATATGTTTCCTTCTGTTCTGTTCGGTTCTGTTTTGTCAATCTAATGTTCTGCTCTCTTCTGCCATGATCTGTTATGTTCTGTTCTCTACTGCTTTGTTATGCTTTGTTCTGTTCTGTTTTGTTGCATTCTGTTCTGTCATGTAATGTCCTTTTTTCTTATGTTTTCTTATGTTTGGTTTCGTTAGGTTCTGTTCTGCTCTGTTTTGTTTTGTTATGTAATGTTCTCTTCTGTTTTGTTCTGTTCTCTTCTGTTCTGTTCTGTCTCAGGTCCGGTCGGGCTCAGTGTTGGTTGACTCTGCTACTGGTATCATTGTAACCCAGTACCACCTGCCGCAATGGGGAGTGGAGCCTCCCAGTACCTGCTGACAGCTCCTGCGGTCAAACCTGCTTTGATCGTATGCTCTTTTCTGTTTTGTCATGTTCTGTTTTGTTATGCTATGTTCTTTTCTTTTCACTTCTGTTATGTTTTGTTATCTTCTGTTATGTTCTGGTTTTTTGTACTGTTGGGTTTTGTTTTGTTTTGTTATGTTTTTTTTTGTTCTTTGTAGATCTGTTCTGTTTTGTTATGTTTTCTTCTATGTGCTGTTCAGTTTTGTTCTGTTCTGTTCTGTTTGGTTTTATTCCGTTCTGGTTTGTCATGTAATGTTCTTTTCCCTTCTGTTTTGTGTGTGTGTGTGTGTGTGTGTGTTTGTGTATGTATGTGTATGTATATGTGTATGTGTTTATGCGAATGTATGTGTGTGTATGAGAATGTGCGTGTGTATGTGTATTTGTATGTGTATATATGTATGTATGTATATGTATGTGTATGTATGTGTGAAAGTGTATATGTATGTGTATGTTTATGTGTATGTGTGTATGTATATGTGTATGAATGTGTATGTGTATGTGACTATGTGTATGTTTGTTTGTGCATGTATATGTATCTGTATATGAATGTGTATGTGTGTATGTACATGTGTATGTATGTGATTGTGTATGTCTGTATATATGTGTGTGTGTATATGTATGTGTATGTTTATGTGAGTATGTGTATGTATATGAATGTTTATGTGAATGTGTATGTTTGTATGTATATGTGTATGTATATGTGTATATGTGATCTCTTTATAAAAAACTGCATAGTAATCAGCTGTGCTACAAAAAACATATGGACATGTTAATATATCAGTGACTAGTTTCATGAGCAACAGTTTGTTGTTGCTCACAGCTGTAGACCTTCACAGGTCCACCTATCAGCACAACCTCCATTGATCCCTAAGATGGAGGCAGTGGTGTAGCTAGTGGGGGTGGAACAGACACGTCACTTTATGACCACAGTTAGTCCTAGCTAGTTCTCAATCATTTTTCTTTATTGATGTGTTTTCCAATTATCGTAATTTGCAACTGAAGACACGGTTTCTCTCCATATGCGATCTAACAGTGATTAAATCATGGGCTAAATTCAGGACAGTGGCGGATCAAGAACAGAGAATTGGGTTGCACAAAACATCCGTTTAAAACAATTATTAGTCCTGACCTGTTCTCAGTCATTTTCATGATTAACAAAAGGTTCACTCCGAGAGCACTCCACACTTAACAGGTGCTGCTTGTTCTCCCCGATTAGGTAAGACGACAATCATTCATCTGGACGCGTATTTGCTGTATTTAAATCAACGTTATTCAAAATGGCATACCTGTCGTCTCTCACGCAAATAGCTGGAGCCGCACGCTTTTTATAGCCTATTGAATTGCCGAGTGCCACTTTTTTTTATCAACCCACACAATACCGAGAGTGAAAGTCCGTGTTTCATTGGAATGCGGACCAGTTCAATCAGAGCGAAGCACTGGCCTATTAATAAGTAAATTATTTTTCTGTACTGAATTTAGCCCATGATTTCATCGCTGTTAGATCACATATGGAGAAAAACCGTGTCTTCAGTTGCCAATTACGATAATTGGAAAACGCGTCAATAAAGGGAAATGATTGAGAACTAGCCAGGACTAATTGTCATAAAGGGACGTGTCTTTGCCCCCCCACTAGCTACGCCTCTGGATGGAGGGTGCTTTTCCCTCCCTCTGTGTGACCAAATATACAGTACATGTGGGCCTTTCCTCCTTACACTGGCCTCTTTATAAACAGAAAACCAAAAAGAAGTTTTGACGTCTGTGAAGTGGACTTGTGGGTCGTGATCTGCCTTTTCTATTGAAAGATCTGGCTGCCTTTTGATTCTGGATTTTGGCCTTCCTTGGGATAATATCAGGAAATACAAACTTTGGTTTGGTGTTTCCTGTCTTTATCTTGTTCTTTAATTGCTCATATTCCTTTAATTTTTGCTTAAGGCTGTAAACCCTTGTCTGTAAACACAGACATTGTAAATTCAGTTGTGACTCTTATTAAATTTCCTACTTTTTAATTACACTCCGAGTTGTGTTCTTGACAGGGGTTGATTCAACAGGTTGCTCCGCTTATCAACAATTTTGATAATTTAATTGTTTTTTGATATCTTTGGTGATAATCAATAAATTAAATTGAAGAGATTGATTTTCCATGTTTCGATGAGTGAGGGGTTTTAAGAGCTGATGCACTTGTTCTGGACATAAAGTGAGAGCTTCAACCTGTTAAAATGGCTGGATTCGGAAAATGCGCATAATTCAATTAAACACTTACCCGACAGGTGGAAGGTAGATGGATACCAATGAAATGAAAGATTAAATGAGAAAAGGATCAGGTAGGGAGAAGTATACAGCGCAGTTGTCAGGGTGTTACGGGTCATAACTTCCCAGTGAGTCAGTCAGCTCCCAGAATTCCTCCATAATCTCTGGCAAACTGCTGCAAGCTGAAGCTTTCTCACTGGTGTTTTCTCCTGTCGTCACACATACGTAAGAATATTTGAGATTTGGCGGATTAAACTGCATTTATGGAACAGATTTTGTTCGCATGTCCTCACACGCCTGTAAACCTACACCAACTCAAGACCTTGAGTCAGAAAGAAGAGGGAAATCTCCTCTACTCTACCATTGGACGGCGTGCCAGGTATGGCCATGCAAATGCAGAGAGTGGCAAATAAGCTGGACTGTGAAAGAGTTGCCAATTATTCGCCAAAGAATTCTGCCACCGTGATCAGAATTAAGCTGCTTTCACACCAGGCGTGAAACAAATTTTTTTACATACGACAGATTACATTCAAAGTCAATGCAAAGATGCGAATACCGCGCTTCGAGTGTATTCGCGTCTTTTGCATTGACTTTGGAATGTAATCTGTCATGCGAAAAATTTGCTTCGCGTCCGGTGTGAAAGCGGTTTTACTCTGGTTCCTCAAGACAGAGGCAGGACAGGCAGGCAGCCAGATCTCAAATAATTCAAGGACCGCCTCTCATCATCTACTTTTATGGCTTGTCTCCGTAGGGGGACTTTTTTGTCCTTTATGGAGCCCTCTGAGTCTGAAAAGTGTGAAGAGTTTTTGAAGTGGACATGGTTCTATTATGGAATAGCAGGAGGCCTTTGGAGCTTTTTTTTCCCTGAGAAAAACCCTTTTCTCAGTTACAGATAATGGCCTATGGCATCAATGGCTCAGAAGAATTGCATTGCCCTGGCGGAGTGTGCTGGACTTAGGGAGTGTAACATGTTCATGACTGCTTATGTGCTGTCGGTATGGTTATATAGACCACCCAAATATCAATCCAATAATGTGGCCAACCCAAGTGCCGATAACTGCCTCACTCCTTCGAGACAAATCGATAAGAAAACGCAGGCAATGGCCTCAGGGTAGCATGGGGGGAGGGGGAAGCACATTCATGTCCGTGGATTCAGCTGATTGGACACTTAGCCCCACTGAGAGACAGCAGGCATTGTTTTCTGTTATACTTTTTTACATATGATGCCCTCATGTTGGCGAGAGAGAGAGTGAGGGAGAGAGAGAGAGAGAGAGAGTGAGCAACCTTCCTATTATTAAATAGCAACTTCAACAGAAAAGAGGAGAGAGATTAAAATGCACAGGCACGCTTGGTTTTGATGTTTCAGAGGTTATTGCTATGGACAGTCCCATCATCCCTGGGACAAAGCCCCAAGTGATCGGGCAGACAAACAGCTGAGGTATATGTGGTATGGGACGTCAGGCAGGAAGTGTGGGGTGGGGGAGGGGGGATGAGGAGGCTGACGCAGGGGGATGGCTCACCAGTAATGAAACTGCTGACAGATTAAAGAAAGCAAAACGACCTGTTATGACTGAATCAGCCTCAGCATTCATTAAAAATCTACCTTGTCAATTCATTCCAGCGGTCTGCAGAGGGCCAAGATGACGGAGAATCCAGCCGCAAGGTTCCCCGCCCAGCGGTGATTCTGCCGGGCTCAGGCCATAATTACACCTGTTCACAAAAGAGATTAGGGGAGGTGAGTGCAACGTTCAACATTAAGAAAACAGGGATTCGCTGAGAAGAGGAATCATCCCTTCTCCAGTCATAAAGTCATGTGTTAAGCAATTTCCCGGCTAATTTCAATTTCTGCAAGGTCATCTAACAGCACAAATCACAGCTAGGATGCACTAATTTTTTCACTACATTGCAATGAATTTACTCCACTGTCTGTTCAATGACAGCATATTTTATATATATATATATATATATATATATATATATATATATATATATAATTCCCCATTGTTGCAGAAAAGTGTTTTTTTTTTTGGTGATTTTGAGAATATTTTATTGGTTATTTCTTTATTTAAATCGCTCATCTTTATTGGTAAAGATTAATGGTGGAGATTAATTTTAATAAATACCATAATTTTCCTTAATTTTTTTCATATTGTGTTTCTGTTCATATCATAATGTTGGTATTATTGATTCGCGATTAAAAAAGAATAACTTATCAACATTTAGAATTTCTGTTTGGAAAAGCAATAGTGCTCTCTAGTGGAAGTAATTTAACTCTGATTCCTATATTAAATATGCACTATACAAGTGCAAGGTGAGCAGTGATAAGAATTTACATTTATATTTGTTACATACATACATTCTCTCTCTCTCACACACACACGCACACACACACACAAACACATACACTAATGAGCTAATTTAATTTAGGGCCGGGCCAAATGTGAGAAAATGCAGGTGACAGTTAAGGGGTTATTATAGTTTCCTTTAGCTCTGTGGTAGCAGATGAGCTGATTAAAGTCTTGTTGAATATGCGAAGTTGCATTATACTAAATTAATATGCAGAACGCACCACATCGCACGGTCCTGAACAATCCAGTAGGACTGCATGTTGCTTTTTTCAATTAGCTGGCTAACCAAGCTAGCTAGCACAATAAAATTATAAGCGATTCACTCAAAGCTGAGTGTGGTTGCGCATGAGCATTTGGTTCGTCTCTGGGTTTGTTACAGGCCGTGCGGTTTATATGGGTTTGGTTCTGATGAAAATGTATGCATTTTAAAGTGTTGTGGTGCAAAGTTTTGAGGGAATGTGACATGTTTCGATAACGTGTTGCTGGTTATTTGAAAAAGGTAGACATCTACAAACTTTTGTTACACCTTGGCCGTTTTCTTTGTTCGGGCTGAAGTAGGTCCATCCAGCCAAAACCAGATTATATTAAATATAATTATATTTGGAAGTCATAAAACTTGGTGGTTGACTAAAAACAATTAAAACAAGTTTCAGAGATGTATTTTTGAATTCCAGTTTTTTTCCTGGACTTGAGTGTTATGCGCAGTATGGATGCTCAGGAATCGCAATGTTCTGTCCTGTTTTTTTATGTAATACTTTGTGATATTTAAAGCCGTAAACATGAGTAAGCCGGTTTAATTTAATGATTTTTGCATACAATGGGAATGTGCTGCCTCCTGCTTGAGCACTCCTTAGGATAGAGGAGAGCAGGAAGAGTTTATGGCGAAACACAAATGCAAGGTGGATTTTGGTCTTTTCAGCAGATATGTTAACATTAAGAAAAACAAGTGGAATTTTGCCATCGTCATCATTCCATTTAATGAATCTGTATTTGAAAGGGTAGCAATCGGTATGCAATGTTCAACTGTCACCTGTTTTTAGTGCAGTTCAACCTTATGGAGAGCAGTACCTACCAATATTATCAATTCTATGAAGCGCACATCTACCATCAGTTGCTGGAGGTGCATTAGGACGGCTGATTATTGTTGGTAGGCTATAGCATTGTCCCTCAGATATTTTAAGTCTTGCTGCAAAATAAAATCTCACTAAGACCTCTTCTTGATGCAAACAATTCTTCATTGTACTGTTTCCTACCCCTCAAGGATGTTTGTAAGATATGAGATCTTGGGGTGAATTGTGGAATTCATGGTAAATTGGTAAATTAAAAAAATATGAACAGCTGTACCATTTGGACAATCATACCATGTTCACAGTGGGCCTCACAAACTCCATAACCCCCTTTACTGGGGGCATTCTCCGACAGGTGGGTGGAAAGATCTGCTCTTCTGATGATTCTCAAGACATCTCTTTCTCCTGAGTATACTGACACATGGTGAAAACGCAAAAGAATCAGTTATAGTCTTTATGTCTTTATTCGAACCTCCATTAGCTTCAGCCGAAGACTCAGCTATTCTTCCTGGAGTCCACACAAACAGCTATACATATGACAGTCCAAGCAAATCATCGTCCCACAATAACAGCAACAAACACAACCACAAATGCCAAACAACACAAAACAAAACAAAAGCATACCAACCCAACCACAACATCATTCAGGACCTTTTGGATTCCAAAATACAGAAGGTACTTTAGAGAATGTACAGTTATACATAGTAGTGCTCTCGCCATTTGTTGTATTACTCTACTGTAAGCCAATACAAACCCTACAAAAACATCTTTACATTTCACCCTTCATTCACCATCTTGGTTGTCCTTGGGGGTATACTACTCACGGCTGGCTTTGTGACTAAACCTGACTAGCTAAAGTAAAACCCGGAGCAGCTCCTTTTACTTTAGTCCATGTTCCAGATTTGAAGAGGTTCCTGGTTTTACTAAGTGCTGAAGTCAGGCTTAATCACAAAGCCAGCTTCATAGTACACCCCCCTGGTCACAGCGTGACACCTATACCTTAAAATAAATAAATAAATAAATAAATAATAAAAACTAAATATCCCTTCATGGGAGGAGTTGTTCAGCAAGGAGATGTTTTCTAAGTAACATTTTAAATCTTTCTTTCCTGGTTTCCTGAATGATATGTCCTGGCAGAGTGTTCCATGCTACTATTGCCCTGTACATTACCATGTTTTTCCCGATATTTGATTTCACCCTGGGTAAAGTAAATCTGCCTCCAACAGTGTGCCTAGTATTATAATCATGTACATTTGAACTGAAACTAAAAATATCTGCTCATACAATACTTTTGGTAATTTTGTTCCAGCAATATTCCTTACCCATTTCAGTAATGAAGTCTTAAATCTATCTTCCACCTTTAGCCATGACAGAAATTATGCATTTCATTTATATTGGTCCTGTATGAGCACCGAAGAACACAACGTGTTGCTTTATTCTGAGCTATCTGCAATTTCTTAATCTGTGAGTCTGAGCTCGCGTTCACTTTCCCAATGGAATTCATGCACTCAGGACCTACCGCTGTCTCCCACAGGGGCGGGGCACTAACGTGACTGATACAGGAAATGACTTTTCGGTGCAGTGTCTTTCTTGTGTAATGTCTTTGGTTGTACCATCTCACTCAAAATCCACCTCATGACGCTGTGTGACGTAATAAACGGACCGTACCACAACAATATCATGTTTTTCTAAATTTTCCCAAAAACTAGCGGAACATTTCACGGCATTTTTCCATAAAAAGTATTCCAATTTATGAAAGTTTATTTGGAGAAGACTCAAATCAAATGTCGTGTTTTGCGCATGCATAATACAAAAAATAAACGAAATACATAAGGCTGGATGCACCAAAGAAAAAAGTACAACCGAGCTGAATGATGTTGCCAGCCGGTGACATCCAATACATTGAGCAGCAGACTGACTGCGTGAGTGCTTCCGCGTTGTTCAGTTCATGAACTGAAAGGGCGTAAGAATGTATAACTCAAAATGTAGCGCATTTCGGAAGCCACTGAGACAGTCGCGATTCATACAGTGCATGTATTTTGTCGGATTTATGGTAAGTGAAACCGTGTTACTGTCGGTGGGAGCATGTAAGTGACACATGTCTGATATGGCTTATTTAGTTGGGTCTCGCAAACATAGTCAGTTAATGCCCACAGCTGTGAACTCTATTCGGTTTGATTATTGTATTACGATGTATCGATACGCAAATATTTTCTTGGGTGCAAAAGATCTCACTCACTGGCATCATTTTCGAATATGCTTTGTGGCATGGTACTGTTCTGGATTGAAGATACCGTCGTTGGATTAGGGGTAGAGATTCTCAGGTGAACTGATCCTTCAGCTGTCAGATGGGGCGGTTGTCAGAAAGTTCATTGTAGCATTATATAATGTTAACTTCTCTCGCTCATGCATCGATATTTTTGTTGTTCGCTCTGAGAATTATAGTATTGCACATACGAATTATTTTGGTTGGGGAAGTGGAAAAATCTATGTTTTATCTCGTAGTTCGTAGTTCCCAGCAATGTGTTTATCTCCAAATAATTTTTGCTGTCGGCGGCTGCTGGGAAGGATTGAGGGTAGGGGTAATCTGCTGAAAACATTCTGCTGAAAAATTACAACCATCTATACTTTCCTTCATAATTTCTTAATATACTGAACAACAGAAGAAATGAAAGTTGATTAAAGGCAGACCGGAAAATACGTTTGCGCGTAATTATTTTAGAAAATCAAATTTATTACTTGCGCGTGCACATTTACACTCGTTTCATCAAATTTTTCTTTATTTTGCGGTCACTTTGACTGAGTAACCATAAGAGTACATTAACTAACTAGCTAACTTGCCTTTCTTTTGTTGCTCAGTATATATTGGGATTTAATTTTCACTAGTTATTCTTGAGATGTATATCTTTCAATAAGAAATTATGAAGGAAAGTATAGATGGTTGTAGTTCTTCAGCAGAATGTTTTCAGCAGATTAGCCCTACCCAAAGATAGAGTTGTAATTGTAATCATGTTGAATGCGATTATTATTATCTTGGATTTTGAAATGTTTTCGATGGCTGGCGGTTTTTGCTTATTGAGAGACTTTATTACCCATTGGGCGTTGTTCGTAATTTCAAGCCTGTTTTTAAATGTCAAAAAAACAATGTCAAAATTCTTTAACTCTTTTAAAATTAATCTCATGGAAGGATGCTGAACCGCCCTATCATTGACTCTTTGTAGGCGTATTATTTTAATGCAAGTTTATAATCAATTTATTTAATCAATGAAACAAATGGATACAAGACTAGACCTATTTTGGAGGAAACATCCATGCCATTACAAAAGAAACCCTGTATGGCTGAGAACATTTGTGAAAAAAAGTAGGTCAGTATAAAAGTCAGCATTCCTTGTGTATTCGTTCTTTGTGGACTGGTCGGGTTGCGTTTTGGGGAAAAATGACGTTGTTGGTGAAAAAAGATGGCACAACACCGGCACCGCCATATTCAGCCACCCTGCTCTCTTGGCACAATGTGCGTCCGTGTCTCTCTGACCTGTGTGTTTATAAGTTTCTAGCGTTTGCTTTTGTTTTGTCACCTTTAATTCTTTCAATCTGCTATAGCGATCCTGTATATGACCTGTATGTGATGCATTCCTGGCTGTTGTCTACAAGTAACTGCTGTTGGTTCCCTCTTGGAATTTAATTCTGGCGCTTTTTCCACTGAAAATGGTGCAGTCTTCCGCCCTGTTTAGGTTGCATTCATTGCACATTTCAGATTGAATGGTGCATGTGATATCAATTCTGGGATCACAAGGCTAATTATGCGTGTCAACCAGAGTGGGCCAACATTAATAAAATAAGACCTGCTGCACTGCTGACACTACTTCCACTCTCCTTCTCTCCTCTGTAGGACCTGTTTGGTGTCAGTATGATCATCCCTCTCCTCAGTCACCATGTAAAGTCACTAGGAGCCAGTCCCACAGTCGCGGGGATAGTAGGTTTGTGACGATTTCTTTCATAATCAGTACTCTCCCCTTCTTGTTCTTCGCCATTGTCTGGTCACACTCAGGCTAGGGTTGCCAGGGAAAAATGCTAGCTAGCAGAATTGCTCCCTATCAGTGTGTATCATCCCTCCTTAACAAAACACTACTTCGGCAACATCTAAACTCTGCTACATGCTGAAGTGCTGGCCATTGTGGCTCCACTGACACACATCGGGCAGAATGACACACACCAGTGTTCTGCTGTTACCTCTGTCAGTCTTTAGACTGCTTGGTGTATTATCTGCTTCTTTTAGGTTCATTACCCTCAACTTCCAGCATCGAATTGGAACAGGGTAGAGTTGCATGTGCAGGTTATGCAAGCCCCCCATTCCTTATTGTGTGATCGTTTGTTGTGTGTTATACTCCCGCCATATATTGCAGGGGCATATGGAGTTACCCTTTCCCGTCTGTCCTTAAGTACAGCATTGTATAAGGGATTTTGTCTATCCGCTTCTCAAAAACTACTGGACAGAATTCCACAAGCTTTGGTAAATGCTTTGTACAACCCAATTTCCAAAAAAAAAAGAGGGACGGCGTGTAAAATGTAAACAAAAACAATGCAATGATTTTCAGACTATTTAAACTTTTAATTTATTCAAAAATAGTACAAAGACAATGTATCAGATGTTGAAACAGATATTTTATTGTTTTTTGGAAAATATATGCTCATTTTAAATCTGATGCCAGCAACATGTTTCAAAAAAGTTGGCACGGGGGCATGTTTACCACTGTGTTGCATGAATCTTCTATCCGCACTCTGTCAGCGTTTGGGAACAAAGGAGACCAACTGCTGTAGTTTTGAAATCAAAATGTTTTCCCGTACTTGCTTTATGTAGGATTTCAGTTATTCAATACTTTGCAGGTTTCTGGATTCTCTGAATCTTTTAATGATATTATGTATCATATGGGATGAAATCTCCAAATTCTTTGCAATTTTAAGTTGAAAATATTATTCTTAAATTGTTGAACTATTTCCCCATGCAGTCTTTCATAGAGTGGTTAAGCCCTCATCATATTTACTTGTGAAAGACTTTCTACACCCAATCATGTTACTGACCTGTTGCTAAATAATCTAATTAGCTGTCAGATGTTCTGCCAGTTCTCTCTGCACCTAAGAGAAATGCTCTGAAGGTAACTTCAGCTGTACAAAGAAAGCTGTCTGCAATGACTGATGGAGACAAACATTATGTTAATCTGTCTTATCTATGGTGTTTGTCTTTCATGCGAATGTGGTGTGGTAGCTTGTAGTAATGGGTAGGGTTGAATTTCTGTGTAATTTCATCTTTCAGGTTCGACTTACGGTGTTTTGCAGCTGTTTTCCAGTACAGTAGTTGTAAGTATTGAGTTTCAAAAGAATTTAAAAGTATCCTCATGGCTCAAGTTGCATAACTCTGTTCACAGAAAATTCCTTAATCCACAGTGCACAGGAGGCAATAGAGTACTGAGGTAACTACGTCACGCTGGTGTTGGAAGTAGAAATTCCCATGTGTTTTTCCCATAGACATCACGGTTGATATATTTCCCCTTGTTTATAGGCTGCTACCAATTTCAAGATTGTACATCATATTTCTGAGTAATTACACATTGTTTTTCTTGACCGTAGTCAGCTACAATTTGCAGTGTTTAATTTTTGCTAATATGCTATCCCATTCTTTGTCTAAGAACTACATGAAACAAAAGTACTGGTGCAGCATGGAAATCAAAGTATATGTCTCTTTCTGAGCAGTCTTCAAATGAGCGGACTAATGTTGTTTGGCCGTCTTGAGGGGGAGTTGTGTCTGGTCTGTTTTATGAAATCCGCATAGTAGTTTTTGGGAAATATTGAGCAGCAGAGACAAAAGAATGGGACTGAGAAGGAGGGGGAAAAAAAGACTTTCTGATCGATGGTGATTTTTTTTTTTCCCCTTTTACTGAGCTGTTGAAGCTTACCTGAGGAGGATTGGTCATTTAGTTTTTGGGCTGTGGCTATCAGGGTACCTTGCGTCTACGTATACAGCAATGTACTATCCCTTAATCATTAATAAACACTCCTCACGCCCCTCTCCACAAATTGGCAACATGTAACTGCATTTGGTGCAAAGACAGAAATATCAGTGTTCAGCAAAGCCCCCTCTAAATTAATTTAAAATTATTGGGTCATGGGATGAATTAAAGAAAGAAAGACGCATTCATCCTCAGTGGTTTTGAATGCTCTAAACAGGTTAATGAAATAGGAGTGACTGCATTAGGGAAGCTCTGGTCTGAGGGTACTATTCATACTCCAGTATGGGGTGACTGCATTAGGGCAGTTCTGGTCTGTAAGTGGGTTCGGTCAAACTGAAGTTGACATCTGGGGTAAAAAATAAAGCCCAATATATCTTTCTGAAGTTTTTTTCCTCTAGTTTCTTGAACATATCTTGTTTTTACTCTAGCTATTATGGTTAAAAAATTATCACAGATTGAATTTGGGGAAATATTTATTTTTGTTATATTTGTGACTTATCAAACCTTCCTTTCAGATACTTAATTTTTAACAAAGTATTAGTGTTGGAATATTTTTCTTTGTGGTTGTAAAATCCATACGAAATGATTTAATGACCTGAATAGTGATAAAGTCATTGAATTGATAAAATGGTGGTTTTTATGGAAAAAGAAAATCTATGATTATGAAATTCTGTTACCCGAAATTCCTTTACCAAAATAGCAATTTTTTTTTCCTGTCACAGAAAACCATTTTGGGCAAGAAAGCTGATATTACCCAAAAGAAAGCACTTTGATACCTACTTACACTAGGTATATTCAAGTTATGAAATCTGAATATTTTTCTCCATGTAACATGGTAGTACTTTTATGAAATTCCATGACCACTTGCAGATTTTCAGTTGTTTTCAACAAAGAATCAGTTCCCATTGTTGTACCAGTCCAACTTTAATATAACT
The DNA here is from genome assembly GCA_029692085.1 of Gymnothorax javanicus. Lineage (NCBI taxonomy): Eukaryota > Metazoa > Chordata > Actinopteri > Anguilliformes > Muraenidae > Gymnothorax > Gymnothorax javanicus. The sequence goes on from CM056210.1 coordinate 1,617,908, forward strand.
GTTACTTGTGCTACTGTATAACAGGCAACATTAGTAATATTGGCAAAATGCACTATGAGAGTAATTAAGGCCCCTTGTGGAATGAAATTGCAGCACTATTTATATACGTTGTGTACAACTTTCATCAAACTACTGCAATTTTAATGATAATTTAGATTTAAGCATGTTTGTTTTTTTGTATTCGTGCCGTGTCGCATTAGAGATGACATGCTGTCATTGTAACAATGCAGTGTGACACGTCAGTTCGAATCCCGTCTTACCCTGCAATGGAGGACACCCCTAACAGGAGCTGACAGACAAGTGTACTCAGTTGTGTTACCAACCACAGCTGGCCTGCCTCAGAAAGCCACTCCTTCAAGTGTACACAGCTGCTGGGAGGTCCACAACTTAAAATTCAAACATGTAAAACTAGAACCTGGAAAGTGTGAATCACGAGCACAACGTGTGAAGGCCCTTGCTGTCGGGTCCCTTGAAGCTCTCGGGTTTTAGATGCTCTCTGGTGCAATATGAGCCTTACTTTGGAGCATTTTTAAACAAATTGAATGAGCAATAATCCAGAAATAATTATCTCCGCCAAGGAGGCAATGTTTTTACTTCCGTTTGTTTATGTATTTATTTGTTTGTCTGTCTGTTAGCAGGATATCTGAAAAACGGTTGCATAGATTTTAACCAAACTTTGCAGGATGTTAAAATAGCACAAGAGGAACAAGTGATTAAAATTTGGCATGTCTAGGCCAAAGTACAGCTGAGATATAGGCCAAAGTTCAAATCCAGCTATGCTGGCAGAGGTATGGGCTCTCGTGAGTCCAGCTCTAGTTTTGGAATTGGTTTAGTGAAGACTTCGAGGAGTCATGGCAAATGTGACTCATCACTCATGAAACGTCACTCAACAAAATGACTGCTCAACAATGATGAATGGGTTAATGGAGTATTTAATTATGACTGAAGTCATTCAGTGATACTGTTGTAAAAAGACCAGAATTTAAGTTGTCAGTGTTTTAATGTATTTCAAATTTGAATGTTTAAAGTTTCATAAATGCTTTGATTGACTCTGACATGACTGAAGTAAAAGGTGATATCAGTGATTCTTAAGAGTTTTTACATACAATAATGGGCCAGAAAGGAACTATGTATGGATATAAAACAAACATCTGAAATTCTGTTACCATGAGGCATCAAGCTTTTTCAGTATAGCAGTATTAAGAAAACCTTGCCTATATTTGGTGATAATGTAGTAACCCTGAAACAATATAACATTCACCATAAAAGCATTTCTATAAAAGAACAGTATATTATGGGGCCTTTACCTCAAACTTGTAAAAATGATGTTAACTTTTTGAAAGTCCGTTACCAAGTAGTTTTCTGCTCGGAGATGAAAGGGAAAAAAAATTCTAAATATCATTATACAGTGTCATTAAAGTGTTCATAGTGACCTACATGCATGTACTGTATTACAGTAGCATGTTGGGTGTCTTCGCTGAGTAGCAGCCATATTGGTGGCGAAACTGAAATTCCGTTACCGCGTAACGGAGCTCAAATACCCTTTGTAATCCAGTAGGGTGACTGCAAAAGGGCATCTCCAGTCCGTGACGCTTGGGCCACATATTGAAAATTTCTGTGCTCCACTTTTCAGCATGTAAGATTTTTTCAGGAAATGAACATTCTAATTTGTATTTTTGGCAGCTTAATATAAATTTTTTTTTTTAATTGGACATGGTTATGAGGTGCCACATAATTCTGGTAATTCTAATCCTGTAATCTGTGTTTTTTGTGATGACTGTTTTACACTTGTGTTGTGTGTACCGTGATGTAGCTCACTTTGCTGTGCGCATTGTGCATGTTTTGCGTGTGTTGCTTGCAGGGCAGCTGGAGCGACGTGGTGGGGAGGCGATTTTCCTTGCTGGCCTGCCTCTTGCTGAGTGCTCTGGGATATGCCCTTCTGGGTCTGTCCACTAGTATCACCCTGTTTGTGGTTGCCAGGATACCTGTGGGTGAGTGGAGTACCTGCATGTGGGTGGGTGGGATGGATAAGACGCCTATTATACACTGAAAAAAAAATATAAACGCCCCATGTCAAATATTGATGCCACATGGAGTTAACAACTCTAAGTGAGCATATGCTGACTTTTACTTGTACAATTGGGATATTTCTCTTGATTTGTGAACCATTTTTTAATCCATCTCTCTGTCAGTGAGCGTTTGCTCAGTGATGCAGTGATTTCACTCAGTACATGGGTGTGGCATTTCCAGACGGTGATCAGACAGAATGAGCAGTACCCACACACTCCTTATTCTGGGAAGAATAAAAGGCCACCCAAAAATGTCAAATTTTGTCAAAAGTCATCATGCCTCAGATGTCTCAGGTCATGCGGAACGTGCCATTGGCATGCTGGATGCAGGGATGTCCACCAGAGCGGTCTGCATGCAGTTCCTTGAAGCAGAGCACATTCCAGTTCTGAACTGGCCTGCGTATTCACCGGACATGTCGCCCATAGAGCATCTTTGGGATGTTCTGGATCGACGTGTCCGCGACCGTGTTCCAGTTCCGGATAATGTGCGCCAGCTCCGTGTGGCCCTCCGGGAAGAATGGAATAACATTCCACAGGCCACGATAGACAACCTGATCAACTCCATGTGAAGGAGATGTGTTGCTCTGAGAGACTCAAATGGTGGACACACAAGATATTGAACATTCAATTTCTTCAACCCCCAACGTGTTCAAAGGATTGTCCCTCCTTTGCAGATGCCAATATCAAGATGTACTGGACGGTGATCTGAAGATTAGTCATTAACAAAAATGAATTTTGATTCGCTTCATATATTGCATAACCCTAATGTTAATAAAAACTCAAAAATTTGACATGGGGCATTTATATTTTTGTTCAGTGTAGATTCTAAAAAAAAAAAAAAAAAAAAAAAACGTTTTATAGGTGAATGTAACATGTTAAGTCATCGTTTTTGGGTAATCTACTCTTCACTTAAGAAGTATTGAGTGTAATGAAATGTGCTTGTTTCATCTGATTGCGCCAGGCCTTGTTCTAATGCATCTTATCACAGATGTCTGTGCTGGCTGTTTATGATGTAGATCTGATCCTCTCATCCGTGTTTCCAGGGCTCTTTAAGCATTCGCTCTCCATATGCCGGGCCCTGCTGTCTGACCTGGTGACGGAGACAGAGCGCCCCCTGGTGATGGGGCACTTCAATGCGGCCTCCAGTGTGGGTTTTATCCTGGGGCCTGTGGTGGGAGGTTATCTGACCGAACACGAGGGTGGCTTCTACACCTCCTCGTTCATCTGCGCCTCCATTTTCCTCCTTAACGCAGGTGAGAGAAAATTGAGAGTTTAAGTGAGGGTGAGAGATTTTCCTTGTGAAACCCCCTCTCCCCCTGTCCTGAATGCTAAAAAAATTGCATTTTTATTTGAGATTGAGTGGGAAAAACACTTGCAGTATTCATATTGTTCATTTTCCTGAAACTTTCCTCGCCTTGGCAAAACGTCTTCAGTCTCTCTCTCACCCCACCCCCCCCCCTTGTTCCTTCCTGTCCGGTTGAGAAAGAATCCTGAGTTTCGCCATGACATCCGACCGGTGAGGTGTGTTACTCTCAGTGCATGGCAGGTCATACCTTTAGATGGTTAATGGACACGGAAGTTATGATCACCTGCACTATAGGGGTCTTTGTTTTATGATTTTTTCCTTTATTCCCCCCACCTTGACTATCACCCTTTAAATCAACTGAGGTGAGAGGGATAGGAAAGGGGGGGAAACCCCAATAACAGCAACGACTACAGGTTTAAAAAAAAATGATAATGGAAAAAAAAAACATTTTGAAAATGTTCATATGAAGAACCTGTTTCCGAGGGACAAGAATAACAACGACGACGACTAGAGCGATTGACTGTATTCGCACGGCAGCCACCCCCATCTGATGCTAGGCGTAGGACGGGAACCCCGAATCCCGCCACTAAAAGTTCTGCTGCCATCATCTCACAACCCTCCAGACTAACTTTTTTGGACCTAGGGCGCATGCGCTCCCAACCTGAAAAAAAGTTGGGTGCGAGGCTAAAATTTAGGGCGCAAGAGGCCAAAACTGTGGTCACGCAAAAAACCATGATACTTTTCTGAATATTCACAAGCCCAAATAAAGATACCTGAACAGACTATCAGTTGTTGCTGCATTTATTTAAGAAACATTATCAGAAAGCACTTTGTGAACTGAAAAGTAGATATTGATGTTCTCAAGAATGTTTGAAAAATGTCTAAATGCAGTTATCATTTCGGAGAGTTATCATACAAGTCTAAATGTATGTACAAGTCTCCATTTCTCCAGGGACAACTTTTCATCAAACCCTCCACAGTACATAAACTGAATCATTCTCAGAAAAATTATGGCCAGATTTAGATGAGCACCCCTAAAACCAACATATGGGGATAAATCAATGAATAACTCCCAATTATCACAGTGCTAGTTCTAAAATTTATAACTGTTATTGTTGCTGCCATCCTAAGGAGCAATTTGACACCAAACATGGCTTGCTTTGAAAATATGAGACCCAGGAGGAATTGAAAACGTAAAAAGCATAATTTGGCTACATTTTTTCATCACAAATTAAAATTAATATAGTTCCCAAAGGGATCCACCCTAAATATTTGTAAAAAGTAGGTGCAGTATGCCAAGTTCGTTAGCACAAAGTTTCAAGAAATTCTTTCACCGGTAACAATGTAGTAGGATTTGCTTATTATAATAATAATAATTATTATTATTATTATTATTTACCAGTTTTTTTTTTTTTTCGCTATGTAGATTTTGCACATTTCAAGGGTAACGGAAACGCACACAGAGATTGAGGACGATGTCCGGCGTTATTAGCCCCAAAAAACAGTCTGCTTCGTGACCGTACACTGTTCGTGACACAGACTCATATTTGAGGCATTGCGCTAAGCCTATGGTCGTCGCTGGAGTACATTGGACAGGCGTCACCAGTTAGTTTTTGAATCAGTTTTGAACATTTGTTGCAATCGACAAAATACTATTCCTCTGACAGCTGGCCAATTATCGGAACCCCAAAGAAGACGGACTATAAATCTATAAGAACCGCAGCTTTTCTCATCTTTATCGTACTGTAATGAAAATGAATAATGTTGCACTCGGACCAACCAGTCACCGATTTCATACATACTGCATGAATAATCATGTACATGCGGAACTTCAGATCACAGTGGAAGTGCGCATCCAACCTAATCCATCAGGATAGAAGGTTAGCGATTGATATTGAAACGCTAAATAAAACCATTCGCCACTGGACGCAAGCACCCATAGCTGGTATCAACCAGACTCAAAACTGTGTCACGAACAGTCTATGGTCACGAAGCAGACTGTGTTTTCGGGCTAATAACGACGGACATCGTTCTCACTCTCCAGGTGCGTTTCCCCTTAGAAATGCGCAAAATCTAAATAGCGAAATAAAAAACCGGTAATGAAAACACTTTCTGATATCATGAAATTTGCTCTCCAATCTGCAGTATTAGTCACCGAAGCCAAGGCCAACTACGTAGACTATTGGACTTCTGCAGCAGACAAGCTAGTGCCCTTGTAATTTCGCGTATTGTGGAGCATTTGCATCGTTATTGTCAGACAAGGTTTTACAATTTTGCGGCGCGCACAACTCAGCTGACAGTGACAAGGTCGAATGCTTTGCCATTCTCATCGATGCATGAGTACAGCCGAGCTGTGATTGGCTGATGGCACCAGCCGATCTGTGATTGGCTGATGTACGTAATGGTACCAACCTTGGTACCAACCGACCTGCAGAAAAAACCTCGCGGCCGGCGGCTAATTAGGGAGTGAATTGCTGCCCAGAATAGGCGCACAGTGCATGAAGTGTTGACCGATTTTAGAATGTATGTCGCAAAACGTTTTGGTCGCAGTCTGGAGCGCTGTCTCACCACCCTCTGACCAATCAGCAACCGAAAAGAACAGCAGGAGTCGTGAGGGGCACCGGGTCACCCCCCGATGTAAAACACCTTCAGTTAATACAATGCCATTAGCAGACGAGCCAACACACGCATCTAACCACCTGCTGGCCAACACCAAGGAAAATATGACTATAATCTTGCAATGCGATGGCAACTGTTCCCTCACCCACCTCAGAAATGCCCCAGCCAAATCCATAACGTTATTAATAGTGGTCAACAGATATGTGTTTTTCTATGGCCGATGCTGATATGGATCTTTAGAAATCAGGGCATCCGATGGCAGATATAGGATGCCAATGAATCAAGGTTGAAGGAGGTGCGCGTGATCTCGTTGAAATTCATCAATCAGGGGCCCGGTGGCTCATCGGTCTAAGAGCGCGCACCATAAAGGCTGTGGCCTTCCTGCGGTGACCCGGTTCGATTCCGGCTCGGGTCATTTGCCGCATGTCTTCCCCATTCTTCTCCCCAACTTTCCTGTCTCTCTCTACTGTGTCACTGTCAAATAAAGGAGAAAATCCTAAAAATGATCATTAAAAAAAAAAAAAATTCACCAATCAGAGTCGTCAAAACGTCTCCCAGGAATTGCAAGTTTGCCTGCTGGCCAGCTGTGCAAACAGGGCGGCAATCTAATCATAAATTAGAGCCATTAACTTTAAAAGGGTGTTTGGAATCCTGACACATTTTTGGTAATTTATTAGTAAGTTTGGCATCTTCTTCAGTGGAAAAACATGTCTGTTTGAAACATAATTTCTTCATAGGCGGAATTCTGCAGAAAATCTGGGATGCCATTTATGAATGCCAGTTCCACGATTCTGGCCGGTGTTCTGCATTCGCGGAATATCACTGCCCTTACTAAGCTTATTCACTTTTTCTCTCTAAAAGTAACATTTCATATCAAACAAATTAAATATATAAGGCTTTGAAAGATAAGAATTGAAGCCTTATCATTTTCTTTGAAGTTGTGATGTTGTTGACAGGTGTATTCCACACTTTGTCTTATCTCAAAACAGCACTGGGTTGCCCGTAGATGTGCCTGCGTGTTAATCGGCTTAACATGCTCATGAGTCAGCCGGTGCCGGCAAAAATCGGCCCCAATTAATTGGCCGGCCGATCAGTCGGTCTACCTCTAGTTATTAATACCCAAGTATTGTTTGCCAATGTAGGCTCGCATTAAAGCTAGGTTGCTAATGAACAATGGAGCCAGTTAATAAACCTTGAAAATGCATCGCTCACCCAGCTAGCTAACAATCTACCTAGCTAGCTAAATAATCTGGTCTATGTCGTGAAATAATCACTATGCACTGATAAGTATTCATTTTTATGTGCTATATGCTAGCTACTTAACTAATGGTACCCTGCTGTGACATAAGCTAACTTAGCCAGCGAGCTAGCTAACTATGCAATATTGAAGAAGCATAGCTAACATTATTTGCTGGCTAGCTACTGACTTAATGGTAACCAGAAGATTTCTGAGGTCAGGCAAAAACACAGCAAGACGCTGAATGTTAGGGCACAGTCTCGATTAGTTCCAGTGCATTTTGCAATGTTGTTATGTAACAAATGAAATTATTCGATTTTGGTGGTCAAAGATCAAGGTGACCTAACATCCGTCCCATTTTCGGTCCCCATAAACTTTCAGTGAGCCATTTATAAAAATGTAATCATACATTTTCATTGCTAGAAACATCATACTCGTTCAGCTTAATGTTGGGTCAGATATGTCATAATTCAAGTTTTCTTGATGATCCTCAGCGTCCATCCCTACTTTTTCATCTCTTGTTTTTCAGCGCAGTGGACTTCCATTGATTTTCAAAAGCCCTCCTATTCCCACAATTTGATTGCTGGAGCCTCCACACTTTCTCCACAGCTTCAGATTGTCACAAAGAATGGATGCTGATGTTACTGTTGCCCTGCACCCTTTATTTTTTTCTTTTTTCATCATTCCATCCTCCATTAGGCTAAACTCCATTCATTTACCAGGACTTGCAACTGTCCTTCACACTTAAGACCAAAGGATGAATGTCGATATTTGTGTCCCCGCACCATACGCATAAACCCAGATGTACAGAGCGTTTTTCTCCTCTCCATTCTCTTCTTCTTCGCCTTTTTTCTCCATCCCATATATTACCCGCATAAACGATCTGTGATCTTTATAACTTTTGAACTATTTGTCAGAGAGTTGGGTATTGTGTTCTTGGAATCAGGGAAGGATCACATCTTACAGTGTCTATCCCATGAAAATCAGATTTTTACGGTTGAAACTTTGGTTGAAAATTTGAGAGCAAATGTGATAAATTAATCTCAAAAATGGAAAAGGAAAACCTGGGTCTGCAAGCTACATTTTGATCTGCAGGGGTTTTTGTGTACTGCACTGCATGCGTCACTAAATTTGAAATGCGAAAAGTTTCCACCCATTTAGATTTAAAAAAGAAATGCACCAAGTGCTGTTGTTCTTTTTTTTCCCTCTTTAAGTTGACGGGAGTTATTGGATTGATCTGCAAAATATACAACGTACGTAACTGGGATAATAGTTGAGTAAAATCTGGATGAGACTCAAACTTTGTTATCCCACCAATACAATTTAATTTCGCTTATGTCGACTAGATTTTGCAGCGCTAAATTAATCATTTTGCCAGACTTAAATGCAATGATCTGCAATTTATAAACATCACACAGTGTTGTGATCTGTGAATAAGCCAGCCTTTCCTGTCGGCATAGGTAAGGGGGTTATGCACAAAGGCCCTACGTTTTGTAGTGTGTTCATCGTTTTGGTGCTTTTTAAATACAATCATGTGAAGGACTGAGCAGGATTTTTCACTTGAAGTTGATTAAGCTATGCTCAAATACACCGCTTGGTGTACACGCACTGCAAATTGTGTTCGGGGGCAGTTGCAACATTGGCTAACGTGACTTCAGTGAATTATTTCCTAAAGCTAGACTATTATGTAGCTGCCATCGTCTGTAGACTATGAATAATTATGACACTTCTTAGGATGGTCAGTCTTCATGCAACTAATGTATTTGACAGAAACCACCGACTCCAACCTCTTGTAGTCTCTGCTACTCTGGTGTGCCTTAGCCGCATTTTGCTAGCCAGCTAACACTGACTTTAACCACTCCAAAAAAATTTGCATTGTCACTTGGAAAATGGTCTTAAAATCACTTTCCATTGCAAGACCAGACCTACATCATTCCTGATTGGTCCACTTTAAACCAATGTGCACCCCACAATTAGAATATTCATATTGATGCTAGGAGGAAAATACATGTCTGTTTGAATTCAAACAATTTGAGCTTGAACGTTGGAATTTCAAGCAAAAAAGAGGGGTCTGGATAGGCTCTTTATGTGGGATATTTGATATGATTGGACTTGGGAAAGAATCAAATGCTAATTACCAAAACCCTGACCCCATTCTTGATTGGCTTGGATTTTGTCTTCCATATTATTGAACGATATGTTGTTAGGTGGTATACCGTTAAAAGCATTGTTGACGTTTTTGTTAGCGTAATGCATCATGACCGGTCTTGGATCGATGAGAATTCCTTGCATATTATTTTTGTTTACTGTGAAAGGGGTGCATAACTGCATCCTTTAAAGTAGTCTCTATATGTTTAGGGTTGGTCTGGATGCTGCCGTGGAATGACACTCAGAACCGAATAGACGCCAACGCCAACAGCAGCTCCGTGGCCCTCCAGCAGACGGCCAAGCAGAACGGCTGTGACAGGAACCATTGCTCGGCGAGAGAGAATTCAGAAGCAGGGCTGCTCCAGCCGGCTTGGAGGCAGCTGTCGTCGGTGCTGCTGCGCATCCGGGCGGTGGCCTCATCAGACTTGTGGGATGTGTTCCTGGTGCGCCTGCTCATGGCGGTGGCCATCATGCTGTACTACAGCAATTTCTCCCTGGCGCTGGAGGAACGCTTTTCGCTCAAGCCCAAGGCGACGGGCTACCTGATCAGCTACAGCAGTACTCTGGGGGCGCTGGCCGGCTGCCTGGTGGGGCCGGTGACCCGCCTGTACGGCAACAACATGTCAGCCCTACTGCTGCACTCCACGGCGCTCACTACCTCACTCATCTTCCTGTATGCCGTGGCACCCAGCATCTGGCAGGTGCTGCTCACCTCCACCTTCTTTGCCATCTCCACCACCATTGGCCGCACGTGCATCACTGACCTGGAGCTGCAGCGGGGTGGCGCCCGGGCCAGCGGTACGCTCATCGGCGCTGGGCAGTCGGTGACGGCTGTAGGCCGCGTGCTGGCGCCCCTGCTCTCGGGACTGGCCCAGGAGGTGAGCCCGTGTGGGCCCCCCAGTCTGGGCGCGGTGCTGGCGCTCGCGGCCGTCCTGCTGCTGCTCCTCCGGACACCCAAATGGGATTGCAATGGTAGGGCCAAGAACCCCAAACTCTGAGGACGATGAGCCACCCAGGGCAGATGGATGCCTTGTTCTTGAGTGGGTTTAGGAGGGCATGCCTCCACAGTTATTGCAGAGGACGAGGTCCTTGCCGCTTCTCAAGTGCCGATTGCGACAATCACCAGCATTGCTACCTTTGCGTCCCATTTCCGGGCGCGGAGATGACCAACACTCAGCTCAAGCACAGTGTTTCTCGTTTAATTCTCAACACAAGGTCTGGTCTTTTACATGAAGAATTGCTACGTTTACTTGTGTGAATGAATAGTGTTGAGAGAGTGCACACTCTTGCTCTAAAATGGCTGAAATTGCAGACGTGTGGAGCACTTCAGTCAGCTTTAACATGGCTGGCCCTATATTCTCCAGTTTTCACTAATTCAGGGATGCTGCTGTTCCATCCGTCTAACTTTTTTTTCAAGTTTGAATGTTTTTATAGTTTGTCAGAATATTTCCTTGTGGGTCATAAAAATGACTGATTAGTCTTGTGGTTAGTTTCAGGCTGAGAGCAAGGCAGGTTCCTAGAATTGGTGGAATTCCTGTGCAATTAAACCTGTTTACCGGTGGGCACGTGAACACTTCATTTCAGGCTGTTTTTTTTTTTTTTTTTTTTGTTTTCAGTCACGGGTGTGGTGGAAGGGATTGGACTGGGTGCTTGCTCTGTTGCAGGGCTGCCGTGACAGTTATTTTCTGAAGGTGTACAAATAACAGTTTCACTGTCTTTCTTTGGTTTTATTTTGACCTTGCATTCCTCTCTCAGTGGAGCTGCTTGGATGTTAATATTTTAATTATTTAAGTGTACTTAAAGACATGCTGAATCTCTAAAATGAATTGATTATATTATTGGGGTATTGTAAATGATTGGAGTCTTTACAAATGATCATTCTGACAGATTTGTAAGACATGACAGGCAGTGGGTAATGTTAAAGACATTAGGCTTGGACAGTTCATCTAACTAATTGGTTATCTTCCTGGCTAGATGGGCATTCACATTCACTGCAACTGCTGTTTTTACCTCAGGGGATACTATTTGCGGAAAATTAGTGAATTTTTCTCACAGAACATGAAGTTGTGAGCTTCTGAATGTGACTTTACTATATCTTAGCAGAAGACTGAACAATTGGCTCATTGGTGCAGGTAGAGCCAATGCTCATCTCAGAAATACTTGCAATTATCTTTATATGGCTCTTAGCAATCGTACTATTGTATGTAATATTAACTTACTTGGTCATTGTATCCACACTGTGAGGTTACAGAGTACAGAGTGGTTTTATTTGTCTGAAAAGGCAGGAAGAATGTGTCTGTTCTTCTTCCCCTGCAGCTGGTCATGGGTTGGTTTATGTTTCACTTGAATATAAAATCCAGTTTGAAGGTTTATAAGCAATTCATGACATATGACGGAATAAAGAAAATGTGAGGTTTTCCAAAATTTGGTATGCATTGATTGATGTTGCCTTTTTTTTTATAATACATGAAATGCAATGTTCTTTTGCTCAAGAATGCCAACTTTTGGCCTTGCCTTTAACTGGTGAAAATTAAAGACCACCACTAGAGGGCAGTGTTTCCATAAGAACTTAAAATGCCTCCTTCGTATGGAGTCAGATTAATCTCATAATGAATAAATGCGCAAGAAGAACTACACATGTATTTTGGGATTTACAAATCGATGATTAACACGACAAAAACATTTTCCAGTGTGCACGCAAATACTTATTGTTTGATGTCAATTTATAAAATCCCTCTGTAAAAAAAAAAAAAAAAAAAAAGTTTGATGGATGCATTTCTGATGCACATGGAAATATTGTTTTAATCATATGTAATAGAAATGCACAAATACTTGTATTTGAAAGTTTTTGCAATTTTCACCAAAAGCACGTTTGGACGTTGTTACTTTTCATTAGAAATCAATGATCGAGAACATTAATGTGGATGAGTCAGGGTTTTTGCTTAAAGAAAAGAAGGCTCATACTCATTGTGCATACAAAAGGAGTCACATTTCTAGTATATTTTACCATTTTTAAAAACATATATGAACTACTTTTTATGAGAATGCATTAACCTAGTTACGAAACTGAGGTTCTCCTCATTGGTACCAAATCTACTCTATCAAAAACCAACAGCTTTTCTCTCACCATTGATAACTCTTCCGTTTCACCCTCCCCCCAGGTTAAGAGTCTGGGTGTCATCCTTGACAGTCCACTATCCTTTCAATCCCACATCAATAGCATTACCCGGTCTGCCTACTGCCACCTACGAAATATTAATCGTCTCCGCCCCTCCCTCAACCCCCACACTGCTGCCATCCTTGTCCACAGCCTCGTCACCTCCCGTCTGGACTACTGTAACTCTCTCCTCTTCGGCCTTCCTCACAAATCCCTCCATAAACTTCAACTGATCCAGAATTCAGCTGCCCGTATCATTACTCGAACCCCCTCCATCCACCACGTCACTCCTGTTCTCCAACAGCTCCACTGGCTCCCGGTTCAGTTCCGTATTCAATTTAAAGTCCTCCTGTTAACACTCAAGGCCATTCACAACCTCGCCCCCCCATATCTGGCCGATCTGCTCCATGTTTCCACTCCCTCCCGCTCCCTCAGATCCTCTTCCTCCTTACATCTGTCTGTCCCCTCCGCCCGTCTCACCACTGTGGGGAACAGAGCATTCAGCTGCTCTGCTCCCCGTCTCTGGAATTCATTACCACCCCAACGCAGAAACATCGATTCGTTCCCCCATTTAAAATCACAACTCAAAACACATCTGTTTAAAACTGCCTATTCCATCTGACACCAATTGCTCTGTCACTTTTTATTATTACTGCTGGCACTTTTATCGTATTGTTTCTTTTAATGTGTATTTTCTGTACATATATATGTCTGTACGGTGTCCTTGAGTGTCGAGAAAGGCGCCTTCAAATAAAATTTATTATTATTACTATTATTATAGTTTATATAATTAATGTATTTTACCTATTGTAGTTGGACATTTTAAGAAGGAAAACGGTGTGTAAACTGTAGTATAGTATAGCTACAGTGATGTGGATAAAAAGTTGCCCTCCCGGAATTTCAGATGGCCCACTCAATCAGAGCAGTCTAGAACCGCACCTGATGTACTTACTGCTGAACCCACATTTGGATGTTGTTACATTTATATACGGACTGCATTTTCAAAGTGCGTTGCATTTGTGTGTGGGTTCAGACTCGCATGACGTTTCCCAATTCACAAATGCTTGTTTTCCGACAAGGAATGATATGCCACCAGTCGTTCATCTTATTCCTTTTCAACCATTCAAATGAGTGCGAGGATCTGGAGAGGTTTACGGAGTAAAATGTTGCAGAAACCTACATGGCGTTCAGTGCACTATAACTCTCAATCTCTCCTTGGTCCATAATGGATGTCATTCCTGCCATTTGCACTGAGTCAAGGGATTTACAATCATTTGCCGCTCCCAGTTATGACTGAAATTCATTTAAGCGAATTTATTAAAGTGTAATATTACTTGACACTTCTCAAGAACTAAATTATAGCAAGTTTGTTTTCCTGTCCTTGACAAGGAAATCCCTGACACAATTTTAACCATCCGAATGAGGATCACAATGTGGACATTCCTGCTAGATCAATTGATTTCACTTATGTTCTGAGCAGTTAAATGTCAGCTAGTTATGAATTGCATTGCATGTATGAGTAGAGCTGAATAAAATAATGCAATAACGTTATGGTAGACTAGCATCTGAAGCCAATTAATTGCATCCTATTTTCCAAAATAGCAAGCTAGCTACATTACTTGTAGATAGTTCAGTCACTTAATTTTGCGTCTTTGTCAGGTTTGCATTCATTCAGTTGGTAAGCAAAGCTCAAAATTTAAATCACCCACTGCTGCCAGGTAACGCCATGGCATTAGAGTTCGGTAAATGTTACATTGTACTTTCTGTTTGACAGTGCCCTGATCAGTTGAAATTGCTGGTGGTACTTCAGAGTTAGAGTCACAGCTTGTGATTGGTCCTCTCGTGAGCTGAGAAAAATACATGGAACAATGATGGAACTGAGTTAAACTGACTTCTCCAGTAACTTGGGGCTATAACTTGTTAACGTCAGTTTATTATTTATTTACATTAGCTTTTGTTGCAGTAGGAGAGTGAAGATAATCAGGCTAGTGCGCTAGCTACGAAGTCCTGATCTTCCTTCAGTTTATTGCATAGACTGGATAAAACTGTGGATGAAGCCCCATGACATCACCCATTAGTTTCCGAATACTATTTATGAAGCCACAATTTAGGCATTTTGACCCGCGCTCTCTTTTCACTTTGAGACTGGCTGTGATTCTTATTGGACGAGAGGGTGGATAGAGGGCCGTTTCTAAAAGCGTTGGTTGCATCCTATGAAGACTGCATTTTTAGGCTGCTACGTCATTGCAAGTTGTTCCGCTGTGAACGGGCTTTCGAATACAGCCGAGAAATGCAGCCTTAGTATAGCCTTATATCGGACAAAATTGTCACCTCATTTACACTCTGTTTCCACGTTGACGATTCCAACTGATATCAGGGTAGATGAGGGCTGCATTTCTAGATTGAATTTGAAAAACACGTTCACAACGGAACAGTTGGCTTTGATGCAGCAGCCTAAAAATGCAGCCTTAAGAGGAAGCAGCCTACGCTTTGAGAAACTGCTAAGATCTGGGGAGGAGCCAGGGGTGGATTGACAAGGACCCTATGATACCCGCCCACCTGACTGCTCCTGGCTCTTGGAATACGTGTATGGTCTTGACGAAATCACTCTGCACATTTGGTGCAGGGATTCTCCAAATCATGGTAAACTGTGTAGCTACCTAAGTATTTCAGTAATCTTAGTTCCTAATTACTTACATGTGAACAGTAGGCAAACAATACATAGAAGATGTGTGACCTTGATACGATAACTTTGTGTTAATATCGAACAGTGTGTAACCTGACATGCTAGCCAACTAGCTGTGTTGAAACAGACTTTGGCTAACATTGAGTTTTAAAATTGGTTCTGCAAATCTAAGGTTCTATGTTGAGTGCTAATTATTGGGATAATTAGCACTCATAAGCAGCAAACCATATCTATCGATTTCAAAAGTTCATTTGCATAATTAATTTGACGCTGCAGAATTTTGCAGAAGTTTTCATCAAAATAATTTCATTACAAAGTATATGTAAACATTTTTATCTGGAAAAACCTACTAGTGTATCAGTTTTTAGAGTGAATAATCACCCTTTAGTCAAAAAAGAATTTTTCTGAATTCCTTAGAGTTATCTGGGGGGTAAAAAGTCTCCATCTGACATGGAAACTATTTTCCATCTGACACAAAAATTATGGACCATGGATTCTGAAGTTCTGGATGGCTTTATTTGTTTTGCGGTAAATTGAAAAATAATCTGCTTGATTTTAATCCACTACCATCCTCTCAAACAGGCATTCATATCAAAAAATGAATCCAGGAAGAGATTTGTTGCATAGGTAGGAAACTTTTGGTTCTATTATTTTAGATTGTAATTCAAGCTCACTTTTAACACAAGTGAAGTTTGGTAAGCATGCCATATTGGGAAGCAAATACATGTAGGCATAACATGAGTCATTCAGACTGTAAGGCATTTGCTGAAGTTCTGAAGTTGTTTCTTGCTTGGAATCACTGAAATTTTAATATTTCTGAGGGTAAAACCTGACAACTGTTTGGATTAGGATTAATGAGACTAGATGCAGACATGCACTTCACTTTCAGAGTTAAGGTGAGAAAAATTGTGATTTTTGTGGATGAAAATAAATTTATTCATACATGTATGTACGTAGACTTGGCTTACTTCACAGATGTAATTCAGGTAATTTTTAAAATTCCTGTCACCATGATCATGAGTTATAAAAGGTACATTATCTTTTTTCTTTGAACAATTTTGCCAAAGCCATTATGTTCACTTTCAGGTACCCATCTGCAATTTCAAGTTGAAAATAAAAAACCTTTTTTTTCTCTGAAAAGTTTTGTTGAATTTATTACACAGTAGACCTATCATGTGTTATTGAAATTTCAATTATGGATTTTTGTGGCAGATGGAGCTTTCTCCCATTTAAAAGAAAAAACTTTTTTTTTCAAAAAGGAACGAAAAACACCAGAAAGTTGCTTTTATTTTAATCAGAATACTAAACAGCCATTATCCAACAAAAAATTAGGACCAAGGGTCCTGTAGCTTACCGGCAAGCAATCTTATAGTGCTGATACAAGTTATCAAAATTTCATGTGAAATTTGACCTTTGAATCATTGGTCAATGTCAAGGTTACTAAATAGAAGTTCACATACATTTATAAGACCTCCTGTAATACTTTGTACAATCCTAAGCTCTGAAGCAGTTTTGGTGATACATGTCATTGAAAATTCAATATGTCAATTGTGAACTTTACAGGTCACAGGAGATCAAGTTGAGGTCAGCAAATGGACTTCAGATATGACTTTCTGTAAGTCTCTAATACAAACCTAGGCTCCATCTGTGATCGTTTTGGCAATGCAAGACATTGTATTATGTCAAGTTTGACCTTCAAAGGTCATCAACAGTCAAATTGAAGGTTACCGAATGAAAGTTCATGTGTGACTTCCTTTAAGTCTGTGATACAAACTAAGGCTCTATCTGTGACCTTTTTAGTGATAGAAGTCATTGAATTTTCACTAGGTCAAGTTTGACCTTCAATGATCAATATGAAGGTCACCAAATGAAAGTTCATACACGACTTCCTATACATCTCCAGTACAAACCTACACTCAATATCTGTTAAGATTTTGCTGATATAAGTAATTGAAATTTCATTGTTAAGTTTGGCCATTGAAGGTCACTGAAGGTCAAGTTCAAGGTCGCCAAATGAAACTTAATACATGACTTCCTATATGCCTAAAATAGAAGCCTAAGCTCTATCTGTAATAGTTTCGGTGATAGAAGTCATTGGCTGCGTCCGAAATCACTCACTACTACATAGTGCACTATATAGTGGGTTCGCCATTTTGTAGGGCTGTCCAAATTGTTCGTAAGAATTTTTATCCCCTATATAGTGAACATATTACATCCCACAATCCACCGCGAAATGTAGTGAACATCCGATGGTCACTAACCCAGCTATATGTCCCATCATGCACTGCACACAAATCGAAAAGCTCTGAAATGGCTGCGTTCAGTCAACGGAGTTTAAAAACAGGCACGAGACATTTATTAGTTTCAGGCGCAAAAATTATTTTTTTTTTCTTTTTAATTGGAAACCAAGCAGCGCAGGAGACCCGTTTGTTTACACAGGATATAAACGGAAATTTAGGTACAATTAAAACGAATAATGATGAGTCAGAGGACAAAAAATAGATGACGATATTAAAAATTTAAGGCAAATTTTATTATCGATAATGGTAAACACAAACACGGTGGGAAATATACCCAGTTCGGTTATCAGAAAAATAGGTCCAAATCCTTCAACTGAAGTTGAACAGGTAAGATTTAATTTTGTGACAGCAATGACGCTATTAACAGCTGCGACAAAACGAGCCAGGTAGTGTCCGAAAGCGTTTCTTTCCTCTGCCAATGAGCTCACTATATAGTCACCCACATAGTGAGTCCCTTTATAGTGAGTAGGGAATAGTGAATGAGTGAGTGATTTCTGACACAGGCATTGAAATTTCACCATGTGAAGTTTGACCTTCGAAGGTCAAGTTCAAGGCCACCAAATGAAAGTTCGTATATGACTTCCTATGAGTGTTTAATACATATGTTCCCAATCTTCTATATTTTCAAGCCTAGAAGCCTTCGAAAATTGTTACATTTTGCTTGACCTCAGGGTTGACCTTTCAAGGTCATCTGAGATCAACTTTAACACATCCAAAATATAGGTCATATATGACTTCCTAAATGTCGATAATACAAACGTATTCTCTATCTGCAACCATTTGGCCTCCACAGGCCATCTTGCATATTCATAAAGAACAGCGCCCCCACTAGACCCATTTCCGTCGATTCAATCAAAATAGCGCTCGCACTGTACATTGACAGTACCAAGGAAAGTTGATTGCCTGATTTAGAAAAAAAATTTATTATAGCAGTTTTTGAGGAATAATTTTTTAAAATTTCTCAGTCCTATCTCTAACAATGGGGCCAAACTTTCAAGGGCCCATAAAACGGACAAAAATGATTCAATCATAAATCCGAAAAAAAAATGACGGGAGGTATGGTCTACTAGTATGTTATAGCAAATTTACAGGAAAATTCATCAGGCCAAAAAAAAGATAAAAAATGTTCCAGACGACAGACGACGGATGACGGACGCCAGCCAATGACAATAGCTTATCGGCCCATAGGGCCGGTAAGATAAAAAATGGTGAACTGTTGACAACTCCATCCAACACGAAACCATTTCCATCTGATACAAAAACAACTTGGACTGCAGAGTGAGAAGGGTTAATCCAAAAAAATCAACCACCATCAGTTCCAACTTAAAGTGTCAAGTATTCAATTTTAATCCATCCATTGGGATATCGGCAGTAACTTTGACAAAATATTGAAAATAGTACATAAAAGTCACAACGTCAATTTTCATCAGATTCCGACATGAAAAACACAGAGAGGGTTCATTCTAATCTCGGGTTTCAAGTGGTGCAAGCAGGGCTCCTTGGCCCCTATCTAAAGTAACCTGTAATAGGTAGTTAATGTGAATAGAAGCAGCGCACAACACCCTAAAAGTTGTCATTTCCATCCGAAAGGAAAACGGACATTTTGAATAACACCCTCTTCTGCTTAGGATGGCAGCACAAGGTAGAGGCAGATTCTTGCATCACCTGTGTCAAGCTGTCCCGCAAGAGCGCCCCGCGGTGGTTGCATTTTGTCCAGGCCGTGCGCTCCCTCCAGGCTAGCCCGGTGCCAGCCCAGGAGCCGCCAGCGGCCCCTTCCAAGCCATGGAGGGACTATGATGAGGAAAACGATCATCTGGGTCTATGTGGAGAATCCGGCTGCCCTTTTCCGGGATGATGATCTACCTCCAGAGTATCGGTACCCTGTGGATGACCTTCCGGGTCTGTTACATTCGGCAGCCCGACAGAGATCCACCTGCCTCCTCAGCCTCCCTCCCAGGTGCAGGCTGAAGACTTCACGGTGGGCCTTCTCGCGCAGCCTAAGACCGAACTCCGTCCCCGTGTAGTGTGCCTGAAGATGGCTCCTATCTCACAGTGAGGGAAGGTCATGCCTGACAAACCTTTTGGAATTCTTTGAAGAGGCCACTAAGACTTACGATCAGAGCAGGGCTTATGACATAATATACTTTGATTTTCAGAGAGCATTTGATACAGTACCGCATAAGAGACTAATTTTTAAAATGAGCTCCATTGGAGTTACAGGAGGTATTCTGGAGTGGATTCAAAACTGCTTACAGGACAGAACACAAAGAGTGGTTGTCAGTGGAATCTCATCTGAGCTAGGTATGGTGGGGAGTGGCGTCCCCCAGGGATTGGTGTCGGAACCCCTGCTATTCCTTATCTACATTGATGACCTTGATAGGAATATTGAAAGCAAATTAGTTAAATTTGCAGATGTTTGGCAAATAGTTTAGAGTCCACTAAAGTGATTCAGGATGATTTGGATAGAATCCAGAATTGGATTCTACATTAAAAAGAAATTTCAATTACATTAAATTTCAGAAATGAAATTTAATGTAGCGAAATGTGAAGTTGTACATGTAGGTAATAAAAACATTAGACAGGATTACTTCATGGGAGGTTTAAAACTGGAATGTGCTCCACATGAAAAAGATCTGGGAGTGCTTGTTGACCAAACCCTCACAGGTTCTAGCCATTGTGCCGTAGCAGTTAAAAAGGCTTACAGGATGCTGGAATATATAGCCAAAAGTATTGAGTATAAATCCAAGGAGGTCATACTTCTCTTGCACAACACATTCGTCAGACCACATCTGGAGTATTGTGCACAGTTCTGGGAATCATACTTTAAGATATAGAGGCTCTAGAAAAAGTTCAGAGAAGAGCCACTAAGCTAATTCCAGGTTTAAAAGATGAAAGCTATAAGAAGAGGCTTAAGATCCTTAATCGCTTTAGTCTTAGGAAACGTAGACTTAGGGGGCAATTTGATTGAGGTCTTTAAATATGTTAAAGGGATTAACAAAGTGAATTATGTAGGATTACTTAGGCAAAGTTTTGTTAGTAGAACTCGGGGTCACAAATGGAAGTTGACCAAGGGTGAATTTAGCACTGACATTAGGAAATATTTTTTCATCCAGAGAGTAATCTCAGTGTGGAATAGCTTGCCTGACCATATTGTTGAGGCAGAAACCTTGGGAATTTTCAAGAACAGGCTTGATTAAGCACTAGATACCATTGAGTCATTGAGTATTTGAAGTAATAGATTCACTATTGTAATAAGAAACTGGCGAGCCTAGTTGGGCTGAACGGCCTGCTCTCGCCACTCATGTTATGTTATGTTATGTTATGAATGTCCCGCTATAAACCAATAACCAGTGTCCTTACATTATTTGTAGCATTACAGTAGCCTATAATCAATAAATATTAACTTCAAACATATTGTGGATAATGCATGTTGTATTGGCAGTTTGTTTTTCATTCCAGACAATGAAGTAAACCTAATAATTTGATCATGTGTATTAACAAGTGCACATTCTACATATGTTGATTAGTATTAACTCTTGTTCATCCATGGCTTCATAAACTGACAGCATCCCATGTTATTTTTAGAGTGTTAAACCATTGCTCAAACAATGTGAAATAACTCAATCAAAATAGTAAAAATAGAAATCTATAACCTTAGACCTCCCACATAGCAAGAGGCCAGTGGACCACTGTCAGTCCACTGGGGGCAGATCTGGCATTTTGCTCATTGTTTCAAGGGTGGTCCATGGGCAGGGTACTAAGAAAAAGCCTGTAGTTTTTCCAATTTTGATCAAAACACCTTTTAAATCATTCATGTATACTTCTTAATTCATTTCAATAACAATTAATGTTATTTTCTTAATATTCAGGCAAGGTAAAAATATGATGGTACACGATGGTCCGACAGTGGGCCAGATATTGTGGTCCAATATCTGGAAATCTGATTCTGATATCTGGGCAAATTCTCATGAAATGCCACAGATTTGTGTTTACAAACTTGACTATTCTAAAAGCGGTAGCCTATAGCCTGTATTCTGTTCAACAGAAATTTGGAAAAAAAAAAAAAAAAGCAAATACGGGAGATGGAATTCAGAGAAATTTAGATTTTTTAATTAATGATGCAGATAAAAACCATTACTTTTCATTAGATAGTTTCCACCATGCCAAATTACTTCTTTACCAGAACAAATTAGAGTGAAGTTTCATGCTTAATATTCATCCTGAATCAAAATCTTGTTGGGGTTAAAACTTGTACATTTGACTTTTAAGCCCCAGGTTTATGTATCAATAGAATTGATAAATAAACTTCACTTAAACCATACTAAGACCAAGGTCTAAGTTAAACCACACTTAGACCTGATTTCAGAACACGGGTCACAGTCTTTTCTCTGTTCCTCCAAGAATCTCCCCAACCTGCAATTAAGCACACCTGTTCCCAGGACAATCAAACAGTCCTGACACTTTGCTTCCTCTGCCAAAGTGTCTTCCGTTTCCAAAAACAGTGTTTCTATGGGCCATTTGTCAACTTGGATGTTCCCTTGACCAGTATGTCTCAAATAGAAGTTATTTCATGAAGATACAAATTAATGTGGTCTAAACTTTAATTTGCAGCGCTGCAAACAGGCTATAAACGTCAACCTCAAAGCTCAAACTCAACTAATACATTTATAAGAATAGCATGCATCACATTAAAATCAGCAAAGTAGTGGGACTAATATCAAGCAAGAAGGCATAGTCTGAGCTGACTGTTGAATACTCATAATTAAATAAAAGCTCCCACCCACTCCGATGTTCGGGAATTTTTATTTTATTACGAGTTGGCTATATAACAGTTTAGACAGCGCACTGTAGTTGGTTGATGCACTTGATGTGCAGAAGTACCCTCAATTCTGTTAATTAAGTTGGTTTATAATGGAAAATGCTAATAAACTCAAAGAGGAGTGATTTTTACATGCATTCATGAAATCAGCAGGTGCTTGAATCCAAATCGATTTACACAAGAATGAATTATTCCTCAAATACTGTTCATAAAACCAACTTTATGGAAAGGTATGGGACAACAATAGACTGAAACAATTTTACTAACAGCACAATGACGTCATCAAATATTACTTAAGTATTACCCCAAATATTAAACCCAAGTAGGCGCCCATGTCTATCACCGATTAAATTAAAGACTGAGGTCAATCAGCAAACTCTTAATTGGTACTTACACCGGGCCACTAATTATAACCATATGAGGCGCGTTTCCACTAGGTACTTTTTTTGCCCTCGTGAGCCGCTAGAGGTGTGGCTTGGGAGAGGATCCGCCCAAGATCCGCCCACATTCACGATAAGCGGCTCCGAGCAAAAAAGTACCTACCTCGAGGTACTTTCTCAGCCGCTTTCTGAGCCGCTACTCACTAGTCGATGCTGATTGGATACCGTTGAGGCGGGATATGGCGTGAGTAGAACTCGACACAAACCACAACATAAACATCGCCAAGAAATAAGCAGAGCAACATTTGAGAGAATCGAATTCAAGAATAGAAAAACAATAATGGAAAAAGTTAAAAGAAAGACCGCCCGATAAGTGGGTTGACTGCGAGGTCCAGGCCTTGCTTTCGTCTACTGGGGGTAGCGCGGGGAGTATTAACGTCACACTCCAACTCCGTTGGTGAGCTGCTACTAAAGTACCTAATGGGAACGGAGGCCGAGAGGAACTAAAAAGTGGGCGTAGCCAAAACACTCAGCCGCTTTCCAAAAAGTACCCAGTGGAAACACGCCTCTGGAATTCAATGAAGAAGTCAATAACAAAGCAAAGGATAATTAGGCCCACTTGCTTTTCACTGAAGTACGAGAAAAAAACAGTTAATAATTGCATATACAACAATCAACCTAGCCACCTGTTATGTCATTAAGTTGGCCGATTAATCTCATTCTTGAGTTATTTATTTATTTTTTACATCTAGTGCAATACGCACGACATGAAATTGGTCATCTTTGAGGCATTGCAAAGCTATCTCTGCCATTTTGCGGATTAAGATGGTAAATAAAATCAAAAAGCACCTAAAAATATTAACAGCTTGTTAAAATTCTAGAATTGCAATTGTTATTGGAATGAAAAGCAGCATACAGTTTGAAAAAAAAAAAAACACTACTATACATGTTTTCACCTGACAAAACATTAAATATCTACAAGTAATTCTCATATTTTCGTCATAGAAATACAAGTCAAATCAAATTAGGAAATCTCTGCTTTCTGTTTTATGTGCATTTATACAGTCATAACTTTTTCAGGATTGGGTTTGTAGCCTTTTTGTAAACGTAAACATCTCTCAGTGAATCCCGCGGTACTGTATAGCCTAAATGAATTTCTCATTTCTTATCTAACGTTGGTTCAGCTTGATTAATGCCACTCTTCACGTTCTAGTCTAAGGTGACTTATGTTTGTCTGTGCATGAGTAGGCCTATCAATGTATGTGTCTGAAAACTGCCCCACGTTTTTCAGTCGATTAGGTTCGGGAGGGGCATATTGTTGGGCAAGCAGGCGATAAGCCCTCAACCCTATATTTTCTCAACTTGCCGGCTATCATTTGAGAAATTAATTTTTCTATGTGTGTGTGATGTGTGTCTCACGAATGCGCGCCCTTAGTTAGACGCGCTGTTTGCTTTCCGACACGGAGACACCGTCATAATTGCATTAGCACCGCACTGAGGACGGGCGTTGATTTTGTTGGCATTGCGAACGTGGGCACCGTAAGGGGAGGAGAGGTTCAAGAGAAAATAATAGCACAAGCAGGCGTGGACTACAACACGAAAATCGGGAAATGAATAAAATTTGATAGACAACATTCAGGGACGGAGGTGGACAGCTTGGATGGTCCGCAGAAACGTAAGTAAATCTCAACGTGCGCATTACTGCGTTGTCTTGCTACGGAAATGTTAGACGGACGGCATGCTTATTTGTCATGTTCTGCGCTGTCATTTCAGCAGTCGACATGAGGCCGTAGGGTCTGAAAAAGAGTGATTAATGCCACTCCGAGATTATATGTTTGCAATCTGCTGATGATGTTACGGTTCCGCGCCGTTTTCTGGGGATATTCCCTAATAGAGCAGAACCGCATTGCTACCAATCTGGCGCTCGCTGAGACGGAATGATGAAAATATGACGCGCATTGGCTGTAATTTTGTCAGGAGTTAAAAAAAATCCCTCCACTGTGCGAGTAGTACATGAGACATAGAGATTTAGTATCATCTTTTTGTTACAAGGGAAAATCACATTGATTGGCTAATATATGGCCTGTTCAAAGCGTGAATCCATGCATCTATCTGCTACCCAATTTCTTGCTGCCATTGCAGACCTATTTATTTATTTATTTATTTATTTATTTACACGCCGTAAATTCGCTGTAGTGCTTAAATAGGCCTATTTGTTATTGAGTTGATCAGCGGAAAAACTGCTCACCTTGTGTTCACATTCAAGAGTCATCACACTTGAGAGTGGACCTTTGTCAGTGTGCATGAGCTCAACAAGATCTCCTTCGCTGCTGTAGTGCGGTCGCTTTCTATAAATCTATCTCCGCTTAAAGGCTGTGTAACTTTCAAAATAAAGCTATCCTTATGACTTTTACTGGTAATTTAAATTATTTAACCAGTCTTTGATTTTGCGTATTTGTTTGTTTGTTTTTTTTTCTCGTCAAGACGCACTGGAAAGTGGTGCGCACGTGTCTATTTACATCGTTTATTCAAATAAGGACTTGCCACTCAGGCCCTGGACAAAGTTTCATGACTCGAATCATCCATAGTGCCACCCAAGTGCACTGCATAAGTGCGTAATGATGGAACAGCTGTATTTTCAGACTCCTAAATAAAACAAAGCATCATGCAAGATGCAAGAGGTCATGCATGCCTTTCACAGATGAATCTCACGGTCGCCGTGACGTTTGAGTGGTGGACTGAAATCCTGCAATTTGATTGCAAGGTTGCTTGTTTTCCAACACACTATACCTGTGTCCATCACTGACGTATGCTAAAGCATAGAACACTATCCCTCACACTGCATTTTCAGAAGGCCGAGTGCATGGAATCCGTGGATAGTTCCAGCTTTTGACCGACCCAAATATTTTTTCTGATTTATTTAATATAATTGTGTGTTCAATTTCAATATGCAGTATATTTTTGCCAGTGGACTGACTGAGGATAAAAGCTGGAAAATGTACAAAATTTCAGTGGACCTTTTCTAGATTTGAGCCTTTCTGCCTCATTCAACGCTTCTGCAGAAATATGGTTCTACTGTATATTTCAGCTGCCTGCGTATAAGTTCATGATTGCATAATTTCCTGGAATTTTCTCATTTCAAATCATCTCATTGCTCCGTTACAGTGGCTTTTTTTCTTCTAACCCTGCCTGTCACGTGTCACTTTATTTTCATGGACATAATCATAAGCATATTTGGTCCAAAGTTAGGGATTGGATACAGGTCTACTTTTGATCATATGGATGCAGAGCTAGCATGCCTTTAGCCGTTGCTCCTGGTTTTGTTTTCTCCATCCCGCAGGTTAGGCTGGCATTATTCTGGCCGAATGCTGCTGCCTCTGACCATTAATCATAGCATCAAGCAGGGGTGATAAATCAGTTTTACTGCATATAATCAGGTCTCCATGGAATATGAGTCTGGCAAGTGTGGACTGTAAGTAGCCGTGCTTAACATTTTGGCCTTCAAAGACTGTGCCGCACCACAAGAAGGTTAGCCACAGCTCCTAGGAGCATACTTTGAAAGAAGCATTGACCTCAACAGGCATTTTTACTGAGTTGTATACCAGGGATATCATTAATCTGGACATCTATCCACTGAAAAAAGTCAATCAGTGCGCATGTAAATGTAACATAATTAGATCTGTGATATTTACAATAAAAAATTAAGTTTGTGCCTTAACATGAAAATGTCTTTGCTTTTGAATTAATCTGCATGTGTTTGAAACACAAGATATTGTGATTTTTTTACTTCACCGGAAAATTTAGCCTGCCAATCTTCTTACTTACACCCACACAAAAAAAATGGTCTCATATTTAGTCCCATAATATTGTGAAGTGGAAGTAGCCCCAGGTTCATTTTCCCCTCTTGAAATTTTTACTTTTAACAACGACCAAAAAGTTAGTGAACACAGAATTACAGAGGTCACCCGGATAAATACTTGATACTACAGGGTTATGTTATGGCCACTGGTCCTAAATGATACACCTTAATTTCTGAGAAATGAGGGCTGCATTCCAATTGTCAAAAAATGATGTCCTATCGTCTAATTTCCAACACCTGTTCTTGAACCTCAATAGAAAACATCACAAGGTGCAGGACCTTTGTCCACCTAAGCCATTATGAATTCCCCCTTGCACTGTCCATTCTGTCCATTTGGTATGGCAAATGTGCCTGTCAGCCTGTTCAAACTCGTGCCAACTGCTATCTACTAGCTAGATAACTAATACAATGACTCAGGGTTATATTTGGTACTTAACCAACTTCAAAAAGCCCATGCCAATGAAAGGAACGGGCATAGACTCCAAATGCAGTTCAGCATCGGCAGGGCGTTTATTAGGATTCACAAAGCTCATGGTCAAGACAGAAATGGATCAATAGCCAGACAAACAGAGATATGCAGGATGGGCAGAATCGAAGTCAGGGACAAGCAAAAAGATCCAGTAACCAGAATAATCAATCCGCACAAAGACAGTAACAAAGAGGGTTGAAACTAAGGGAATGGAAGGGGAAGGAAAAAAGGGAGTTGGATGGGACAAGGGAGAACACAGGAGAAACTAAACAGATGGATACAAAAATGGGAATTAGGGAGAACAAGTACTAATCACTCAAATAGCAATCATAATACAAACAATCAAATACAAAACTTACAGAGAATCACAAGAAAGCGAGCTTTCAACAATCGAAGCGAGCAGAATAAGCGCCAAGCAAGACTGACCAAACGAGCTGTGGTAAGCTTGGTCGACAGAAACTTCTGAGAGAAGTGGGTCTTTTTAAGCACAAACAAATTAAGTGGAGCCCAGCTAAACTCAGAACAGGTGAGAGAGAGGCGGATCTAGAAAAGCAAGGGCCGGTGATAGGAGAGAGAGAGAGAGTAGGTGGATCCTAACTGAACTAACTAATCACCCATGCCTAGCTGAACTGCTCTAAGTGTGGATAGTCCAATCAGAACAGCAAGAAGAAGAGAATTGCAAACGAAATTACAGGGAAGAGAGTGTGATGAAAAAAGACAAGATGCCATGAGACAAGCAGAGGAAAACACACTGAAGACCAGAGACAGAGCAATCATCCAGAAACACATGCTCTAATGAATAAATATAATAAATAAATAAATAATAGCAATACTAAAAACTAGAAACTAAAAACAAGCATACAAATCACTGATTTCTAACAGAACTCCCCCCTCTGCAGCCACACGCCACCCACCAAGCAATCTAAACAAACTTGAAAGTCCTTTGTGAAAGTCCTTTATAGGCGATTTATCGAGGATGTGTGACAGGAACCCATGACGTTCCTCGGGCCGTATCCTTCCCAGTCCACCAAGTACCTTAGGCCCCTTCTCGCCCGTGACGTCCAACAACATGCATGTATGTTTCTCCTCCATCCAGTGAGCCTTGGGGAGGATTGGTGAGGAGCAGGGGTGTGAATGAGGAAAACAGTAGGATTTAATACCGACACATGAAAGACTAGGTGAATCTGACTCATAAGGCTAGTAGCAGAGTTTAACAGAGACAGGGTTAATAATTTTCTCATCACAAAAGGACCAATGAAACAGGGGCTAACATTTCAGTCCTCAGTGCAATGTCCTTGGAAGAAAATGACTTTTGTCCTACTTGATATTGCGGCCAGGACCGGCGGCCAGTTGGCCTGGCGACTCATCTAAATCAGCAGCTTTCAGGAGGCTGAGCAGAGAGTTTCCTCCACGTCCTTGGCACCTCTGCTTAAGAAATTCCTGGATGTTGAACATCAACCGACCTCCTGTGGGGAACAAGTGGTTGGTAGCAGACAAACGGAAGGGACACACCTGGGGCGGCCGTGGGAAGGCTGTTGATGGAATAATAGACTGGGAGTGGTGGCTCCAGTCCCCCTGATCTCCCGGGAAGTGAGGCACCGAGACGCTCTCCATCTGCTGATTAGCCTCTCTGTCTGCCATTGCTCTGCGGGTAAATCCAGAAGTTAGACGGCGGGTATCCCCAGGGCTTGACAAAGACTTTTCCAGACTTGTGAAGATGAATTAAGGGGCCATAGTCGGAAACAAGTATCAGAAGGATGCCGTGTATTCTGAGATTCGTGTTGAATGATAAGTCAGCTGTTTCTCTGGCAGAGGCTTGGGAAGCCAGGGGCCGAGATGTACTGCCTTGGAGGCGATCAGCAATGGTCAGGATGGCGGTGTTACCTCTGGAGGCGGAAGGCGGTGACAAATCAGCGATATTGGCCCATGGTCTGGAAAGTACCGGGCGGTTGCAGGAGACTTCCAGCTGGTGCAGTGTGGGTAGCCTTGTTCTGGGGCGCAGACCGGGCAAGCAGTCGTAAAGTTCTTCACATCTCTCCGGACCGTTGGCCACCAAAACCTGCGAGTTAGCATGGCCAAGGTCCGGTTAGCACCAGGATGGCAGGCGAGACGGGAAGAATGGGCCCACTATAAGAATTTCGGCTCCAGAGCAGTCTCTGGAGACAAAAGAGGCAGTCCTTAGGACAGTTATTGGGTATGGCCCCCAGAAGGTTGTGACCTTTGGCTCGATCCTCAATTTAGCTAATACCCACCACAACCACGACTGGGTAAGATGGTCTGAGGCTCCTTGGGGCGTCTGGTGAAATTCGTGACAGGGCATCAGGTTTCTTGTTCTGGGAGCCTGGGGATAAGCTAAGGTGAAGTTAAATCTGTCGAGAAGAACAGTGACCAGCGAGATTGGCGGAATTTAACCTCTTAGCTGTATGGAGGTACTCAGATTCTTGTGGTCGATTCAGACCTGGAATGAACATAGCCTCTAACCAATGGCGCCCTCCTCCTAGTGCCATCTTACACCACCAGTAACTCCCGATTTCCCGATGTCGTAATCCGCTTCGGCTGCAGGCTAAGTCTGCGGGAGAAGAAAGGCGCCAAGTGTACCTTGTTATCCTTGCCATTACGCTCGACAGGACAGCCCCCGCCGGTGTTAGGCGTCTACCTCAGCGATGAACTGCTTCTCAGGATCTGGCTGTTGGAGAACAGGAGCAGTGGTAAACCTTTAGCTAGTTCTAGAAAAGCCTTCTCCGCCGAGGGGAGTCCTGAAATGAACTTTGGGGGAAGTCAGAGGTCGAGTGGGGCAACAACGGTACTGTAATTGCAGATAGATGAAGCGGTAAAAAGTTAGCCAAACCTAAAGGCTTGCTGTAGTTCCTTGCGTGTAGTAGGGTAGCCCAGTCGCTACCGCCTTCACCTTCTCCTGGTCCATTAGGATGCCTCCTGGGTGACCTAAAATCCGAGAAAGGACTGTGTCAAAAATTGAATTCACACTTCTCTGCCTTGGCGTAGAGTTGGTTCTCAGGGCGCTGCAGGACTGCACGAACGCAGCGAATGTGTTCTTCCTTGGAACGAGAATATTAATATATCATCCAAGGTATACAAAAACAAATTGATTAATCATGTCATACGGGATGTCGTTAACCAGGTTCTGGAAGACAAGCGGGCGTTAAGCTAGCCCAACCGGCATGACCAGGTACTCGTGTAGTGCCCCTATAAGCGGTGTTGAAAGCTGTCTTCCATTCATCCCCTTCCTTAATCTGTAGCCCGAGGGTGAGTAGCGTTGCGTGGGTCAAGTTTGGTGAAGATAAGCGCCCCTTGCAACAGCTCAAAAGCAGAATTCATTAGAGGAAGGGATGTCGGTTCTTAATAGTGATGTTGTGGGTCCTGTGGTCAATACATAGCCTGAGATCCGTCCTTCTTGCTAAGAAAAAGAAAGCCAGCGCTTCCAACCTTGAGAAAGAAGGCCAGTTGATGCCCAGCAACCAGTGACTCCTCACATATTTCTCTATGGCCTCTTGCTCTGGAGCCAGAGACAGAGAATAGGGAACCCCCAGCAAAGGCGCTGTATGCCAGGTTGAAGTCAATAGGCGCCCAATCGTGGGGTCTGTGAGGGGGGGCAGAGACAGGGCCACAAAGACTTTGAGAAGACTTGGCTAGATCATGGTACTCACTGAGGACCTTGGACAAATCAGATGACTGGAGGCTCACTGGATCCTCCCTCGTCCTGCTTAAGCGAAACCTTGCGGAGCAGGAGGCATGAGCAATGGAGTACTCCACTCAGCCACCTGTCCAGTCCTCCAGTTGATGGTAGGGTTGTGTTGTTTCAGCCAGGCCCAGGGCGATGGGAGCAGAAGGGAGGAGGTGATGACATGGGCGGATCAGCTCCTGATGGTTGCGGAGACAATGGCGTGAGTGAAGCGTGGCACCGGGTCACCTGACCGCGGTTGCTGAATAGCAAGTGCTTGGAGCGGCGTAGGTGGCTTCATGGGGCTGGAGCTGGAGCTGGTTGCACAGGTTGGCGTCGATCAGGTTGATGTCTGATCTGAATCCGACAAACATCAGTAGTCAGCGATACCGGCTTGCGAAAAGTAGAGTGACAGGAACCAGCTTGCATGGGTCATTATTATCTTGAACCAGCTGTCGATCCTCCCACTCCACCCCCCTCCTTTTGAGTAGGGAACCCAGCACTGGAATCTGATGACCCGCCAGCCTGGCCTGAACCACGCCCCCGTCTGCCCAGTCTCCTAGCTCGCTCTTGTGGCGATAACCCGGCAGTCCGACCTGCATGGGTTCTCCCGGCCCGAGGCTCGCCAGTCTCCTGGAATCAGGAGAAATCGCCCAGGGAATCCCGAGATTGCCACGCTGGTCGACCGTCGGGACTCTGAATGGCTCTGGCGCTCCCTCTTGTGCTGGATCAAGGTCAATCTGGATGGCCACTCTGATAGGCCCCATAGCAGATCAGATGGAAGCTGTGGGGCGTAACTCATCCTTGATGTTCTCTACCAACCCGGTAGAACACATCAAACTGGGCGTCTTGACTCCAGTGTGTAGAAGCGATATGAGCGGAATTGGATGCGTAATCAGAGACACTGCAGCGGCTTGCCGTAAACTCAATCAGTGCACTTCCTGCCTCTACGCCCCTGGTAGGACCGGTCAAACACCTCCTCATCTCCGCCATGATCTTCAATGGTCTTGGCAGATTGCAGGGGTGGCCAGCGTCCACGATGAGGTTCCCCGATCCCACGCCTCTGCCCGGTCAAAGTGTGATGGCGTAGGCCTCTGGAAGCGTGAGGTAGGAAAGGTTAGGGGCTCTTCGAATATATGATCGAGCACTGGGACAGGAGAATGCTTTGCAGGTGGTGGGGTCTCCGTCATACTCCGTGGGGAAGTAGGCAGTAGCTCCCGAATAGGAGCTGCCTCTGCACCAGTGCGACTGCAGGACGCTGGGAAAAGGTGGGACCCCAGGTGAGATGCTGAAGAGTAGCTCTCATCTCTGCGTCAGCGGCGCTGCTGCTGAATGACGACCTCTTGTTGTTGAAAAAGTACATTTGAAGTTCAGCAGCAGTATCCGCTGGAGTCTGTGCTGGTGGGCTTTCATTACTGAAAGGCAGGCAGAGCTCCAAATGCAGTTCAGCATCGGCAGAGGCGTTTATTGGGATTCACAAAGCTCATGGTCAAGACAGAAATGGATCAATAGCCAGGCAAACAGAGATATGCAGGATGGGTGGGAGATGAAGTCAGGGGACAAGCAAAAGATCCAGTAACCAGAATAATCTAATCCGCTGAAGACAGTAACAAAGAGGTTGAAACTAAGGAATGGAGGAAGGAAAAGGGGTTGGATGGGACAAGGGGAGAACACAGGAGAAACTAAACAGATGGATACAAAATGGGAATTAGGGAGGAACAGAAGTACTAATCACTCAAATAACCCAATCTCACAACACCAATACAAACAATCAAATACAAAACTTCACGGGAGAATCACAAGAAAGCGAGCTTTCAACAATCAGAAACGAAGCAGAATAGCTGTGCCAGAAACAGAGACTGACCAAGAACGAGCTGTGTTGAAAGCTTGAGTCGGCAAAAACTTCTGAGGAAAGTGGGTCTTTTAAACACAAACAAATTAGAAGTGGAGGCCAGCTAAACTCTCAGAACAGAGTGAGAGGAGAGGCGGATCTAGAAAAGCAAGGGCGGTGATAGGAGAGAGGAAGTAGGTGGGATCCTAACTTTGAACTAACTAATCACCCATGCCTAACTGAACTGCTCTAAGTGTGGATAGTCCAATCAGAACAGCAAGAGAAAGGAAGAGGAATTACCAAACGAGTACAGGAAGAGAGTGTGATGAAAAAAGACAAGATGCCATGAGACAGAAAGCGGGAGGAAAACACTGAAGACCAGAGACAGAGCAATCATCCAGAAACACACATGCTCTAATGAATAAATATAATAAATAAATAAATAATAGCAATACTAAAACTAGAAACTAAAACAAGCAGCACAAATCACTGATTTCTAAATAACCCTTTAAAATAAGGTAAATAAAGTCTATGGGTGTATATATTCCCTACCATCATGCATTTAACATTGGTTCTAACTACCTTGCCCTAGATAGCTAACTAACTGGGTTACCTGTGATGAATCCAGTTGCCTGCTAACTAGCTAGTTAATTGTTTTAGCTACCCAGTAAGTAAGATTCGGTAATAGGTCACTAAAATTAGCAAGGAAAATTGATGGTATAAAAGCTCTTCGCTCTGAACATAGCATTGGTGTCAATAGTACTTAACACTATGTTTTGAGAAAAGGGATTTTTACCATCAACATCCATTGCTACTTAAAGCTGGAGTTCGCAATTTTTCAAAAAATCACTTTTTGTCATATTTGTTAAAGGAGCAATATGTGGTTGTGGCCAAAACTGGTAGTGCAATCACATTCAAATAATTGCAGGCGCGAGTATTCCCTCCTCCTCTCCCCTGATGAAGGTTGCCAGCTAGGTTGCCGGATCCAACAGAATGTCTACTACGGAGCTACCATGGCTCGTTTCGTATCTGATTTGCTCTCACGGGGTTGTGTTCAGTTCAGTTCAGTTCAGTTCCAGAAAGATGAGACTAATGACTAACTAACTTTAGCAATGGTCATATTGGTCAACTTGCTCGTCACTCTTCTGTGTGGATGGCCCACTAAAGTCCATGCTGTAATGTCGTAAAGAATGAATGAGGACTCGACGATGTACTATCTCGAAATTACATTTCATATTGCCATAATGGCTGTGCTAATGTTGGAGCGGTTTCCTGGCGTCTCAGCATAATGCCAGAAAGCGGACTCTAATAATGCATTGCTAATGTTAGCAATAGCCGAGTCCTGATTTTTATTTCTCTAACTGTTTATTACCTAGTCAATTCGATGACCCACCTGCATCGCACTAACATACTATGAGCGAACATACATAGCGTTATTAGAAGCTGTAGAGAATATTTGAAATGTCCGTGCCTACATTAAATAGAATTAA
The DNA here is from genome assembly GCA_029692085.1 of Gymnothorax javanicus. Classification (NCBI taxonomy): domain Eukaryota; kingdom Metazoa; phylum Chordata; class Actinopteri; order Anguilliformes; family Muraenidae; genus Gymnothorax; species Gymnothorax javanicus. The sequence continues at coordinate 1,651,957 of CM056210.1, forward strand.
GTTAGCCAAACTTAGCTGAATCTTACCTGCCCAGGAGAAAATTAGCAACATCGGCGTCGGTCTTCAAATTCTTCTCCACTTTCAGCCGTTTCCATCTTTCAAAGGCATGTCCTATACAGATCCTTGGGTAGCTTCTGACTTTGTCACGACGTATTTCGGAATCATAACAAAGGCCTTTTAGTTTGAGTAACGTCAGACATTTATTATCGGCTGGTAGCTGCGGCTCGGTGGTAACTGGCAACCTGGATGCGAGAAATACTACTGACCCGTGATGATTGGAGATAGGTGGGCGCAACAGGCCCAAAACACAAAATGACCTTATCAACATTAGTTGGCAAACGCAACCGGCTTTTGTAATGAGAATATTCTGGCTGGACTACTGTTGTCAGTGATATAAGTATTTAGAAATTAACATCATTCGCCCAATGTCTGGTGATATATCAGGGGCCATTTCATGATTAATCAGCATACATTTCTTACGTGCTCCTTCAAGACTGTTACTATGACCTGACAGTGGGATGTAGGTCAGATGATCTTTGAAAATCAGAGTCATCTGAAAACCGATCTCAAATCTTCTAATTCCTTCTGCAAGATTTCACTGCGACCGGGACAAAACAACCAATCAGAGCCAGGAGGAGTGACTGACGATGACAATCATTTCTCGTGCACACGCAATTCAATCAGCTGTGTAGCCTAGTTGTGGGTGTTTCTTTACAGCTGGACAAACGCTAGCCAGCATAAGCACTGCCATTTCTCCTGAGGAACTCCCACTGTTGTGAGTTCAAACTTGAGAAGTTGAAGCAGGGTAAATTTCCAGAACGAGACAGTAAGCTGAATCTGCAGTTTGAGACAACAGGTTGCGTTCTTGTCTACTTAACATTTTTAGTAGCGATAATTTGTTGTTCACCTTTCTCACAATTTAATATTGTCCAAAAATAAACAGTTAGCAGCCTTGCTTTTTCGTGGATGCTGTTGTAAGCTGACTGTCGCAGAGAATGCTGTCTCACCAGGAGCACTGCTGTCACATTAACTACCTGCAAGCGCCATAGAATAAAGCAGAGGCTCCACTTGATAGGCGTTACAAGCTTCGACTCATAGCAGTACTTGAATTGGTAGTTGTGGTTGCGACGCCAGAGTAGGTGGCTAATTAGATACGCCATTATATCACCACAGATGTATTTTCTGGTTATAAAACCTATGTTTTCATATTTAACAGTCAACATTTCTCGTCTCGTTTTACAAAATATCAAGTCATAAACCCCAAACTTATTAATTTAAGACAGACTTTCCCGGCTGGATCTCTTCAGGTCAGTGGGAAGCCGCTCGCGTTCTGCCACCCGGAAGTATCTTGGCGCATATTGTTAACAAACATTCTGAAATGCCATATAGCTTCATATGCAATCCCAATGGTTGCAATGGCACTCCGTTGAGGGAAAATATCTCATGTTTACAAGCGTTGCGCTTGTGGCTAACGTTAACATTTTTTTTCCAGTGCTAAGAGCTAGCTCAGTGGCTGGCCTGTGTTTTATCGTATTAATGCTGTAACTCTGCTTTCTAATGTTGAGTATTCGTATTGGTTTGGTCTTTGACCTGGGGCCACATTCATAGGATATGACTGATGGTAAAATGTGAATGTTCGCTGTGTTTGCACTAGCGTTCACACAGCTCCGCTGGCAGTTGAACCTAAGACGCATCCAACAGTATGAGACTGGCATCATGCATGTGAATCAGGGGGGCAAGGCTTTGGTCAGAACTTGAGGGTGGGTTTAGAGGTGAGGCTACATTCAAATCTTGCTTGCTGTTCCAAGATTATATCAGCTTTAACCTGTGACCTGTTATATAACCATACTAAACTTCATTTCTGAAATCACTAGAACTGGGTCAAGAACTGTCCAATGCATTATTAAAACCTGGAAGGATAGTGGTGAACTATCAACTTTGCAGAAGAAATGGGTTGGAAAAAATCATGGATGATCGTGATCGGAGATCACTAAAATGCTTGGTGAAGTCTATTCATAAAAAAATCAACAGTAGAACTCATGGCTATGTTTAATTGCCAGAGCAGTGACAGAATTATCACATTCACAGTCAATGCAACAGAACTTGCAGGATTGGGACGAAACAAGCCAGCCACTTTCTAGTGAGGCTAATTGAAATCATTACTTCATATTGAGTTTTATGCGTCAAAAGTTGATTTGTGTCAAATATATGATTATTTTATGATTTGGCAGTTCACCATTTTGGGAGATGTTAGAGTTTGGGGAGCCACTTGGAGAGCTGTCTTATTTGGCTCCTAGAGAGTAGGTAATTTAGAATTTAATGCTGAGATTAATTATACTTGTGGTCAAGGAGTTTATGATCCCAGAAATGTATAGTTTTAACCCCCAGCCATTTTTCAATTCTCAGTATTATTTTTTTTACAATTTCAATGCTGAATTTTCATGAAGATTTTTTGTGTTTGCAGCCCTTTTTCTCTACCAAAATCATGAAAATACAGTACAGATTATCAAACAGATTCTATCGCGGTGAGGGTCAGGTGAAGGTAGCGGTAACTTCAGAGTAGCGATGAGGAGTTGAAACGCGGTGGGTTGTCTGAGAAAGCTGGCGCTTGAGGATACAAAACATAAGGCTCAAAATAAAGCGGTATCGCATCGCCAATTCGCGATACAAAATTCTGGTTGCATTCGAGGAATGACGCAGGCCATGAGCAAATCGCGATACTTCGTATGTTTTTTCACTGTGCTGGGTTCTGCGGGCCGCGGTCTACGGTCCATCATGTTCTCTATTTCCGTGAGACGAGCAGGGTTCACCTGCGTGACTCGAGCTGACTCGGCTCGTGCATCCTTTGTCGTTCGCAGTTCATTCTCTACTACGGCCAGCGCCACTTATGGTGAGATGAAAAGCCTCGGACTACGGGTTTTTGTAAGTATACACCAGCCATCACGTGCGCTCCTATTGATTTGTGTGCTGTCGGCGAGGTAAGGTGTTGTCAAGCAGAATCAGTCATGACGTCGTCGGGAATTAAACTTCAAACTGTTCGTGGGTGGATTGCAGAATTGGATCCAAAAAAGAAGTGGCTGGCGTATGAATTGACTGGCAACCACACTGTCAGTTCCTTGTATAGCAAGCTGTGCCAGTGTTCTGACAATTTGTACTGCCTTGTCAAAAAAAATGCTTCCGTAATGGAAAGCGATCGTAAAGTCTTTGTTTTCGCCGTAATATTGCAATATGAATTACTGTACAGTAGTAACTTTGTCATTTGTTATCTTACACATAACATAAGCTGATGTTATAATAGGGGCTGGATAAGTTTGTTTTAAGACATATGCATGCCATTTATCGTCCAATCTCTGCGTTTTCCGAGAAAACTGGCGTGTACATGCAAATATAGCCTATATAGGCATGGGCAATACAAATGAATAAAATGACAACATTTCTTGGGTGCGGAGGAACAAAGTTTCTATTATTTTCAATATTTTTGCAGGTAAGTACAGAGGCACAATGAAGAGTTTGACTAAGTCCAACGCCTTTACAGGGAAAGGGGTCTCAGAGCCACAGGGTCCTAAAAATGGCTGATTTACGGCATTTTTTTCAGCAAAACCATTGTGGTAGGGGGGTGAAGCCTGAGGAGCATTTTCAATACAGTCTATTCAGGAAATAAACCAGGCCAAATTATCCATTTGATTTTCATGAAACCATTGATGCTAAAGTCATCTACCTTTTCTGAAATACAGCAGCGCCCTAGGCCCTTTTTTAATGGAAAATGAATTGAATTTCACCCAATTATGTTCAACAAACGGTTTTGTTGATATTAAAAAATGGTGCTGAATGGGTTGCCTCGTGAATTTTTTGGATCAATAGCCTGCGAAAATGTCAAAATTATCGGTGGGAGAATAGCGTTAACTACTCGCCCATTACTACATAAATGCAGTGAAGTCGCTGATGCAGCAGTTGTTTTCCTCCTGCTACGAAAGAAAATGAATCAAAAGCGTTTCCTTCAATAACCCGTGGTGATTTTTTAAACAAAAAACTTTGCACAGTTTTTTACTATGTCCATATATCCTTCTCCCATGATAGTTTCAGTGAGCTACTGTGAATAATTCATAGTAAAACTCAGTGACGTGCAGTCGGAGGTTAGTTTTGTGAGGCAGAAACCTCCCGTTTGCTTGATTAGCAATCAGACGATTAACTAGTTTAGTAAGACTATTCGGCAGAATGTTTAAGTTTAAGTTTCCGCGGCGTTATGACTCAGTACATCGAACTTGAAATGCTCACGAAACTGCAGATTTGCGAGTACTTTCTAACAGGAAGCCAGAGACGTGCAGTGAGGTAAGGCAGTCACCTAAACTTTTAACTACTATCACAGGATTTTGTGAACCTGTTCCCTCGTACTATTCCTGATTGACAATCAAAACATTAAGGCCAAGCCTATAGGAAGCCCGTATACTGATAGAGGAGATAATGACAAAAATATTCATTCACGCTTCAATTCGAGACTGCAAGGATGGAAATCTGAATAATCAATAAGGAAAAATTCTTGGCTCTCGGTAATTCTGTATATCGTTAAACATTGTTAATCGGATAATGAAAGAAGACTGAAAATAAGCGCCCGCTTTTTTTTTTTGCGTGTGAAAGCGCGTATTAAATGGAGAATACATTGTATATTGATTAAGCATTGAACTCTGCATAAGTCGAACTGTTTTAATATTTGTTGATGACATTGCTTAGGCTCTCTGGAAGCAAGTACGCGCAAATCTGCTGTCTAGCGAGCATTTCAGGCTCGATGTACTGAGTAATAACGCCGCGGAAATTTAAATTGGCCCGTCATTCTGCCGAATAGCCTAGTCTTACTAAACTAGTTAATCGTCTGATTGCTAATCAAGCAAAGGGAAGGATTCTGCCTCACCAAACTAACCTCCGACCGTACGGCACTGGTAAGACAATGAGGTCGTTGCAAGTTACGTAGGTGGTCACGTGATCCCCGAAGCAAAATGTACACAAACGTTGATTTCAGCATAGTGAATATGGGGAAATCTTGTGCTGCTGTTGCTTGCACCAATAATAATGCCATTCAGTCGTCTGGAAAATACAGCAAAATAAGTTTCCATCAATTTCCACGAAATACTGAAGCCCTTTTGAAAGAGTGGCTTGTTAAATTAAGAAGAATTGACCGTGGACAGCCTTACAAACCAACAAAACATTCAGTTCTTAGCTCAGCACTTCGAGAAAAGCTGCTTCACGTACCAGAAGTTCACAAGTAAGTCAACGGTTTTGTTGCAATAAAAACTGGTTTTAAAGTGAAGATTTAAAAAAATTTGTGTTAAATATATATTCTATACAAATATTGACCTTAAGTCTGAACGCCCCCGTAACGGGAGCAATGAATTTGCATAATAAATACAGCATGCTTCCTAATAGCAACCTCCTCATGCGGCATATCCTCTTAAAGCGAAGAAACTCAGCGAAAAGATCGTGATGACCGTTTTTACCTAAACCGAACACAATTCAAGTACCAAGCAAGTAAATAAGCATCTAGCAAAACATTAAATAAAATAAGTGCTCTATCGCAAGCATTTCTGCTGAATTTGTGCTATGCATACAAACGATACCTCAAATAAAAAAGGATAGTCCACAAATTCCAACGATATAAGCCTTGTCATTTTAAATTGTCACCACACTCAAAGAACAGCAGGCATACATTTTAAATGCTACAGAGATGAGCAAAAAAATTTCTTACCTTTGATATTTTGTCATAAAAACTGTTTGTGGGAAAATCTGCACTTGCTATTGTTTTAGCCAGTCTATCTGAGAGTCCTCTCGCCATTATGCTATGCACTGGAAGACCTCAGCAGTATAATCGCTTAAAATGGTTTGTTTTTTGTATTTTCGCGATAATTAACTGCTAAATATTCAACTGCTGTTTTCAAAGCCGGTTTATGACTGAGAATCATTGCGTCAATATGCTCAAGTTCAAACACAGCAGAACTATACAAGTGCTAAATCGACCAGTGAATATATATAGTCTGTTGAGCTAGTGTCGTGGATAAGGCGGAGCACTTGGACCTGAGATGCAATATCCGGTTATACATGCAACCTTTCAGAGCAAGGAAATATTTTTTTTTCTGTATAAATAAATAATAATTAATCGATGCATCCCCATTCAATCAAAGTTTATCTTCCTGGGTTACTTCGGGGATCACGTGACTTATGCTACGGTTTCTGCATCCAGTGCAATGCCTCCATTCATTTCACACACTGACGAAATCTGGTCGAGCATCACAGCGCTGGCGTCCAGCCAGTTGAAGTGGAGATGGCACGAATTGTGACCAGTGGGCTTCAAACGCCTGGCGCCGGTTTATTCCTTGGTATATTTTACTGAAACTTCACAAATAGGGTCACAGGATATTCTGTCAACAAACTATGTAGGGTAGAGTAAAAATACGCCCACCTTTCTTGCTATTGTTGAGAAGAAATCACGGCAAACTCGCCACGAACTTCACCAACTTCTGTCGAATTTATTTCACATCCCCTGGAGGTCTAGCCTGGATGAACAGACTCGTAATTTCTCAAATTAAATGGCTGTAAGCAAATCAGGGCCGTAGCTGGGATATCACATCGGCGCGGGCTATTTGAAATCTACCTCCTAAATGGATATTTTTGCCACGCCGTGCACTTGAAAATTTGTAAACACGGCGCAAATTGAGGTCGCGCATTCATCCAACGGGCGAAAAATAGCTCTGTTCAAATCGCGTTTTTGACCGTAATACGCAGAGTTCATGTATGAAATGCGGGTGTCCTATTGAAAAGGTTGCTTTTAATCAAACCATGGTGTTCTTTTTGTATGAAAATGGCATTTACATCATTTTTTATAAGTTTTCTGAGGATTGTTTACCGCCCCAGTTCAGCTGTTACGCATTGCATTAGAGTTTATGCCGAGCGTTGCCCATGCCTAGCCTATATACGCTAAAAGGTCGAAAAGCGCACCGAAAAAAGACGCATATTTATATTTGAAGATACTTGAGAAGTGAACGGGGAAATAGAGCTCAAGATTTTAGGTTTGCGCAAGCGCAGAACTGCGAGGTAGCATATTTTGACAGGTAGCAAAAATTGACAGAACACCTGAAACATAAGTCTGAGCTAACTGTGCTGCAGAACTACAACAAAAACTGGGTGGTTTGCGACGTTACTGGTTGTGCACTGAAAGTGGTCCATCCTCACTATATATAATGGTGCATATTTCAAGCCAAAAGTCAGGTCAGTGACTGAGTGGTATGGTCACTAACTTTGGAGAGTGTCGATTTTTTAATTCAGTATTAAACTAAGCCAAAGTAATATGAGCTGTAAAGCAATGTTGGTATAATCAGGCTGCTGACTGTGTTATGTAGATTCCTAGTCCTCAAGTCCAAGGAGATGAAGACTAAGTCAAGTTAAGTGTGTAATCTAGTTTCCTATCTTTCATCAGGGTTCAGATGGGTCAAGGGAGATCTTTGTTATTTTTATACTTCTTTGGTAAATAAACCAACTCAATTTTAAAGTGAAAAATAGTCTTTATTCTTTAAAACAAAGTCCTTAATTGGTGCAACAAAAATTGCTACATACAGCACCAAAACTGCTAATCAAATCAAGACCTTGATTAGCAATTTGCTACGCAAGCAAAAAAAAAAAATTTTGAGCCTTGAAGCATTTATAAATATGGTGCCCAGTCACGAAACCCTTCCACGATACACATCACAGGTGGTCCAGCGTGTGCTGAAGAATTTCATGGTTGGCTGAGCGGCCGGTCAGCATCTCTCAGCAGGGGATGCTTTCACACGCAGTCACTGTAAATAGTGAAAACTTACCAACCACACACTACCACGTAAGATTATTTCTTCCTATTCATATATTTATTTGCTTAAAATAGGTGCTTGTCGTTGTGATTTTAAAGCTATCTACAAAAATAAAAATACAAGTTTTTAATCGGTTAACCATTGCATGTAAAGGAACAATGTATGAGATATAACCAGAAGTATACTGCATGACGCGGCTTGATGTGTGGGGTTTGTTTATGAGGAGAACAGCGGCGAAAAAGAGCGGTTCTTTTGGACAAAAATCATAAAGCTTTCTATTTGTTGTTTACTCTTAACGTTCTGTGAAAATGAATGATACATGTTACCGTATAGGACACATCCACTGTTATAGTTTAGAGAAATTTTCACTTTGTTTCTGTTATGTTGTAGATTGCTGGACTTTGTGGCGCTCCTGACATCCAGAGAGAAGATTTTAGTTACATTATGAACCCACACACACTGTTGACACACGTCTTCAAAAGCAAATTTCTTCCGCGCTTTCACGTGCACTGTGATGCGGTTTCTCACAAGTTTTAAATTGAAAGTGCATGTTATGTTTTTGGAAGTGGCTATTCGTCCTGCAGTGAATAGGAAACCACACGTGGTCAGGAACTATATTTTCTTACCTGGCGCCGCCTCACGATCACTGTCGGCAGTTAAAAGGCTTTAATCTCGCGAAACAACAAGTTACTCTGGCGGTAGAGTAGCGATACAAAGACAGTGGTAAGTTCGGGAGAGTTCTCGCAATTTTTTCCGTTTTGATGTGAGCTGTGTGGTAAACTGAAATACGATGGAAATCTAAATGCTTCAAGTGTCCTGACTCAGTTGAGCCATTCCTTTCCTGTCTGTGAGGCTGAAATCTTTAATTATAAAGCCTTAAATAAGGTAACACATAAGTAGCCAGATTTGGCTTCTACGCAAAGGGGTAAATAAAGTATTTCACACATGTTGGTATCTTCTTTTTCTCTATAATTATATTGTTCTTTTTTTTTCTATTGTTTGTGCGTTGCCAGTCAGGGGTGCCAGTAATTTTGGAGCCCACTGTATCTTGGTACTTTGCAACAATGGCATAGCCAGAAACGAAGATTGGGTAGACCCTGAACATACCTTTAAAATAACTAGACAGTCTGGTCGGCGGCGACCGCCTGGGTGTAGCCCCCGAAAGCCCATTTCTCCCCTTTTTTGCCGATTATTCGGCCAATACTGTCGCCATGTCAGGCAAAATCGATAGCTGTCATAAGTGAAGCATAATACATGTCCATACCAAACATGAAAGTAATTGGCCAAAAATTGCAGCCTGGACTGCGTCCACAAGGAAATCTCTATGTTTTGCCACTAATTTGCGTATTATTCCACAAATCCTGTCACCATGGCAACCAAAATCGATAGGTGTCATAAGTGAAGTGTAACACATGTCCATATGAAATATGAAGGTAATCAGTTAAACATTGCAGCCTGTACTGTGTCCACAAGGAGATCTCTACGTTCTACCGCTAATTTGCATATTATTCGGCCAATACTGTCACCATATGGCAACCAAAATCACTAGGTGTCCTAAGTGACGTACAACACATGTCCATACCAAATATGAAAGTAATCGGTCAAAAATCACAGCCTGTAGAGCGTCCACAAGAAAGTGCCTCTTTATTCAGGGACCAAAAGTAATTAGTAATTCGAAATTGGCAATTGAATACTCTGCGGTTTAATGGCCAGATCTATTTTCATCAGGATGAGAAAAAAAGTCTGATGAATGGTAAAAATTAGGTGTGACCAATAAGGGTGCAAATGAGCACTTGAATAAAGGAGTACATGCCAAATAAATCATAAGTAGCTGCACAAACATGATGATTGATAATCGTTTTGTAGTCCTGTATTTTCTCTACAGGGTCATTCCATTTTAATTCACACACCTTCCTCAGTGACATCTCTCAGATTTGACTGAAAAAAAATCTGAAATTAGTTTTTGACCCCAAATGAAGGAATGACAAATTTCAGCTTCATATCTTTAGTCATTTTGGCATTATGGCCCTGGGAAATTTGAGTGTCAAGCCCACTTTTTCCTGCACTTAATTTGTAACCATATCTAGAGACCTATAACTTCTCTTTTATATGAGCTACAGGCCTAATAATTGATAAAGGGGTCATTGATCGCCTCCTCTCTTGGAACCAATGCTTACAAATGGGATACTGGTTCTATTGTATACAATATTAACCCTTTAAAACCGGATTATGTTTCATGCCATAATGATTTTTGGGATATTGGAGGGTCGAGGTAATTGAGATTTGTGTGTTTGAAGGCTTTTTGACAACTTCATCAAATATGATGACATTACTGTAACTCAGATGATTTTCGGGGACAGCAGATCATTAGTGGGGTTATGGGGGGGTCCCAAAAATGGTCACAGGACAAACGGACCCTTCAGAACCCTCATTTTTGTCAATGATTTCACCATGTCTCCACTTGAGATAGACAATTTGCTTTTAATATGACCAACTTACCCACCTTAGCCAACTTTAGGGCCAATAAAAAGTTTGCTTATCTGGCTCCTTCCGTCTGAACTGATTTTTTGAAAAATGGACCCTTTGGCCCACATTTCTTAAAATGTCCGGAAAGTAGCTCAACTCTGATGAGCTCAGTATTGATGGTTTTGGTGGTTGAAGTCACACTCTAATACCAAATAATGATACACAGAATAACTTATTGATCATATCAGGGTGGAATTTCATCAAAATGTTCAGTTTACAGTAAAGGGGTGCTGCAATGTTTGGACTGAATTCTCAATATCTAGAGGTATTACTGTTGTCTTCCATGCAGTCTGGGGCAATACTGCAGCAAGGCTTTCCTTTAGGGGAGCTTTCGCTTGGGGGCTTTCACCATACCTTTTGCTGGGGGGGGGGGGCGACAGGGTAGGCCTTGTTGTTACGGTGATTTCATAAATTTAATTTTTGGTGCTGCTAGATTGGGTTTAGAACTTTACATCTGCATGCATGAGGCGAGCTGGAGAAGAGTTTTTGACTACAACAAAACATTTAGCTTTGAATTGCCATTAAATAGGCTATGAATTGTAGCAGATTATTACATTAGATAAAAACTTTGTGAATTTTGGAAATGATTACGACTATCTCTTTTCAATAAATTTTTACTTTTGGAATTTGGACTTTAGGCTATATGCGCTGGAGTTAGTGCAAATGTTTGGATCACGAGAACGTCATGGTTTTGACCCTGTTTGTGGTTTTTAGACTCTCTTTGTGGCTCTTTTCGGAACCACTTCTGTTCCTTTAATTTTCGGATTCCTTACAGCTGTTTGTCAGGCGTGGGCGGCACCTTCCTCTGAGCCTATATAAGCCAGATGTCCGCCACGCCTCCCTCGCTGAAGCGTCTGATTTTAGCTAACACAACAGCCAGAAATTATCTGTAGTCAGGAATTGTTGGCGAAATATCTTCGTGTTACTTTTGTGGTTCCTTTTTCTCTGGGGATATTCCCTTTTCTTCCTTTCCCTCTCTTACTTTTGTGTTGCACCATTTAGGTGCTTTCTTTTCTCGGTTCCTGAGATACTTTTTCTCCTTCTCTCGCTTTGCTTCCTTGTTTCGGATGGTTGGGTGTCCTTTTGGAAGTGCGAGAGCTGTCTCTGTTGTTTGGTCTGTACCTCTCTCTGTGAGTGTTTTAAGTCCGTTACAGAGAATGGGGAACAATCCTACGCAGCCAGCACTGGAATCAAGTTCTACAAAAATTATAATACTAATAATATTAGTATAGCCTAACCTTTGTCTGCAACTGCGCAGAAAGACCGTATTTAAACAGATATACCAGGTTTGAATAAAGTGAATACATGCAAAAAAAAAAGCTGCAGCATTCCAATGTTGATTTAGAATTTCATAATGTCATAAATGAAGCTTTAAACTATTCAGTACAGCCCTAATTTCAGAATAGATTTATAAAAGGCACCGTAAACAACTGCCTAATGCTGCCTGCGCGGTACATACAAAATACTGAGACAAAGCAGGACAACATTTCAGCAAAGGGAAGACAGACTAGGAACTGAAATTCTCAAGACAGCAATTAACAGATACAGAATGAGTGATAGGGAATGGAATACAAGAGGAGGGGAAAAAGAGACAATAGAGACAATAAATGAGTAATAAGGATCCATGAAAGAAAGAGAACTGAAACTGATGCAGACAGTTGGATTGCAGGAAAAACAGCACGACGAGACAATACCATAACAAAGAAGCATGTATAGTTCTGGAACAACATCCTATGAACCAATATGACAAAGACTAACTTGTACGCGGATGATGGGAAGACAAGAGTTGTGATGGTTGGCTTTTGAGTGCCAAATGTTGTGGCCGGAACAAAAGGAAGGACAGCAAAACAAGAGACAAACAGACAGAAATCAGAGAGGGAGACTCGCGCTTCCAAAGGACCCGGTTCCAGTCCGTGTAAGAACAAGGAAGCAAAGCGAGCTAGGCAGAACAAAATAAAAGGGAAAAATCGCGGGAACCGAGATAAAAAGAATTAGCACCAGACGGTGCCCAGAAAGAGGAAGGGAAGAGAGAAAGATTCCCTAGCTAACTAGCACTTTCCTCTTTGCAGCTAATTCCTCAACAATAATTCTCCAGCTAGAGACCTTACCGGCTAAAGTGCAAAGTTACACTGACACTCTAGCAAAGGCAGCGAGGCGGAACATAGGTTTAAATAGAGTCCGGGCGCCGCCCACAATTAATGCCAGCTGGCCAAAGAATTCGATTGTGGGCAAAACGATATCGTCCCTAACGAGAGAAAGAAAGAAAGCTCACCAGCCTCCAAAAACCATGACAGGACCCCCCCTCTAAGGGACAGCTCCAGAAGTCCCTAAGGAACCCCGCGCGCGGAACTCAGAAATAAGCGTGGGATCCAGGATATCTTGAGAAGGGACCCAGCAGCGCTCCTCAGGGCCATATCCCTCCCAGTCCACGAGAAACTGGGCCCCACGACCAACACGCCTCTGGGCCAGAATGCGGTGCACGGTGTAAACCGGCCCCCCCTCCACCATTCGCGGTGGTGGCGGGGGTGGGTTGGCAGATGCCAGGACACAAGTGCTAACCGGCTTAATCCAAGAGACATGGAATGACGGGTGGATGCGCAAAGATCTAGGGAGCTTTAACTGGACCATGACCGGATTGATCTTCTGTACAATCTTGAATGGGCCTATATAGCGGGGAGCCAGTTTTCGCGATTCTACTTTCAAGGGGAGGTCCTGGGTAGAAACTCCGGGTAGAAACAGCCAAACTCTCTGACCCACCCGATAAGATGGGGCCAAACGACACCTTCTGTCGGCGGTGGATTTCTGTTTGAGCCCCGAGCGCAACAGAGATGAACGGAGCCTGGTCCAAACAGACCGACAGCGACGAATGAAACAGTTGACCGAGGGAACCTCGGAATCATTCTCAGTCTCAGGGAACAGTGAGGGTTGATAACCCACCTGAGCTTCAAATTGGGAAAAGCCCGTGGAGGAATTACTCAGAGAGTTATGGGAATACTCGGCCCATGCTAAAAATCGACTCCATGACGATGGATTATCCGCTGCTAAACAACGAAGTGTGTTCTCCAATGACTGATTCGTATGCTCAGTTTGCCTGTTGGTCTCTGGGTGGAACCCAGAGGAGAGACTCACCGTAGCCCCCAACTGCCTACAAAACACCCGCCAGAATCTGGCCATAAACTGAGGACCCCGGTCAGAAACAACATCTTGCGGAAGCCCATGCAGCCGGAACACATGGTTAACCACAAGAAGAGCCGTATCCCGCGCAGAAGGTAGTTTAGGTAGCGTGACAAAATGAGCGGCCTTAAAAAAACGGTCAACCACGACCAGGATGACCGTGTTGCTGTCAGATACCGGCAGCCCAGTGACAAAGTCCAACGCAATATGCATCCAAGGGCGCCTGGGAACAGGCAATAGTCGCAGCAGACCAGAGGGAGGGAGGTGGGAAGTTTTGTTCCTGGAGCAGATGCCACAGGCAGCAACAAACTCCCAAGTATCCCTCATCATACCCGGCCACCAAAAACGTCGGGCCAGGAACTGCTTAGTCCGATGGGCTCCCGGGTGCCCAGCCAAGCGGGAAGAGTGTCCCCATTGGAGGACCTGTGGCCTAACTCTAGGCGGGACAAACAAACAGCCAGGAGGCTCCCCCCCAGGACCGGGATCGGTCTTCAAAGCCTCCTGAACCACCGCCTCAATCTCCCATTGAATGGGCGCCACAATCTGAGCATTAGGAATAACTGGCTCCGGGGTGGAATCGCGATCAGAGCGGTCATAAATCCTGCTACAAGGCGTCAGGCTTAATGTTTTTAGAGCCAGGACGGTAGGTCAGTGTAAAATCAAAGCGGTTAAAGAACAATGACGACCACGCCTGCCGGGCATTACGTCGCTTGGATTGCTGAATATAATGGAGATTTTTATCGTCTGTCCATAACACAAAAGGGTGTTCAGCTCCCTCCAACCAGTGGCACCACTCAAGCGCCAACTTGACCGCTAATGACTCCCGATCACCAATGCTGTAATTCCGTTCCGCGGTGGACAAAGACTGGGAGAAGTATGCGCATGGATGTAGCTTATTATCCCAACGAGGGCGCTGGGACAAAATAGCACCCAAGCCAACCTCCGAAGCATCCACCTCCACCACAAATGGGAGGGAGGGATCAGGCAAAACTAGAATGGGCTCTGAACTAAAACGTTTCTTTAATTCCTTAAAGGCAGCCTCAGCTGCTGGAGACCAAAAAAACGCTGAGGAGGTATTCTTCTTGGTGAGCGCAATAATGGGGGCAGCAACCGCGCTAAAATAACGGATAAACCTCCTATAAAAATTAGCAAAGCCCAAGAAGCGTTGGACCTCCTTAACACTTTGAGGGGCAGGCCAATTCCTGACCGCAGCCACCTTGTCCGGGTCCATGCGGACCGACCCCTTGGAAACAATAAAGCCAAGGAACGAGACAGTTTGGGCGTGGAGAACACATTTCTCGGCCTTGACAAAAAGTTTGACATTAAGGAGGGCCTCAAGCACACGTCTGACGTGTTGTTTATGCTCTGAGAGTGTTGAAGAAAAAATCAAAATGTCGTCAAGATAAACGAAGACGAATTTCTCCAACATCTCTCGGAGGGCGTCATTAACGAGTGCCTGAAACACCGAGGGGGCGTTAACCAATCCGAACGGCAAGACCAAATATTCGTAGTACCCGTCATGAGTGTTAAATGCCGTTTTCCATTCGTCCCCTTCCCGAATGCGAACTAAGTTATAAGCATTAGGGAGATCTAGCTACGTAAAAATGATGCCTCCTGCAGCCGTTCAAATGCGGAATTCATTAACGGAAGGGGGTATCGGTTTTTAATGGTGATCTTATTCAAACCCCTATAATCAATACAGGGTCTCAGACCGCCATCCTTTTTTGCCACAAAAAAAACCCCGCTCCGGCAGGAGCCGTGGACGGCCGAATAAAACCATTAGCGAGAGCTTCCTGAATATATTTTCGCATGGCCTTACGCTCAGGCCCTGACAGCGAGTATAGCGAACCCCTAGGAGGAGTAGTACCAGGGTAGAGATTGATCTCGCAATCGTATGGATGATGGGGAGGTAACATCGATGCTCGTTGTTTACTAAAAACTTTGGCGAGATCAGCATAATCATTAGGAACATTAGACGGCAAACTAAAGTTCAGGGTGGCCCCAAATTCCTCACCCTGCTCAGAATCTAATGTCTCGGTGACTGATTCAGAATCGAATAAATCCTCTAGAAGGTAATCATCCTCTGGCTGACGCCAATCAAATTGAGGATCCCATTCCAACCCCTCCTCTGCCCCTTTTTCTAGTCTAGGAGGGTACGGTGAGACAACCTCCTCACACTCGCTCCAGGCATCAGCCTGCCCCATAGCTTGATGTCCGGGGAAACAAGTTTCATTCTTTGTACAATGAGACCTACAATTGGTGCCCCAGTGGACGATAGGATTATTCTGTTCCCCCCAAATGATGCAAGGTCTATGTTCCCGTAACCAAGAATGCCCTAAAACAATGGGAAAAGCAGGGTAACTGATAATAAAAAACCGAACCTCCTCAGAATGGCCACCAAAGGAAATGAACATATTTAGCGGTTCAGAAATTTCGATTATAACTCCCGTACCAAGCGGGCGACCGTCCAAAGCTCTCACAGAGCGTGGCTGTGAAAGAGGACAGGTAGGAACGGAGTGCCTCCTAGCCCACTTAACATCCATGAAACAATTCACGGCACCCGAATCCACGAACGCTTCAATAATAACTCTCTTGCTCCCCACAGTCAGTTCAACAGGGATTAGTGTTCGGAAGGGAAATTGGGACTGCCCCTCTAGCGCCCCCCATACCGCTAGAGGGATCTCCCGTTTCCCTTGGAGCTTCGGGCAACATGGACGAGTATGACCCGGTTTATTACAATTAAAGCAGATTATTCTTCTGCGAGCAGGTTTATGAGTCCGACTCTCAAACGAGCTATCAATCTGCATGGCTTCAACTGGAGTGGAATCTTCAGTGGGTGGAATAGGAACCGCAGACCTGCCACTAGCAGCCTTGGCATTGTCAGCAAGCGGCAATCTGTTTAGTTTCTCCCTGTTGCATTCGCGGATGCAATTGTCAATTCGCACCGCAGTGCAAACCAAAGAATCAAAAGTTGAACAGGGCTCCAATGTAGCCAACGCATCTTTTACCTCCTCAGTAAGAGCATGACTGAACACAGTCATAAGAGGAGCTTCCGGCCAGCCTGTTTCTGTCAACAGGGAGCGAAATAAAATTGAAAACTCTGCAACGCTTTCATAGCCCTGTTTCAGATGCATTAAACGCATAGCTGCATCCTGACCACAAACATCCTGATCAAATACTGACAACAATTCCTTAACAAGAGCCTCTACAGAATTCACGACCAGTGAATTAGATCTGATAAGTGGGCCGACCCAAGTGAGTGCTGTGTCAGTCAGCAGGGATAAAATGAATGCAACCCGAGAATCCTCATTAGTAAACCATGACAGCTGAGCCTTAAAAAATATCTCACATGGGGCTTCCGGTTCGACTAATGGCGGAGTAGGTCGCACACCGGGAGAGCTCTGTTGTAATCCGGTCTAAATTCGTACAAAACGTGTCTAATTACTGTGACTAAGCTGTGCAAAACTGTACAAAGGACTGATAAACATGGGAAAGCCTACTAAAAAGCAAACTCAACCTACAGAAGAGCAGCCCTTGAGAATTATCAAGACGACGGAACATAAGCTAGCCAAAATGTACAACATGCTGCTAGCAACGCACCGCTAACTCTGGCCGACATGGAGAAACTTCTCAAGTTAATGGAGGACCGTATCATAGCCAAACTATCTGATCAACTCTCTGCTGACCGTGCAACTATCGACCGGCATGACCAGACAATTCATCACATGGAAACATCACTCAACGACATGGAGACCAGACTGACAACTCTCGAAACCACCTGCGCAGCTCTGGTCAAAGAGAATGAGGCCCTCAAATTTAAAGCGGATGATCTTGAAAACAGATCTAGACGCATAATAACATCCGTATAACCGCCTACCTGAAAAAGTTGAGGGTACGCAGCCAACCGCCTTCATGGAGATATTTCTGAAAGAAACGTTCGGTTCAGACGCCTTTCCTACTCCTCCAGCTGTTGACAGGGCCCACAGGATCGCCATCCCCCGGAAAAAGCCAGGCGACCCTCCACGTCCATTCATTGCGAGGATCCACCACTACCAGACCAAGGAGCGTATCCTGAAGTTAGCGGCGGGAGGCTGGGTCTCTCTCATTCCGTGGATCGGACATTCACATCTACCCCGACTACAGCGTGGAGGTCTCCAAGAAAAGAGCAGCTTACGCCTCGGTCAAGTCTGAGCTGAGAAACGCCGGACTCGCCTACAGGATGTTCTTCCCTGCCAAGCTGCAAGTTATCGACAAGAACGGCCAGAAACTGTCTTTTTCTTCACCCGGAGAAGTTTCCTCCTTCCTCCAAAACAACCGACCAGACACGTCTCCCACATCATTTAATGTTACTTCATAATACACGGACTGCAGAAAACTGTTCGGTTCCCGTTACAGCCAATCTAGAAGGTATTTAGCCGTTATGTTTCCTGTATATTCTCTTGATTAGGATGTTATGTTTTTATCTTTAGTCCAGTTTGACAACATTTCAAGTGTATGACTTTTATTGATTTACTAACAGGCTAACTTCTATCTCGTAGATGCGTCTCATAGATATGCAGACTCACATACGCACGCACATCATGACCACACACTTACTTACTTATACGTCGCGGACATAGACTCACATAATAGAGAGAAAATGTAAGCCAGAAAAAATACTGATAGACGAAAATTAAGAAATGATTGCTGATCCCTTTACATTCAAAACACTGTAGCTACAATTTGTTTATACTTTGGCTAATTTCTTAATAAAACTGACTAGCTACATAAGTTTCATACACAGTCAATCTTCAGATTTATGTTGCTTATTTTTAAGATCTGTTTCTATGATAATAGTACTACATAGAGATGCTCAGACATACACGTGAACATATGGATGTGACCAATTGCTGTGTCTTGGCGTGCAAGCACGCGCACACATACACACACATGTGAAACACAACCAATACAGACCAGGATATGTACAAACATTATGACTGTCGAAAATAAGGTTATGCTGGTTGTTTTCTATGTACGTTTAACCCTTCTATTTAGTGTTGCCACTGTTCTATACATATATTTGTATACATTTGTTAATGTTCCAGGTTCCAATATTAACCACATAGTGTTTTTGCACAGAGTTTCAACCTAAACTCTGTTTTCCTCACTTATTTGTCTGCTAAGACAGAGCTCAAGTACAAGTTAGGTGTTTTCTGAGATGGTACTTAAGAAGACAATTCAAGTCCCTCGTCCTCACCCAGATGCCTTTTTCCACCTTACTATCTGTTTTTATTCCATTATCATTATCATCATTCTCTTCCCCTTTTTTCCCTTGTTTTTTTTCTTTCTCCGTTATCTCTGCTGTCTACATTACTCACCCCATAACGTTGTAAGATATGACAACTACATCTAACTGCAATCCAAATCAACCCATCCATTTTATTTCCTTAAATACTAAAGGTCTAAATAACTGGGTGAAAAGACAGAAAATAGGGTCCTATCTACAACAGCTAAACACGGACATAGCCTATCTGCAAGAAACCCACCTTAAGAATGACCATATCAATTACCTTAAAAGAAAATGGGTTGGTCAGGTGTTCCACTCACGGTTCAATGCTAAAGCCAG
This sequence comes from Gymnothorax javanicus, assembly GCA_029692085.1. Taxonomy (NCBI): domain Eukaryota; kingdom Metazoa; phylum Chordata; class Actinopteri; order Anguilliformes; family Muraenidae; genus Gymnothorax; species Gymnothorax javanicus. Next base: position 1,671,091 of record CM056210.1, read on the forward strand.
AGGGACAGCAATCCTCATACATAAGGACATTACATTCCAAGCTAAAGAGGTGATTGCTGATACATGATGATTCCAATTTCTTTAATAAACTTTTTTCTACCATACCTGCTGACAACAACTACAACTTGATAATAGGGGGCGACTTTAACTGTGTACTCAATACTGTATTAGACAGATCTTCAAACAAGGCCCAACCCCTTTCCACATCTGCCAAAATTATCAATAATTTCATTGCCCAAAATGGTGTCTCAGATATTTGGAGGTTTAAGTTTAATAATAAAAAGTGTTTTCCTTCTTTTCCAATATCCATCATACATACACTTTCGCATTGATTATTTTCTGCTGGATAATAGATTATTAGGAGATGTTAGCTCTTGCTCATACCACAACATTACAATATCGGATCATGGCGCCGTTTCATTTCAAATAGCATTACCCAATTACTTTTAGACCTTCACGTAATTGGAGACTCAACCCCACTCTCTTAGCTGATGAACATTTTGTAAATCGTGTTTCCACTCAAATTGATTTTTTTCTTGATACCAATGCCTCTCCGGAAATTTCCCATTCAACACTATGGGGAGACCCTTAAGGCCTATCTTAGGGGCAAATAATCGAGTACTCCTCCAGGGCAAAAAAAAAAGCTAGAGAATCCAAACTTAATGACATCTCAAGATCTATTGGTGAGATTGATAGCCAATACTCCACTTCCCCTACCCCAGCACTTTTTGCTACAGACAGAATACAATTTGCTTACCACTGATAAGGCCACATATTTACTCACAAAAGCTCGATACAATATTTATGACCTTGGGGATAAGGCCGACAAGCTACTAGCTCAGCAAGCACGTCAAGCCCAAGCCTCTCGTCTTATCCCCAAAATTTATAATGAAATTGGTGAAATAATTACAGATCACAGGGAAATTAATAATACTTTTAAACAGTATTATAATTGTTTATACAGCTCAGAGTGTGACGTTGACTTTACCCAGCCCAACCTCTTCCTTGATAGCCTCAATTTCCCTGCTGTCCCAGTTGAGCAGAGCTCGCTATTGGGAGGCGAGATTTCCAATGCAGAGATTTTAGAAGCTATCAAATCTCTTAAATGCAACAAAACACCTGGACCAGATGGGTATACCTCTGAATTTTATAAAAATTTGCACTCAAGCTATGCCCCTCTACTCCGAGCCATGTTTAATGAATCTTTTTTCATCTGGTCATCTTCCGCCAACCTTACGTCAAGCCTTAATAACACTTCTACCTAAAGGGGGTAAAGACCCACTTCAGTGTGCCTCTTATCGCCCAATTTCTTTACTGAATGTCGACTACAAAATTTTGTCCAAGATTTTAGCAACAAGACTGGAAAAGATTATCCCACATATAATTTTACCAGACCAAACAGGTTTCATTTTAAATAGACACTCTAGTTCAAATTTTAGAAGACTCTTCAATATTATGTATTCTACTTTACCCCACTCTCCTGAAATGGTCATATCACTGACGCTGAAAAAAGCGTTTGATCGAGTAGAATGGCAATATCTGTTTTCAATCCTTAAAAATTTGGATTTAAGGATCCATTCATTTCTTGGATAAAACTTCTCTATTCTCAACCTTTAGCCTCAGTAATTACTAATGGGCAACAATCTGGATATTCCCCCTTGGCAGAGGCACACGCCAGGGCTGTAGCCTATCCCCCTACTATTTGCCATTGCTGTAGAGCCTCTGGCTATTGCCCTTAGACAATCTAAAGACTTCCTGGGTATAAAGCGAGGTGGCCTTATGCATAAATTGTCCTTATATGCAGACGACATTCTATTATATGTTACAGATCCATCAAAATCAGTTCCCGCCATTCTTAATATTCTAATTCAATTTGGGAAACTTTCAGGTTATAAAATCAACTTCGAAAAAAAGTGAAATGTTTCCTCTTAACCAGGCAGCCAGTGCAATCCCTACATCATGTTTTCCATTTAGAATCGTAAACAAGGGCTTTAAATACTTAGGGGTAGAAGTCACACCATCTTTTTTCATCCCTCTTTACTAAAAAATTTTGGCGTCTTATTTGAAAAAATGTAAAAAGGACATGGTGAAATGGACGAACCTTCCACTCTCCATAACTGGTAGAATTAATCTCATTAAAATGATGGTATTACCAAAATTCCTGTATTTGTTTCAAAACATCCCTATCTTAATTAAAAATCATTCTTTAACTCATTGGAAAAGAGTATATTATCTTTTATTTGGAACAGTAGACCACAAAGAATTAAAAGGAAAGCTCTTCAAAGACCTAAAAAGCTTGCTGGCCTTGCCCTACCTAATTTCATTTACTATTACTGGGCATGCAATATAAAATCGATGTTACATTGGTTTGAGAGATGTACCTGAAAAATGTGAGACCTGGGTCCAATTAGAGTATGCTTCTAGCCCACTCAATTTAGCCTCTATATTATGTGCTCCGTCACTCCCCTCTCAAAGCCAGTTTTGCTCTAATCCAGTAGTCTATCATTCGATCAGAATTTGGTCACAATTCAGAAGACATTTCAAGTTACAGACAACATCAATATACTCACCCATCAATAACAATCATAACTTCCCACCCCTCTCTTTCGGACTCCACTTTTGGAGTTTGGTCCTCCAAGGGTATTAGATCTGTCTCTAATTTATATGTAGATGGCAAGTTTGGATCGTTTACTCAACTTTCACAACTATTTGATTTGTCAAAGTCAAATTTTTTTAGATATCTCCAGATTAGACATTTTGTCCAGAAAAATATTACTTCCTTTCCAGACCTTCCGGCGAATAACGCTGTTGATTATATCTTGTCACTATCCCCAAATTGCAAAGGCCTAATCTCTGTTCTCTATAACAATATATGTAATATTATTCCTCATTCATTGCAAGACATTAAGAGACTTTGGGAGAATGACCTTGGAAAAGAAATGGCAGATGAACAATGGAAGACTGTGCTTGACTTAATAAATACCTCCTCCTCTTGTGCAAGGCACAGCTTAATACAACTCAAAATTGTTTTGAGAGCACACTTGACCAAGGCAAGACTGGCGAAGATTTTCCCTGATGTTGACCCTTTGTGCCCTCGCTGTAATGGTGAACCAGCAGATTATATACATATGTTCTGGTCATGCCCTAAACTTCAGACATTTTGGATGAAAATTTTTTAGTTCCTATAGTATGATGTTTCAAAAAGACATTGCTCCCAGTCCTATTTGTGCTTTATTTGGATTGATCCCTGAAACTCACTCCCTGAAAGACAAAGCTCCCACAATCATAGCATTCACCTCCCTGATTGCCAGACGTCTCATCCTTCTTTCCTGGAAGGAAAAGACACCTCCTAACTTTACAAGATGGATTAGAGATGTGATGCACTTTTTAAAATTTGAGAAGATTAGATACACCCTCAAAGGCTCATTGCAAAACTTAAAAAGATTTGGACCCCTTTTTAGAGTACTACGAGAGTTTGCAAGAACCATTAAATAAGGATGACGAAATAACAATGTTAAGAATGAAGCAGTAGAAACCCTTTATATTTTTTATTTATTTATTTTATTTAATTTTATTATTGTTTTTTTTTTTTTTCTCTCCCTTTTTATGTATTTATTTTTATTTTAGTTTATTTTACCGGTAGACAAATTTTTATTTTTAATGGTTAATTTTAATTTATTCAATTCGTACTTCTGTAATAGTTGGTTGGACAGACACTTTGATGGCGATTATTCTTATGTAGATCTGGACTTTACGGGGACAAGTAGGGATGATTGGGTGGGTTGGGGTGGGTTGGGGTGGGTTGGGTGGTAAGGGAAATTTGGGAGGGTACTTTTCAATTCTGTAATCACTCAAATAATGCAGCTGTCCTATGCTTTTGTATTTTTCTGTTTTCAAATGCTGCTAACAACTGTATGGAGAATATAATGAAAAATTAATAAAAATTGTTAAACAAAAAAAAAAATATCTCACATTGGGCGTGCCTCGCCGCTATATCTTTGGGGTAATTGCAATTTCGGTTCTTGGGGAAGGTGTATGGATGCTTGTGCAACATTTCGTGAAACTTGTGTAGACAGGGACTTAATACTCTCGGTCAGACTTAACAAAACGCTCTCTTGATTCTGTAATGAGTTCTCCTGAAGGCGGAGTCTCTCAGCCAAACCAGCCTGCTGATTGCCAAAGCTGGAAAGCCCTTCGCTGAAGCCAGAAAGCATAGCTTGCTGGCTGGTGACAACCTTTTCGATCTCGGCCACAGCTAATGTTCCCATTTTGGATAGAGTGTGCTGTGATGGTTGGCTTTTGAGATGCCAAATGCTGTGGCCGGAACGAAAGAAAGGACAGCAAAACGAGACAAACAGACAGAAATCAGAGAGGGAGACTCGCGCTTCCAAAGGACCCGGTTCCAGTCCGTGTAAGAACAAGGAAGCAAAGCGAGCTAGACAGAACGAAATAAAAGGGAAAAATCTCGGGAATCGAGATAAAAAGAATTAGCACCAGACAGTGCCCAGAAAGAGGAAGGGAAGAGAGAAAGATTCCCTAGCTAACTAGCACTTTCCTCTTTGCAGCTAATTCCTCAACAATAATTCTCTAGCTAGAGACCTTACCGGCTAAAGTGCAAAGTTACACTGACACTCTAGCCAAGGCAGCGAGGCGGAACTTAGGTTTAAATAGAGTCCGGGCGCCGCCCACAATTAATGCCAGCTGGCCAAAGAATTCGATTGTGGGCAAAACGATATCATCCCTGACAAGAGAAAGAAAGAAAGCTCGCCAGCCTCCAAAAACCATGACAAGAGTATGGAAAAAGTAACTGCTCATGATCCAAGGCACTCCATCTCAGTATTGAGGCATGATGGAGGCGATGTCATGGTGTGGGCATGTATGCTGCCTATAGAATTCAATTTAATTCAGTTTTATTTATATAGCACTTTTCACAGACAGACTGTCACGAAGACGCTTTACAGAGCAAATAAGGGCAATGCCCAACCTAATTCCTAAAATAGCAAATGAGGCAAAAAACTCCCAGTAGGGAGAAAAATCCTCAAACTGGTGAAAAAAAACTCCCCAGTGGGAAGAAATCTCAGGAGGAACCCGGCTATAGTGGGGAAGCCCACCCTCTGCGGGCTAGCTAAATTAATAATGTTTAATTAAAGTCCATTAAAACTTATTAAAACATCCAAGCATTGGCATCTGTAGCTCCAGGAAGTGTTGAGGCAGGGATGGAGCAGAACTGGATCAGGACCGGATCAGGACAGCAGCAGCCAGTGACCACATGGTGAGGGACAGGGCTTGGATGGTCCATGGAGATCCCCGGAAAAAGACACGCACAAAAAAATAAAATAAATAATTAAATACAATCCCATTTACAAAAAAGTTCGGACACTGTGTTAAATATTAATAAAACAGACTGTAATGCTTTGCAAATCAATTAAAACCCTATATTTAATTGGAAATAGGACACAAATAACATATCAAATGTTGAAACTGATAAATTTTATTGTTTTTTCTCTGCTCATTTTGAATTTGATGATGACAACATGTTTTTAAAAAGTTGGGACAGGACAATAAAAGACTGAAAAAGTTGCATGATGCTAAAAAAAGACAACTGGCAGAACATCTGACAGCTAATTAGATTATTTGGCAGCAGGTCAGTATAAAAAGCCTTTCGTAAGTACATATGATGAGGGCTTCACCACTCTATGAAAGACTGCATGGGGAAAGAGTTCAACTATTTAAGAGTGATGTTTTCAACTTCAAATTGCAAAGAATCGGGGGATTCTATCCTCTATGGCAGTGGTTCCCAAAGTCGGTCCTGGGGACCCACTGTGTATGCTGGTTTTTGTTCCAACCAGAATTACGATCCCAAAATTTTAACAAGCCATTTTTTTAATTAGTTGCTTTTTCAGATGAGAGGGACATTTTACCCCCCCCTTGAACCACATTATAACAGAAATGGCTATGCATTCCATGATGTTTCAAAGTCCAACATTCATATTTTGTATTTTGATGTATTCCAACTAAGCATGGCAAGTGAAGGGAGCGATGTTTTATGTGATCAAATGCAAGATTGTGATCAATCAAAAAGCTGCTGATTAGGTTTCTGATTGCAGGTGCTGAAGTTCTTTCCTGAAACAAACAAGTAACATTTAACAGGTTTGACTCATTATTATATGCTTTGTCTTCAATTCTAAATTGCCTATTGATAGTTAGTTTAAGTGACCATGTGTCCTAAATTTTATAAATTAGAAGCCAATTCACAGTTTCATGTCATCAATTGCAGATTTCCACGTTTTTATGTCAGAAAAGTAATTTCCAATATAGCACACTATGAAATTTTTTTTTCATCATGGCCATTTTCAGCATGTTTTCTAAAAGGGTAAATAATCAGGATTAACAATAATAGAGCAATTAAAAACAATTAACAACTTGTTAGCATTCTGAGATTTGAGCTGTGGTTTGAGCAAAAACCAACCTACACAGTGGGTCCCCAGGACCCAGTTTGGGAACCACTGCTCTATGGTACATAATATCATTAAATGATTCAGAGAATCCAGAAAAATCTCTGTACCCTTGAGACAAGGCCAAAATCCAATTTTGAATGGCTGTGATTTTCAGGTGCTCAGACATCACTTCATGGACTCAGGAACACTTCTGTAAACCATTGTCAGTAGACAGTTTGTCGCTGCACCCACTAATGCAAGTTAAAACTCTGCCTTGTAGAGATTAAACCATATACAGTTTAAACAAGATCCTGAAACGCTGCCTTCTTTTCTAGGCCCAAGCTCATTTAAAATACACTGAGCCTAAGTGGAAAACTGCCCTGTGCTTTAACTAATAAAAATATGAAATTCTTTTTGAAAATCATGGATGCCACGCTGTCTGTGCTAAAGAGAAGAGGGGCCATCCGGCTTGTTATCAGCAAACAATTCAAAAGCCAGCATCCATGATAGTATGGGGGTGCCTTAGTACACATGGCATGGGTAACTTGCGCATCCATGAAGTCATTGTTAATGGTGAACAATATATACAGGGTATGGTGCAAAATTTACTGCCTTCCACATGCCTTTTTTAAGGGAAGGCCTTGCTCATTTCAGCAACACCATGCTAAACACCATACTCCACAGATATTACATGGCTCTGTTGTAAAACAGTCTGGGTGCTGAAGTCTGTCTGCAGTCAAGACCTGTCACCCACATACAATATTTGGTGCTTTATGATAAAAAAAAAATGACAAAGGAGGCTGCAAAGTTTTGAGCAGCTTAAATCCTGCATAAGGCAAGAATGGGCAAACATTTTGCTTTCAGAACTACAGCAGTTGGGCTCCTGAGTTCCCAAAAACATAAGAGTGTTGATGGAAGAAGTCGTCATGCAACACAGTGGTAGATATGCCCCCGTGCCAACTTTTTTGAAAGGTGTTGCTGGCATCATATTCAAAATGAGCACATACTTTCCAAAAAACAATAAACTATCTCAGTTTCAACATCTGATATATTGTCTTTATACTATTTTCAAATAAATATAAAGTTGTAATGATATGAAAATCATTGCATTCTGTTTCTATTTAGCACATTTTACACAGCATCTCAACCTTTTTGGGAATGGGGTTGTAAATAAATAAATAAGGAGGTTAGACACTGGAAAAAAAACTACTGCATACTAAATAAAATGCTGTCCTGTGTCAGCAGGTACCAAGTTACAATTCTGCAACAACCAGTCTGAGAACATTCAGCACTCCTCAATCCACTTATTGCAGCGCAGAGGCCCTACACGCAAACCAGGCTGTAAGACCACACGGATTTACTTAACACTAGCCACCACCAGTACCCTGTGGACCTTCCTGGTGACTACAGCTGTGGCTAGCCCCACTGGCACCGTTAATGCATGCCCAGTGCCACCGGTTCCACGTGGATTTACACAACATCAGCGACCAACACCCTGCAAACCTACTCAAACTAGGATGTAGTCCGTCTCACCAGAACCAAATAAATATACATACAGCGGGGAAAATAAGTATTGAACGCGTCAACATCTTTTACAGTCAATATATTTCTAACGGGGCTGTTGACATGAAATTTTCACCAGATGCCGGTAACAACCCTAGTATTCCACACATACAAAGAAATAAAAACAAATAAGTCCACAATTTAAGTGAAATAAAGTGGAATGACACAGGGAAAAAATATTAAACACACTTTCTGAAATTTATTTAATACTTAGTAGAAAAGCCTTTGTTGGTAATGACAGCTTCAAGACGCCTCCTGTATAGAGAAACTAGTCGCATGCATTGCTCAGGTGTGATTTTGGCCCATTCTTCCACACAAACTGTCTTCAAATCTTGAGGGTTCTGGGGACCTCTTCTATGAATTATGATCTTCAGTTCTTTCTATCGATTTTCACTTGGGTTTAAGTCAGGTGATTGACTGGGCCAATCTAGCTGCTTTATTTTCTTTCTCTGAAACCAGTTGAGAGTTTCCTTGGCTGTGTGTTTGGGATCATTGTCTTACTGAAAAGTCCACCCTCATTTCATCTTCAGCATCCTGGTAGATGGCAGCAGATTCTTATCAAGAATGTCTCGGTACATTTCTCCATTCATCCTTCCTTCAGTTATATGAAGTCTGCCAGTACCATATGCTGAAAAACAGCCCCACACTATGATGTTCCCACCTCCAAACCTCACTGTTGGTATGGAGTTTTGCAGGTGATGTGCAGTGCCGTTTGTCATCCAAACAAAGTGTTTGCTATGACATCCAGAGAGTTCAATTTTGGTCTCATCTGACCAGTCTATATTCTCCCAATATTTCATAGGCTTGTCCAAATGTTGTGCAGCAAACTTTAAAAAGCTTCAACATGCTTTTTCTTCAGCATTGGAGTCTTGCGCGGTGAGCGTGCATAGAGGCCATGGCGGTTGAAAGCATTACTCATTGTTTTCTTGGAAATGTTTGTACCTGCAAATTCCAGGTCTTTCTGAAGCTCTCTGCAAGTGGTCCCTTGCTCTTGGACAACCAATTGAGATCTATCAGACAGATGAGATTTAAACCATGAAAGGGCATTCCAGAGATACCAACTGATTTTTCTAGCCTGCGGAGAAGAATATGGTGGTCTATGGTATCAAACGCAGCACTTAAGGTCGTGTTTGATTCAGTAACACGGGGTCGGGCTGAGGTTCTTGTGTGCACGCGCATTGCTGTTCCCAATCAAATACGTGGACACAGCACTAGTTGAGGTTTGTGGTTTGGCTATTTTTGTGTGCTTCATACGTTGTACATGACGGTGAACTTGATTTTTGCTATACTTTATGAAGTGAGAAATGCATCTTACCGCACACAATAAAGGATGCAGGGAGCACGAAAAGATGGCTTTCCAGTGAAAACCATTATTAATCACAGAAAACACCGAGGCCATACTGTGTTTCACTTAATAATTGATAGTTATCATTTAAAACTTACTCTGAATGACTATCAATCCACTTTTAGCCGCCATGTTGTGACGTCACATTCCTAGTTGTCCCTGGTAAATCGGGGGGTATATTCTCCACACGAGGTGGCGACCCGAGCGCCCTGTTCTCGGCGTTTGATACGCGAACACAATGCTAGTGTTATCTTTTTGGATCGAATCAGACGCGATCAAGATCAAGGAGGAGAAGTACAGAGATGCAGTCACAATCCATGGAAAGAAATCATTCCGTACAACGTGAGAGCTGTTTTAGTGCTAATAATTTGTTCCTTTGTATTTGTTGATGATGTAACTGCTGAAAAAAAGCAGTAGGATAAAGATTGAATTGTGCAGGACTATCATCTGGTCAGCTTCAGCTAAATGCTTCTGCAGTTACTGGATGTACAGTGACCTGGGGCATACTGCAAAAGCAACCTGAGACAATATTTTGGTTTCATTGTCACTTCAGCAGCAAAGGAAAAAAAAATCAAATTGCCCTTGAAAGCGGGAGGCCTGAGCATGTAAGCATGAACCCAGTATCTGCGCTTGTTTACACAGAGATGCTAATGCAGGCACACATGCATAGAACACTCACGTGGGATCACAATCACATGGTCCAGAGCACACATACAAGCAGGCACCGTCTCTCTGGAGCGAGCGCACATGCGCCTTCACCCTCACATGCATGTGTGCTGCCCAGAGACCTGGACCCATTCTGTATGTCTGTTTGTGGGAGGTCTTGGGTGGTGGGGGGGCAGTGACTCATCTCCCTCCCACTCTACTCAGACGAAATTGGCTGCCTGGAGAGTCGACCAGCCACACTGGGTCGGCTGCTCCTTATGTGAATTCTCATTAGGGGTGCAGAAATTCAGCATTTCTTCCAACTGATTACTCGTCCCATTGTTTAAATGAGTACTCGAATAACGGCTCTGTGGTTTTATCTCAAGTCCACAAAAGTTGTGCATTGGAATCAATGATGGCGGCATGAGGATGGTGCTTTCTATGCTTTTTATTGATGTATTATAAAAGGCTGTACAGTAAAGCTCAAAGATTCATTCATTACGTTGACAATCAAATTCTAAATCAACATTGGAATGCTGCAGCTTTTTTGCATGTATTCAAATTATTCTATTTAAACCTGGCATTTATCTAAATCCAACATTTCTGCACAGTTGCAGACAAACATTGGGCTATACAAATATTATTGATATTATACGTTTTGTGGAATTAGATTCCAGTGGCGGCTTCTTAGGATTGTTTCCTACTCACATGATCTGAACATTTCCAAGAGCTTGACTCCAGAGCACTGTAAAGTTCACATTCTAAAAGTAAAACATTTACTGAAAAGGATGTAATAATTTCCAAAATTCACATCATGTTTTGATCTGCTGAAATATTATACTTCAATCCATGAATGTTTTCAAACCAAATTTTTGCTGCAGTCTCCTGCTTGCATATGAAGACCAAAATGGAAAAATGATCCGTCACATTTTCACGTTGTGGAGAAATGATGTATTAAAAATTAAAAACGATCTTAGAAACAAAGCACTGAAATAATTTGCAAAAAAAATAAAATATTATAATAATGTATAATATTATTATATGCAACGTATTACTAATAGTATTATCTGGGAACCTCGATTCCTTACTCTTTTCTACTGTGTCCTGCGTTGACCTCTTGCTGTGCGGAAGGCATAATAAATACAACCAAGTCCATCTTCGCACCTGAGTCCAGTCTTACCTTTCCTTTCTTCCGTGCACAACCCTTACACTAAGCTTATGAGTGATGGCATCCTGCGCCATTGTTTCCGATTGTAAATGTAAAAAGTGCTAAAATGGGAGATGGAATTCAGCAAAAGTTTTGGAACAATCAATTACATGTATAATTGTCATCCTTACATAGGTGTTATATGTATGTTCTCTCAGGGTTTCCCGCAGCGCTTTATAGTTAGGGCGGCCGCCTTGACAGCAAATGCCCCCCGCCTTGACTACGTCCCCCCGAAAAAAAAAAAAAAAAAAAAAAAAAAAAAAAAATTCTGCTGCATCCACGCATTGCATACACAGTAAAATAAGGCCGCATCGCAATGAGGCCGAATAGCGGCCGGCATCTGTTGGTTAAATATGTAACTGCGCCATCTATCACCTGTTGCTACGCCAACATTATTTTTTGTACCGGGAAGAAGTTAATTATCCGGATATACAATAACCTGTCGTCGTCGTCGTGGGAAGGACATGTGGAGGTGAGATAATTATTCATTTAAACTAAATATTTGAATAATGTCTCCTATCAACTGCTTGCCCAAATATTCTGTTTCATTAAGATAGGCTAAATGCAATTTGTTTAGTTTCTTATCAAGGCTACTGATGTGTTTGCGCGTGGCTTTCTGCTATGTTTAACAATTGCACCTGGTTTTCTCTCGTGTGCAGTACTGGATGGGAAAAAACCGTCAAAAATATCAGGGTACTTTATTCAAAGAAGCCGGCCTACTTCACTATCTGCGCGTAATTAGATCTCGTAATTACGAGTCAAGGTATATATTTTTTCGCAGTGTCTAGAGACACTGTAGTTTTTACAAGTATGGCAGTCGATTTCAAGGGAGTAGGATAAGGAATTGGGATTATGGTTAGAGGAAGGGTTAAAGGTTGTGGTTAGGGTAAGGGTTAGGGTTAGGTTAGGGCAGGGCTTGAAATGGGGACTGCCGTACCTCTCCACATTGAAATGCATTGAAAAACTGCCGTACCCGTAGCAACTGCCATATTTTTTTATCCAGTGAATGCAATGCGCTTCCGTACGTTCTCCTCTCCCCAAACATAACCACAACCGCAAACATTTGGGGAATTGAAGTCAATAGAGATAACAAATACATTTTCCGTTCTCACAATAATTTTCGTTTAACCCTTAGGGACGCTTGTGCGCAGTTTAGGCGCTTTTCATCCTTCTTCTTTTTTTTTTTTTGATAATTTTGGCTGTGTTCATGCATGTAGCATGAATTTTGGTAAGATTGTGCGTTTTTATTTGATCTTGTTATTTCCAGCTCAGCTCTTACAGTAAGGCTAAAATACACTGTGTACAAGCCATCGACTTTAGCCTATAAAAAGATGGACGCAGCACCCTGGTCTGAAAAATGAAGCCCGTGCGGAAGTACCGTAAAATGGCATTCTATTTAATGGCCAGCAGATGGCGACGTCGGTGGTTGCAGAAAGAAGTTCAATGCTATAGAAGTCTATGAGGAAATGACCCTACTTTCCAACCTGATTTTTCATTTAAATAATGATTTTTCACATTATTTTGTGGTAGCTATAGCAAGTTTCAATTCTCCTTCGATATATCATGATGTTCATTTTTGTAAATTATGGTCCCAAATAGACTAGAATAAAGGATAAAGCCAGAATATGCTTTAGGGGCGTGGCTATCCTCTGGTCCTCGTCCGATACGGTCAGATCCAGAGCCACGGATCGCTCTCGTCCAATAGAAATCACATCCGGTTTCAAAATGACAACATGGCGCAATTCAAATTGCCAAAATCGAGGCTTCCTTTATGGTATGCTGAAACCAATGGGTGACGTCATGGTAGCTTCGTCCATCTTTTTATACAGTCTATGGTACAAGCAAGTGTTACACTCAGACTGTTAAGTGCAAAAAATGCGCCATTGAAACCCAGAAACCCATTCAAACTGCAATTTTTGATCTCACTTCCATGAAAGCATAATACATGCATAATTTTATTATATCTGAGTGTCAATCAATGAAGTTACAAGACTGTTGACTGTGTCACTTTGTTATTGCACTTTACCTGCTTTGTTTATTTATAAAAAGTAAATAAATGCCGACAGTTGCCGCCCCCGGTCACCACCTTGACTAACCGATTTTCTGCGGGAAACCCTGATGTAGACAAGTGGTGGTTTCTTGGTCATTTCCTAATTAATAATTTCTTAATCAATAAATGCCCCTATATTGGTCTTGGGAATTTAGTCAATAAATTGTTTGATTGTTAATCAGGGATCTTAAACAGGTGAGAGGTTTCCATATCTCTGACGGCACACAACTGAAAATCCCATAATGCCCTCACTACCATGACTTAGGGTTGAAGGACTGTAGGCTGTTGTTGCCTTAGATAAGGTCTGCACATATGATTCCACCATTAGAGAGAGAGTGGGAAAAAATGGAATCTGTAGAAGAGTTGCAAAGGAAAAATGCATAGGCTTGTCCTGCATTTGCCAAAAAGCTCCTTGATGACCCCATGACGCATTGAGCTTGTGGTATAGTTGATGCTTTTCAGGGTTTGAACTTTCTGACAACAATATTTTTGTGCTGCTATATCAAAATCATTGACTGTTTACAAAGATGGATCCCTGAAAGTTTGGCAAAAACATCTTGATTGCCATCTAGTGGCTGCCTGCAGCACAGGTCCACATCCTCGTCACAGATTAAGTATGTGTCAAGTATTTTTTTTCCACGAATGGTTTCTCACATTATCCATAGTTATTTTGGAAGTCTAACAAACATTGAAAGTTGAGGGTCTTCGCTCTGAACATAGCGTCATGCACTGTTAGCAGTTACTGCTAAAAAACAGAACTTGTTGGCTAAATATCAAGCTAGGTAGTTTGGCAACGATCTATAACAGGCCTCCATAGATAGCAACAGAAATCAATCAATTTTCTCTGAACATTGCATAATGTACTGTTCACAGCAATGCTATATTCAAAGCAAAGACCTTTTTACCATCGATTTTCATTCATGACTAAAGTCACCTATTACTGAATCTTGCTAGCTAGCTAAAAAGAGTTGCCAAGCTGCAGGGGCGCAGGAGATATTTTCGAAGTGGGGGGGGGGACCAAATCTTGTGCTAATGCCCAGATAGCAGAATCAGTTTTCCAAATATTAGACCACCACTTCTGGCCTACTGTCGGAACACCCTGCACCATCATATTTTTACCTTGCCTGAATATTAAGAAAATAATATTAATTGTTATTGAAATTAATTAAAAAGTATGAATGAATGATTTCAAAGATGTTTTGATCAAATTGGGGAAACTGCAGGCTTTTGGTTAGCACCCCACCCGTGGACCACCCTCGAACAGATGAGCGAAATGCCAGGTCTGCCCCCAATGGACTGACAGTGCTCTTTATGAAAATAGATAGGACAAAATCTCACGAGGAACCAGGCTTAAGAGAGGGAAGGTCTACCCTCCTCTGACTGGCTCTGGGTATGAGTTTATAATGACATCGTCAATAATTCAGCTAAAAATACAGTCCTGAGTTGGGCATCAGAATAAATGGGGCCATAGACCAGGTGGCATTGATGGTGTAGACTGGGCAGCACTCGGGTGTCAGACTGAGGTGGTGCCGTAGGCTGCACGATGTCGACAGAGAGTACTGGGCAGCATTTGGGCATCGGAATGGGGTAGCGCCATGGATTGGATGTTGTCAATGATGCTGACTGGACAGCTCTTGGGCAGAAGGCTGGATGGCAGCGATGGCAAAAACCGAACAGTGACTGCTCAGGGACTTGGAGCAGAGCCCTGTCATAAACATGAAGAGACTTAACAAAATCAGCCAGTTAATAGAGTGGAGTGGGTAGCAACAGTGACAGAGATTAGGTATTCTACAAAAATCTGACCTTTCCAGAAGGTTTCAATAGCTGCATCGCTACTGGGGCAGAGATAGATCATTAATGTAGTCACAAGAGAGACAGGAAATCTATCAACTCCTCAAGAGCCACCTCCATTGACTCTGTGACAGTATAGCCCTTTGGCAGGAACCTTTGGGGCAGATTCATGGTGCGATCTCCCAGCCTTTGGGGAAGATTCATGGTGCAGTTTCCCAACCTTTGGGGAAGACTCATGGTGCAGTCTCCCAACCTTTGGGGAAGATTCATGGTGCAGTCTCCCAACCTTTGGGTAAGATTCATGGTGCAGTCTCCCAACCTTTGGGGAAGATACATGGTGCAGTCTCCCAACCTTTGGGGAAGATTCATGGTGCAGTCTCCCAACCAGGGATGGTTTGATGGTTTGAGCTGCACAGATTTTCCTTTTTTCCTTGTGTAGTCTTGTTCAATTCCATTCATATCTCTCTCTCTCTCTCTCTCTCTCTCTCTCACACTTCCTCACTCACGTTCCCCCTCTCCACGCTCCTGTTTTAGACTCTACTGACTGCTTTCTCCCATTTTGTGAGTCTCTCTCCCTCCTTCTCATTCTCCCCTGTGCCATTAGAGGAGGGATTTGTCCATCGACCAGCTTTTGTTTGCTGTGCGACAGAGGAAGGAGAGCGAGTGAATGAGTGCGTATGTCAGTTTAGCTTTGTCACCTCTGCTGGGAGTTACTGTTTCTAACTTGCTGTGGCGGCAGGCCTTCTGACAGCTTGAGGTAAGACTGTGCCTCGTGCCTGAAGTGGTAATTTTATTCACCAGTCAGGAAGGTTTAATGCACAGTAACGGCAGAACCGTCATGGGGGTAGCAATTCTGAGTCCAGAGTCTTTATGGTGCAGACTGGGTCATGGTCCATGCAATTTGTATCTGAACTGATGTGATTCATTACATGTTGGTGTGCCACATAGCCTCCAGCCTTGAGCGTTGTGGAGGTCAGAGGGGTTATTTATTCAGTGCTGGAGAGGGGTTTGGGAATGTGGAAAAGCAGAAAGGCAGGAGGTAGTGACTACTGTGATCATGGGAAACTTTGCTGTGGCATAGAGTGTTAGGTATCGTTCAGGAACCAGACGCGAGAGCAGAGCAGTGCAGAAAAATGGGATTTTATTTGGAAAGGGGGCGAACCCCCGCAGAGCAGGAGGCAACGGTACAAAGTCCACAATCCAAAAATCACAATCCCAGGGACAGAATCCAAAGTCGAAAAACCAGGGCAGCAAAACAGTAATCGTAGTCGGGCAGAAAAAGGGTTCGAAAGCAGATGCAGATAACAATACCAAATCAGAGCCAAAAATCGGAAGTTGGACGGTCCAGTCAGAAAAGCAACACTATGAATACAAGGCGAAAACGAGAGCAGCACAGGTAGACTAGGGAAACGTTCTGACAGGGATCTGCCGTGAAAAGACTGCTTAAGTACACTCAAGGGAAGTCACATGCTATGATCAGGGACAGGTGAATGGGATCAGACTAATTACGTGGGAGCAAACACGAGGGAGAACCTAACCACATGAAATTGGCAAAAGCCAAAACGCGGACAGGGATCGCGCGACAACCTATAGACAAAACATACAGCTCCGGTTAGGGAGTTCTAAAGTGCACAGATAATGAGAGGTAGGACAGAGTAGAGCAGGTGCGGAGGATCCGTTGAATTGCAGCAAAGACTAAGAGAAGGCAAGAGGCGGAGACTAGAACAGGGCGAGTGCTGAGAGCTTGTTAATCAATTAGTAAGTGCAGCTATACAATCCCTGGTGCTCGTTAGTAAGTTAGTATTATATACAATGTTAGTCTTGGTTAGTAACTAAACAAAAATAACAAACTGTTAGTAAGGTTAGTAAAATAGAAAAGCAAGGCGAAGGAAGCAAACGAGATTAGAAGGAATGTTTGAAACCCAGAAACCATGAAATCACCTAAACATGTGACACGCAGGACTGGGAAGAAGCTGTAGCTTAACAAAAGACCAGACAGCGGAGACAAAGTGCAATGAAGGGCATGGGCAAAGACATGGACCGGACTCTAACGGAAATGTGGATCTGGCAGGGCAAAAACAAAAACATGGCAAAGAACTTAAACATGGCAAAAAACAGAACAGGCATGGGAGAACATAGCAGGCATGAAAGAATCATAACATGGAGGATGAATGAAGATAGCAAGGTCCTTGTTTGCATGGCTGGGAGAATGCCTATGTCAATTAAAATGTCAGCTTCGAGGCTAAGTGCATGGGGACTGAGGGTTTTAAGGTGTTAAGTTTAGAGGTGTTAAGTCAATGAGTTGGAAAGCAAATGTCCTCTATGTGTTCCATCCACCCTTGCTCTCAACAAGATGATTTGTCTAATCGGATCTAATTTCCTTCGGAATAATTGTTCTAAACAGTACATTGCAAATCCTGGCAGCTGGATTAAATCACTGGCAATAACCTTACTTTCTGAACCTGCTTTGCATGCTTGTTGTCTAAATCCCCGGCAAATGCAATGATGCTGTTTTGCTGTGTCATTGCAGCTAGTGTGTGCCCACAGTGTCCTTGTGTCTGGAATTTGTGCCTGAAAAAAAAAAATATCAGGGTTATGTAATGGATCCGGAACATTTTTCATGGGGAATGTGAGATTCCTCTCAGTGCCCTCTGCTGCCATATCCTCTTAGCAGCTTAGACAATAAGCTGGGTTGTCAGTATATGGCCTTGGAACTTGAAGCAATAATAGTATGGTGTTTGTGATGTCATCGGGGTTGAAAATTGTATCCAGTGTATATTTTTTGTGAAAAGAATAACTATGTCCTCTATTTTATCAGACGTATGGTTCAGATCCTTGGAGTATCTGCTGATGTCAAAGGAATGCCTAATTTCACTGGGCTGGGCTTTGCTGTATAAACAAAGTAGTGGCCATGTTCATTGATGGAAAGCTAGTGTCAGCTCCAGCAGGACGTTTTTATGTATCAATCTAGTTTTAATATTGGTAGCTCTTTGAGCCTGTTATTAAGAGTGTTTTATGTCACAGCCCCGTGTCTGATAAATTAGTTCCCTCCCTGTTCCCACGGTCTTTGTTGGTTTTGTGGTTAGTCTTTTTTAATTGATATTTTGCCTTGTTATACCCCCCACCTCCTTACATGCTCTTTTCTGTGCCTCACGCCTTTTGTATGATTATCTTTTCTATATAATTTTCTTGTGGCATCTCAGTCTGTGATGGATTGTCTTTGCTAGTTGCCTAGTACTGACCAAAATTTACTAATAATAAATGCGGCCTAGGGGCTTTCATTATCAATCTGTGTGTGATTCCTCACCCTAGCCTATAACAGTTTTAGCTCCTTTGGAGAGTTGAGTTGCAGTGTAGAATATAAAGTTTTGCTCCTGAATGTTAGCAAGATTTATAAAAGTACAATTAGGAATAATGGTAACCTCTATATGAATAATTAGCACAAAAAGATTTCATATACTGAAAATATTGACTGTATTGAAAGGAATAATTGCGCTATTGGGTATGCTGCATTAAAGTAAAGGCCCTTACCACTTGAGTCGTCCTTCACTTCATCCTGAGTAGGACAGAATGTAAGTTGGGATAGTAGCTACTTTTATGACTGTGTCATACTTTGGGCATGATCCATTGGAAAAGATTGCAAATATACTGCTGCCCATGAAGTTGGAATAATTTTGTATTCAGACACTTTATCAAGAGCAAATCACATTGTCACAATCATTTAATGAAAAGAGGTAAAAAAATATATATTATATTCCAACTGGATGAGCAACAGTGTAGTTTACGGATATACAGTTGTATATTCCTGTGGTTTGGAGGAATTGACAAGCATGATCATTGGAAGCACTGATCATTGGAAACATTAGGTATCCTGCAGCCTGGAGGGTAGATGAGGTTAGGAATGTCCTTGTCTGCTTTGCAAGGAGAAATCAGTGTGATACAACCCATGAGATACAGGTTTGGTATCATACACCTGTCATACAGCATTCTCGCGTCGCGATTGGTCAGATGCCGTTCATTGACAAACGTCAACTAATAAGTTTGCAAAGGTAACTTAACCAGTTCTGTTGGTAACCGTTCACAATCGCTGGTGTTAGCTTCTAGTTGACAATTTATTCACTTTTGGACAGTAATGAGTTAAGTTACACATGTAACTGTTGTCGTAGATGCATGAACTTAATAAATTAATGGCGAAAAGTGTTAGCATACTAGCTAGTAAATTATTCATCCCATTGACTTGAATAGACTTCCAACCAGAAGCTAATGTTCACACTATTTTTCCATTTTCCAAATAATACAATGCTGACATTTATGCAATAAATAGGATTTCAAATTCGTGAGCCTGAGATATCAAATTTATGAAACTTGAGTGGTCAGTTTCATTTATTCCTCGCCAAAGGCTCGGAATTAATGAAAATGACTACTCTCATTGCATAAATTTGTTATCTCGGGCTCACTCACTGGAGATCCTCCATGTACTCTTTTGTCGCTTGGCATGTCATCACTAGCTGGGTTTCCATCACCTGTTTCGATGCGCGTCTAGAACGTATCGCATCGGAAAATGATGATGGAAACGGCAAAATTCGAATGAAAACCCCCCGATTCGCACAAAAACAAATTTGCTTAGACGGCCGCGTTTAGGATGATTCGAAAAAGTGTTGATTCGCAAAACGGGGGATGGAAACAGTTTTATTCGACTTAAAGGGGACCTATTATGCTGATCCTTCTTTTAATACATATTAGTAATGTTATAATGTTGGTTGTCCATGCTCAACCTCTGAAAAGTTTCTAAACATAAGATACAGGGGTTTTGCCGTAATCCAAGAACGTGATTTTGTGAGCGTGATTTCCTCTCTGAACAGCTCCTCCGAGATCTTCACGAGATCTGGGTAAAACCTGACGTCAGGTTGTGCCATCCAATTAGTACAGACCTAGCCAGAGCCAATCATGGCGCTGGACCTGCCCACGCCGGAAACTATTCTAGCAGGCACTAACAACGGCAGATCATACTATGCCTCAGTAGCGTTGACACTTTTGGAAATACAAAAGAAGAACCGCAGATCATTTGAGCTGCAATTTTGTTAGTATCTCTCCCAAAGCTACTTGTCCGTTTACTTTTGGACGCAAAGAAAAACAAATATTTCTCTTCGAAAAGACGATGCCACCAGAAATCAGTGGGTAGCTTTTTTTGTTTGCTGGCAGCAAACAGCCACGGCCAAATGGAGCGTTAGCTGTTTGTGCTCAGCATTTCACCAAAGACAGCTTTGCCAATAAAGGATAATTCAACAAAGGATAAGCGTTTCAGCTGCTTCTCAAACCTGAAGCAGCTGCATCGATCAAGTGCTCGGAGCCACAAGCTGTAAGTAACCATATAACAGCAAATAATGTAAGTGAAGCTAACGTGTTACGGGTGGCTAGCAGGACCGCTAGCGATAGGTAGCACTAACAACTGGCCTCAAAGGCAGGCTTGGTAAAATATCTGAAGATAAAGCCTGTATCGGTCGCGACTGTCCATGACTCACAGACACAGAAGCTGTAAGTTGCTTTTACTGCATAAGCCAACCTGACGTGATAGCCAGTTGATTGTGGCTGTAGCACAGCGCTAACGTAGCAAGTTACTGTTGCTAATGCTTGTGTCCTAAATATGCAAGAGTGATATCAGGGGAAATTCTACAGAAGGTGTGTGAACATAAACCTCATTTGAAGCTAACTTTTAATGCTTGTTTGTAAATTGGATGCTTGGTACAACTGTTCACAGTAACAGAACTTGCTGTCTGTAAAACCTGTATAGCAAGGGTTTGTCTCTGGTTGTTATGACCGCTCGGTTACCAGCTACTGCATGTTAGTTTGCGTGTCGTGCTAATTAAAAATGCTCCTGGTTAACTTACATGCAGTAATTCAGATCGGTATGCTTGTGTTACTTCGGTAAGCATCAATGTGGCAGTTTCATCATAACGTTGCCCGATTGTAGGCTCTACAGTTAGTGATCGCTTCACTTATCCATGACCGGGATCAGCAGGATACTTCACAAATGTCTGAGCAAGCTCTCTGGTGCTACCGTGAAAGCAATGCGAAACGCAGAAGCTCTACCGGTTTACAAATGAATTCTCTGCACTACCTTGACATAATTTCATCCCCCTTTAGAAATTGTTGTGGCTAATAAAAAGCCGAAAAAGGCGGAGATTAAATAGGTAATTCTTTCCTGTAGAAGTGATCGATTCGCTAGCTCCACATAAGCAACTTGTCCACCCTAACGGAACGTACGGTCTGCAAAACCTGTATTATGTTCCTAACGTAACCGAGCTCTCTCTAGCTGTCGCGTACTATCCATAAAGCTGCTTTCACATCGGACACGAAACGAATTTTTCGCGCGACAGATTACATTCAAAGTCAATGCAAAGACGCGAATACGGGCATGTCAAGCCGCTTTCACACCGGACGCGAAACGAATTTTTCGCGCGACAGATTACATTCAAAGTCATGGCCACTTATCAGCTACTGCATGTTAGTTCCCCTGCTCTGCTAATTAAAAACGCTCCTGGTTAACTTATATGCAGCGATTCTGATCGGTATGCTTGTGTTACTTCGGTAAACATCAATGTGGCAGTTTCATCATAACGTTGCCTGATTGTAGCCACTACAGTTGAAGCTAACCGGAGAGGTGCTGTATGTGTCTGCCGAGTTGGGCTGCAGTTAGACCAGACGTAGGTTTTGCAAAGCTTGGGGTGAGTTTTTGGGTGCTTGTGAAACGATCGCTTTACTTATCCATGACCGGGGTCAGCCTGATACATCCCCAATGTCTGAGCAAGCTCTCTGATGCTACCGTGAAAGCAATAGGGAAAAGCACAGGCTATAACATGTATGGTTATCACAAACGATTTCTCTGCATTGCTGTCGATTGAATATTAAATCGACGACTGAATATTAAATTATTTCCTGTAAAAGTGATTGATTCGCTAGCTCCACAGAAGCAACGGTTCACGCAGACGGAACTTACGGTCTGTAAAACCTGTATTATGCTCATAACATAACCGGAGCTCTAGCTTGCTCTCGCGCACAATCCATAGCGCCCATTCTCCGCGAGGAAACGCTTATCATTCCGACGCAATAAGTAAACCATTACCACGGGCAATTTCCGAAAAGGCCGTTTAGCCTGGAGCTTTCGCCCCTCCGTCATATACCAGCGCAGAAGCTGTTCGTTGCTCCACGCTAACAACACACCACAGCTATGCACATGACCCAGCAGGTCCTAATACACACCGAAGCAGTCCATAAGCTGTTGGTCCACTTTTAGGTGCTCCTCACTGTCCATGTTTCCCTCTAAACTCAGACCCACCGGATTTCTACGGTCTCCGGTCTACACCTGGGCATGTCGACCCGTTCTACAAATGTGTCTATATGGGGTGGATTCTAGCTTCCCCTGCATCCTAGCTAGGACTAGAGAAACCGCGGTACTCACCAACTGTTGCCGTAGCAAACTGTAGCCAATAGCAAATTTGAGCTTGCGCTGAGAGATATTCAAGACTTTCGTCCTCCGCTTTCGCCGCTCGTTTGCGTTTGTTAGAACAAGATCATGTCATTAGATCTATATTCAAGTATAACGTTAGATTCTGCGGAATTTGCCCGCCCGCTTCCTTATCAGATTGCAGGCGTGTCTCAGGTTTCACTCTGGGGAGCGGACACTGAAAACTGCGTTCTGCAGCCTCGTCCGCCCAACTCCGCCCTCCACAGAGCTGGCCAGTCAGAAGAAAATGGGCACACGGGAGTGGGGGCCATAAGCGGAAGAGCCACCCCAGTGAGGCGTTTTCAGGCAGAGACTACAATGTACTACAAATGCAGTTTTTGAGGATGGCAGTATGAGCTTAAGTAAATTTTTTTTTACTTTTGCCGATCAGGAGTACTCTAGGGGAGTCAAAGACCAAAATATAAACTTGGAAAAATAGCAAAATAGGTCCCCTTTAAGTCTGACGTAGCGCACTTGCACACACGTGAATAAACAAAAACTATTGTTTTGTTTCCGGTTCTGCGGTCAGGTAATCTCGCAACTCTCGTGAGTTCTTAGTGTAGTTTTCACGCTTTTTTTACCTCACGCATTTAATGGAAACACACGATTCGCATTTCTTAAATGCGCATTTCCCAAAGATTCGAATCACTTTTAGATGGAAACGTTGCTTATGAAGCCTTGTCTAAACAAGTTTGTGCGCATACATTGTAAATGATGGTGAATCGTATTTACAGTTTATGTTCTGAGGAAGGATCGTGAGGAGATAGTGTGCTTGCACTGTAAAGAGGACGGTCACATGAGGAAGGATTCTCTGGTGCCGAGGAGGTGTGTGTGGAAAGGAGTGCCGCTCTCACAGAACCTGTCCAAAGCGTAGTTACGCCGGGGCGGTGAGAGGGCAGAAGAGAAAAAGGAAAGAATATAGCCGCAAGTGGCAATTTCGGGGTTCAAGCCAAGAAAGACCATTAGAAATTGAAAGATTTAACAGCTTAATTAACAATTGTTGCCACTAAACATGGCCATGCCTCCCCGCCAGGTGACGGAAATCGACTGGGGTCGGTGTATCACAAAATTACACATTGAAGCCAAAGATGAATAAAATCGGTCAAAGCGTTCTCAAGATTTCGTGTTCACAACAAACGGGACGTGACGGACGGACGGATGGCCAGATGGAGCTGAATACTATGGGCCCTATCTTACGCCAGAGTCCCTAAACCCGTTATTTGGGGATTTCGCATTGCGTAAGAGGCGTTCCATCACGAAAGTTGCTAGCTTGCACACCTGCCTATATCCCTAAAACACCAGCGCTACCCGTTACATTATGCATAGGCGTGGTTTGGGCGTTACGCCAGTTAAACCAATCAGTGTGCCAGGTGCCACTGCCTTTCGGAGCAGGCTGCGCTATCCCAAATCCTCAAACCGAAATCCGTGATGGAGAGAGGAAGGTCGCCACGTTTCTCCGTTGACGAAGTTAAATTCTTGAGTTCTTGAGATATCACGTTCACAACAAACGAGACATGACGGACGGATGGACGGACCGGACGGAGCAGAATACTATGTCCTCCGCCCCTAATACACCTTGACACCAAAGACGAATGGAATTGGTCAAACCGTTCTTGAGATATCACGTTCACAACAAACGGGACATGAAAGACGGATGGACAGACGGACGGAGCTGAATACTATGTCCTCCGCCCCAATACACCTCGACACCAAAGACGAATGGAATCGGTCAAACCGTTCTTGAGATATCACGTTCACAACAAACGAGACATGACGGACGGATGGACGGACGGACAGAGCTGAATACTATGTCCTCCGCCCCTAATACACCTTGACACCAAAGACGAATGGAATTGGTCAAACCGTTCTTGAGATATCACATTCACAACAAACGGGACATGACGGACAGATGGACGGACGGACGGACGAAGCTGAATACTATGTCCCCCGCCCCAAATACACCTTGAAACCAAAGACGAGTGGAATTGGTCAAACCGTTCTTGAGATATCACGTTCACAACAAACGGGACGTGACGGACGGACGGCCGGGCGGATCGACTGATGGAGCTGAATACTATGTCCACCAGCCCTAATACACCTTGACCCCAAAGATGAATGGAATCGGTCAAACCGTTCTTGAGATATTGCGTTCACAACAAACGGGATGGGACGGACGGACGGCCGGACGGATGGAGCTGAATTCTATATCCCCCGCCCCTAATACACCTTGACACCAAAGATGAATGGAATCGGTCAAACCGTTCTTGAGATATCATGTTGACAAGGTATTTGTAAGTGGTCAAATGGTCGTAATGACCTTGAGAATATAGGCAAGGTCACGTAAATTGAGTGGGCTGTGAGCACTCCCCTAATATACCTTGACACCAAAGATGAATGGAATCGGTCAAACCGTTCTGGAGATACCGCGTTCACAACAAACGGGACATGACGGATGGATGGAGCTGAATACTTTGTCCCCCACCCCTAATACACCTTGACACCAAAGACGAATGGAATCGGTCAAACCGTTCTTGAGATATCACGTTCACAACAAATGGGACGGGCCAGACGGATGGACGGCCGGGCGGACGGATGGAGCTGAATACTATGTCCCCCGCCCCTAATACACCTTAACACCAAAGATGAATGGAATCGGTCAAACTGTTCTTGAGATATCGCGTTCAGAACAAACAGGACATGACGGACGGCCGGACGGACCTGAATACTATGTCCCCTGCTCTGCTCGCTATCGTGGCGGCGGGGGACAAAAACCACTTTAAGAGTGTGTTGCAGGTATTTATGTGGACCTATTTTGCCAGTGTAATGATTGGACCAACAACTTATGATGTATAGTCTGATTTGTGTTATGTTAGGCTATTTGTGCCTTTATGGCGCCCCCCACTAGTGGATTTGATTGAAACTTTCAGGCTTTGTTTCAGGTTCTTATTTGGACATATCCTGTTAGTTTTGTAATGATTGGAAGAACTATTTGTGATTTATAGTCTGATTTGTGTTATACCACACTGCTTTGTTTTGCATTTATAGCGCCCCCTATTGGACAATTTGAATGAAATTTTCAGGCTATGTTTCAAGTACTTATATGAATATATCCTGTGAGTTTTATGGGTAGAGGACAAACAATTGCTGATTTATAGTCTGATTTGTGTTATACCATGCTGCTTTGTTTTGCATTTATAGCGCCCCCTATCAGTCAATTTGAATGAAATTTGCTGGGTATGTTTCAGGTACTTATATGAATATATCCTGTGAGTTTTATGGCTATAGGACAAACAATTGCTGATTTATAGACTGATTTGTGTTAAAGCGCCCCCTATGGGCTGATTTGCATGAAACTGTCAAGGTACGTTCCTGGTACTTAAATGGACATATTCTGCAAGTTCTGTGATGATTGACCCAATGGTTGTTGAATTTTGTCCATTTATATGCTAAGCCACGCCCCAGCTGAAGTTCATTGGTCAATATCTTAGAAATGAAATGAGATTTCAACAAGCTTTCGGCAATCTTTGATAAGCTTGGTCCACTGATGATCCATAGCAAATTTCGAAGGAATCGGACCTACGGCCTAGGAGGAGATGTCAAAAATGTGTTTTTCAAAAAATTCAAAATTCCGGAAAATCCAATACGGCGGATCTTAGAGGTCCTTATGGGAAAGTTGTAGAGATTGGGCCATGGAATGTCTGTACCAAGTTTCGTGTCAATCGGACTTACAGCGTAGTAGTTATGACCTATAAAGTGAAAACCTGTTTTTCTTGAATTATAGCGCCACCATCAGGCCGATTGAGATAAAAATGCCTTGGTCAGCATCTACACACAACTTCCAGCCAATGTGCAAAATTTCAGGTCTCTACCATTTACCATCTCACGGGAATTTGCAAAAACATTTCTGAAGAAAAAAAGAAATAATAATAATTAAAGCTGCAAGCAGCATTGAAAGGGCCCTCGCACCCCTCGTGCACGTTGGGAGTGGTGGCGAGATGTTGACGGGTGCAGGTGTGCATTCACATCCATTGGACACTGCTAGACTGTACAATGTGTTTTCCTGAGTGGAGTGCGAACACCATTCCTGAAATCAATAGGTGGAGTACGTTACAGTATGATGGCTGTTTACGAAAAAAAAATGGAAATTTTAATTCAGAATAATGGACTTCCTGTTGGGTTCGCGTCATGGCAATTCATAATTTTTTTACAAGTCTTGGCATGTTTCATGTCTCCACCAAAGTTTGTTTATGTAGGTGAACTGAACCATGAGAACTGTTTTGTTGAAATTTTCTAGAGGCACTACGATGCCATTATGACATTCCTGCATGCCAAACCTATACCATAGTAATTGTAATACCAGGCTCCACGGGTGTGTTGATTCTTGTAAGTTTTCAAGCATGCTGAGACCCTCAATAGGGTTATTCTTTTGAAAAAATTATTAGGGGGCGCTACAGAGCCATTGTGCCATATTATGTGCCAATTGGGATATCAAATTGAAGATTATAAGACACTGACAATTTGTGCAAAGTTTCGCAAGTTTTAGAATATTCGATGGTCTTAAAACGTGTTTTCGTAAAATTTGGAAAAACACAGGAAATGGCTCATAGCTCATTTCCTGTTTGGCCGAAAAATTTCAAAAAAATTACCATAACCCTGCATGACAAATATAATGATCATAACAAATATCATGAACATTCATGCACTTTTATCCTAACATGGCAGTGGCTAGTGGGCGCTGTGGAGCCAACTGGCCACTCCTGATCTAATATCAGCATATGTGTATACTTGAGAGGACACTTTTATCAAGCTTGTAAAGTTTCAGGCAAATCTCACATAGTATGTGGGAGTAAAACCAACTTCTTGTTTCATGGCGGAACATCGAAATTCGTTGCGACGCCACGGATACATCGTTCGATGAATCCAAAAACGCCTCGCAATTTAACATCGGCAAGGTCTTTAGATATCATTGGCCAAATTTTAATTTGATCAGATAAAATCTCTAGGAGGAGTTCGTTAAAGTACGATGCCTGTGAATGGCGAAAAATCAAAAAAAGTTGCAATTTCAATTAAAAATGGCGGACTTCCTGTTGAGTCTAGGTCACGGCACCAAGAGACTTTTTTTTTAGGTTTCGGCATAATCCACATGTCCCCCGAATTTCGTACATGTAGGTGAAACGGACCCCGAGGGCTGCTTCGTTAAAATTTTCTAGGGGGCGCTATAATGCTATTTTGCCACACCCATGCGTGATCCCAATATCCTTGTGAAAGGAATGACCGGCTTAATATGTGTGCAAAATTTCCTGAGTATTCAAGCATGTTTAGACAATCAAAAGGGAAATTGTTTTAAAAAAATGATTGGGGGCGCTATAGAGCCATTGTCCCACATTAAGTTCCAATTGGTTTATCAAATTGAAGACCATAAGATTGGTATAATTTCTGCAACATTTTCCAAGTTTTGGAGTATTCTAAGGCCCTCAATCATGTGTTTATGAAATTTGGATAAACGCAGGAAATGGCTCATAGCTCACTTCCTGTTTGGCCAAAAAATTGCAAAAAAATTACCATAACCCTGCATGACAAATTCAATGATCACACCAAATTTCATGAACATTCAAGCACTTTTATCTTTACATGGCCGTGGCTAGTGGGCGCTGTGCAGCCACCTGGCCACTCCCGATCTAATATCAGCATATATTTATACTTGGGAGGACACTTTTATCAAGCTTCTAAAGTTTCAGGCAAATCTCACATAGTATGTGGGAGTAAAACCGACTTCCTGTCTCATGGCGGAACATCGAAATTTGCCGCAACGCCACGGATACATCGTTAGATGAATCCAAAAAAGCTTCGCAATTCAACATCGGCAAGGTCTTTAGATGTCATACGCCAAATTTTAAGTTGATCGGATAAAATCTCTAGGAGGATTTCGTTAAAGTACGACGCCTGTGAATGGCGAAAAATCAAAAAAAGTTGTGATTTCAATTAAAAATGGCGAACTTCCTGTTCAGTCTAGGTGATGGCACCAAGAGACTTTTTTTTAGTTCTTGGCATAATCCAAGTGGACACCGAATTTCGTACATGTAGGTTAAACGGGCTGCGAGGGCTGCTTCTTTGAAATTTTCTAGGGGGCGCTTTAATGCCATTTTGCCAGGCCCATCTGGAAACCCTATATGATAGTATAACCTATCACCGGCTCAATAAGTTGGCGAAATTTCGTGATTTTTCGAGCATGCTGAAGCACTCAAAAATGCAATTATGTATTAGGGGCGCTATAGAGCCACCATGTCAAACCCAGTGACAATTGGGATTTCAAATCGAAAAACTTCATATTTTCAACCTCTCAGCAAAGTTTGGCGAGTTTTCGAGTATGCTAAGACCCTCAAAAATGTCTTCGTAAATTCTGGAAAAACGCAGGAAATGGCTCATAGCTCACTTCCTGTGTGGTAAAAAAATTTCAAAAAAATTGACAAAAAACTTCACAATGACTACTATGGCCATATTGAATTTTGTGAGAATCCGAGCAATTGCGTTCCAAAATGGCTGCGTGTTTGGTGGCGCTACAGAGCCACCGGGGCATGTCCAAGCACAAAAATAACAATACTTTGTCATTTTCACCACGACTGACGTCTGCAAATTTTTGTGAGTTTTCGTGCATGGCAAAGCCCTCAAAAACGCGTTCTCGCAGCAGAATAATAATAATAATAATAAGAAGAAGAATAATAATAAAAATCCCATCAAAAACAATAGGTTCCTCGCACCTTCGGTGCCAGGACCCGTTCGGCCCTGGCACTGGTGGGTGCTCGGGCCTAAATATAGCCATAGCGGCAATTCCGGGTTCAAGCCACGAAAAGACCATTAGTAGTTGAAAGCTTTAACAGCTTAATTAACAAGTGTTGCCACTAAACATGGCCATGTCCCCCGCCAGGTGACAGAAATCGACTGGGGCCGGCTTATCACAAAATTACACATTGAAGCCAAAGATGAATTCAATCGGTCAAAGCGTTCTCGAGATTTTGCGTTCAGAACAGACCGGACGTGATGGACGGACGGCCGGACGGATGGAGCTGAATACTATGTCCCCGCCCTAATACACCTTGACATCAAAGATGAATGGAATCGGGTCGAACCGTTCTCGAGATATCACGTTTACAAACAAACGGGACAGGACGGACGGACAGACGGCCGGGCAGATGGATGGAGCTGAATACTATGTCCCCGCCGCTAATACACCTTGACACCAAAGATGAATGGAATTGGTCAAACCGTTCTTGAGATATCATGTTGACAAGGAATTTGTAAGTGGTCAAATGATCGTAATGACCTTGAGAATAATGCCAAGGTCACGCAAATCTACTGGGGTCGGCGTATCACACAAATATACCTTAACACCAAAGATGAATGGAATCGGTCAAATCGTTCTTGAGATATCATCGATTCAGAACAAAGGGGACATGACGGACGGCGGACGGAGCTGAATACAATGTCCCCTGCTCCGCTTCGCTATCGTGGTGGCAGGGGACAAAAACCACTTTAAGAGTGTGTTGCAGGTTTTTATGTGGACCTATTTTGCCAGTGTAATGATTGGACTAACAACTAATGATGCATAGTCTGATTCGTGTTATGTTAGGCTATTTTGTGCATTTATGGCACCCACTACTGGTCAATTTGATTGAAACTTTCAGGCTATATTTCAGGTTCTTATGTGGACATATCCTGTGAGTTTTGGAATGATTGGAAAAACTATTTATGATTTATAGTCTGATTTGTGTTATACCACGCTGCTTTGTTTTGCATTTATAGCGCCCCCCAATAGGACAATTTGAATGAAATTTTCTGGGTATGTTTCAAGTACTTATTTAAATATATCCTGTGAGTTTTATGGTTATAGGACAAACAACTGCTGATTTATAGTTTGATTTGTGTTATACCATGCTGCTTTGTTTTGCATTTATAGCGCCCCCTATCAGTCAATTTGAATGAAATTTTCTGGGTATGTTTCAGGTACTTATTTGAATATATCCTGTGAGTTTTATGGTTATAGGACAAACAATTGCTGATTTATAGTTTGATTTGTGTTATACCATGCTGCTTTGTTTTGCATTTATAGCGCGCCCCCTATCAATCAATTTGAATGAAATTTTCTGGGTATGTTTCAAGTACTTATATGAATATATCCTGTGAGTTTTATGGCTATAGGACAAACAATTGCTGATTTATAGTCGGATTTTGTGTTATACCATGCTGCTTTGTTTTGCAGTTATAGCGCCCCCTGTCAATCAATTAAAAAGTCAATTTAAATGAAATATGAATCATCCCCAGTATGTTTCCTATGATTTATATGAATATATACAGTTTTATATGGATCATCAGAAAAACAAATTTGCATTGGGCCAATCATCAGTCGGATTTGAATATAAATCATCAGTGGACCTGCTTTATTTGACTGAAATCTCATTTCATTTCCAAGATATTGACCAATGAACTTCAGCAGGGGTGTCCTTAGCACATAAATGGACAAAATTCAAACCATTGGGCCAATCATCACAGAACTTGCAGAATATGTCCATATAAGTGCCAGGAACATACCTTGACAGTTTCATGTAAATTGTCCCATAGGGGGCGCAAAAACACAAATCAGACGATAAATCAGCAATTGTTTGTCCTATAGCCATAAAACTCACAGGATATATTCATATAAGTACCTGAAACATACCCAGGAAAATTTCATTCAAATTGACTGATAGGGGGCGCTATAACTGCAAAACAAACAGCATGGTATAACACAAATCAGACTATAAATCAGCAATAGTTTGTCCTATAGCCATAAAACTCACAGGATATATTTATATTAATACCTGAAATATACCCAGAAAATTTCATTCAAATTGACTGATATGGGGCGCTATAAATGCAAAACAAAGCAGCATGGTATAACACAAATCAAACTATAAATCAGCAGTTGTTTGTCCTATAGCCAAAGAACTCACAGGATATATTCATATAAGTACCTGAAACATACCCTGAAAATTTCATTCAAATTGTCCGATAGGGGGCGATATAAATGCAAAACAATGCAACGTGGTATAACACAAATCAGACTGTAAATCATAAATAGTTTTTCCAATCGTGACAAAACTTGCAGGATATGTCCACATAAGAACCTGAAACATAGCCTGAAAGTTTCAATCAAATTGACCAGTAGGGGGTGCCATAAATGCACAAAATAGCCTAACATAACACAAATCAGACTATACATCATAAGTTGTTGGTCCAATCATTACACTGGCAAAATAGGTCCACATAAATACCTGCAACACACTCTTAAAGTGGTTTTTGTCCCCTGCCGCCATGATAGCGAGCGGAGCGGGGGACATAGTATTCAGCTCCGTCCGGCCGTCCGTCATGTCCCGTTTGTTCTGAACGCGATATCTCAAGAACGGTTTGACCGATTCCATTCATCTTTGGTGTTAAGGTATATTAGTGTGATACGCCGACCCTAGTAGATTTCCGTGACCTTGGCATTATTCTTAAGGTCATTACGATCATTTGACCACTTACAAATTCCTTGTCAACATGATATCTCAAGAACAGTTCGACCGATTCCATTCATCTTTAGTGTCAAGGTGTATTGGGGGCGGGGGACATAGTATTCAGCTCCGTCTGTCCGTCCATCCTTCCATCATGTCCCGTTTGTTGTTAACGTGGTATTTCAAGAATGGTTTGACTGATTCCATTCGTCTTTGGTGTCAAGTTGTATTAGGGCGGGGACATAGTATTCAGCAAATCCGTCCGTCCGCCTGTCCGTCTATGTCCCGTTTTGTTGTGAACGCGATATCTCAAGAACGGTTTGACCGATTCCATTCATCTTTGGTGTCAAGGTGTATTAGGGGAGTGATACAATTCAGCTCCATCCGCCTGGCCTTGCCATTGTCTGTTCCGACTATTTGTTACAAATACCTTGTCAACATGATATCTCAAGAACGGTTTGACCGATTCCATTCATCTTTGGTGTCAAGGTGTATTAGGGGCGGGGGATATAGAATTCAGCTCCATCCGTCTGGCCGTCTGTCTGTTCCATCCTGTTTGTTGTGAACGCAGTATCTCAAGAACGGTTTGACCGATTCCATTCATCTTTGGTGTCAAGGTGTATTAGGGCCGGAGGACATAGTATTCAGCTCCATCAGTCCATCCTTCTGGCCATCTGTCCATCACGTCCCGTTTGGCCACTGAATTTCGAGAAAGCTTTGGCAATTCATCTTGGCTTTAATGTAATTTTTAACCCCAGTCAACTATCTGGCGGGGAATGGTCTTTAATGGCTGTTGCTTTCAACTACTAATGGTCTTTTCCGAATTGCCGCTTGCGGCTATATTTATTATCATTATTATCCCCGCCAAGGAGATAATGCGATCGAGTCGGTTTATTTATTTATTTATTTGTCCGTCCTTCTGTCTGTCTGTGGACAGGATTTCTCGAAACTACTGGACGGATCTTCATGAAATTTTCACCAGAGGCAGATCTTGGGCCAGGGACGACTCCATTAAAATTTTGTGATGATCCGGATCCGGATCTGGATTCTGGATCCGGATCTGTATTTACAATCTTAGTGGCATATCTTGGAAACTACTGGGACGGATCTTCATGAAATTTTCACCAGAGATAGATCTTGGTCAAGGGACGACTCCATTAAAATTTGTGTCATGATCCAGATCCGGATTTGGATTCTGGATCCGGATCTGTATTTACAATCTCAGTGACATTCCGAAACTAATGAACAGATTTTGATCAAATCAAGGTGGAAAGTGATTTGCTAATCACACCCGAGGGTAATTGTTCAGTCAGGCCACTGATTGCGCTTATCACACCCGGGCGGCCATTGTCCAATCACACGCCAGCGGCGGTGATTATCCAATCACACCACTGATTGCGCCATCATACACCGCAGTGATTGTCCAATCACGGCCTGTGCAGTCACATCGATTTGCGCCAATCACACGATCATCACGCGTGACATCATGGTCACGTGATGATCATGTGATCGCTCTGTACTTTGATGACGGCTTTGGAGAATGGATGCTTCAAACATACAAAAATCCCATTTAAACTTGTCACATGGGTGGTCCTGAAATCTTCCAAAGAGAAAGATCTTGCATTTGTATCAACATCATCCCTTGGCGGAGATCAGAAATCTCGGATTGCTCTTGTTATTATTATTTCTTTTCTTCTTCAGAAATGTTTTCACAAATTCCCGTGAGATGGTAAATGCTAGAGACCTGAAATTTTGCACATTGGTTGGAAGTTGTGCATAAATGCTGACCAAGGCATTTTTAATTCAATCGGCTTGATGGTGGCGCTAAAATTCAAGAAAAACAAGTTTTCACTTTAAAGGTCATAACTCCTATGCTGTTAGTCCGATTTACACGAATCTTGGTAGAGATATTCCTTGGTCTAATCTCTACAACTTTCTCAAGGACCTCCAAGGTCTGCCATATTTGATTTTTGGAAATTTTGAATTTTTTGAAAAACAAATTTTTGACATCTCCTCCTAGGCCGTAGGTCCAATTCCTTCGAAATTTGCTGTGGATCATCAGAGGACCAAGTTTATCAAAGATTGCCTAAAGCTTGTTGAAATCTCATTTTGTTTCCAAGATATTGACCAATGAACTTCAGCAGGGGCGTGGCTTAGCACATAAATGGACAAAATTCAACAACCATTTGGCCAATCATCACAGAACTTGCAGAATATGTCCATATAAGTACAAGGAACATACCTTAACAGTTTCATGCAAATCGGCCCATAGGGGGCGCTTTAACACAAATCAGACTATTAATCAGCAATTGTTTGTCCTATAGCCATAAAACTCACAGGATATATTCATACAAGTACCTGAATCATACCCAGAAAATTTCATTCAAATTGTTTGATAGGGGGCGCTATAACTGCAAAACAAAGCAGCATGGTATGACACAAATCAGACTATAAATCAGCAATTGTTTGTCCTATAGCCATAAACCTTACAGGATATATTCATATAAGTACCTGAAACATACCCAGAAAATTTCATTCAAATTGACTGATAGGGGGCGCTATAAATGCAAAACAAAGCAGTGTGGTATAACACAAATCAGACTATAAATCAGCAATTGTTTGTCCTATAGCCATAAACCTCACAGGATATATTCATATAAGTACTTGAAACATACCCAGAAAATTTTATTCAAATTGACTAATGGGGGGCGCTGTAAATGCAAAACAAAGCAACGTGGTATAACACAAATCAGACTATAAATCTTAAAGAGTTTTCCCAATCATTACAAAACTCACAGGATATGTCCACATAAAAACCTGAAACATAGCCTGAACGTTTCAATCAAATCGACCAGTAGGGGGCACCATAAATGCACAAAATAGCCTAACATAACACAAATCAGACTATACATCATAAGTTGTTGGTCCAATCATTACACTGGAAAAATAGGTCCACATAAATACCTGCAACATACTCTTAAAGTGGTTTTTGTCCCCCGCCGCCACGATAGCGGGGGACAAAGTATTCAGCTCCGTCCGGCCGTCCGTCATGTCCCGTTTCTTCTGAACGCGATATCTCAAGAACGGTTTGACCGATTCCATTTATCTTTGGTGTTATGGTATATTGGTATGATATGCCGATCCCAGTAGATTTACGTGACCTTGCCAGTATTCTCAAGGTCATTACGACTATTTGACCGGTTACAAATACCTTGTCGACATGATATCTCAAGAACGGTTTGACCGATTCCATTCATCTTTGGTGTCAAGGTGTATTAGGGGAGTGCTTACAGCCCACTCCATTTACGTGACCTTGCCATTATTCTCAAGGTCATTACGACCATTTGACCACTTACAAATCCCTTTTCAACATGATATCTCAAGAACGGTTCGACCCATTCCATTCGTCTTTGGTGTCAAGGTGTATTAGGGTCAGGGGACATAGTAGTCAGCTCCGTCCGTCCGTCCATCCGTTCGTCATCTCCCGTTTCTTGTGAACGTGATATCTCAAGAACAGTTTGCCCGATTCCTTTCGTCTTTGGTGTCAAGGTGTATTAGGGGCGGATTACATGGTATTCCGCTCCATCCGTCCGTCCATCTGTCCGTCATGTCCCGTTTGTTGTGAACGTGATATCTCAAGAACGGTTTGACGGATTCCATTCGTCTTTGGTGTCAAGGTGTATTAGGGGAGTGCTCACAGCCCACTCCATTTACGTGACCTTGCCGTTATTCTCAAGGTCATTACGACTATTTGACCACTTACAAATACCTTGTCAACATGATATCTCAAGAACGGTGTGACCGATTCCATTCATCTTTGGTGTCAAGGTGTATTAGGGGCGGGGGCTATAGAATTCAGCTCCATCCGTCCGGCCGTCCTTCCGTCCTATTCCGTTTGTTGTGAACGCGATATCTCAAGAACGGTTTGACCGATTCCATTCATCTTTGGGGTCGAGGCGTATTAGGGCCGGGGGACATAGTATTCAGCTCCGTCAGTCCATCCGTCCGTC
Source organism: Gymnothorax javanicus (assembly GCA_029692085.1). Classification (NCBI taxonomy): domain Eukaryota; kingdom Metazoa; phylum Chordata; class Actinopteri; order Anguilliformes; family Muraenidae; genus Gymnothorax; species Gymnothorax javanicus. The sequence continues at coordinate 1,707,170 of CM056210.1, forward strand.
CGACCGCCCGTCACATCCCGTTTGTTGTGAACACGAAATCTCGAGAACGCTTTGGCCGATTTTATTCATCTTTGGCTTCAATGTGTAATTTTGTGATACGCCGACCCCAGTCGATTTCCGTCACCTGGCAGGGGGCATGGCCATGTTACTGGCAACACTTGTTAATTAAGCTGTTAAAGCTTTCAACTACTAATGGTCTTTCTTGGCTTGAACCCCGGAATTGCCACTTGCGGCTATATTTTGTGTTTGCTTTCCCATGAGAAGGGTAGTAGCCACATTAACTTCACTGTTCAAATCAAAATCGGGTCAGTGTTTTAGCCCAGCTAGAAAATCAATCTTGTAAAAAAGCTTCCCATCACTCTTAGTCATGTGCTGTGGATGGAAGGGGGGCACAAATATATTTTACTGTAAAACAAGTTTTACAGAATTCCCTCTTATACTGTAGAACAAATTTCACAGAATACATTGTTTTTGTGGCATCATGGGCTATCCAGAGGAATTGAACTTTCCATTTTGCTTGTTAGCATGTTTGTCCTCTGTTTTTGAATCACTGAATCTTTTTGATCACTGATGCTTCTGTTTGTATGTTCAGTGCTCATAGCTAGCTATATGGCACTGGTGGGGCTTTCACAACTGTCAGCAGCACTGTTCAGCTTTGTATTAATTGGTTATGTTTGTTATTGCCCGCATACAGTAAAAACGGCCTGCCAATATATCTTGTTTTGGCTGACCTGTATTGGCCGAGTTCAGCATGTGCACAAGTAACCATTGGCAACTGTGGCATTCGCTTTCTTCAGAGAAGCAGATGACAGTCGCGGACCTAGCCTATAGCTCTTTAATGAGTCTTGAAGTCGCGTACTTCAGAAGTCATAGTCATAATATTGTCACGATAGCACACATACTTAACCAAATAATAAAAATATTATAAATTGCTTATTTTCGCATTGCCTTGGTATTGGCCTTTCGGTCGCGGTAACTGTGGCATTCGCTCTCTTCAAAGAAGCAGACGACAGTCGCGGACCTAGCATTTAGCTCTTTAATGAGTCTTGAAGTCGCGTACTTCAGAAGTCATAGTCATAATATTGTCATGATAGCACAACATACGTAACCAATTAATAAAAATATTATAAATTGCTTATTTTCGCATTGCCTTGGTATTGGCCTTTGGGTTGCGGTATTAGCAATAATGGAAACCCTCAGGCCAATACTAAGGCAATATGGAAATGAGCAATTAATAACATATATTAAATGACAAATTAGTAGATTTTCACACTTTTTTTGCTGTCAAGCAATGCTTGCTAATAAATGAGTTGCCAGCGGCTAAGCTTTTCCAGCAATTTTTACCCCCAGCCGACTTCTGCCAGAGGGGTATTGTCGTCACCTGCGTGTCTGTCTGTCGTCTGTCTGTCGTCTGTCGTCCGTCCATGACTTTGTCTGGGCCAGTACTCAGCATCTAATGATCGCAGCTTCACCAAATTTGGTATGGTAACTCAATATGACCCATAGATGTGCAACGTCAGGTTTTTTGCTGGATTTGACCTTTGACCTTAGCGCTGTGACCTTGACCCTGGAAATCTTGTCCGGGTCAGTACTCGGCAACTGATGATCGCAGCTCCACCAAATTTGGTATGGTAACTTACTATGACCCATAGATGTGCAGTCAGGTTTTTGGCTGGATTTGATCTTTTACCTTAGTGCTGTGACCTTGACCCTGGAAATCTTCTCCGGGTCAGTACTCGGCAACTAATGATTGCAGCTTCACCAAATTTGGTATGGTAACTCACTATGACCCATAGATGTGCAACGTCAGGTTTTCTGCTGGATTTGACCTTTGACCATGGCCGAGGGGTATTCAGCAATGCGTTATGTTTGAACTTCTAGGAGGTGAAATGGCCATTCCCAACACTATCGCTATGAAACCGCACGTGCAGTTCAATTGGTCCCAAAATGGCCTCCAAAATTAAGTTGTTGCAGCCCTCTTAATATCAGGCTCTGGATAGGCAGCGCCCTAGGGCTCTCTATTGGCCAGCTGCTACGAGATACGAGATTACAAAGCATAGATATGAAACTGGCGAATGAAATGTGCTAGAACTTATTCTCAAATTTTACAAAAAACATATTGTAATGAATAAAAAGGAATACACGCACATTCAAAATCAAGGGGAGCAGGTGCTGAGTCAAAAAAGAGAGTGAATATAATTACAAATAAATGACTCGCACACTGCAGGGCTCCAATATCCACTATTTATTACACCAAAAACGTGACGTTTCGAGCACTACAGGTAGTCTGTTGAAGAACTATGTGATTAGTGATTAGTTTACGGTACACCAATGATTTTAAACTTCTGACAAGCGCCCACCCACCAGGAAGTAAACACTCGTTAATGACGACTGTCCAGACTCCGTGTACGAAGCAAAGCGAAGTAGCAGAGTCTGGTTTTACCAGGCTACCTCTACTTGGCCAAGCATTGAATTTTGCCTATGCTGCCTTTTTGGGAGTATGTTCGGCTGTCGTCTGACTGTATTTGTCTTGTATAATGAGGAGTTTTTTTATTAATGGGAATGTGTCCAACTGGATCCATTCAGGCTGTTTTCTCCTCTCGCTACTGATTGTCTTTAGAACTCGTGGACTGACTATTGACTCTACTCCACCATGCTGTCTTAACTGAAAGAGTTGAGATGTCAGTGTCAGTTCTGTTTTCACTCACTAGGTGCTTTTGATAAATAGGCTGTATTATAGGCCTTGAATAAGTATCAGGTACTGAGCATTTGTGTGTTAACCAGTCTTGTAGTATAGTAGCTGTGCCCGTCTGCTCTCTGCTGAATTTAAGAGGTGATTTGCTCAGCATTGTTTCAGGGAAAATGTGATATTCCCAGTGGACTTTGAAGGGGTAAAGATGTACCCACAACATTCTGCCTTTCCAATTGAGAAAAGCAAAGATAATAGAGAGGCCTATTTATCTATCAAGTGTCTTCAATGCTTGTTATCTATTAAGTGTTGCCGACATTGATTTTGTATAAAATCAGGGCTCCCTCAGACCTTGGGTCTTCACTTTAGAGAGGCTGTTCTCCTGGGGTTCCATAGATAATGAGAAGATAATTATTGCTTTGAAAATGAGGACATCCCATCATTCTATCAAGAGCTGTGGAGTCTGTAGTCTTATTAAATCTAATTTTAAGCCTGATTGTTCAGTGAGACTTAGGGGAGAGGGGTCACATGTTTGAATTGATGCCCTCGCTCTCAAGAAAATAATCCTTCACTTAAACCCTCTGCGCAGATTTAGATGCCGGTGTCTGTAAATTCCTAAATTTAATTGCTAAATAATTCTGTAATTGAATTTCCAAACGTCTTGCTTCACTGGAATAATTTTCCACAGTCTCTGTGACACAAATACTGAGTTATAAAGCCTAAATAGGCTCATGCACAACAGGAAAAATTGGTATTATGTGTATTTTGCGCAAAGGGGTTAAGCTCTTTTTCACATAGAACTGTGTTCAAAAAGATGTGAACTGTGCAATTTGTTTCTGAGCAGGGCCACAGCTGTCCTGACTCACTGATGGTGTCAGGACACCGACTACTCAGGCGCAGACAGCAGTACGGATCTCAAACTGGTGTTTAATACAGAATCAGTAGACAGCAGGGATGGTCAGACTTGCAGGTGTCAGAGCCCAGTGAGCAGAAATGCCCGACAGATTCAGAATCAGAGGGCATGGTCAGTCAGGAAGAGTTTGGCAACCGAAGAGAAAGAATGCAGCTCAAAATCAGAATCAGTGATCTTCGTGAGAGGCGGCTGCGGGGTCAGAACTGGGAGTACAGGAACAGACTGGCTTAGTCACAGCCTGGGTTTCAGACTGGCTCGGCAACAGGGAGAATAAAAGCAGAGAGGCCCCTCATTTAATGATCAGTTTGGGATGTTGTCCGGAATCTGTCACTTACAGGCCGTAACCAGATGTGGCGCCTTGAGCTACCATCGCCACTGCGGGCTGCCCTAAGCGGGTCGGTCAGTGACAGTGCCTGTGTTCCATTCTCGGATAGATAGCCAACTGATTGTTGAACGGTGACAGTGCAAATGACGCACCACCTCTCGGCAGCTGAGATCTGCCCGTAACATGCCAAAGGCTCTTTTTCTCTCTCCTGTGTCACAAACCGTTGCATTTTCTTGATACAGTAGCATTTTTTTTTTTTTTTTTTTGGCTTTATGTAGGCTATCGACCACACCAAAAAAGAACAAGTCAAGTGTCATTGTATACATCACGAACAGCTCAATGTTAGTTATTACTGAAGTGCTTGGGCGTGCACGCAAAAAAAGGCCAGGAATACAATACCACGCTTTTCTTTATTTCCTCTTGTACCTCACTGGAAAAGCAATAAAAATCAATCGATTCTTCAATTTGCCATAAATACAGTACATACCTCACCATTGTGTTTTTAGTGGCGCTAAGTTTATGTTAATAAAATTAATGTTTAATACAGTTTTGTCTAAACACAACAAAATTGTTTTCATATTCACTGAGAAATGGAGCAAAGTTAATTTTCAAAGGGGGTGTATTCATTTATGTACAACCCCAATTCCAAAAAAGGTTAGGATGCTGTGTAAATTGTGAATAAAAACAGAATGCTGCCATCAAATTCAACATGAGCTAATATTTATCGTGAAATGGTGACATGTTTGACTTTCAACATCTGACATGTTTATGTTCTATTGTGAATAAAATGTGTTTATGAGATTTGCAAATCATTGCATTATTTTTATTTACAAATTTACACAGCATTCTAACTTTTTTGGAATTGGGGTTGTATGTATCATCAGGCCTCGAACTACAGGTGATAAGGGGCACGGCAAAAGTTGCTGTGGTCCATGCTGAAAATAAAAGGGCACTACGGCAAATGTGCCTCCATATAACAGGCACCACAGCAAAGTCTGCTGCTATCTTGGGTGGCACAGCAGCAAATCCACCATGGGGCTTTAGGTCAGTGGTTCCCAAAGTCGGTCCTGGGGACCCACTGCGTATGTCGGTTTTTGCTCCAACCACAATTACGATCCCAGAGTTTTAACAAGCTGTTCATTTTTTAATTAGCAGTTGCTTGTCAGATACGAGGGACATTTTACCCCCTTAAACCACATTATGACAGAAATAGCTACGCATTCCATGAAATTTCAAAGCCCAACATTCATATTTTTTTATTTTGATGTATTCCACGAAGCACAACAATCAAAAAGGTGGCAGTATGTTTCATGTGATCAAATGCAAGACTGCAATCAGTCAGTAATCTGGTGATTAGGGTTCTGAATGCAGGTGCTCAGGTTCTTTCCTGAAACCAATCAAGTGACATTTAACAGGTTTGACTCATCGTTTGCTTTGTCTTTGAATTCTTAATTGCCTAATAATTGTTAGCTTTAATGACCTTGGGTCCACAATTTTATCTACTAGAAGCCCATTTATAGATTCATGTCATCAGTTGCAAATTTCCATTTTTTTTATGTTAGAGAAGTAATTTCCAATTTAGCACACTATGAAATGATTTTCATCATGGCCATTTTTGACATGTGGTTTAAAAGGATAAATAATCAGCGTGAACAAGAATAGTGCAATCAAGAGCAATGAGCAACTCATTAGCATTCTAAGATTGGAGCTGTGGTTGACACAAAAACCTGCGTACACAGTGGGTCCCCAGGACCGAGTTTGGGAACCACTGCTTTAGGTCATCACTTTAGCTAATAAAAAGCAAAGGTCCGTAGTCTCAGATGTTCCTCACATGAAGTGACCAATCAGCGTGCACTATGCAAATCAAAACCATTCTTTAAAGAAAATGTTTCCCGTATTTTTCCCCGCTTGCCGTCTTGGAAATTGGCTCAGTATTGCACTGGGACATCGTTTGGGTATTGCTATAATGCAAGTACAAGCAAAGGACATTCCAATCAATCGCCGGGTCATTGAAAAAATAATCATATTTAGCCATTTTGTCCATCTTCTGCCACCCGCGAAATTCGGACTTTCTCCTGTCATTCCAACACTCACACTGACAACAGCGCTAGATACTGGCTATTAAGACCACTTCTCAAGCTTTATCAACACACAGCACGCAACCTAAGAGAATTTCAGTACCTCCATAACTTGCCACACTTTGCGGCTGCCGACTGTAATTCGGCATTTTTTTTCTTTTTTTGTTCCTTTCACCTGTCGGCATCGTGATCGGAGTTAAAAATAGAGGAGATACATAAATTATTCAAGAATAATTCTGCGCCCACGATCGCAAGAAAAGGGCGAAAAAGACAGCTGTAAAAACCAGTGGCGGGTCGTCGGCCGTAACAAAGGGAAGCCAAAACCTCGCCCTTCAAAGCTTAATGACTTAAACCTTTCGCAGTTTATTTTTCTTGATCAGCAGTTGCTCATCCGAACTGTTAGAAGAACAGTCAATTGAGTCAAATTTATTTTCTATAGCAATGTTATACATTGCACCACGAAATTATGAGTGGTTTTCTTTCACACATAAATTACGACATAAATTACCATAGACCTACGTCTTTATAAATTCCGCGCTCAAGAAGCTCATGCAACGGCATAGATTCGCAAATTGATCAGTGAGGCTCATGGAGCAATAAGCTGTGCAACATCGCATTCTTTACTTCCATATTAAGATTGTAGCTAGAAAACGGATCGTCGTGGCTTCTTGCGAAAGAAGCCTCGCAAACTAATTTATAAAGACGTATGTATAATTTGCGTCAAGTAAGAACGGGAAATGCTGTGTGATTTATTTATTTTGGGTAGGTGTTTTGGCCGAGGGGCACTTGCGGCAATACGGGGAAAGGGCACGGCATTCTACTGCCGTGAACTGGGGCTTTTATAGGTGGGCAGCACGGCAAACAGGTCGTCGTGAAATTCGAAATCTGTTCATGATTTAACTGTACATCCTGATTTAAGATTTTGAGCTCGTGGCTCACTTCTAAGCAGGAGCCAGAAGAAAACAATCCAAAATAAAACCGAATTGCTTGGATTTGTTTGTGGATTATTCTTAGTACCCTACTCTGACAGCTTTGTTTGAATAAGGAGGCAGAATAGCATTTTTATCCATGTAATTATAGTTTTATAGTGCCAGAAAATGTCACTACGATGATGTGTTATGCCCAAACTCAAACACATTGCCCCCCCCCAACCCCCACATTACAGACCAGTTACGGATTAGTTGGCAGATTTGCTTTGATATTCTGATCTAGCACAAGTCCTGCAGCTGACATCAGGACAGAGAGACAGATGATATCAGCCTCATTGCTATGCCTGTGCTTGTCAATTAGCTGATGGAGAAGCAGTGAGTGAGACAGGGGGGGAAGGAAGAGAAATGACTGGGGGAGTGAGGAGATGAGGCAGCGCATGAGTCACACTGCCCCGAGAGATTTCAACTGCAGGGCCCGATCTGCCACTGACCCAAAAGGCAGCCCCCATTAAAAAATAAATAAATAATGAAGTAAAAATAATAGTAATCAATAAAAACAAGAAAAGGAAAAGCGAAAACAATTACAAAAAGTAAAAATGAAATGTAAAAAAAAAAAAAAAAGATAATTGTGAAAAATGAATCAAATCAACCCACATTACAACAGTGAGCAAATTATACAACTCCAGGTTTTATTTAATTTGATTTGCTTTCTGCTTTCACAGTCAATGAATTAATTAGACAACCTTTTTGAAAAAAATATGAAGAGACCATTCTTTATCAGTGTATTTTAGTGTCATAGTGGCCGGTACGTCCCAACCAACAACAGGATGAGTCGAGGTTTTTTTTCTTGCTGGAAAAGGCATATGCTTAGCTGCAGCTAACAGTATGGGCGAGTATTATAAGGCAGCTGCAGTATGGAGCAGTATTATAGGGCAGCTGCAGTATGGGCCAGTATTATAGGGCAGCTGCAGGATAGTGCAGTATTATAGGGCAGCTGCAGTATGGGCCAGAATTATAGGACAGCTGCAGTATGGGCCAGTATTATAGGGCAGCTGCAGTATTAAAGGGCAGCTGCACTATGGGCCAGTATTATAGGGCAGCTGCAGTATGGAGCAGTATTAAAGGGCAGCTGCACTATGGGCCAGTATTATAGGGCAGCTGCAGTATGGGCCAGTATTATAGAGCAGCTGCAGTATGGAGCAGTATTAAAGGGCAGCTGCAGTATGGAGCAGTGTTATAGGGCAACGGCAGTATGGAGCAGTATTATAGGGCAGCTGCAGCATGGAGCAGTATTATAGGGCAGCTGCAGTATGGAGCAGTATTATATGGCAGCTGCAGTATGGAGCAGTATTATATGGCAGCTGCAGTATGGAGCAGTATTATGTGGCAGCTGCAGTATGGAGCAGTATTATAAGGCAGCTGCAGTGTGGGTCAGTCTTATTGGCCAGCTACAGTATGGAGCAGTATTATAGGGCAGCTGCAGGATAGAGCAGTATTATTGGGCAACTGCAGTATGGGCCAGTATTATAGGGCAGCTGCAGTATGGGCCAGTATTATAGGGCAAATGCAGTATGGAGCAGTATTATAGGGCAGCTGCAGTATGGGCCAGTATTATAGGGCAGCTGCAGTATGGGCCAGTATTATAAGGCAGCTGCAGTGTGGAGCAGTATTATAAGGTATCTGCAGTATGGGGGCAGCTGCAATATAAAAGGGCAGCTGCATATAGGGCAATGGGCCAGTATTATAGGGCAGCTGCAGTATGGAGAAGTATTATAGGGCAGCTGCAGTATGGGCCAGTATTATAGGGCAGCTGCAGTATGGGCCAGTATTATAGGGCAGCTGCATTAGTATTAGGGCAGCTGCTGTATGGGCCAGTATTATGGGGCAGCTGCAGTATGGGCCAGTATTATAGGGCAGCTGCAGAATGGAGCAATGCTTATAAGGCAGCTGCAGTATGGGCCAGTATTAAAGGCAGCTGCAGTATAGAGCAGAATTATGGGGCAGCTGCAGTATGGGCCAGTATTATAGGGCAGCTGCAGAATGGAGCAGTATTAGGGCATAAGGCAGATGCAGTATGGGCTGCAGTATTACAGGGCAGCTGCAGTATAGAACCAGTATTATGGGGCAGCTGCAGTATGGAGCAGTATTATGAGGCAGCTGCAGAATGGAGCAGCATTATAGGGCAGCTGCAGTATGGGGAGCAGTATTATAGGGCAGCTGCAGTATGGGCCAGTATAATAGGGCAGCTGCACTATAAATAGCATTATGGGGCAGCTATTATATAGGGCAGCTGCAGAATGGAGCAGTATTATGAGGCAGCTGCAGTATGGAGCTAAAATATTATAGGGCAGCTGCAGTATGGGCCAGTATTATAGGGCAGCTGCAGTATGGAGCAGTATTATAGGCAGCTGCAGTATGGGCCAGTATTATAGGGCAGCTGCAGTATGGAGCAGTATTATAGGGCAGCTGCAGTATGGGCCAGTATTAGGGGCATGAAGCTGCAGTATCGGCCAGTGCATTATAAGGCAGTATTATGCTGTATATGGAGCAGTATTATGAGGGCAGCTGCAGTATGGGCCAGTATTAAAGGGCAGCTGCAGTATGGAGCAGTATTGGAGCAGTATTAGGGCAGCTGCAGTATGGTATATAGCAGCAGTATTATAGGGCAGCTGCAGAATGGAGCAGCACTATAGGGCAGCTGCAGTATGGAGCAGTATTATAGGGCAGCTGCAGTATGGGCCAGTATATAGGGCAGCTGCATTATGGACAGTATTATAGGGCAGCTGCAGTATGTAGCAGGGCATTATAGAGGCAGCTAGGGCAGTATGTTTGGGCAGTATTATAGGGCAGCTGCAGTATGGGCCAGTATTATAGGGCAGCTGCAGTATGGAGCAATATTATAGGGCAGCTGCAGTATGGAGCAGCACTATAGGGCAGCTGCAGTATAGAGCAGTAATATAGGGCAGCTGCAGTATGGGCCAGTATTATACGGCAGCTGCAGTGTGGAGCAGTATTATAAAGCAACTGCAATATTATAGGGCAGCTGCAGTATGGAGCAGTATTATAGGCAGCTGCAGTATGGAGAGCAGTAATATGGGGCAGCTGCTGTATGGAGCAGTATTATAGGGCAGCTGCAGTATGGGCAGTATTATAGGGCAGCTGCAGTATGGAGCAGCACTATAAGGCAGCTGCAGTATGGGCCAGTATTATAGGGCAGCAGATGCAGTGTGGAGCAGTATTATAGGGCAGCTGCAGTAGGGCCAGTATTATAGGGCAGCTGCAGTGTATGGGCCAGTATTAAGGGCAGCCGCAGAATGGGAGCAGTATTATAAGGCAGCTGCAGTATATGGCAGATGCAGTATTATAGGGCAGCTGCAGTATGGGCCAGTATTATAAGGCAGCTGCAGTATGGAGCAGTATTATAGGGCAGCTGCAGTATGGGCCAGTATTATAGGGCAGCTGCAGTATGGGGCAGTATTATAGGGCAGCTGCAGTATGGGCCAGTATTAAAAGGCAGCTGCAGTATGGAGCAGTATTATAGGGCAGCTGCAGTATGGGCCAGTATTATGGGGGGCAGAATGGGCAGTATTATGGGGCAGCTGCAGTATTATAAAAGGCAGATGCAGTGTGGAGCAGTATTATAGGGCAGCTGCAGTATGGGCCAGTATAATAGGGCAGCTGCACTATGGGCCAGTATTATAGGGCAGCGGCAGAATGGAGCAGTATTATGAGGCAGCTGCAGTATGGAGCAGTATTATAGGGCAGCTGCAGTATGGGCCAGTATAATAGGGCAGCTGCAGTATGGGCCAGGGAGGCTGCTGTATGGCATATTATAGGGCAGCTGCAGTATGGGCCAGTATTATAGGGCAGCTGCAGAATGGAGCAGTATTATAGGGCAGCTGCAGTATGGGCCAGTATTATAGGGCAGCTGCAGTATGGGCCAGTATTATAGGGCAGCTGCAGTATGGAGCAGTATTATAGGGCAGCTGCAGTATGGGCCAGTATTATAAGGCAGCTGCAGTATGGAGCAGTATTATAGGGCAGCTGCAGTATGGGCCAGTATTATAGGGCAGCTGCAGTATGGAGCAGTATTATAGGGCAGCTGCAGTATGGAGCAGTATTATAGGGCAGCTGCAGTATGGGCCAGTATTATAGGGCAGCTGCAGTATGGGCCAGTATTATAGGGCAGCTGCAGTATGGAGCAGTATTATAAGGCAGCTGCAGTATGGAGCAGTATTATGGGGCAGCTGCAGTATGGAGCAGTATTATAGGGCAGCTGCAGTATGGAGCAGTATTATGGGGGCTGCAGTATTATAAGGCAGCTGCTGTATGGAGCAGTATTATAGAGGCAGCTGCAGTATGGGCCAGTGTTAAAGGCAGCTGCAGTATGGAGCAGTATTACAGGGCAGCTGCAGTATGGGCCAGTATTATAGGCAGCTGCAGTATGGAGCAGTATTATAGGGGCAGCTGAGCAGTATGGAGCAGAATTAGAATAGGCAGCTGCAGTATGGAGCAGTATTAGGGGCAGCTGCAGTAATGGAGCAAATTATAAGGCAGCTGCAGTATGGAGTCAGTATTATTGGGCAGCTGCAGTATGGAAGTATTATAGGGCAGCTGCAGTATGGGCAGTATAAGGCAGCTGCATGTGGGCAGTATTATAGGCTGCAGTATGGAGCATTAGGGAGGCAGCTGCAGTATGGGGCCAGTATTATTGGGCAGCTGCAGTATGGGCCAGTATTATAGGGCAGCTGCAGAATGGAGCAGTATTATAGGGGCAGCTGCAGTATGGGCTGCAGTATTATAGGGCAGCTGCAGTATGGAGCAGAATTATAGGGCAGCTGCAGTATGGGCCAGTATTATAAGGGCATCTGCAGAATGGAGCAGTATTATAAGGCAGATGCAGTATGGAGCAGTATTATAGGGCAGCTGCAGTATGGGCCAGTATAATAGGGTAGCTGCACTATGGGCCAGTATTATAGGGCAGCTGCAGTATGGAGCAGTATTATAGGGGCAGCTGCAGTATGGAGCCAGTATTATAGGGCAGCTGCAGTATGGGGCCAGTATTATAGGGCAGCTGCAGTATGGAGGCAGCTGCATTATGGGGCAGTATTATAATAGCAGTATGGAGCAGTGGATGGGCCAGCATTATAGGGCAGCTGCAGTATGGGCCAGTATTATGGGGCAGCTGCAGTATGGAGCAGTATAATAGGGGTATTACTAGCTGCAGAATGGAGCAAGTAGAGGGAGGCAGCTGCAGAAATGGGGCCAGTATTAAAGAAGGGGCTGCAGTATGGGCCAGTATTATAGGGCAGCTGCAGTATGGGCAGTATTATAGGGCAGCTGCAGAATGGAGCAGTATTATGCGGCAGCTGCAGTATGGAGCAGTATTATAGGGCAGCTGCAGTATGGGCCAGTATAATAGGGCAGCTGCATTATGGACCAGTATTATAGGGTAAGCTGCACTATGGAGCAGTATTATAGGGCAGCTGCAGTATGGAGCAGTATAATAGGGCAGCTGCACTATGGGCCAGTATTATAGGGCAGCTGCACTATGGGCCAGTATTATAGGGCAGCTGCAGTATGGAGCAGTATTATAGGGCAGCTGCAGTATGGGCCAGTATTAAGGGGCAGCTGCAGTATGGCCCAGTATTATAGGGCAGCTGCAGTATAGAGCAGTATTATTATAGGGCAGCTGTATAGAAGCAGCATTGGCGAGGCAGCTGCAGTATGGAGCAGTATTAAAGGGCAGCTGCAGTATGGGCCAGTATTATAGGGCAGCTGCATTATGGGCCAATATTATAGGGCAGCTGCAGAATGGAGCAGTATTATAGGCAGCTGCAGTATAGAGCAGTAATATAGGGCAGCTGCAGTATGGAGCAGTATTATGGGGCAGCGGTATTGCTGCATTATGGGCCAGTGTATGGGGCAGCTGCAGTATATGTATAAGGTATGGAGCAGCACTATGGGGGCTGCAGTATGGAGCAGTAATATAGGGCAGCTGCAGTATGGGCCAGTATTATAGGGCAGCTGCAGTATGGAGCAATATTATAGGGCAGCTGCAGTATGGAGCAGCATTATAGGGCAGCTGCAGTATGGAGCAGTAATATAGGGCAGCTGCAGTATGGGCCAGTATTATAGGGCAGCTGCAGTATGGGCCAATATTATAGGGCTGGCTGCAGTATGGAGCAGCATTATAAGGCAGCTGCTGTATGGAGCAGTAATATAGGGCAGCTGCAGTATGGGCCAGTATTATAGGGCAGCTGCAGAATGGAGCAGTATTATAAGGCAGCTGCAGTATGGGCCAGTATTAAAAGGCAGCTGCAGTGTGGAGCAGTATTATAGGGCAGCTGCAGTATGGGGCAGTATTATAGGGCAGCTGCACTATGGGCCAGTATTATAGGGCAGCGGCAGAATGGAGCAGTATTATAAGGCAGCTGCAGTATGGAGCAGTATTATAGGGCAGCTGCAGTATGGGCCAGTATAATAGGGCAGCTGCAGTATCGGCCAGTATTATAAGGCAGCTGCTGTATGGAGCAGTATTATAGGGCAGGTGCAGTATGGGCCAGTATTATAGGGCAGCTGCAGAATGGAGCAGTATTATAAGGCAGCTGCAGTATGGGCCAGTATTAAAAGGCAGCTGCAGTATGGAGCAGTATTATAGGGCAGCTGCATTATGGGCCAGTATTATAGGGCAGCGGCAGAATGGAGCAGTATTATATGGCAGATGCAGTGTGGAGCAGTATTATAGGGCAGCTGCAGTATGGGCCAGTATAATAGGGCAGCTGCACTATGGGCCAGTATTATAGGGCAGCGGCAGAATGGAGCAGTATTATAAGGCAGCTGCAGTATGGAGCAGTATTATAGGGCAGCTGCAGTATGGGCCAGTATAATAGGGCAGCTGCACTATAGGCCAGTATTATAGGGCAGCTGCACTATGGGCCAGTATTATAGGGCAGCTGCAGTATGGAGCAGTATTATAGGGCAGCTGCAGTATGGGCCAGTATTATAGGGCAGCTGCAGTATCGGCCAGTATTATAAGGCAGCTGCTGTATAGAGCAGTATTATGAGGCAGCTGCAGTATGGGCCAGTATTAAAAGGCAGCTGCAGTATGGAGCAGTATTATAGGGCAGCTGCAGTATGGGCCAGTATTATAGGGCAGCTGCAGAATGGGGGGAGCAGTATTATGAGGCAGCTGCAGTATGGAGCAGTATTATAGGGCAGCTGCAGTATGGGCCAGTATAATAGGGCAGCTGCACTATGGGCCAGTATTATAGGGCAGCTGCACTATGTAGCAGTATTATAAGGCAGCTGCAGTATGGAGCAGTATTATAGGGCAGCTGCAGTATGGGCCAGTATTATAGGGCAGCTGCAGTATGGAGCAATATTATAGGGCAGCTGCAGTATGGAGCAGCACTATAGGGCAGCTGCAGTATGGGAGCAGACGGTATTATGGGGGCAGCTGCAGTATGGGCCAGTATTATAGGGCAGCTGCAGTATGGAGCAATATTATAGGGCAGCTGCAGTATGGAGCAGCACTATAGGGCAGCTGCAGTTTAGGCCACTATTATAGGGCAACTGCAGCATGGAGCAGTATTATAGGGCAGCTGCAGTATGGAGCAGTCTTATAGGGCAGCTGCAGTATGGGTAGTATTATGGGGCAGCTGCGGTATGGAGCAGCACTATTATATATGGAGCAGTATTATAGGGCAGCTGCAGTATGGGCCAGTATTATAGGGCAATATGGGCAATATTATAGGGCAGCTGCAGTATGGAGCAGTATTATAGGGCAGCTGCAGTATGGAGCCAGTATTATAGGGCAGCTGCAGTATGGGCCAGTATTATAGGGCAGCTGCAGTATGGAGCAGTATTATAGGGCAGCTGCAGTATGGAGCAGTATTATAGGGCAGCTGCAGTATGGGCCAGTATTACCGGGCAGCTGCAATAAAGGGCAGCTGCAGTATGGAGCAGTATTATGGGGCAGCTGCAGTATGGGAGCAGTATTATAGGGCAGCTGCAGGATGGGCCAGTATTATATGGCAGCTGCAGGATGGGCCAGTATTATGGGGCAGCTGCAGTATGGGCCAGTATTATAGGGCAGCTGCGGTATGGGCCAGTATTATAGGGCAGCTGCAGTATGGAGCAGTATTAAGGGCAGCTGCAGTATGGAGCAGTGTTATGGGGAACGCGGCAGTATGGGCAATATAGGGCAGCTGCAGCGTGAACAGTATTATAGGGCGGCGCTGCGGTAATAGACGGTATTATGTAACGCTGCGGTGTGGAACGGTATTATATGGCGGCTGCGGTAAATGGGCAGTATTGTATGTGGCAGCTGCGGTAATGGGCAATATTATAAGGCAGCTGCAGTGTGGGTCTGATCTTATTGGCGGCGGTATGGAGCAGTATTATAGGGCGGCGCTGCAGGATGAAACAGTATTATTGAACGCTGCAGTACATGGGCCAGTATAGGGCGGCAGTATGGGCCCGGTATTATGGGGCAAATGCAGTATGAACGGTACGGGCAGCTGCAGTATGGGCCAGTATTATAGGGCAGCTGCAGCAGAATGGAGAAGTATAATTATCTGCAGTATGGTAATGGGCACCGTATATTATAGGGGCAGCTGCAGTATGGGCAGTATAATAGGTAGAAGCTGCAGTATGGGCCAGTATTATGGGGCAGCTGCAGAATGGACAGATATTATAGGCAGCTACGGTATGGACCAGTATTATAGGGCACATGCAGTATCGACTAGTATATAAGGCAGCTGCAGTATGGGCTGTATTAAAGGGCAGCTGCGGTATGGGCCAGAATTATAGGGCAGCTGCAGTATGGGCCAGTATTATAGGGCAGCTGCAGAATGGGCCAGTATTATAGGCAGATGCAGTATGGAGCAGTATTATGGGGCAGCTGCTGTATGGGCCAGTATATATGACAGGGTATGGCAGTATTATAAGGCAGATATATATAGGGCAGCAGGGCAGAATGGGAGCAGTATTATGAGCAGCTGCAGTATGGGCCAGTATTATAGGGCAGCTGCAGTGCAGTATGGGCCGGTATTATTGGGCAGCTGCAGGAAGGAGCAGTATTATAAGGTAGCTGCAGTATGGGCCAGTATTAAAAGGCAGCTGCAGTATGGAGCAGTATTTTAGGGCAGCTGGAACAGGCCACTATTATGGGCAACTGCGGCATGGAACGTAATGTTATAGGGGCAGCTGCAGTGGGGCAGTCTTACAGGGCGGCTGCAGTATGGAGCAGTATTATAGGGCAGCTGCGGTATGGGCCAATATTGCCGGGCAAGCTGCAATATGGAGCAGTATTATAGAGGCAGCTGCAGTACATGGGCCCAGTATTATAGGGAACGCTGCAGTAGGGCCCGTCTTATAGGCGGCTGCAGGATAAGACGGTATTAAAGGGGCAGCTGCGGTATGGGCCAGTATTATGAGGCAGCTGCGGTAAACCAATGTTATAGGGCGGCTGCGGTAATGTAGCAGCAGCGATAGTATGGGGCATCTGCGGTATGGAAGTGTTATGGGGCAGCTGCGGTATGGAACCAGTTTGATATGTGGCTGCACGGTATGGGTAGTATTTTAGAGGCAGCAGCTACGGTATGGGGCCGATATTATGGGGTGTCTGCGGTCTGCGGGCGATGATATAGGGCAGCTGCGAGTATGGGCCAGTATTATGGGGTGGCTTTAGTATGGGCCCGTGTTATAGGGCAGCTGCAGTATGGAGCAGTGATAACAGGCGGCGCAGCAGCCAGGGCGGTCTTATAGGCGGCTGCGGTATGGGCAGTGTTTTTAGGGCAGCTGCGGTATGGAGCAGTTTTGAGGCAGCGGTATGGGCCAGTATTTTACGGCGGCTGCAATCGCAGACGACATATATGGCAGCTGTGGTATGGGCCAGTGTTATGGTGCATATACTGATGCAGACGGTATTATAAGGCAGCTGCAGTATGGAGCAGTATTAACAGGCAGCTGCAGTATGGAGCAGTCTTATAGGCAGCTGCAGTATGGAGCAGTATTAGCCATAAACCTCACAGGATATATTCAGGCGGCATTTTGAAAACATACCAGAAAATTTTATTCAAATTGACTAATGGGTATGCTTGTAAAATGCAAAACAAAAGCAACGTGGTATAACACAAATCAGACTATAAATCATAAAGAGTTTTCCCAATCATTACAAAAACTCACAGGATATGTCCACATAAAAAACCTGAAACATAGCCTGAACGTTTCAATCAAATCGACCAGTAAGGGGCACCATAAATGCACAAAAATAGCCTAACGCCAACACAAATCAGACTATACATCATAAGTTGTTGGTCCAATCATTACACTGAAAAAATAGGTCCACATAAATACCTGCAACATACTCTTAAAGTGGTTTTGTCCCCCGCCCGCCACGATAGCGGGGGACAAAGTATTCAGCTCCGTCCGGCCGTCCGTCATGTCCGTTTGTTCTGACGCGATATCTCAAGAACGGTTTGACCGATTCCATTTATCTTTTGGTGTTATGGTATATTGGTGTGATATGCCGATCCCAGTAGATTTACGTGACCTTGCCAGTATTCTCAAGGTCATTACGACTATTTGACCGGTTACAAATACCTTGTCGACATGATATCTCAAGAACGGTTTGACCGATTCCATTCATCTTTGGTGTCAAGGTGTATTAGGGAGTGCTACAGCCCACTCCATTTACGTGACCTTGCCATTATTCTCAAGGTCATTACGACCATTTGACCACTTACAAATCCCTTTTCAACATGATATCTCAAGAACGGTTCGACCCATTCCATTCGTCTTTGGTGTCAAGGTGTATTAGGGGCAGGGGACATAGTAGTCAGCTCGTCCGTCCGTCCATCCGTTCGTCATCTCCGTTTCTTGTGAACGTGATATCTCAAGAACAGTTTGCCCGATTCCTTTTCGTCTTTTGGTGTCAAGGTGTATTAGGGGCGGATTACATGGTATTCCGCTCCATCCGTCCTGGTCCATCTGTCCGTCATGTCCCGCTTTGTTGTGAACGTGATATCTCAAAACGGTTTGACGGATTCCATTAAATCTTTGGTGTCAAGGTGTATTAGGGGAGTGCTCACAGCCCACTCCATTTCGTGACCTTGCCGTTATTCTCAAGGTCATTACGACTATTTGACCATTTTACAAATACCTTGTCAACATGATATCTCAAGAACGGTGTGACCGATTCCATTCATCTTTGGTGTCCAAGGTGTATTAGGGTGGGGCTATAGAATTCAGCTCCATCCGTCCGGCCGTCCTTCCGTCCCTATTCCGTTTGTTGTGAACGCGATATCTCAAGAACGGTTTGACCGATTCCATTCATCTTTGGGGTCAAAGCGCGTATTAGGGCCGGGGACATAGTATTCAGCTCCGCCAGTCCATCCGTCCGTCCGACCGCCCGTCACATCCGTTTTGTTGTGAACACGAAATCTCGAGAACGCTTTGGCGATTTTATTCATCTTTGGCTTCAATGTGTAATTTTGTGATACGCCGACCCCAGTCGATTTCATCACCTGGCAGGGGGCATGGCCATGTTACTGGCAACACTTGTTAATTAAGCTGTTAAAGCTTTCAACTACTAATGGTCTTTTCTTGGCTTGAACCCCGGAATTGCCACTTTCTGGCGGCTATATTTTTTGTGTTTGCTTTCCATGAGAAGGGTAGTAGCCACATTAACTTCACTGTTCAAATCAAAAATGGTCAGTGTTTTTAGCCCAGCTAGAAAATCAATCTTGTAAAAAAGCTTCCCATCACTCTTAGTCATGTGCTGTGGATGGAAGCAAAAAATATATATTTTACTGTAAAACAAGTTTTACAGAATTCCCTCTTATACTGTAGAACAAATTTCACAGAATACATTGTTTTTGTGGCATCATGGGCTATCCAGAGGAATTGAACTTTCCATTTTGCTTGTTAGCATGTTTGTCCTCTGTTTTTGAATCACTGAATCTTTTTGATCACTGATGCTTTGTTTGTATGTTCAGTGCTCATAGCTAGCTATATGGCACTGGTGGGGCTTTCACAACTGTCAGCAGCACTGTTCAGCTTTTGTATTAATTGGTTATGTTTGTTATTGCCCAAGATACAGTAAAAAAACGGCCTGCCAAATATATCTTGTTTTGGCTGACCTGTATTGGCCGAGTTCAGCATGTGCACAAGTAACCATTGGCAACTGTGGCATTCTTTCTTCAGAGAAGCAGATGACAGTCGCGACCTAGCCTATAGCTCTTTAATGAGTCTTGAAGTCAGCGTGCTTCAGAAGTCATAGTCATAATATTGTCACGATAGCACATTACTTAACCAAATAATAAAAATATTATAAATTGCTTATTTTCGCATTGCCTTGGTATTGGCTTTTTCGTCATGTAACTGTGGCATTCGCTCTTCAAAGAAGCAGACGACAGTCGCGGACCTAGCATTTAGCTCTTTAATGAGTCTTGAAGTCGCAGACTTCAGAAGTCATAGTCATAATATTGTCATGATAGCACAACATACGTGAATCATCAATTAATAAAAATATTATAAATTGCTTATTTTGCATTGCCTTGGTATTGGCCTTTGGGCGGTATTAGCAATAATGGAAACCCTCAGGCCAATACTACTAAGGCAATATGAAAAATGAGCAATTAATAACATATATTAAATGACAAATTAGTAGATTTTCACTTTTTTTTTTGCTGTCAAGCAATGCTTGCTAATAAATGAGTTGCCAGCGGCTGCTTTTCCAGCAATTTTTACCCCCAGCCGACTTCTGCCAGAGGGGTATTGTCGTCACCCGCGTGTCGTCTGTCGCCTGTCTGTCGTCTGTCGTCCGGTCCATGACTTTGTCCGGGCCAGTACTCAGCATCTAATGATCGCAGCTTCACCAAATTTGGTATGGTAACTCAATATGACCCATAGATGTGCAACGTCAGGTTTTTTTGCTGGATTTGACCTTTGACCTTAGCGCTGTGACCTTGACCCTGGAAATCTTGTCCGGGTCAGTACTCGGCAACTGATGATCGCAGCTCCACCAAATTTGGTATGGTAACTTACTATGACCCATAGATGTGCAGTCAGGTTTTTGGCTGGATTTGATCTTTTACCTTAGTGCTGTGACCTTGACCCTGGAAATCTTCTCCGGGTCAGTACTCGGCAACTAATGATTGCAGCTTCACCAAATTTGGTATGGTAACTCACTATGACCCATAGATGTGCAACGTCAGGTTTTCTGCTGGATTTGACCTTTGACCATGGCCGAGGGGTATTCAGCAATGCGTTATGTTTGAACTTCTAGGAGGTGAAATGGCCATTCCCAACACTATCGCTATGAAACCGCACGTGCAGTTCAATTGGTCCCAAAATGGCCTCCAAAATTAAGTTGTTGCAGCCCTCTTAATATCAGGCTCTGGATAGGCAGCGCCCTAGGGCTCTCTATTGGCCAGCTGCTACGAGATACGAGATTACAAAAGCATAGATATGAAACTGGCGTAATGAAATGTGCTAGAACTTATTCTCAAATTTTACAAAAAAACATATTGTAATGAATAAAAAGGAATACACGCACATTCAAAATCAAGGGGAGCAGGTGCTGAGTCAAAAAAGTGAATATAATTACAATAAATGGGGTAGTCTGTTGAAGAGCTGTAGTGCTCAAACGTGGCGTTTTTGGTGTAATAAATAGTGGATATTGGAGCCCTGCAGTAGTCATTTGTTTGTAATTATAAAAAACATTGTACAAAGAGAAAAAACTAAGCTACTCTTCCCAAGAAGAGATAAGAAGAGCAGGGCACAGCGCTGACAACACCAAATGTCCCCTCATCAATAGTTCTCTCAGGGAGTTAATGGGCGACAGACTTCAGTGGATTGTCAACAACAATATCGTCCCTTCATGAATAGGGCTCCTGCTGACACCATGACCATTCCTGTAGCAACACCTTTAGGCAAAAGTGATTTTTTTTTTCAAAATGAATGCAGTAAGTAAAATGGTTCTCATGGGAATTGGTTAAAATTTTCTCTGAACGTTCCTGATGCACAGAAGAGCTTCCTTGTTTTTTTTTTATTGTATACCCCCTCCTGTTGCACATCTACTTTAGCCTGACTCCGCCAGCCTTCGTACTTCCGCTTAATTTCATTTCACCACTCCGTCTGGTCACTCGGAGCTCTGCCTCGTTTACCTCGGCTGAAAATACGCTGGACCAACCAACGAACAGAAGGCGTGGCTGAGAGCCATGATGTAGCCGCTGCGCCGAGTTTGAAATTGTAGTCTCCGAAATCAACAATGGCCACGGACATAGATACACGGGAGGCCATTCGCTCTGTTGTGCAGAAAATCCCGGGTATCAGCGACTTATAGCCACAACAAGATGAATGTTTGGTTAGTTTTTTGAATGGAAATGATGTTGTAGCGCTACTTCCTACAGGTTTCGAGAAAAGTTGCCATATCGACTTAATATCCATCATGAAACATATGAAATAGGCACCCAGTTCATCTCTGTGAGAGACAGCCGAACCACCTCAGCTAGCTTGTAGCTTCTAGTGTTACATTGCCCGCGAATTTCACACTATTTAAGTTAGCAGCTTAACTTTTTAAAAAGCCATGTTTTTGTTCATGTCACAAGACCTATTCGCTGTCTCAGTGTTACGCTGTCATTATCCATGAATGAAATGGCTGTCTGAGACAGCCAAACGCTTAGAGCCAAACTATGTTACTATAAAGTTAGATAGCGAGCTTGGTATGATGTTAGCGCAAGTATGGTTAACGGTTCAGTTTTTAATGTCAACGCAGATTTCGGCCCTGATGTAAATAAACGCGTTATTCTCGCTGATTCTGCCGTTGGTTTCGGTCTCTTACGTTTTTTTTTTAATAGCAGCAGTATCGGCAGGAGAAATGATAGCTCAACAGTTTGTTTCTTGTAAGGAGAACAGAAAAAGAGCACCTTTGGCTCTTTTAAGTGAATGAGTGAAGGCTAAAATTTGGTCGATGGGCATATGTATGGGTACAGTATTAACTTTAATGTACTGATCAGTTTGTTTTCGCTGCATTCCTGGTATGAAGTGTTGTGGTTTACTTTCAGACATATTTTCATATTATGAGGTTCCCCCATCCCCAAGCAATTGGAGAGAGACAGATTCTTCAGGCAATTGCTTTACTGTGGCATGTTGATGAATATAAAGCCGAAGTTCTTTTTTGCAAGAAGAACCCACATCTTACTTTTTCACACCCAGTTTTATACTGGCCATCAAAGGAAATATCTTCCAAATATGGTCTTTCCGCTTTCTCATTCTCACGCTACAACAGGACAGGCAAACCAAAACACTGCCAACTGCCCTTGAGAACTACAACCAAAAGATAAGCATGCACATCACTAAAAAGGAGCGAAAAATTACAGTCAAGAGAGGAAAAAAACAGCCAGATGAATAGGATACAAGTAGATACATAAATGATTCAATTGAGTATGTTTTCAGTAACAACTAATGATTTTACTGAACAAATATTGATCAAAGCTACAGAAATCAAATACATCGCCTGATTATATTTTTGAATCAACTAAACAGAAGCCTGCTAACTAATCAAAGCTACAGAAGCCCGCTGCTTATGTGTGTGTGAGCTGCTCATGCATGTGTGTCTGTGTGTGTGCATGTGTACGTGTGCATGTGTCTGTGTGCACTGCTCATGTGTGTGTGAACTGCTTGTATGTGTGTGTGTGTGTTACTGTTGCATACATAACATGGTTATTGATTATGATTATTGATTATGGTTATTCAACATGGCAATTGATCTACTGATGAATATGATGAGAAATATTGAAATATAATCCTCAACAGAAGGACTGTAGTTTCCAGCGGAAGTACTAGGCGGCTGAGCCGGCGCATAACATACGTCATCGCCAAACTATGTGATTAGTTTACGGTACACCAATGATTTTAAACTTCTGACAAGCGCCCACCCACCAGGAAGTAAACACTCGTTAATGACGACTGTCCAGACTCCGTGTACGAAGCAAAGCGAAGTAGCAGAGTCTGGTTTTACCAGGCTACCTCTACTTTGGCCAAGCATTGAATTTTGCCTATGCTGCCTTTTTGGGAGTATGTTCGGCTGTCGTCTGACTGTATTTGTCTTGTATAATGAGGAGTTTTTTTATTAATGGGAATGTGTCCAACTGGATCCATTCAGGCTGTTTTCTCCTCTCGCTACTGATTGTCTTTAGAACTCGTGGACTGACTATTGACTCTACTCCACCATGCTGTCTTAACTGAAAGAGTAGAGATGTCAGTGTCAGTTCTGTTTTCACTCACTAGGTGCTTTTGATAAATAGGCTGTATTATAGGCCTTGAATAAGTATCAGGTACTGAGCATTTGTGTGTTAACCAGTCTTGTAGTATAGTAGCTGTGCCCGTCTGCTCTCTGCTGAATTTAAGAGGTGATTTGCTCAGCATTGTTTCAGGGAAAATGTGATATTCCCAGTGGACTTTGAAGGGGTAAAGATGTACCCACAACATTCTGCCTTTCCAATTGAGAAAAGCAAAGATAATAGAGAGGCCTATTTATCTATCAAGTGTCTTCAATGCTTGTTATCTATTAAGTGTTGCCGACATTGATTTTGTATAAAATCAGGGCTCCCTCAGACCTTGGGTCTTCACTTTAGAGAGGCTGTTCTCCTGGGGTTCCATAGATAATGAGAAGATAATTATTGCTTTGAAAATGAGGACATCCCATCATTCTATCAAGAGCTGTGGAGTCTGTAGTCTTATTAGATCTAATTTTAAGCCTGATTGTTCAGTGGAGACTTAGGGAGAGGGGTCACATGTTTGAATTGATGCCCTCGCTCAAGAAAATAATCCTTCACTTAAACCCTCTGCGCAGATTTAGATGCCGGTGTCTGTAAATTCCTAAATTTAATTGCTAAATAATTCTGTAATTGAATTTCCAAACGTCTTGCTTCACTGGAATAATTTTCCACAGTCTCTGTGACACAAATACTGAGTTATAAAGCCTAAATAGGCTCATGCACAACAGGAAAAATTAAGTATTATGTGTATTTTATAAAGGGGTTAAGCTCTTTTTCACATAGAACTGTGTTCAAAAGATGTGAACTGTGCAACGAATTTTTCTGAGCAGGGCCACAGCTGTCCTGACTCACTGATGGTGTCAGGACACCGACTACTCAGGCGAGACAGCAGTACGGATCTCAAACTGGTGTTTAATACAGAATCAGTAGACAGCAGGGATGGTCAGACTTGCAGGTGTCAGAGCCCAGTGAGCAGAAATGCCCGACAGATTCAGAATCAGAGGGCATGGTCAGTCAGGAAGAGTTTGGCAACCGAAGAGAAAGAATGCAGCTCAAAATCAGAATCAGTGATCTTCGTGAGAGGCGGCTGCGGGGTCAGAACTGGGAGTACAGGAACAGACTGGCTTAGTCACAGCCTGGGTTTCAGACTGGCTCGGCAACAGGGAGAATAAAAGCAGAGAGGCCCCTCATTTAATGATCAGTTTGGGATGTTGTCCGGAATCTGTCACTTACAGGCCGTAACCAGATGTGGCGCTCTTGAGCTACCATCGTCACTCGTGGCTGCCCTAAGCGGGGTCGGTCAGTGACAGTGCCTGTGTTCCATTCTCGGATAGATAGCCAACTGATTGTTGAACGGTGACAGTGCAAATGACGCACCACCTCTCGGCAGCTGAGATCTGCCCGTAACATGCCAAAGGCTCTTTTTCTCTCTCCTGTGTCACAAACCGTTGCATTTTTCTTGATACAGTAGCATTTTTCTTTTTTTTTTTTGGCTTTATGTAGGCTATTGACCACACCAAAAAGAACAAGTCAAGTGTCACTGTATACATCACGAACAGCTCAATGTTCGTTATTACTGAAGTGCTTGGCGGCGTAACGTGCGTGGTGTCGTCAGAATACAATACGCGCGCTTTTTCTTTATTTCCTCTTGTACCTCACTGGAAAAGCAATAAAATCAATCGATTCTTCAATTTGCCGCAAATACAGTGCATACCTCACCATTGTGTTTTTAGTGGCGCTAAGTTTATGTTAATAAAATTAATGTTTAATACAGTTTTGTCTAAACACAACAAAATTGTTTTCATATTCACTGAGAAATGGAGCAAAGTTAATTTTCAAAGGGGGTGTATTCATTTATGTACAACCCCAATTCCAAAAAAGGTTAGGATGCTGTGTAAATTGTGAATAAAAACAGAATGCTGCCATCAAATTCAACATGAGCTAATATTTATCGTGAAATGGTGACATGTTTGACTTTCAACATCTGACATGTTTATGTTCTATTGTGAATAAAATGTGTTTATGAGATTTGCAAATCATTGCATTATTTTTATTTACAAATTTACACAGCATTCTAACTTTTTTGGAATTGGGGTTGTATGTATCATCAGGCCTCGAACTACAGGTGATAAGGGGCACGGCAAAAGTTGCTGTGGTCCATGCTGAAAATAAAAGGGCACTACGGCAAATGTGCCTCCATATAACAGGCACCACAGCAAAGTCTGCTGCTATCTTGGGTGGCACAGCAGCAAATCCACCATGGGGCTTTAGGTCAGTGGTTCCCCAAAAGTCGGGTCCTGGGGACCCACTGCGTATGTCGGGTTTTGCTCCAACCACAATTACGATCCCAGAGTTTTAACAAGCTGTTCATTTTTTAATTAGCAGTTGCTTGTCAGATACGAGGACATTTACCCCTTAAACCACATTATGACAGAAATAGCTACGCATTCCATGAAATTTCAAAGCCCAACATTCATATTTTTTATTTTGATGTATTCACGTAAGCACAACAATCAAAAAGGTGGCAGTATGTTTCATGTGATCAAATGCAAGACTGCAATCAGTCAGTAATCTGGTGATTAGGGTTCTGAATGCAGGTGCTCAGGTTCTTTCCTGAAACCAATCAAGTGACATTTAACAGGTTTGACTCATCGTTTGCTTTGTCTTTGAATTCTTAATTGCCTAATAATTGTTAGCTTTAATGACCTTGGGTCCACAATTTTATCTACTAGAAGCCCATTTATAGATTCATGTCATCAGTTGCAAATTTCCATTTTTTATGTTAGAGAAGTAATTTCCAATTTAGCACACTATGAAATGATTTTCATCATGGCCATTTTTTGACATGTGGTTTAAAAGGATAAATAATCAGCGTGAACAAGAATAGTGCAATCAAGAGCAATGAGCAACTCATTAGCATTCTAAGATTGGAGCTGTGGTTGACACAAAACCTGTGTACACAGTGGGTCCCCAGGACCGAGTTTGGGAACCACTGCTTTAGGTCATCACTTTAGCTAATAAAAAGCAAAGGTCCGTAGTCTCAGATGTTCCTCACATGAAGTGACCAATCAGCGTGCACTATGCAAATCAAAACCATTCTTTAAAGAAAACGTTTCCCGTATTTTTCCCCGCTTGCCGTCTTGAAATTGGCTCAGTATTGCACTGGGACATCGTTTGGGTATTGCTATAATGCAAGTACAAGCAAAGGACATTCCAATCAATCGCCGGGTCATTGAAAAAATAATCATATTTAGCCATTTTGTCCATCTTCTGCCACCCGCGAAATTCGGACTTTCTCCTGTCATTCCAACACTCACACTGACAACAGCGCTAGATACTGGCTATTAAGACCACTTCTCAAGCTTTATCAACACACAACACGCAACCTAAGAGAATTTCAGTACCTCCATAACTTGCCACACTTTGCGGCTGCCGACTGTAATCTTGGCATTTTTTTTTTTTTTTTTGTTCCTTTCACCTGTCGGCATCGTGATCGGAGTTAAAAATAGAGGAGATACATAAATTATTCAAGAATAATTCTGCGCCCACGATCGCAAGAAAAGGGCGAAAAAGACAGCTGTAAAAACCAGTGGCGGGTCGTCGGCCGTAACAAAGGGAAGCCAAAACCTCGCCCTTCAAAGCTTAATGACTTAAACCTTTCGCAGTTTACTTTTCTTGATCAGCAGTTGCTCATCCGAACTGTTAGAAGAACAGTCAATTGAGTCAAATTTATTTTTCTATAGCAATGTTATACATTGCACCACGAAATTATGAGTGGTTTTCTTTCACACATAAATTACGACATAAATTACCATAGACCTACGTCTTTATAAATTCCGCGCTCAAGAGGCTCATGCAACGGCATAGATTCGCAAATTGATTAGTGAGGCTCATGAAGCAATAAGCTGTGCAACATCGCATTCTTTACTTCCATATTAAGATTGTAGCTAGAAAACGGATCGTCGTGGCTTCTTGCGAAAGAAGCCTCGCAAACTAATTTATAAAGACGTATTTATAATTTGCGTCAAGTAAGAACGGGAAATGCTGTGTGATTTATTTATTTTGGGTAGGTGTTTTGGCCGAGGGGCACTTGCGGCAATACGGGGAAAGGGCACGGCATTCTACTGCCGTGAACTGGGGCTTTTATAGGTGGGCAGCACGGCAAACAGGTCGTCGTGAAATTCGAAATCTGTTCATGATTTAACTGTACATCCTGATTTAAGATTTTGAGCTCGTGGCTCACTTCTAAGCAGGAGCCAGAAGAAAACAATCCAAAATAAAACCTAATTGCTTGGATTTGTTTGTGGATTATTCTTAGTACCCTACTCTGACAGCTTTGTTTGAATAAGGAGGCAGAATAGCATTTTTATCCATGTAATTATAGTTTTATAGTGCCAGAAAATGTCACTACGATGATGTGTTATGCCCAAACTCAAACACATTGCCCCCCCAAACCCCCACATTACAGACCAGTTACGGATTAGTTGGCAGATTTGCTTTGATATTCTGATCTAGCACAAGTCCTGCAGCTGACATCAGGACAGAGAGACAGATGATATCA
Organism: Gymnothorax javanicus; assembly: GCA_029692085.1. NCBI lineage: Eukaryota > Metazoa > Chordata > Actinopteri > Anguilliformes > Muraenidae > Gymnothorax > Gymnothorax javanicus. The sequence goes on from CM056210.1 coordinate 1,734,954, forward strand.
GCCTCATTGCTATGCCTGTGCTTGTCAATTAGCTGATGGAGAAGCAGTGAGGAGAGAGGGGAAGGAAGAGAAATGACTGGGGAGTGAGGAGATGAGGCAGCGCATGAGTCACACTGCCCCCGAGAGATTTCAACTGCAGGGCCGATCTGCCACTGACCCAAAAAGGCAGCCCCATTAAAAAAATAAATAAATAATGAAGTAAAAATAATAGTAATCAATAAAAACAAGAAAAAGGAAAAGCGAAAACAATTACAAAAAGTAAAAATGAAAAAAAAAAAAAAAAAAAAGATAATTGTGAAAAATGAATCAAATCAACCCACATTACAACAGTGAGCAAATTATACAACTCCAGGTTTTATTTAATTTGATTTGCTTTCTGCTTTCACAGTCAATGAATTAATTAGACAACCTTTTGATAAAAATATGAAGAGACCATTCTTTATCAGTGTATTTTAGTGTCATAGTGGCCGGTACGTCCCAACCAACAACAGGATGAGTCGAGGTTTTTTTTCTTGCTGGAAAAGGCATATGCTTAGCTGCAGCTAACAGTATGGGCGAGTATTATAAGGCAGCTGCAGTATGGAGCAGTATTATAGGGCAGCTGCAGTATGGGCCAGTATTATAGGGCAGCTGCAGGATAGTGCAGTATTATAGGGCAGCTGCAGTATGGGCCAGAATTATAGGGCAGCTGCAGTATGGGCCAGTATTATAGGGCAGCTGCAGTATGGAGCAGTATTAAAGGGCAGCTGCACTATGGGCCAGTATTATAGGGCAGCTGCAGTATGGAGCAGTATTAAAGGGCAGCTGCACTATGGGCCAGTATTATAGGGCAGCTGCAGTATGGGCCAGTATTATAGAGCAGCTGCAGTATGGAGCAGTATTATAAGGTAGCTGCAGTATGGAGCAGTATTAAAAGGCAGCTGCAGTATGGAGCAGTGTTATAGGGCAACGGCAGTATGGAGCAGTATTATAGGGCAGCTGCAGCATGGAGCAGTATTATAGGGCAGCTGCAGTATGGAGCAGTATTATATGGCAGCTGCAGTATGGAGCAGTATTATATGGCAGCTGCAGTATGGAGCAGTATTATATGGCAGCTGCAGTATGGAGCAGTATTATAAGGCAGCTGCAGTGTGGGGGTCTTATTGGCCAGCTACAGTATGGAGCAGTATTAGGGGGGCAGCTGCAGGATAGAGCAGTATTATTGGGCAACTGCAGTATGGGCCAGTATTATAGGGCAGCTGCAGTATGGGGCCAGTATTATAGGGCAAATGAAGACATGGAGCAGTATTATAGGGCAGCTGCAGTATGGGCCAGTATTATAGGGCAGCTGCAGTATGGGCCAGTATTATAAGGCAGCTGCAGTGTGGAGCAGTATTATAAGGTATCTGCAGTATGGGCCAGTATTAAAAGGCAGCTGCAATATAAAGCAGTATTATAGGGCAGCTGCAGTATGGAGCAGTATTATAGGGCAGCTGCAGTATGGGCCAGTATTATAGGGCAGCTGCAGTATGGAGCAGTATTATAGGGCAGCTGCAGTATGGGCCAGTATTATAGGGCAGCTGCAGTATGGGCCAGTATTATAGGGCAGCTGCAGTATCGGCCAGTATTATAAGGCAGCTGCTGTATGGAGCAGTATTATAGGGCAGCTGCAGTATGGGCCAGTATTATAGGGCAGCTGCAGAATGGAGCAGTATTATAAGGCAGCTGCAGTATGGGCCAGTATTAAAAGGCAGCTGCAGTATGGAGCAGAATTATAGGGCAGCTGCAGTATGGGCCAGTATTATAGGGCAGCGGCAGAATGGAGCAGTATTATAAGGCAGATGCAGTATGGAGCAGTATTATAGGGCAGCTGCAGTATGGGCCAGTATAATAGGGTAGCTGCACTATGGGCCAGTATTATAGGGCAGCGGCAGAATGGAGCAGTATTATGAGGCAGCTGCAGTATGGAGCAGTATTATAGGGCAGCTGCAGTATGGGCCAGTATAATAGGGCAGCTGCACTATGGGCCAGTATTATAGGGCAGCTGCAGTATGGAGCAGTATTATAGGGCAGCTGCAGTATGGGCCAGTATTATAGGGCAGCTGCAGTATCGGCCAGTATTATAAGGCAGCTGCTGTATAGAGCAGTATTATGAGGCAGCTGCAGTATGGGCCAGTATTAAAAGGCAGCTGCAGTATGGAGCAGTATTGTAGGGCAGCTGCAGTATGGGCCAGTATTATAGGGCAGCGGCTGAATGGAGCAGTATTATGAGGCAGCTGCAGTATGGAGCAGTATTATAGGGCAGCTGCAGTATGGGCCAGTATAATAGGGCAGCTGCACTATGGGCCGGTATTATAGGGCAGCTGCAATGTGGCAGATTATAAGGCAGCTGCAGTATGGAGCAGTATTATAGGCAGCTGCAGTATGGGAAGTAGGAGGCAGCAGCATGGAGTATGGGGGCAGCTGCAGTATGGAGCAGTATTGAGGGCAGCTGCAGTATGGAGCAGCACTATAGGGCAGCTGCAGTATAGAGCAGTAATATAGGGCAGCTGCAGTATGGGCCAGTATTATAGGGCAGCTGCAGTATGGAGCAATATTATAGGGCAGCTGCAGTATGGAGCAGCACTATAGGGCAGCTGCAGTATGGAGCAGTAATATAGGGCAGCTGCAGTATGGGCCAGTATTATAGGGCAGCTGCAGTATGGAGCAATATTATAGGGCAGCTGCAGTATGGAGCAGCACTATAGGGCAGCTGCAGTATAGAGCAGTAATATAGGGCAGCTGCAGTTTGGAGCAGTATTATACGGCAGCTGCAGTATAGAGCAGTGTTATGGGGTTGCTGCAGTGTGGGCCAGTATTATTGGCCAGCTACAGTATGGAGCAGTATTTTTGGGCAGCTGCAGCATGGAGCAGTATTATAGGGCAGCTGCAGTATGGAACAGTATTATATGGCAGCTGCAGTATGGAGCAAATATAGGGCAGCTGCAGTATGCGCCAGTCTTAAAAGGCAGCTGCAGTATGGGCCAGTATATAGGCAGCTGCAGTGGGGGAGCAGCAGGGAGGTAGCTGCAGTATGGGCCAGTATTATAGCTGCAGTATGGATAAAGCAGTATTATGGGGCAGCTGCAGCATGGGCCAGCATTATAGGGCAGCAGGCAGGGGGCCAGTATTAAGGGGGCAGCTGCAGTATGGGCCAGTATTATGGGGCAGCTGCAGAATGGAGGCATTATAGGGCAGTGCATTGGGGGGGCATTAAAGGCAGCTGCAGAATGGAGAAGATTATAGGGCAGCTGCAGTATGGGCCAGTATTATGGGGCAGCTGCAGTATGGGCCAGTATTATGGGGCAGCTGCAGTATGGGCCAGTATTATAGGGCAGCTGCAGAATGGAGCAGTATTATAGGGCAGATGCAGTATGGAGCAGTATTATAGGGCAGCTGCAGTATGGGCCAGTATAATAGGGCAGCTGCAGTATGGGCCAGTATTATAGGGCAGCTGCAAGAATGGAGCAGTATATATGGGGCAGCCGCAGTATGGAGCAGTAATATAGGGCAGCTGCAGTATGGGCCAGTATTATAGGGCAGCTGCACCATAGGCCAGTATTATAGGGCAGCTGCAGTATGGCAGTATTATAGGGCAGCAGTATGGGCCAGTATTATAGGGCAGCCGCAGTATGGGCCAGTATTATAAGGCAGCTGCTGTATGGAGCAGCATTATAGGGCAGCTGCAGTATGGGCCAGTATTAAAAGGCAGCTGCAGTATGGAGCAGTATTATAGGGCAGCTGCAGTATGGGCCAGTATTATAGGGCAGCGGCTGAATGGAGCAGTATTATAAGGCAGCTGCAGTATGGAGCAGTATTATAGGGCAGCTGCAGTATGGGCCAGTATTATAGGGCAGCTGCAGTATGGGCCAGTATTATAGGGCAGCTGCAGTATGTAGCCAGTATTACCGGGCAGCTGCAGTATGGAGCAGTATTATGGGGCAGCTGCAGTATGGGCCAGTATTATAGGGCAGCTGCAGTATGGAGCAGTATTATAGGGCAGCTGCAGTATGGAGCAGTATTATAGGGCAGCTGCAGTATGGAGCAGTATTATAGGGCAGCTGCAGTATGGGCCAGTATTATAGGGCAGCTGCGGTATGGACACAGTATTATAGGGCAGCTGCAGTAATGGAGCAGTATTAAGGGCAGCTGCAGTATGGCCAGTATTATAGGGCAGCTGCAGAATGGGCCAGTATTATAGGGCAGCTGCAGTGGGCCAGTATTATAGGGCAGCTGCAGTATGGATCAGTATTATAGGGCAGCTGCAGGCAGTATTATATGGCAGAAGTATGGGTAGTATTTTAGGGCAGCTGCAGTATGGAGCAGTTTTATGGGGTGTCTGAAGTATGGAGCAGTATTAGTGGGCAGCTGCAGTATGGGCCAGTATTGCAGGGCATGGAGCAGTATGGAGGGCCATTATAGGGCAGCTGCAGTATGGGCCAGTATTATAGGGCAGCTTTAGTATGGGCCAGTATTATAGGGCAGCTGCAGTATGGAGCAGTATTAACAGGCAGCTGCAGTATGGAGCACTATTATAGGCAGCTGCAGTATGGAGCAGTATTATAAGGCAGCTGGGGGCGGTAGGGAAGCTGCGGCATTATAGGGCAGCTGCAGTATGAAGCGGGCATTATGGGGCAGCTGCAGTATGGCCATTATAGGCAGCTGCAGTATGGAGGGGCAGGGCAGCTGCAGTATGGGAGTATTATAGGGAGCAGTATGGGCAGCAGGGCGGCAGCTGCAGTATGGGCCAGTATTAAAAGGCAGCTGCAGTATGGAGCAGAATTATAGGGCAGCTGCAGTAGAGAGCAGGCTTATAGGGCAGCTGTAGAATAGGCCAGTATTATAAGGCACTTGCAGTATGGAGCAGTATCATAGGGCAGCTGCGATATGGATCTGTTTAATAGGCAGCTGCAGGATGGAGCAGTATCAAAGGGCAGCTGCAGTATGGAGCAGTATTATCGGGCAGCTGCATTATGGGGCAGTATTATAGGGCAGTTGCAGTATGGAGCTGTGTTATAGGGCAGCTGCAGTATGAGGCACTATGAGGGGGCAGCCGCAGCATGGAGCTGTGTTCTCCAGGGCAGTGCAGTATGAGGCACTAATAGGGGCAGCTGCAGTATGGAGCTGTGTTATAGGGCAGCTTTAGTATGGAGCAGTATTAAAGGGCAGCTGCAGGATGGGCCAGTATTAAAAGGCAGCTGCAGTATGGAGCGGTATTATAAGGCAGCTGCAGTATGGAGCAACATTATAGGGCAGCTGCAGCATAGAGCAGGATTATAAGGGCAGCTGCAGAATAGGCCAGTATTATAAGGCACTTGTAGTTTGTATCATAGGGCAGCTGCGATATGGATCGTTTATAGGCAGCTCCAGGATGGAGCAGTATTATTGGGCAGCTGCAGTATGGCGCATGGGGGCAGCTGCAGTTTGGAGCTGTATTATCGGGCAGCTGCATTATGGGGGGTATCATAGGGCAGTTGCAGGTATGGATTAGTATTAAAGGGCAGCTGCAGTATGGAGCAGTATTATAGGGCAGCAGCAGTATGGAGCAGTGTTAAAGGGCAGCTGCAGTATGGGCCAGTATTATAGGGCAGCTGCAGTATGTAGCAGTATTATAAGGCAGCTGCAGTTTGGGCCAGTATTATAGGGCAGCTGCAGCATGGAGCAGTATTATAGGGCAGCTTCAGTATGGAGCAGTATTATAGGGCAGCTGCAGTATGGGCCAGTATTATTGGCCAGCTACAGTATGGAGCAGTATACAAGGGCAGCTGCAGGAAAGAGCAGTATTATGGGGCAGCTGCAGTATGGGCCAGTACTATAGGGCAGCTGCAATATGGGCCAGTATTATAGGGCAGCTGCAGTATGGAACAGTTTTTTAGGGCAGCTGCAGTATGGGCCAGTATTTTACGGCAGCTGCAGTACGGAGCATTATTATATGGCAGCTGTAGTATGGGCCAGTATTATCGTGCATCTGCAGTACGGAGCAGTATTATAGGGCAGCTGCAGTTTGGGGCAGTGTTATAGGGCAGCTTTAGTATGGGCCAGTATTATAGGGCAGCTGCAGTAAGGAGCAGTATTATAAGAATTTGCAGTATGGGGCACTATTATATAGGGGAGCTGCAGTATGGAGCAAGATTAGGGCAGCTGCATGGGCAGTATTATTGGGCAGCTGCAGTATGGGCCAGTATTATAGGGCAGCTGCAGTATGGGCCAGTATTATCGGGCAGCTGCAGTATGGAGCAGTATTATAAGGTAGCTGCAGTGTGGGCCAGTATTAAAATGCAGCTCCAGTATGGAGGAGTATTATAGGGCAGCTGCAGGATAGAGCAGTATTATTGGGTAACTGCAATTTGGGCCAGTATTATAGGGCAGCTGCAGTATGGTCCAGTATTATAGGGCAGCTGCAGTATGGAGCAGTATTATAGGTCAGCTGCAGTATGGGCCAGTATTAAAGGGCAGCTGCAGTATGGGCCGGTATTATTGGGCAGCTGCAGGAAGGAGCAGTATTATAAGGTAGCTGCAGTATGGGCCAGTATTAAAAGGCAGCTGCAGTATGGAGCAGTATTTTAGGGCAGCTGCAGTTTAGGCCACTATTATAGGGCAACTGCAGCATGGAGCAGTATTATAGGGCAGCTGCAGTATGGAGCAGTCTTATAGGGCAGCTGCAGTATGGAGCAGTATTATAGGGCAGCTGCAGTATGGGCCAGTATTACCGGGCAGCTGCAATATGGAGCAGTATTATGAGGCAGCTGCAGTATGGGCCAGTATTATAGGGCAGCTGCAGTAAGGGCCAGTATTATAGGGCAGCTGCAGAATGGAGCAGTATTAAAGGGCAGCTGCAGTATGGGCCAGTATTATAGGGCAGCTGCAGTAGAAATGGTATTATAGGGCAGATGGAGGCAGTATTATAGGGCATCTGCAGTATGGAGAAGTATTATAGGGCAGCTGCAGTATGGAGCAGTTTGATATGGTAGCTGCAGTATGGGCCAGTATTTTAGGGCAGCTGCAGTATGGGCCAGTATTATAGGGTGTCTGCAGTACGGAGCAGTATTATAGGGCAGCTGCAGTATGGGCCAGTATTATAGGGCAGCTTTAGTATGGGCCAGTATTATAGGGCAGCTGCAGTATGGAGCAGTATTAACAGGCAGCTGCTGTATGGAGCAGTCTTATAGGCAGCTGCAGTATGGAGCAGTATTTTAGGGCAGCTGCAGTATGGAGCAGTTTTTTAGGGCAGCTGCAGTATGGGCCAGTATTTTACGGCAGCTGCAGTACGGAGCAGTATTATATGGCAGCTGTAGTATGGGCCAGTATTATCGTGCATATGCAGTACGGAGCAGTATTATAAGGCAGCTGCAGTATGGAGCAGTATTAACAGGCAGCTGCAGTATGGAGCAGTCTTATAGGCAGCTGCAGTATGGAGCAGTATTATAAGGCAGCGGCAGTATGGGGCACTAATATAGGGCAGCTGCGGTATGGAGCTGTATTATGGGGCGCTGCAGTATGAAGCGGCATTATAGGGCAGCTGCAGTATGAAGCAGTATTATAGGGCAGCTGCAGTATGGAGTGGCATTATAGGGCAGCTGCAGTATGACGGAGTATTATAGGACAGCTGCAGTATGGAGCAGTATTAAAGGGCAGCTGCAGTATGGGCCAGTATTAAAAGGCAGCTGCAGTATGGAGCAGTATTATAAGGCAGCTGCAGTATGGAGCAGTATTATAGGGCAGCTGCAGTATAGAGCAGGCTTATAGGGCAGCTGTAGAATAGGCCAGTATTATAAGGCACTTGCAGTATGGAGCAGTATCATAGGGCAGCTGCGATATGGATCTGTTTAATAGGGCAGCTGCAGGATGGAGCAGTATTATAGGGCGGCTGCACTATGGCGCAGTATCAAAGGGCAGCTGCAGTATGGAGCAGTATTATCGGGCAGCTGCATTATGGGGCAGTATTATAGGGCAGTTGCAGTATGGAGCTGTGTTATAGGGCAGCTGCAGCATGAGGCACTATGATAGGGCAGCTGCAGTATGGAGCTGTGTTATAGGGCAGCTGCAGTATGAGGCACTATTATAGGGCAGCTGCAGTATGGAGCTGTGTTATAGGGCAGCTTTAGTATGGAGCAGTATTATAGGGCAGCTGCAGTATGGCGGAGTATTATAGGGCAGCTGCAGTATGGAGCAGTATTAAAGGGCAGCTGCAGGATGGGCCAGTATTAAAAGGCAGCTGCAGTATGGAGCGGTATTATAAGGCAGCTGCAGTTTAGAGCAGGATTATAGGGCAGCTGCAGAATAGGCCAGTATTATAAGGCACTTGTAGTATGGAGCAGTATCATAGGGCAGCTGCGATATGGATCAGTTTAATAGGGCAGCTGCAGGATGGAGCAGTATTATTGGGCAGCTGCAGTATGGCGCAGTATTAAAGGGCAGCTGCAGTTTGGAGCTGTATTATCGGGCAGCTGCATTATGGGGCAGTATCATAGGGCAGTTGCAGTATGGAGCAGTATTAAAGGGCAGCTGCAGTATGGAGCAGTATTATAGGGCAGCGGCAGTATGGAGCAGTGTTAAAGGGCAGCTGCAGTATGGGCCAGTATTATAGGGCAGCTGCAGTATGTAGCAGTATTATAAGGCAGCTGCAGTTTGGGCCAGTATTATAGGGCAGCTGCAGCATGGAGCAGTATTATAGGGCAGCTTCAGTATGGAGCAGTATACAAGGGCAGCTGCAGGAAAGAGCAGTATTATGGGGCAGCTGCAGTATGGGCCAGTACTATAGGGCAGCTGCAGTATGGGGAACAGTAGTATAGGGCAGCTGCAGTATGGGCCAGTATTATAGGGCAGCTGCAGTATGGGCCGGTATTATTGGGCAGCTGCAGTATGGAGCAGTATTATAAGGTAGCTGCAGTATCGGCCAGTATTAAAAGGCAGCTGCAGAATGGAGCAGTATTTTAGGGCAGCTGCAGTATGGAGCAGTTTTTTAGGGCAGCTGCAGTACGGGCCAGTATTTTACGGCAGCTGCAGTACGGAGCAGTATTATATGGCAGCTGTAGTATGGGCCAGTATTATCGTGCATATGCAGTACGGAGCAGTATTATAAGGCAGCGGCAGTATGGGGCACTATTATAGGGCAACTGCAGTATGGAGCAGTATTATAGGGCAGCTGCAATATGGGCCAGTATTATTGGGCAGCTGCAGTATGGGCCAGTATTATAGGGCAGCTGCAGTATGGAGCAGTATTATAAGGTAGCTGCAGTGTGGGCCAGTATTAAAATGCAGCTCCAGTATGGAGCAGTATTATAGGGCAGCTGCAGGATAGAGCAGTATTATTGGGTAACTGCAATTTGGGCCAGTAATATAGGGCAGCTGCAGTATGGTCCAGTATTATAGGGCAGCTGCAGTATGGAGCAGTATTATAGGTCAGCTGCAGTATGGGCCAGTATTAAAGGGCAGCTGCAGTATGGGCTGGTATTATTGGGCAGCTGCAGTAAGGAGCAGTATTATAAGGTAGCTGCAGTATGGGCCAGTATTAAAAGGCAGCTGCAGTATGGAGCAGTATTTTAGGGCAGCTGCAGTATGGAGCAGTTTTATAGGGCATCTGCAGTATGGAGCAGTATTATAGGGCAGCTGCAGTATGGAGCAGTTTTATAGGGCAGCTGCAGTATGGGCCAGTATTTTAGGGCAGCTGCAGTATGGGCCAGTATTATAGGGCATCTGCAGTACGGAGCAGTATTATAGGGCAGCTGCAGTTTGGGTCAGTGTTATAGGGCAGCTTTAGTATGGGCCAGTATTATAGAGCAGCTGCAGTATGGAGCAGTATTATACGACAGCGACAGTATGGGGCACTATTATAGGGCAACTGCAGTATGGAGCAGTATTATAGGGCAGCTGCTGTATGGAGCAGTATTATAGGCAGCTGCAGTATGGAGGGGTATTATAGGGCAGCTGCAGTATGGAGCAGTATTAAAGGGCAGCTGCAGTATGGAGGGGTATTATAGGGCAGCTGCAGTATGGAGCAGTATTAAAGGGCAGCTGCAGTATGGGCCAGTATTATAAGGCAGCTGCAGTATGGAGCAGTATTATAGGGCAGCTGCACTATAGAGCAGGATTATCAGGCAGCAGCAGAATAGGCCAGTATTATAAGGCAGCCGCAGTATGGAGCAGTATTATAGGGCAGCTGGGATATGGATAAGTATAATGAGGCAGATGCAATATGGAGCAGTATTATAGGTCAGCTGCAGTATGAAGCAGTGTTAAAGGGCAGCTGCAGTATGGAGCAGTATTAAAGGGCAGCTGCAGTTTGCGCCAGTATTATAGGGCAGCTGCAGTATGTAGCAGTATTATATGGCTGCTGCCGTTTGGGCCAGTATTATAGGGCAGCTGCAGTTTGGAGCAGTATTAAAGGGCAGCTGCAGTATGGAGCAGTATTATACTGGAGCTGCATTTTGGGCCACTATTATAGGGCAGCTGCAGTATGGGCCAGTATTATAGGGCAGCTGCAGTATGTAGCAGTATTATAAGGCTGCTGCCGTTTGGGCCAGTATTATAGGGCCGTTGCAGTTTGGAGCAGTATTAAAGGGCAGCTGCAGTATGTAGCAGTATTGTACGGGAGCTGCAGTTTGGGCCACTATTATAGGGCAACTGCAGCATGGAGCAGTATTATAGGGAAGCTACAGTATGGAGCAGTATTATAGGGCAGCTGCAGTATGGGGCAGTATTATAAGGCAGCTGCAGCGTGGAACAGTATTATTGGCCAGCTACAGTATGGAGCAGTATAATAGGGCAGCTGCAGGATAGAGCAGTATTATAGGGCAGCTGCAGTATGGGCCAGTATTATAGGGCAGCTGCAGTATGGGCCAGTATTATATGGCAGCTGCAGTATGGAACAGTATTATAGGGCAGCTGCAGTATGGGCCAGTATTATAGGGCATCTGCTGTACGGAGCAGTATTATAGGGCAGATGCAGTATGGGCCAGTGTTATAGGGCAGCTTAAGTATGGGCCAGTATTATAGGGCAACTGCAGTATGGAGCAGTATTAAAAGGCAGCTGCATTATGGAGCAGTCTTATAGGGGCAGCTGCAGTATGGAGCAGTATTATAAGGCAGCGCCAGTATGGGGCACTATTATTGGGCAACTGCAGTATGGAGCAGTATTATAGGGCAGCTGCTATATGGAGCAGTATTATAGGGCAGCTGCTGTATGGAGCAGTATTATAGGCAGCTGCAGTATGGAGGAGTATTATAGGGCAGCTGCAGTATGGAGCAGTATTAAAGGGCAGCTGCAGTATGTGCCAGTATTATAAGGCAGCTGCAGTATGGAGCAGTATTATAGGGCAGCTGCACTATAGAGCAGTATTATCGGGCAGCTGCAGAATAGTCCAGTATTATAAGGCAGCCGCAGTATGGAGAAGTATTATAGGGCAGCTGCAGTATGGGCCAGTATAATAGGACATCTGCTGTACGGAGCAGTATTATAGGGCAGCTGCAGTATGGGCCAGTATTATAGGGCATCTGCTGTACGGAGCAGTATTATAGGGCAGCTGCAGTATGGGCCAGTGTTATAGGGCAGCTTTAATATGGGCCAGTATTATGGGCAACTGCAGTATGGAGCAGTATTAAAAGGCATCTGCAGTATGGAGCAGTCTTATAGGGCAGCTGCAGTATGGAGCAGTATTATAAGGCAGCGGCAGTATGGGGCACTATTATAGGGCAACTGCAGTATGGAGCAGTATTATAGGGCAGCTGCTGTATGGAGCAGTATTGTAGGGCAGCTGCTGTATGGAGCAGTATTATAGGCAGCTGCAGTGTGGAGGAGTATTATAGGGCAGCTGCAGTATGGAGCAGTATTAAAGGGCAGCTGCAGTATGGGCCAGCATTATAAGTCAGCTGCAGTATGGAGCAGTATTATAGGGCAGCTGCACTATAGAGTAGGATTATCGGGCAGCTGCAGAATAGGCCAGTATTATAAGGCAGCCGCAGTATGGAACTGTATTATAGGGCAGCTGGGATATGGATCAGTATATGAAAGGAGCTGCAATATGGAGCAGTATTATAGGGCAGCTGCAGTATGGCGCAGTTATAATGGGCTGCTGCAGATTTGCACCAGTATTATAGAGCCTCTGCAGTATGGAGCAGTATTATAGGGCAGCTGCAGGATGGAGCAGTATTATAGGGCAGCTGCAGTTTGGAGCTGTATTAAAGGGCAGCTGCAGTTTGGAGCAGTATTATAGGGCATCTGCTGTATGGAGCAGTATTAAAGGGCAGCTGCCGTTTGCGCCAGTATTATAGGGCTGCTGCAGTATGTAGCATTATTAAATGGAGCTGCAGTTTGGGCCACTATTATAGGGCAGCTGCAGCATGGAGCAGTATTATAGGGCAGCTGCAGTGTGGAGCAGTATTATAGGGCAGTTGCAGTATGGAGCAGTATTATAGGGCAGCTGCAGTATGGGCCAGTATTATAGGGTAGCTGCAGTATGGGCCAGTACTATAGGGCAGCTGCACTATGGAGCAGTATTGTAAGGTAGCTGCAGTATGGGCCAGTATTAAAAGGCAGCTGCAGTATGGAGCAGTATTATAGGGCAGCTGCAGCATGGAGCAGTATTAATGGGCAGCTGCAGTATGGAGCAGTATTATAGGGCAGCTGCAGGTTGGAGCAGTATTATAAGGCAGCTGCAGTGTGGGCCAGTATTATTAGCCAGCTACAGTATGGAGCAGTATTATAGGGCAGCTGCAGGATAGAGCAGTTTTTTTGGGCAACTGCAGTTTGGGCCAGTATTTTAGGGCAGCTGCAGTATGGGCCAGTATTATAAGGCAGCTGCTGTATGGAGCAGTATTATAGGGCAGCTGCAGTATAGAGCAGTATAATAGGGCAGCTGCCATATGGACCAATATTTCAGGGCAGCTGCAGTATAGAGCAGTATTTTAGGGCCGCTGCATTATGGAGCATTATTATAGGCCAGCTGCAGTATGGGCCAATATTATAGGGCAGCTGCAGTATAGAGCAGTATTATAGGGCAGCTGCAGTATGGAGCAGTATTATAAGGCAGCTGCAGTTTGGAACAGTATTTTTGACCAGCTACAGTATGGAGCAGTATAATACGGCAGCTGCAGGATAGAGCAGTATTATAGGGCAGCTGCAGTATGGAGCAGTATTAAAGGGCAGCTGCAGTATGGGCCAGTATTATAAGGCAGCTGCAGTATGGAGCAGTATTATAGGGCAGCTGCACTATAGAACAGGATTATCGGGCAGCTGCAGAATAGGCCAGTATTATAAGGCAGCCGCAGTATGGAGCAGTATTCTAGGGCAGCTGGGATGTGGATCAGAATAATAAGGCAGCTGCAAAATGGAGCAGTATTATAGGGCTGCTTCAGTATGCCGCAGTATTATAGGGCAGCTGCAGTATGGAGCAGTATTATAGGGCAGCTGCACTATGGAGCAGTATTATAAGGTAGCTGCAGTATGGGCCAGTATGAAAAGGCAGCTGCAGTATGGAGCAGTATTATAGGGCAGCTGCATTATGGAGCAGTATTATAGGGCAGCTGCAGTATGGAGCAGTATTATAGGGCAGCTGCAGCATGGAGCAGTATTATAGGGCAGCTGCAGTATGGAGCAGTATTATAGGGCAGCTGCAATTTGGAGCAGTATTATAAGGCAGCTGCAGTGTAGGCCAGTATTATTAGCCAGCTACGGTATGGAGCAGTATTATTGGGCAGCTGCAGGATAGAGCAGTTTTATTGGGCAACTGCAGTATGTGCCAGTATTATAGGGCAGCTGCAGTATGGGCCAGTATTATAGGGCAGCTGCTGTATGGAGCAGTATTATAGGGCAGCTGCTGTATAGAGTAGTATAATAGGGCAGCTGCAGTATGGGCCAATATTTCAGGGCAGCTGCAGTATAGAGCAGTTTTTAAGGGCCGCTGCATTATGGAGCATTATTATAGGCCAGCTGCAGTATGGGCCAATATTATAGAGCAGCTGCAGTATAGAGCAGTATTATAGGGCAGCTGCAGTATGGAGCTGTATTATTCGGCAGCTGCAATATGGGCCAATACTATAGGGCAGCTGCAGTATGGAGCAGTATTATAAGGCAGCTGCAGTAAGGAGCAGTATTATGGGGCAGCTGCAGTATAGAGCAGTATTATAGGGCAGCTGCAGTATGGTGCGGTATTATAGGGTAGCTGCGGTATGGAGCAGTATTATAGGGCAGCTGCAGTATGGGCCAATATTATAGGGCAGCTACAGTATGGAATAGTATTATAGGGCCGCTGCAGTATGGAGCAGTATTATAGGGCAGCTGCAGTATGGAGCAATATTATAGGGCAGCTGCAGTATGGAGCAGTATTATAGGGCAGCTGCAGTATGGCGCAATATTATAGGGCAGCTGCAGTATGGAGCAGTATTATAGGGCAGCTGCAGTATGGAGCAATATTATAGGGCAGCTGGAGTATGGAGCAGTATGATCGGGCAGCTGCAGGATTGGCCAGTATTACAAGGCAGCTGCAGTGGGGGCCAGTATAATTGCCCAGCTACAGTATGGAGCAGTATTATAGGGCATCTGCAGTACGGAGCAGTATTATAATATACGTGCAGTATGGAGCAGTTTTATAGGGCAGCTGCAGTATGGGCCAGTATTTTAGGGCAGCTGCAGTACGGAGCAGTATTATTGGGCAGCTGAAGTATCGGCCAGTATTATAGGGCAGCTGCAGTATGGGCCAGTATTATAGGGCATCTGCAGTACAGAGCAGTATTATAGGGCAGCTGCAGTATGGGCCAGTATTTTAGGGCAGCTTTAGTATGGAGCAGTCTTCTAGTGCAGCTGCAGTAAGGAGCAGTATTATCAGGCAGCAGCAGTATGGGGCACTATTATAGGGTAGCTGCTGTATGGAGCAGTTTTTTAGAGCAGCTGCAGTATGGGCCAGTATTTTAGGGCAGCTGCAGTACGGAGCAGTATTATAGGGCAGCTGCAGTATGGGCCAGTATTATAGGGCGGCTGCAGTATGGGCCAGTATTATCGGGCATCTGCATTACGGAGCAGTATTATAGGGCAGCTGCAGTAAGGAGCAGTATTATCAGGCAGCAGCAGTATGGGGGCACTATTGTCGGGTAGCTGCAGTAAGGAGCTGTATTATAGGGCAGCTGCAGTATGGACCAGTATTATAGGGCAGCTGCAGTATGGAGGAGTATTATAGATTAGCTGCAGTTTTGAGCAGAATTAAAGGGTGTCTGCATTATGGGCCTGTATTATAAGGCAGCTGCAGTATGGAGCGGTATTTTAAGGCAGCTGCAGTATGGAGCAGTATTATAGGGCAGCTACACTATTGAGGAGGATTATAGGGCAGCTGCAGAATAGGCCAGTATTATAAGGCAGCTGCAGTATGGAGCAGTATTATAGGGCAGCTGCAGTATTGGCCAGTATTATAGGGCAGCTGCATTATGGAGCAGTATTATAAGGCAGCTGCAATATGGGGTTTTATTTGGGGCAGCTGCAGTATGGGCCAGTATTATAAGGCAGCTGCAGTATGGAGCAGTTTTATAGGGCAGCTGCAGTATGGGCCAGTATTTTAGGGCAGCTGCAGTATGGGCCAGTATTATAGGGCAGCTGCAGTATTGGCCAGTATTATAGGCCAGCTGCAGTATGGGCCAGTATTATCGGGCATCTGCATTATGGAGCAGTATTATAGGGCAGCTGCAGTATGGGCCAGTATTATAGGGCAGCTTTACTATGGGGCAGTCTTATAGGGCAGCTGCAGTAAGGAGCAGTATTATCAGGCAGCAGCAGTATGGGGCACTATTTTAGGGTAGCTGCAGTATGGAGCTGTATTATAGGGCAGCTGCAGTATGGAGCAGTATTATAGGGCAGCTGCAGTATGGAGGAGTATTATCGATTAGCTGCAGTATTGAGCAGAATTAAAGGGCAGCTGCATTATGGGCCTGTATTATAAGGCAGCTGCAGTATGGAGCGGTATTATAAGGCAGCTGCAGTATGGAGCAGTTTTATAGGGCATCTGCAGTATAGAGCAGGATTATAGGGCAGCTGCAGGATAGGCCAGTATTATAAGGCAGCTGCAGTATGGAGCAGTATCATATGGCAGCTGCGATATTGATCAGTATAATAGGGCAGCTGCAGTATGGTGCAGTATTATAGGGCAGCTGCAGTTTTGGCCAGTATAATAGGGCAGCTGCATTATGGAGCAGTATTATAAGGCAGCTGCAATATGGGCCACTATTATAAGGCAGCTGCAGTATGGGCCAGTATTATATGGCAGCTGCAGTATGGGCCAGTTTTGTAGGGCAGCTGCCATATGGCGCAGTATTATAAGGCAGCTGCAGTATTGAGTAGTGTTAAAGGGCAGCTGCAGTAGGCGCCAGTATCATAAGGCAGCTGCAGTATGGAGCAGTACTATTAGGTAGCTACTGTATGGAGCAGTATTTTAGGGCAGCTGCAGTATGGGCCAGTATTTTAGGGCAGCTGCAGCATGGAGCAGTATTATAAGGCAGCTGTAGTATGGGTCAGTGTTTTAGGGCAGCTGCAGTATGGGCCAGTATTATAGGGCAGCTGAAGTATAGAGCGGTATTATAAGGTAGCTGCAGCATGGGTCAGTATTACAAGGCAGCTGCAGTATGGGCCAGTATTATAAGGCAGCTGCAATATGGAGCAGTATTATAGTGCAGCTGCAGTTTGGGCCAATATTATAGGGCAGCTGCAGTATGGGCCAGTATTATAGGGCAGCTGCTGTATGGAGCAGTATTATAGGTCATCTGCAGTATCGACCAATGTAATATGGCAGCTGCAGTATAGAGCAGTATTGTAGGGCCGCTGCAGTATGGAGCTGTATTATCGGGCAGCTGCAGTATGGTGCAGTATTATCGGGCAGCTGCAGTCTCGAGCAGTATGATTGGGCGGCTGCAACATGTAGCAGAAGTATAGGGCAGCTGCAGTAAGGCCAGTATTATAGGGCAGCTGCAGTATGGAGCAATATTATAAGGTAGCTGCAGCATGGGCCATTATTAAAAGGCAGCTGCAGTATGGAGCAGTCTTATATGGCAGCTGCATTATGGAGTAGTATTATCAGGCAGCTGCAGTATGGGGCAGAATTATAGGGCAGCTGCACTATAAAGCAGTATTATAGGGCAGCTGCAGTATGGAGCAGTGTTATATGGCAGCTGCAGTATGGAGAAGCATTATAGGGCAGCTGCAGTATGGGGCACTATTATAGGGCAGCTGCATTATAGAGCAGTATTACAGGGCAGCTGCACTACTGAGCAGTGTTTAAGGGCAGCTGCAGTATGGGCCAGTATTATAAAGCAGCTGCAGTGGGGTCAGTATTATGAGGCAGCTGCAGTAGGGGCCCGTATTATAAGGCAGCTGCAGTGTGGAGCGGTATTATAAGGCAGCTGCTGTATAGAGCAGTATTATACGGCAGCTGCAGTATGGAGCAGTATTATAGGGCAGCTGCAGAATAGGCCAGTATTATAAGGCTGCTGCAATATGGAGCAGTGTTATAGGGCAGCTGCAGTATGGCTCAGTATTATAGGGCAGCTGCAGTATGGAGCAGTGTTAACGGGCAGCTGCAGTATGCGCCAGTATTATAAGGCAGCTGCAGTATGGGCCAGTATCATAAGGCAGCTGCAGTATGGAGTAGTATTATGAGGTAGCTGCAGTATGGAGCAGTATTATAGGGCAGCTGCGGTATGGGCCTGTATTTTAGGGCATTTGCAGTATGGGCTAGTATTATAGGGCAGCTGCAGTATAGAGCAGTATCATAGGGCAGCTGCAGTATGGGCCAATATTATTGGGCAGCTGCAGTATACAGCTGTATTATAGGGCCGCTGCAGTATGGAGCAGTATTATAGGGCAGCTGCAGTATGGATCAGTATTATAGGGCAGCTGCAGTATGGAGCAATATTATATGGCTGCTGGAGTATGGAGCAGTATGATTGGGCAGCTGCAGTATGGGCCAGTATTATAAGGCAGCTGCAGTGGGGGCCAGTATTATTTGCCAGCTACAGTATGGAGCAGTATTATAGGGTAGCTGCACTATAGAGCAGTATTATAGGGCAGCTGCAGTATGGGCCAGTATTATAGGGCAGCTGCAGTACGGAGCAGTATTATAGGGCAGCTGCCATATGGGCCAGTATTATGAGGCAGCTGCAGTATGAGCCAGTATTATAGGTCAGCTGCCATAAGGAGCAGTATTAAATGGCAGCTGCAGTATGGAGCAGTCTTATTGGCCTGCTGCATTATGGAACAGTATTATAAGGCAGGTGCTGTATGGGGCATAATTATAGGGCAGCTGCAGTATGGAGCAGTATTATAGGGCAGCTGCAGTATGGGCCAGTATTATAGGGCAGCTGCAGTACGGAGCAGTATTATAGGGCAGCTGCCATATGGGCCAGTATTATGGGGCAGCTGCAGTATGAGCCAGTATTATAGGTCAGCTGCAATAAGGAGCAGTATTAAATGGCAGCTGCAGTATGGAGCAGTCTTATTGGCCTGCTGCATTATGGAACAGTATTATAAGGCAGGTGCTGTATGGGGCACAATTATAGGGCAGCTGCAGTATGGAGCTGTATTATTGGGCAGCTGCAGTATGGAGCAGCATTATAGGGCAGCTGCAGTATGGAGAATTATTACAGGGCAGCCGCTGTATGGAGCAGTGTTTAAGGGCAGCTGCAGTATGGGCCAGTATTATAAGGCAGCTGCAGTGTGGGCCAGTATTATAATGCAGCTGCAGTATGTAGTGGTATTGTAAGGCAGCTGCAGTATAGAGCAGTATTGTAGGGCAGCTGCAGTATAGAGCAGTATTATAGGGCAGCTGCAGAATAGGCAAGTATTATAAGGCAGCTGCAGTATGGAGCAGTATTATAGGGCAGCTGCAGTATGGAGCAGTATTATAGGGCAGCTGCAGTATGGAGCAGTATTATAGGGCAGCTGCAGTACGGGCCAGTGTTATAGGGCAGCTGAATTATGGAGCAGTATTATAAGGCAGCTGCAATATGGGCCAGTATTATAAGGCAGCTGCAGTATGGAGCACTATTTTAAGGCAGCTGCAGTATGGGCCAGTATTTTAAGGCAGTTGCAGTATGGAGTTGTATTATAAGGCAGGTGCAGTATGGACCATTATTATAAGGCAGCTGCAGCATGGAGTAGTATTATAAGGCAGGTGCAGTTTGAACCAGTATTATGAGGCAGCTGCAGTGTAATAGTAATAATACATTTGATTTATATAGCACTTTTTTGGACACTCAAAGACGCTTTACAAAATAAAGGACTAAACAATGACTACAAAAATAAAAACAGAGACAACAATAACACGAATGAAGACAACAGAATATAGAATTAAAGAAAAGCCAGTTTGAACAGGTGTGTTTTGAGGAGGGATTTGAAGTTTTGTAGTGAATCTGAGTTCCTGATAGGTTGTGGGAGTGAGTTCCAGAGGGTGGGGGCAGCGGCAGCGAAGGCTCGGTCTCCCAAGGTCCGGTGCTTTGTGCGGGTGATGGGTGTGAGGACGGTGGAGTCAGCAGAGCGAAGGGGGCGGGTGGGACAGTGACGTTGCAGGAGGCCAGAGAGGTAGGGAGGGGCCAGGTTATGGAGAGACTTGTAGGTGAGGAGGAGTAGTTTGTACTGGATGCGGTATTGGATAGGGAGCCAGTGGAGCTGTTGGAGGATGGGGGTGATGTGTTTTCTGGAGCGGGTGTGGGTGAGGAGGCGGGCAGCGGAGTTCTGGACATATTGCAGTTTTTGGAGATGAGTGGAGGGAAGTCAAAGGAGGCTATTGCAGTAGTCGAGTCTGGAGGTGATGAAAGGCGTGAATGAGTATCTCAGCTGTGGTCTGGGGAGAGGGAGGGACGGAGGCGTGCAATGTTGCGGAGGTGGAAAAAGGATGTTTTAGTGATGTGGTTGATATGCGATTGATATGAGAGGGTGGAGTCCATTATGATGCCAAGGTTCGAACGGAGGGGAGGGGGTGACATTGTGACCGTCGATGAGGAGGGGAAAAGTTCTGTATAGAGGGAAGGAGAGATTTGGGTCGGTGATGAGGAGTTCTGTTTTATTGCTGTTTAGTTTTAGAAAATTTTTGTCCATCAGGTTTTGATGTCAGAGAGGCAGTTGGTTATGGTGGGAGAGAATGACGGGGGTGATGGATTTGGTGGAGATGTACAGTTGTGTATCGTCAGTGTAGCAGTGAAAATGGAGTCCATGGTGGCGAATGATTTGACCGAGGGGAGCATGTAGATTGTGAACAGGAGGGGGCGAGCACGAACCTTGGGGAACTCCATGGCTGACTGGGGAAGTGTGGGATTTGGAATTGTTGACAGAGACAAAGTGATGACGGTCGGAGGTAGGAGATGAACCAGAGGAGTGCTGTGCCAGAGATGCCTATAGACTGTAGGCGGTGGAGGAGGATGGTGTGATTAATGGTGTCAAATGCGGCAGAGAGGTCGAGGAGGAGGAGGATGGAAATGGAACCAGAGTCAGCGGCGAGGAGGAGATCATTGGAGACTTTGAGGAGGGCTGTTTCTGTGCTGTGGTGTGAACGGAATCCGGACTGAAATGTTTCGTAAAGTTGGATGGAGTGGAGATGGTGTTGGAGTTGAGTTATGACAGAGCGTTCCAGTATTTTTGAAAGTAGAGGAAGATTGGAGATGGGTCTGAAGTTGTCCAGGTTGTCCGGGTTGAGGCCAGGTTTTTTCAGGAGTGGTGTGATGGTGGCAAGTTTGAGCGGGGATGGGACAGAACCAGTGGAAAGGGAGGTGTTAATGATGTTGGTGATGAGAGGGATGAGAGTAGAAATACATGGTTTTAGGAGAGGAGATGAAATGGGATCAAGGTGGCAGCTGGAGAATTTCATAAATGAAAGGAGTTTAGTGGTGTCAGACGGAGTCAGAGGAGAGAAGGACGAAAAGCTGAGAGATGTGGGTGGAGCAATGTCAGGTTCTGAGGGGATAGAAGTGGAAGTAGTGGATACAAGTGAGCTGTGAATGGTTTGGATTTTGGAATGAAAGGACGTGAGAAAGTTATTGCATTTGTCTGTTGTGAATGTGGAAGTGATATTGTCCTTGGGTTTGGTCAACTTTGCAAATGTGGAGAAAAGGGTGCGGGGGTTAGAAGAGTTGGAGTGGATGAGTTGTGAATAGAAATTGGGCGGGCAGTTTGAGAACGGAGTTGTATGTTGTAACAGAAAGTTTGTAGGCTTGGCGTGAACTGTGAGACAGGTTTTTTCTATGGAGTCGTTCGAGCTGTCTCGTTGTTTCTTGAGGTTGTGGAGATCCAGGGTGTACCATGGGGCAGAGGTGGAGAAAGAGACTGTGGCAGTTTTGAGAGGGGCTAACTGGTTGAGGCAGGAGGAGAGTGTGTTGTTGTAGAAATTGACGAGATCAGAAGCAGTAGAATCTGTGGGGGGAAGCTGGTGATGACATGGGATAGGGGCGGAGGAGGAGAGAGTTAGGAGGAGGGATTTCAGGTTACGGAAGGTTATTGTTCGAGTTTGTTTGGTGGTGGGAGTGGGAGTAATGATGTCCAGGGTAATGGCCAGATGATCAGAAATGGTGAGGTCAGTCAATGACAGGTTATGGATGGTGAGAGAAGGTGTGGAGCAGTATGGGCCAGTATTATAAGGAAGCAGCTTATGGAGCAGTATTATCGGGCAGCTGCAGTATGGAGCACTATTATAAGGCAGCTGCAGCACGGGCCAGTATTATCGGGCAGCTGTAGTATGGGCCAGTATTATTAGGCAGCAGCAGTATGGAGCAGCGTTATAGGGCAGCTGCAGTATGGGCCAGTATTATAAGGCAGCTGCAGTATGGGCCAGTATTATAAGGCAGCTGCAGTATGGAGCAGTATTATAAGGTAGCTGCAGTATGGAGCAGTATTATAGGGCAGCTGCAGTATGGGCCAGTATTATAGGACAGCTGCAGTATGGCGCAGTATTATAAGGTAGCTGCAGTATGGGCCAGTATGAAAAGGCAGCTGCTGTATGGAGCAGTATTACAGTGCAGCTGCAGTATGGGCCAGTATTATAGGGCAGATGCAGTATGGAGCAGTATTATAGGGCAGCTGCAGTATGGGCCAATATTATAGGGCAGCTGCAGTATAGAGCAGTATTATAGGGCAGCTGCAGCATGGAGCAGTATTATAGGGCAGCTGCAGCATGGAGCAGTATTATAGGGCAGCTGCAGTATGGAGCACTATTATAGGGCAGCTGCAGTATGGAGCAGTATTATAAGGCAGCTGCAGTATGGGCCAGTATTATAAGGCAGCTACAGTGTGGGCCAGTATTATAAGGCAGCTGCAGTATGGGCCAGTATGGGGCAGTATTATAGGGCAGCTGTGGTATGTGGCAGTATTGTAGGGCAGTGGCAGTTTTGGGCGGTATTACAGGGCAGCTGCTGTGTGGGGCAGTATTGTAGGGCAGCTGCAGTATGGGGCAGTATTGTAGGGCAGCTGCAGTGTGGGGCAGTATTATAGGCCGGCTGCTGTTTGGAGCAGTTTTATTAGGCAGCTGCATTATGGAGCAGTATTATAAGGCAGCTGCTGTATGGAGCAGTATTATAAGGCAGCAGTATTGAGCACTATTATAGGGCAGCTGCAGGCTAGGGCTGTCTTGTAGGCCAGCTGCAGTATGGGGCAGTATTATAGACCATCTGCTGTGTGGGGCAGTATTGTTGGGCAGCTGCAGTTTTGGGCAGTATTACATGGCAGCTGAAATCTTAGGCAGTGTTTCAGGACATTTGCAATCTTGGACTGTATTGTAGGGTATCTCCTGTCTTGAGCTGTATTACAGGGTAGTTTTGGTCAGGATTGTTGGGCAGCTGTAGTATGGGGCACTGTAATACGTCAGCTGCATTTTGGGACAATATTGTTAGGAAGCAGTAGCAGGGGACTGCCGTTAAGGGCATCAGGACAGTGGGACAGTATTTTGAAGCTAGTGTGTAAATAGCATTTTAAGTTAGCATTGTGAATATGTATTACAAGGTGGGATTGGAGAACAGCTTTGAATGAGAGTGCAATTTTTTTTATGGCTGGAAAAAGTTTGGAACAAAATTCATCACTTCTTTTCTTGGAAGACTGCCTTCTTTAATGTTTTTCATTATTAGTTTTTATATAAATAAAAATAAATGCGTGAAAATTCAATAAAAGGTAATAAAAGCTTCCCACTTGTTCACTGTCCCATATATCCCACAATGCAATGGTGCTCTGGCTGTTAAAGGGATCAAAGTCTAGAATCAACTGCAGGCAAAGGAAGTGTCTTAAGTCCACAATAAGTCCTTTTTCTGTGTATTTACTGCCGAGACCCTGTCTCAGTAAAGACCAGGGAGGGAAATTGCCTCTTATTTTTACTCTTTCTCTCTCAAGTATTATAAATCCCTGTTTTAGCTACACGGTTGACATTAAGCATTAAGTTTGCTTGATAGATTCACCAGGTTCCCGGACTTGAGTGTTTTTGGCGATTATACGGCTTTTTATGTTTTCTTGTGACAGAGCACTGACATGGTAAGAACACACAATGGAACGTATGTAAATAAAAATACATCCCTCTTTGACTAAGTTTAATTATTCATTAAACGAGATAAAGTGATTATTTTGTTCTCGGCTCAATGTTTTATATTTCTTAAAGGGGCTTGATCTTTGCTTTTCTTGGCACAGAGCTATTTCGTAATGGCTGTTCTCAGACACATGCTGTGCCTGAAGTCTGGGCCAGCCTCATTTCCTGCACCAGGCCTGAAACGTGACAGGGTGAAATATGGTGGAAAGTACCAAAGCCTTGGGCTTAACACGTTAGGACATACGTGAACGCTTTGGACTCATAAAGACATTGCTCTGGTGCGGTGTCACTGCTCATTCAGTTGTAACGCTCAATATGCTGGGATAGTAAAAAAGATCTTGTGTTGCATTTCTGTGTTTATTAAACTGTCACATATCATATACAGACAGTTTACAAATTGAAGTAAAAAACCTGAATAAATGTGAGGACAAACATGACTGCCGCTGGTGGTTCGGTTCATTGTTTTGTCTTGGTTTGGGCCCACTCGTCCCCTGAACGCCGGAAGGATCACTACCAATCAATGCGGAGTTATTTTGTGTGATCACCTAATATCCCAGGATGAAGCATTCCTAACATGATGGGAACGCTCTCCTCCAGGACAATAGCCCAAGCCCCACAAGGCACATGGAACCACATAATTGTTTTATTAATATGAAAATGAACCTAAGCATATACCGCCGTCTTCACAGTCACCAGATCTCAAACTAACTGAACGCATATGTGTTAGATGTCCCTGTCCGTCACCATCATAAAAACGCTAAATGAGGGAATATGCCAGTCAAGTTTGACATTCGTAGACTTTATACCAAGGCATGTTGAAACTGATCCAGCAGCTTGTGGAGCTTTTTAAGCCAATTTTTTCATTAATTTGTCACCTGTCTGAAAATGATAAGATCATACATCATACGAGTGTTCACTGGGATGAGTCTTCCAGAAGGTTGGCACGGGAAAAACTAATGCATGCAAGTTTCATCATATAAATGAAAGTTTTAGTATATTTTCAGTGGGGTACCTTTGGTCTTATCTCTGTTCTCCCATCTGCTTCAGCCTGGGGAGTGAGAGACAGCAGGACGCTGGACTGGAGGTCCCCAAAGTTCGGCCTGACGGAGTGAGGGTGTGAGGGAGAGTACCCCTCTACGGCACCCCTCCAAACCCTGAGATGTCGGCCAGAGAGCGCAGCCCCCGGCATCGACCATGGTCTGTATACCGTGCCAACACCTTTGACCTCTCCTCCGAAGTTCTGGGGCTCACGCTTGCTGGTGAGCATCATGATTAGCCCCTTAACCCTTTGGCATTCAAGCATGTTTTACATAGCGGTACCTTAAGAATTCAAGCATGTTTTAGGTAATTTCACAATTTTATGCACCTCATGTTTGAAGCCTTGTAGCTCTGAAACCATAAGTCCAATCATCTTACAGTGCCTGAAAAGTTAGTTGGGAATTGTCCGTAGTATCAGACGGCACCAATTATGTTGGTATGCTACCCACTGTTTTGGGGTAAAAAGCATGAAAATGTGTACAAAATGCGCACTTTTTGCCAATATCTAAAACAGATTTTTTAAAAACCAAAATGACACTTTCTTCTGAAATAATTATAACTGCGTTGCCTCTGCCACGCCCGCATGCTCTGCCAACACCGCCTCTCATCCTTGGGGTACCACCCCTGGTCCTGACCCTACCTCTACCTTCAATACCCCCCCTGGTTCTAGCTCTCCCCCTAGCTGGGGCCTGAGCAATATCATCATTTTCAGAGGAAGATTGGCCAGAATCATTAGGACCAGGTTCAGACTCCGAGTCAGAGCAGTCATGTTCAGCAGCATGCCTATGCATTTGTGTAACGGGTACATCGTCAACATCAGAACCATCACAATCATCGTTGTTTTCATTGTCACTCGGTTCAGAGCCAAAATCTTCATCCCGAGTCCTCATCGGCAAATAATTCGTCAAGTACTTGGTCCACATTCATCCTGAATTCACAAAAAAAATTGGCACTTTTGAAGCAAAAATTGCGCGGTAAATTTCTATTGGAACACCTTATGTATTTGGTACCGAACGATTACTCTGAGCGCCGTCTATCATTTGAGAAGCAAGCGCCACAGGCAAAGAGAAATGGCGGAATTTTAATGCATTAGTATTGTCTCGACCCAGGGTCGAGACTGAATTCTGGAGGTAGCATTTCCAGTCGAGACCGACTTCTGAATGGTGCAGTTCTTGTCTTGACCCAGGGTCGAGACCGACTGTCTAAGGGTTAAACCCTGATTTTCACTTGCATTTCCCCCTACGTAGGTTTAAATTTAAAGAGCATTTTTCCACATTTGAGGACAATTTCACATACATATGTTTAATTTGCCAAACTGAGGCTACATGACACTTATATTGAGCGAAATATTCAAACCCAGTATGCCATGTTTTCACGATTGTAACATTGCATCAAACGGAAAATATCTACATCTTGGGCATCATTTTATACACATTTCCCTGTAATTCAGCGGGACATATTGGGGATCTTTGGAAACCTTGGGATCTCCAAAAGAATTTAAAATAGGCTTTAAGATCCACTGGTATGAATAAAGCATCTGCATCCGACAAACCCAGGAGTGGGATCACAGGGGGGAAGAGGTTAGCCTTATGCCCCACGCCAGTCCTTGATTTCTGCTTGTTACTGTTCATTTCTATTGGATGTGTTGGAATATACATTCCCCTTGGACTGAAGTATAGTACATTTTTATACCCCCGACGACGAAATGTCGGGGGTATATAGTTATATACCAAGAATTCCGTCCGTCCGTCATTCTGTCCGAAGACATTATTTGTCCGATCGATGTCTCAAATATTATTCATTGGATTCTTTTCAAATTTGGCACACATATTCTCTACCACAGGGAGAAGTGCAGTGCAAAGTGTCGCCATCTGGGATGATTTTTCACAAAAATATCGCCCTTTTCCAGTTTTTGGACCTAGAAATTTTCAAGTGGGTTCAATGTCAATTTGTCTGATTGATATCTCAAATATTATACATTGGATTCTTTTCAAATTTTTTTTTTTTCTATAAATTTGACATCTCCAATCCCACCCGAATCTGGAATGCCCAATTGGAGAACTATGTACAAGGCTTGCTCGTTTGCGACCCCTTGTTGCCAATTCAGGAGAGTGAAGACAGTTCACGGCTCTCCTCCGGCTGCGTGCCTGTCAGCCACTGCTTTATACACTCATTGGTTGAATCTTCACAAGTTCAGAACGAGGGCGGAGGATACCCGGACATGAACAGGCTTAGGATCTTCCTGACGAGCGCCCGTCTGGCCAACAGGAGGCGCTTGAGCAACGAACAAAGCTATTTACTTTATTTCCCTTTCCCGGCAGTCCCTTCCCAATTTGAAACCCAGTAGCGCAATAGCCAATTGCGCGCTACTCTGAAAAAGCTGCCGACCACTGCCAGTGGGTACGACCGGGGCTCGAACCCGCAACGTGATGGTCACATCTGCACTGTTACGCAGTGCCTTAACCGAGTGAGCTATCCGGCAGCTCGGATTCTTTTCAAATTTGCTACACAGTTTCTAACATATGGAGAGCTGCAGTGCTAAGTGTCATAGATGTGTTGTTATTTCTGCCAAAATTAATTTTCGGAATGTGATCATTTCTATAATCACCGACGGAAAAAGCATTATTGGGGACGTCGGGGTTATTAGTAAGCTCTGCTTACTTTTCCACTTGTTCTTTTTGTTTTTTGAATATGTGATTTATTTTCGTAAACATTTCTATATTTCCATCAAAGTTGAAAAGAAACACGATTGCAATCAATATGCAAAGCACATAGGGTATGGTCAATGGCAATGGTCCCTGCTGGGTCAATGGGAGAAGTAGAGAGGAAAATAATTTCACGTATAATTTTAACAAAGGATAAGGTGATCTGCTATTATTAAAGAGAATCCATTTATTTTCTTTGCAAAAACTGAACTGAGAAGTGTGATTTATTGACTGTAATCTGTTGTTATCCCATAGGAAACAGCCAAGATCCAGATGAACCTGTACTGGAGTTCAGTCTGGGTAAGAAATGACTGGGGTGACTGTGCAGGCAGGCACAGTGCAGAGAGTGATCCTTCTGTGCCA
Source organism: Gymnothorax javanicus (assembly GCA_029692085.1). Classification (NCBI taxonomy): domain Eukaryota; kingdom Metazoa; phylum Chordata; class Actinopteri; order Anguilliformes; family Muraenidae; genus Gymnothorax; species Gymnothorax javanicus. The sequence goes on from CM056210.1 coordinate 1,762,606, forward strand.
GATCTGTGTTATGAAGTTTAGGTTGTAATGCTTTTGAATCTAGATATTACTACTGTTCTATTAGTGCTTATGTTTTCACTTTTAAGCAAAAGTGGCATGTTCATCCCTTTTCATAAAGCAATCTGACCTGCCCACTATCGTACCATATACCTCAATTAAGACACTGTTACAAATGGATGGTGATACCAAAAACTTTTTTGTTCTATGTGATGTTGGTTTTGAAATGTTTGATCAGTATTGAGGCTCTTGCTTGATTGAGTCTACTTTCGCTATGACCCACTGCCCACTGTCAAACCACTTTTCTTCCTCCACAGCCTGTAGTGAGCTCTGTACTCCATCACTGGACCGCAAACCCAACAGTTTTGTGGCCGTGAGCTGCACTACGCCTCCCCAGGCCTTCTGGACCAAGCACACACAGACAGAGATCATAGAGGTGAAACGTCTTGTCCATACACCTCAAAATACACCAAGCACTAACCATCCATAAATGCAGTGTTTCCCATACATTGACGAGACTATGGCGGCCCGCCATAGTCTAATTTACCCCGCCATAGTCTCAATATGCACAATTGCCGTGTGTTGAGAATACATGCAAACATTTAAAAAAAAAAAAACGGAGAAATCGTCTTCCCCCGCTCAACAAAATGAAAATCACCCCCCCGCCCGCTGAACAGAATGAGAATGACCCCCCCAGACATCGGTCTGCCACCACACATGTGCCCCCATATTCTCCAAAAATTCTGTGGGAAACACTGATAAGTGGTTTGACACCAGATTCCCTGGAAATTGTCAGGGAAAGGAGAACAGTAACAAGTTAAAAACTATACTACATGGCCATCCTCTCCACAGCATTTTCAGCGGTTTTAGAAGCATCTTTAGTGACCGGCTAGCCATGCTGCGGTGTTCTATTGAGTGTCTTAAAAGATATTTTGTGCCTGCAGCTTATTCCTCTTCTGTCGCTAATGAAGCCAGTTTAGCTCTATCTGTGACCGCCATCTGGCTCTTGTTCTGAAATGCATGACAACATGCATTGTGAGAATGGTGTGATCCAGTATCTTGTTATATTTTAGTCAGGTGGCTGGATTGACTCATCCCTGTACCCCGTCTCTGCCCCTCTCTTTCCCCTCTCCCAGGGCACCAGTAACCCTGTCTTCTTGAGCAGTATCGCCTTCTTCCAGGACTCCCTCATCACACAGCAGACGCAGATCAAGCTGTCAGTGTATGATGTTAAGGATCGCTCCCAGGGAATGGTGTGAACATTACTTTGTCTTTCACTCAGCTTCGCATTACTACGTCATCATGCGTAGCATTCATTGAGCCTGTGGTGTCCTCCTTGTTAAAATCATCAGTCTTAGACAGTCCGTTTGTCAGCCTTTTGTTTAAGCTTATCATATGGTCATTCATCATGTGGATTAGCATTGGGACCCATAATGTGAGTAATGCCGGAAAGCGTCTGAACCCCATTATAACTTTCCATAGGGATTTTACTTCCGACGCCAGAAGCTGTGACATAGTCACCTCTGTGCTCCATTGACCTTGTGCAGCCCTGCCCCCTTTACCCACGTCCATGTCTAATTTTTTTGTAACTTTGTTTCTGGTTTGAGACAAGGGTGGTTCAGGTAAATACAAAGAGCTTGGCGTTACTGGCTAGCTTACTAAGGAAAATGAATGGACACAAAAGTGTTAAGACAGCCTCTTTCACCACATGCTATCCTCCTCATTACGTTATTAAGAATTGGCATTAAACCTACTAAGCTAGCAGTGAAAAATCAATGACTCTGCCGGTTCTGTTTACTGCCACTGTACCGCACTCAGCTGAGCTGCGTGCTGCGACACAAGTTCGTTTGCAATACAGCCTGCTGTCTGACGTCCCTGATTCTGCAGCATGGAGTATCATTCATGTTTCTGTGAAGAGGACTGGTCATGATAATAAAGCTGTCAGTTTGTTTTGCGTCCGAGTGCCCTGGCTACAAAAGTGTCAAAGCTGGAGGTGCAATTCAGTCTTTACCTGCAAATAAAGTGCAGGCAAGGGTCCATGCCAAACCTGACATATACGGCAGACATGCTAGGAAATAAGTACAAAAATAACAGAGTTTTCAGGGACTATTGAAGACTATGAGAGAGGTCTCTAATCGAAGTCATTAAGTCGTCCTCTGAACAGCATGAGCCCGTGCTGTCCATTTTTCAGTCGTGTGACCTGAATCACCCGATTAATTAATCAAGTTAATCACTTTCGCCCGTGAAAACCCCACTGGTGAAGAGCCGGAATCGCAGGTAAGTAAGCTTGCCAGGTAGTTGTTTTCTTACATGTCAATGCTATAATCACAAAATGGCACGCTACAGAACTCATGATTGCTTGCTCCAAGTAACTTACTTTAAAACTGTATGCTAATGTTAGCTTTATTCTTTTCTAGACAGAAAAGATCCTGGCAGTGCTGAAATAGTGAGGTTATATTGTCAAAATGGCTGATGAGATTTTCCGCATCAGTTACAACAGAATCTAATTTAGAAAACCCTTTGTTAGCTGATAAAAAGGTAACATTATACAAGGCACGTTATCTAGCTAGCTCTCTGTACAATGCATCCTGGTCCATTACATCCTCTGCACTTACATTTTGGGGTGCCATTTCCGCTGTTGGAAGCATAGCCAGTTTGCATTACAGATGGAGACAACAAGGAAGTTTTTCTTTTGAGCAGAATCTAGGGCCCACCCCCTGGCTACCCAGAGGTGGAGACTAAAAATCCACGCAGCAATAACTTGTTATGCCTCCTCTCCTGCAACTATGTCACTGAACATGTCAAATGACGGTGTTGGAGGGGTGAGTACAACAGATTTTGCAGCTGATTCCCAGAGATGCACTGAACATTGGCAAAAACTGCAGGCGTTTTTAACATTATGAATAGATAGATGTAAGGTTGAAAACTGGTTAAGTGTTCCTTTATGCAGGCATCACACTGTCCCGAAATTGACACCAGATGGACACACGATGAAGGAAATGTTCAAATTTGGATCTGATCGTAAAAACATCGGGCCATTCGTTAGGGCATCTTAAGCCATCGTATGACTGGCGGTTGAGTTTCTCAGGCTCCGGCAGCAACTTCGTGAGCGGTGTCAAAATCTTTGGCATGCCAAAAAATTGCCAGAAGACTTTCGTGTTGAATTCGTGTGTCCATTTTGCTCTTCGTAAGGCCATCGTGAGGGCATCTTGTCAAATCGTGTCATCTTCGTCTTCACTTCGTGTGATCATCGGCGCCATCGGGCATTTTTCGCCTCACGAAGACAATACGAAGGAAACAAGAAGCTGCCCGATTGTCTTAGGAAGGCAACACGACTACATGAAGCCCTCGCAATGCCGTCGTGTAGCCATCGTGTTATAGTACGATGACATAGAGATGGGACCACGGTGTCGGCGAAGACAGCCGAATTTGAGTAGCTGAAGCGTTTCACGTGTGTCATGGTAACGTGGACATATAAAAGGCCAGCCTCAGAGCATCTTCCTCAGTCAGTCCTGAGCAGCTCTACAGAGCAGGCACAACGTATATTATATATGTAAGGGATAATGTATAATGAGCCGGTGATTGTTAAAAAATAACTCCCGACGGTGGCATATAACCCCGACGCGCAGCTTACTATACATTATCCCGCTTAGAATATGGCTAAAACATTTAAAATATTAAAATATTAATATTACTAGCAACGGACAGCAGCGCAGCGGTCATATTTCTGGAAATAAAATCAATCAGAATCGAGTATTTAAGAGTGCCATGTCCTGAATATATATAAATAAGGCACAACGTATTCATGAAACTGATAACTGATAATGAACTGGTTGCTTTCAACGCCATACATTTTTTTATCTTATCATTTCTTGTTCATAACAAAACAACAGTTTACTATAGAAACTTACAGTAGCCTAATCTGTCGTAAATTTACTATATTACTCCGTAGTAAATATGCAAGTCATCGTGTGGCCTTCGTGTGTCCTGCGGGTAAACTACTTATAAAAATTCACATCTTTTTGTTGCCTTCGTGTGTGGTTCGGGTGCCATCGCGTGACCTTCTGTAGGCATCGTACTTGCTTCGGCTGTAGCTTGGCTTTTGACCAAGTTCGGGGCCATCGCGCGAAATTCAATATTCGTATGGCCATCTGGTGTCAATTTTGGGACAGTGTGACGTCTGCTTTAAGCTGTGCATTGAGGTGCATCGCAAATGCACCTGGGTGCCTAACTTAATTAGTGAGTTGCTCCCGAGTCTTTCTGGACTTTCCTCTTGCCCCTGAGCACCTTTTTGTGACCAATGCCACTCTTTGTTCTTTGGAAATGTGGCATGTTCAAAACATAATAAATACTGCACTGTGCTGTGTTCTTATTTTTGATGATGAATAGGATTCTTTGCTGGAAGGCTTGAATTTTTAAGAATCTGCGCAATGGTAATTACATGCTGTCTGAAGAACTGCCAACATATTGGGCAGTTGCAGTTATGATGGAGATCAGGGTCATATAGGATTGGAGCCGATGAAACTAAATTCTTCTTTTTTTTGAGACAGTGATGCTTATTGCTTGTGTGTTGTAATTTCCATGGATATGGGTTCTTTGAGTAGACTTAGCCGTTGAGTTATGTTAATCTTTTTTCTTGTTTCCCAGTTCAGAAGAAGAGTCTTCTTGGCGATAGCTAGAGCAACGAGTATGGGTTTGGTGTTTTGGATTGGTGGGTTGATTTCAGAGAGGTGTCCCTAACAGACAGACAGATGGGGAGAGTGGGACACTACAGCCCATAATAAGTGATATTCTGTCAGTGACTTGTTTCCAAAAATGATGGGTTGGTGGGCAGAGCCAAGTGGAGTGGAAATAATTATCTGGGGAGTTATTTGTGCAATGTGAGCATGTGTCAGAATCTACACGTGCCATTGTATACATCCTGTGCTGTGTGATGTGAGTTCTGTGAATTACCTTATACTGTATTAGTTGTAGATTAGTATTTTGGGTCATTGTGAAGCTGTTCTTACATATTTGGGCCCAGAAGCTCAATTCGGGGGAAAGTGATGGGTCTTTTTCCCAGTCTTGGATGGGAAGGGATATTGTCAAATCTGAATTTAATATTAATTTGTATAATTTAGAAAGAGTTTTCTTGGGGTTAGTCATTTTTTTAATTTCTTCTATTATTGGGGGTGGTTGTAATTCATTGTCCTTCATTTTGATTTTTGATTTTAGGATAGATTGTAATTGAAGGTATTGAAGATATTGTTTGTTTCCGATTTTATACTTGAGGGTCAAATCAAATCTTGAAATGTGATGAAAGAGCCATAATGAAAGATGTGTTGGAGATGAGTTATGCCGTTTTCTTTCCAGAGATTAAAGCAAAGGGGTGTTTTCTTGAGAGAGAAGCTGGGGTTGTGCCATATTGGTGTATATTTACATGGTGTCATAGTGAAATTGAAGATATTGTTCAGTTTCCATCAAGCTGTCAGGGTCGCTGAGATTACCGCATTTTTGAAACAGCTGTGGTTTTTTATAGAAGTTGAGAGGAATGGTCGGTCAGAGATTGAAATTGCTTTACAAAGTGACTGTTCCATTTCTCTCCAAGAGTTGTTCAGTTGGTTGGGGTGAATGAAGTTTGTGATGTACTGTAATTGGTTTGCCAAATAGTAATAATGGAAATTGGGTGCCTCAAGTCCTCCTTGATTTTTACATTTCTGCAAAGTTGAAAGTTTTGTCCGGAGTGTTTTGCTTTTCCAGTAAAATTTATTGATAATGGAATTCAGTGAGTTAAACCATTTAGTGGAAGGGCATGTTGGGATCATTTTGAACAGGTAATTAATTTTAGGTAGTAAGGCCATTTTAGTTGTTGCAATCCTGCCAATTAGGGAAAGTGGTAAGTTTATCGAGCGGTTTAAGTCATCTTCTATTGATTTTGTTAATGGGATGAAGTTAAGGTGGAACAACTCTGACAGCTTGGTGGAAATATTTATACCCAGATATTTAATGGCGTCAGAGGACATGAGCAGTGAATTATGAGCTGCAGGGTGCCAGTCATCCCCATATAATGATAAGATTTTTGATTTTGTCCAGTTTATGGCATATTCCGATATTTCAGAAAATGAACTGATGAGCTTCACAGCCTCTGGGAGGGACTTTGATGGGTTTTGAAGGTAGTGCAATATATCATCTGCATAAAGGCTGATTTTGTGGTGAATGGAGGAGGTTTGGATTCCTGTTATGCTGGTGCTATGACGTATAGCCGCTGCTCGGGGCTCAATAAACAGGGCGAATAGTGACGGTGAGAGTGGGCATCCTTGCCTTGTCCCTCGGTACAATGTGAAAGTTGGTGATGTTAGTCCGTTAGTGAAGACTGTGGCCATTGGTGAATTATATAATATTTTTATCCAGTGAATAAACGATTGCCCGAAGCCAAATCTGTGGAGTACTTCAAGTAAGAATTTCCAATTCACCCGATGAAAAGCCTTTTCTGCATCTAATGAAGCGGTTATTGGGTTGGTTTGGTTTAGTTTTGATATAGTAATTAAGTCTAATAGTCTGCGCATGTTGCTGGATGAGTCTCTTCCTTTGATAAAACCGGTTTGATCTGTCTGAATAAGGGATGGGATTACTTTCTCGATTCGATTGGCTAGCACCTTACTGATAATTTTTAGATCTGTGTTAATGAGTAATATTGGACAGTGGCTGGAACAGGAGGTTGGGTCTTTGTCAGGCTTCAGTACTACAAGAGGAGGGCTGTGTTCAGATGTGGAGGAATTTTTGAATTTTTCTTGATATCTACTGTCATTCTGAAAAGGAGTGGTGAGATTTTGTTCCAGAAGTGCTTATGAAACTCAGCAGGGAGGCCATCAGGTCCTGGAGCTTTACTGTTTGGCATTGGGTCTAATGCTTTATGGAGTTTGTCCAGTGCTGCAGGTGCATTTATTTCATTTGATACTTCTTTGTTAAAGGGGTAGTTCAGAATTTTGGACGTAGGACCTCATTTCCAAGTTAGCCAGTGTGCTATTTATCAGTGGAGACCGTTTTCAACACTTTTCATTCAGTCCTTCTAGTTGCAGAGTTCGCTGGTGCTAGGCTAGCGCAAGTCAACGGTTTCTGCTAGCCTGCCAATAAAAACAGTCTTACCCACTTCACAGTACACCTGAGGCAAATAAATTATAACGCCAGACTATCGATGTAAATGTGTGTGTTGATAGAATAATGTTAGAAATAAAACTATCCTTGCATCGCATTGCATTTTGAGGGAATAGTGTTACTGTCTCAGCAGCAGCGTAGTTTATACTTTGTTCCCTGTAGTTATAGTGTTCTAGGTCAGTGGTTGGTATCTATGGACTGATATTACCTAGGCTACCGGCTCTATTATAGTTTATTTACCTGCCGCTGTCATAGCAACAGAAGCAGAGTACAGTGCACGAAGGAATTTTATTAGACTATCCAATCAACAAGATATATTCAATGCTTCAATCGGTTCAATCCCACTGTACTAGGCTACTAGTAGGTGTCCCAACTGGAGTGCCCTTCTCTGTTTACTTTTCGGCGCAGGCGCAGCTTCGTTACTACACAACTAACCGGAGCAAAGTAAAATTCCGCCGCTGCTGAGAAACTAGTCCCTCAAAATGTAATGCGATCATTGCGATGCAAGGATAGTTTTATTTCTAACATTATTCTATCAACACACACATTTACATCGATAGTCTGGCGTTATCATTTATTTGCCTCGGGTGTACTGTGGAGTGGGTAAAACTGTTTTTATTGGCAGGCTAGCAGAAACCGTTGACTTGCGCTAGCCTAGCACCAGCGAACTCTGCAACTAGAAGGACTGAATGAAAAGTGTTGAAAACGGTCTCCACTGATAAATAGCACTCTGGCTAACTTGAAAATGAGGTCCTATGTCCAAAATTCTGAACTACCCCTTTAAGTTGAGGGACGTCTATACTGTTAAGAAAAGAGTGGATATCGGATTGCTGTGGTTCATAGTTTGAGATGTATAACTTAGCATAAAATTCTTGAAATATGTTTTTTTTTTCTTTAGGTATATACATGGTCTCCCCTGCTGAGTTCTTGATGACTGCAATAATAGATTTGTATTGGTTTTGTTTGAGTTGATTTGGCAAATATTTACCAGATTTGTTATTGTGTTTGAAGTCATCATGTTTGAGTCTTTGTATAAGGAACTGAGTTTTTTTGTGTGTGATACTGTTTAGTTTAGAGTTGGTTGCAGCAATTTCATTTAGGATTTGGTCTGTAGGGGTGTTAGCATACTGGTCATTGAGTTCTTTTAACTTTTGTTCTTGATTATTTTCCATCTCATGTTCTTTTTTCTTTTTGTGTGATTAATATGATACTATTTTTCCTAAAATAAAGATAAATGTAAAGTTGTCTTTTACATCGCTAAGTTAGCTAACATGAGCTAAAGTTGGTAAACTCTATAACTTCAGTGCTGACGGACGTTGGCTTAACGTGAGCTCCTGGCTGCGTTGTTCACCATGTCACCTTGTTTACTTAGAAGGAGTTCAGTCACGTCAGGTTAGATTTCTTAAATTCGGTAGCAGTAATAATACGTAAATTAAATTTATTACCCTGCAGTGCACGAACAATGCTGATCCTCTGTCTTGATGTGTGAGAGGGTTACGGAACCGAGATGCGGTTGATCGCGTTTGCACTGAGACCTGAAAATTTTAGCTTCCAATTTAAACTTTTCGTTGACCTTCTCCACTCTAAATTCATTAATGTATCCCTTCAATGCATAATGTAACCCCTTTTGCTGACTTCTTGATATTTGAGCCTTCTGTCGCCAAAATCATCGATAGCATCCTGAAAAATATCTCCGACTGAGATACCAGCCATTAGCGCCTGTTCTTAAATGTTGATTGTTTGTCCGGGTCAGTGGAGGGGGCGGGGCTTAGCCATAGGTCAATTGTTTATTTTCGTGAAGGATGCCCACTCTTCTGTGAAGGAAGTGTTGAAATCAGCATCTCTAAGCAATGATAAATTGAAACTTGTCAAGGGTTGTTTGATTTGTACATTGTTAAGACAGAGGGACACTGGTGCATGGTCACTAATTGTGATGGGGTGGATTAAACTAAATTCTTGTATTTAGACATATTTCAGTGAAAATTGTTTTTTTGTGATTAATTTCTTTTGTATTTACAGCAGGAGATTTTATTGATATTTGATACTAGACATTTGTAGACATCTCCTTCCCTGGTACGGATCAGATTATAGGCGCTGCGGAGGTCAAGCTCGCTGACGCCGGTGAAGTAGAAGGGCGAATAAAGCCCTGCTGTAGGGCCTCTTGTACATACTGCTCCATTGCTTGCATTTCTGCCGCCGTTAGGGGGTACATATGGCTCCTGGGGGGTGAAGTGCGGGACAGGAGCCCAATTGCACAATCCCACGGACAATGCGGAGGTAACTGGGTTGCCTTGGTACTCCAGTACTCATCAGGAATCTCTGGCTGTTCTCCCTGGTCAGGACTCTCCACCATTGAAGAGGCCATGGTGAGGGGGTCGCAGTGCCGTGAGCAGAAGGGTGATCAGAAATGAAGATGTCTTGTGTGCCAGGAGATGGTGGGATTGTGTACCATCAGCTATGGGAGTCCGAGGATGAGTGGGTGGCTTGAGTAATTGAGGATCAGCAGCAGAAGTTCCTGCAGATGGCGCTCTTGGACAAAGAGAGAGATCGGTGCCGTCTGGTGGGTCACACTGGTCTTGCCCAGAGGCTTCCCATCTATGGCTGCCACTGTGAGGGGGGTCTGATGCTGGTACACTGGGGCACTGAGTCGCACCAGCTGGTCAGAGACGAGCACCAGAGTCAATCAGAGCCTCTGCATGGATGGTCACACCATTACAGGCTACGGAGACTGGGATCTTGAAGCGTTGACCAGTAACAGCTGTAGGTGACACCTTTACCTTGGGAGGCGCTGTTCCTCCATCTTGACTGTGGGTGCAGGGGCTGGTCTTCTTCCAGGGGCGACGCTCTGGTGGTTAAAAGTGCCCCAGTTCCATTCGCTCCGGCCCTTCGGTAGGCAGCTGGCTGGGGCCTCTGGACTGGGCCCGCCGCCTTTCCTGCAGGAGCTGGTCCAGGCTGATGTAGGATGGCAGGGACATCTCTAGGCCCCAACAGGCCATGTCCGCCTGTAGCTTTGGACTCAGCCCCCTCCTGAAGATGGCCAGGAGTGCAGGCTCATTCCAGCCGCTGTCCGCAGCCAAGGTGCGAAAATTGACACCAGCAGTTGGTCCCCAGCCTTCTTCCCGGGGTGATCAAAGCCCAGGCAAAACTGCTGCAGGAAATCGGCATAGGTGTTAAAGCGCGATTCCTCCTAGGCAGCTGTCGCCCAGTCAAGCGCTCTTCCCGTGAGATGGGTCACCACTGCCGCGATCTTCTCAGCCTCGCTCAGAGCTGGATGGTAGGCGAAGGACAGCAAGCACTGAAGGTTTGCATGCAGTGGGCTTGCCATCGTATCGCTGAGGGAGGCGCAAAGGCGAATCACCCTGGGGAATGACTGAGGGAGCCTGCAGTTCTGCAGGAGAGGCGGAGGGAGGCGCTGGTGGCGGTGCACGGGGGAGGGATAGTTCGCATATCCCGCGAACCAACTCGTCCTTGGCGGTCCCCAGATGGGCAATCTCCCTCTGCTGTTCGCCCAGGTTGGGAGGCTGGGCAGCAAACTCTCCCACCTCATGGGGCAAAGGAATCCCTGCTGAGTCCATCTTGTGGTGAAGTCTTCTGTAACAGACTGTGTCTCATGCACTGTGAAGCTGCACGGAGGACAAGAAGTTTAGGACTCAGGTGCGAAGATGGATTTGGTATATTTATTATGCCGACTGCAGGACAGCGGGCACAGCTGTTGCATTACAAACAAACCAAAAGGAACAGAGGTTCCACAAATATGGTAGGTAATACAAACACTGCCTACGTCTGGAGTTGCTATGTATTTCAAACGAAAAATAATAGGGAGCGATGTTCCTTTAAAAGAATGAAGTGCTGCATTAACAGTAGCAGCGCTTGGATTAGAGTTTTGAGATTAAGTACGCGAATTATGGGGATAAGTCTGCACAGACTAACAACACCGCTGAAGCGTGGCGCTACAAGACTTCACAAAGATGCTGAGTGAGGCTTGGACATTTATACTCCACTGCTACCACTCAGTGGGAATAAACAACAGATGCAAGTGATAATTTGAATAATGAGGAAGTGCGGTCCGGGTCTTAGTAGACCGGTGAGCTGGACGGCTGGAAGCGTGGCCTTACACCAGACCCACTGGATGGGGGTAAAACATACAGATTCTTGTTGAATCTTTTATCTATCACCTTTAATTCTATGGAAAATTAATCTGCTGAATTTTGAAGTGTCAGTCAATGATAATGTGCACAGAAAGTACAAAATGCATGCCTCTGAATGGCCAACAGAATGAGGGCTCTTTCAATGGAGGGCTTATTTTCAATGGTAATTTATTAGGAGTACCTACAACCATTACGTAGTTATCCCAAAATCTGAATTTTATGAACCCTTGGCAATTGTGGTCACTTGAAATGGCATGGAGATTGGTAATTGAACGGTGGAGATAACAAGGTTCAAAAATGTTACTGCATATGGCAGTGCTGAGCAAACCAAACATGTACTCAGGGAAATGAAGCACTCGTACCTTCATGTGTCTGTTTCCCTCACAATTCCACATTGTTCTGGATCATCCCACCGTTATGATTTTCTCTCCAAAGTATTTGTGGGTCATTCCGTGTCAAATCAACCAAGACTTTTCCATGACCTCTCAGATTTTTTTTTTTTTTTTTTTTCAAATTTGGGAAAACGTTTGAGACCAACGAGTTACAGTTGCAACTGGAAAAATTTTTGCTCCATGCCACTTAATTCAGGAGATATGTACTGATAAACTTTGAGCTAATTAGTGATACCTCATAAATTGAGACAACCATATCTCTGAAAGTATAGCACCTAGTGTCCTTTTGAAGCTTTTTTCAAGCCCTACTAGCCCATTGTAGGAATGGTCTCCTGAGGTCAACCAGACAAAAAGTTAGCAAATTATTTTCTTCAAAGATGGCCCCGAAAAATTTACACCTTTCATTACTCCTGTTATCCATGTCAGAGGTACCTGAGGATGTATAGAAACTCTCCTGATGGGCATTCTAACATTTTCTAAAAAATGAGCTATTTGCACTGTGTGAAATTCGTTAATGCATCCAGCGACAGTGCTACCCTATATAATGCTCAGATGCATACAAATACCAAACATTGAGTCCATCTTGATGCCCTGTTTACTCAAGGCCATGCAACAACAAGCTCGCTATCAGATACCAGTGTATCGGCCAGAGGAGAGCCTACCGATTTCTCAACTGACCAAGAGGAAAGAGTAATATACCATAAGTACAACGGAAGAAAAATGATTGTTTGAAGCTGTCAATATGGAAAAAATGTGAGCAGTCAAGGGAAAGTCTTGGTTGATTTGACATGGAATGACCCTTGTTGACATCTAATTCAGTGAATACATGTGTCTGCTTGTCTGTGCGCCTGTTTGCTTGTGTGAGCGTATTCTTGTTTTTATGTTTGTGATTCTCTGGATCTTCTTCAGATGTACCTGCTGGGTTGGGCTCTTTTTGCAGTGAAAGAACTTCTGCAGGACAAGCTGCACAGATTACACCTGATGCTCAGGTAAAACACAGGACCCAGGATTTGTCAGGAACCAGCTGCCATTTTCTGTCACACCTCCTTTGCCATTCCTTCAAGCCCACATGAGATATCAGCAGAAAATACTTAATCTCAGCCACTCAAAGTACAGATTGTTCACAAAAATAATTGTCTAGTTCTTGCATGGTTTCAAGTAGCTTTGCTTTCCCATTAACACAGAATTTTTACATTTGATTAGGCTAACGATGACTCATTCCCCTGACTTTTCTTAGTGATTGTGAGAAATGTAATTCGGTAATGCTAGTCTTGAATTCAGATCTTCAGAGAACAACAATGTGGGAAACATCACCGTTATCGCATGGCAGTTGGAGGAGAAGAGAGACCCAAGGGCTCCCTTGGCCCGGCTGCCTGAAACCATTAAAGGAAGGGTGAGGCAACATTTATAGTACATTGCATTACATACAGTGAGGCTGGTAAGTATTTCAGCAGTGATTAAATTTTGAGAGGCAGAGCTATTTACACTATTCACAAAGTTTTGAACTCTGATCGTAAATCAAAGCACAAACTGAGTCGAGTATTTAGACCAATTTTGACTAAATATGTTGGAAATTAGATGCATTAGAATTTCTGTCACAAATTTAATTCAATTCAGTAAGATGGTAAAAATCATTTAAATAAAATGACATTTGTGAATCAAACATCTGCACTTCTTGTGAATTGGCTGAATCCGTGGAGGGGTAATTGCCCTTGACTTTGTTCACCAGATCTTGGCAAAGGTCACTCAACATCTTATTGAGTTTTCTGTTTGACCGTTCGGTCAGCTTTATTCTCTCCTGTGTCGTAGATGGTCCTTCCCGTGGATGAAAGTTTGACGGAATCGTTGGGAATCCGAGCAAAATATGCATCACTATGCAAGGACACACTTTTGAGATCTGGTATGGCTGTGCACTTTGTGCTTGCCGTCTGCAGTGTTTTCGGCCTTTGGTGACTGTACAATATAGATGAAAACACTGTGACTGCCTATGTTGGTCCCTCTCATGCCAGCAATAAGGGAATGCAGTGAGAAGTGAGAGGATATCATTATAATGTCTGTAATGTAAAGTGCAGGGTACAGTGCCAGGGTCCTAACTAGTCATTGAAATAAATACCATTGAAATGGTATTTATTTCAGAAATGGAAGAATATTGTCCAATCTGAAATGATCTTTTTTTTTTTTTTACTGGTGTTTGCACTAGCAGTTCATCTTAAAATGAAAGACAACCTTCCAGCAAAACCATTGTTAAATAAAAGAATGACCAATATTCAGTCCAGGAATTATGACTTGGATTTTTTTCGATTGTAAAATGCTTGAAATTGTATATAACACAAAATTTTCCCCAGTATTTCATTCTTCAAAGCGTAAATGTAAGGACACGCCCAGTCCTGCCCTAACCTGCCGTAAGGCCCTGGGGCTGAGAGGCTCTATAGGCCCCCCTAGCTGTGTTTGTCTACAGTACAGATGGTATTAGTTTCCCTTTTCTGAGCCGGAAAACCACAATATTCATATTAACAGACGACTACAATTTACTCAGACCCAAACTATACACTCAAAATAAACTCAAATGTCAGTCGAAGACCGAACACTGTTTTACAACAGCCACAAGCACAGCGACTCATAAGTGGAAGAGTAAACTGTTTCATTATAAAATCTAGATTCATGAAAGTTTTATTCCACTCCGTAACATATAAACAACAAATCAAAGTTTATGAAAATTGCCATTTTCGTTTAGAAAAGATAAAATTCCACTTATGTTTTAATTTAAGTTTTTAACTGTATGTCTTTTCAACTATTAGTGTATTTTTTACAGTAAAATGAGCTCATCGATCAGAAAGAAATAAAAATCACAACTCGATATCTCGGGCTCTTATTTGAGATCCAATTTATCTCTTAAATGTCAGCAGATAAAATACAGTGTATGCTTCTAGTTGGCGGTCTATTCAAGTCAATGCGATGTAATATTTGTTAGCTAGCATGCTAACTCAAGCTTTCAGCCATTGAATTAATAAATTAACGCGTCTACGACAACTGTTACACATTTAACTTATTACTCTAATGGGGAAAAGCGTTTGCATGTTAGCTAGAGAATTATTCATCGCATTGACTTGAACAGACCGCCAATTAGAAATGGTAACCAGCAAGACTGGTAGCCTTACCATGGCGTAGATATTGGCTAAAGTTTGCCTATGAATGCAATCTGTCCAATTTGCGACGCAAGAAAGCTGGATTACAAGTGTGTAAGAACAAATATGTATGACATGGCTGTCGTACACCAATTTGTTATCATTTATGGGGTGAAATATCATTCAATCATGAGAGAGACAACTGGTGGCAACGCGGTTCTGTCAGGATGGCTGCTACGGTCGAGTCGTGTTTTACAGGTGGGCATATTCCACGCAGCAATTTCAGCCTTAAACATCGGTAACAAAGTTTATTTTCAGTAGAGGTTAGTGTCTCAATGTTCAATAAACATTTTATCTAATTTGGCACGCTACTGTACGGCAGTAAAAAGTTCCTTCTGTGCCGGGAATGAATGGGGAGGGCAGGAAGGTACTCAGCCAGCTGTGCAAATAGAACGGCAGTCTTTAATCTTAAATTAAGGCTGTTACGGACTAAAGGGTGTTTGAACTCCTGTCTCTGACACATTTTTATAAGTTTTTAGCTAAGAAGGTTTGGCATGGTCTTCAGAGGAAAGAGACGTTTGTTTGGAACATCATTTCTCCATCGGCGGAATTTCCATGCATTATCTGGGATTCCGTTCATGAATGCCAATTCCATGACTTCGTTCGCGATTCAGCGATCACGAAAAATTGGTACACCTGCATTTGAATACGTGACATGCCAAAACTATCCCTCTACATTCTGATAGGTTGTTGTGTCACTGGACCCCCGTGGGTCACTCGTAAATTTGACCAATCAACAGCTACAAAGATGAATATCAAGTGATGGACAGAAAATTTGTCAAATTACAAAACAGTGAGCAAAGGTAAATGAAATGACTCAACGCTTAACCACGCTGAGACTGCAATCAATTACACTGATGTCACAAGTAGGAATTCTTTGGACCCAGTCTTCAAAACAATTTTAAAGGGAAAAATCTGTGTATTTCAGGGGGCAGAAAGTGCACATAGTCTTTCTTCATTTCTAAAAAAGTTTTCGTTTATCGCATATTTCAAACAACCAAAGACAGGAAAAAGAAATTTTGTGCCATTGACACTTTAAATGACAAAAATGCGACTAAAAAAAAAAAAAAAAACTGGAGGGTGCTATTTCTTCATCTCTCAAAAAGGTCTCATTAATGAGAGGCCACGGAACACTTCGCCAGTCATGTGACAGTGACATCAACTGACTCTTGCTTAACCAAGTTCTGGGCAGATGTGACTCATTTTGGACTAAATTTCCCCTCTTTGTGAAAAAGCTGAAGGACGTTTGATGTCGCAGTTAATGCGATTCTGCGAGTGTTGCATTCCTGATGTTGAAGTATTCTTTTTTTCAGTTCACCTTTGACCTTAAAACGAGCAAAAACATATTTTGCAACACTTAAGGGGCAGTTTTTTTCTTTTGCAGTTCACTTCAGATGAAGGTTTTCTTTCACTTTGAAATGTATTCAAATGTAATGTTTTGCAGACTTGTCTGTCTTGAAAAACCGTACCAACTCTATGACAAACAATCAAACATATCAAAATAATTCACTCATTCATGAGTAGGTATGAGTCAGCAATTAAATTAATGAGATTTGTTTCAATTTTACTAATTGAATTTTGAATATTGAGTATAGCTTTGAAAAATATTGTCCTTATGTATGTCTGGATATTAATTTGCTTAAGCACAGTCTTTGAGTTGTATGGCTATGACCAGTATTTTCCCTTAGTGTATGACAAGAAGTATTCTGCCGTCATTCAGGTATCCACATGCTTGGCATTGTTAAAAGGTTCTTAATGAATCAGTGTGGTTAGCATACTTTTATTTGCATTGGTGGACCAGGACAGTGTGGTGAACAGGCACAACTGTGTAGTCCTTTCTATCAAGGTTGAGTGCAGTATTGGGTGAGGTGTTATGCTGCCTTCATGTGCCGTCAGAAATATCGTATTTCTGCCCTCATGACTGGCCTTAGGAAGTCCTAATTTGCACACATGTAGATGTGATTCGCATAATTAAGAAAATACCCATAGGCACATTGGTATTTATAGCGGTAATATTCCTTGTTAGTATTTAGCATGTCAGTATTTGTAGTTTGTTCTTAGTTGTGACACATATTTGTGTGCGGACACTTGTAAGTGCCTTTGAAGCAAACTGTTTTGGACTGACCAGAAATAAACTTGTTGCCAGCAGACTTTTTTTGATTATTGTTGACCAAGCAAACTTGAATGCTTGACGTGTTTGAATTAAGATTCTAGAATTCGGAAGTGGTACCTTCTAATGAGCTGAAGAAGGAGGCATTTGGCTGTGTTTAGAACGTACTTTGTTTTTTTTTTTTTTTTTTAGTGTTCGGGGGCATGATGTCCCGCATGTACCGTTTCCCCACCACTGACGGAAACCACCTCCGTATACTGGAGCAAATGGCAGAGAGTGTGCTGTCGCTCAACATCCCCCGACAGTTTGTCAAACTGCTACTGGAGGAAGATGCTGCCAGGTGAAAGACAGCGCATGCCCAAACTCACAAGCATGCATACACAGGAACTAATATGCGAACACACAGAATTGGTTATACAGTATACACACGCTCAAACATACCTATTTCTGTCAGCCAACTCGCGTATAAACTGTCAATAGAAGTAGTAACAAATAGATACAACAATAGTTTAGTGTTAGATAAAGATGGAGTCTAACCATGACACACCCTGCGGCCTACTGAGCTTGCGGAGAAGAGAGCCGGGCGGTTAGGATATTTCACCCCCAACATCTGGAGCGGATCCAGAGTCAACAGATGGATGCTGTGGTAGAGCTGGGATGTTAACTAGCAGCAGACAGTTGGTATGCAGTGGCATGCAGAGGCACTACCCTTTTAGCCCTGTAAAATGTCTTTGTGACAGTCCTTCTATGAAAAGCACTAAAAATATAATTGAAATTGAAATGTTGTACTGCAAAGTCAGAGCTGGAAAGTAGCTTATATGCCCCAGCTACCAAAGGGACGGAGCAGTGTGTGATTTGCATGGGCATATGTATGGGAATGTGGACATTCTCAAGTTGTCTGCCAGAACCAGCTTTGCAAGCTGTGCCCCATGAAGTAGAGTACATATGCCTATTCGTACATTTGCCCTTCTCAAATGCACCAGTACACACATGCATGTTGATTATTTAATTATTCTGTAAACTGGAGATATTTGGTGAGGACATATTTGGTTGAAAACACACGCACACACTCAAACCCCCATACTGTATTAGCACTTTTTGTGCAGTTTTTTTTTTCATTGACATTTAACCAATATTAATGCTTCAATATAAAGAAGAAGCAGCAATTTAATAAGATTTTGTACAGACATACAGTTTTGAGAGTTCAATAATCACTATCAGCTAAAACTCAAGAAGCTGTTTTATGAAGGTAGAGTGTAAAATTTGCACTTACAAAGTTAATTGTTTATTGATTATAGGCTACATGTTCTGATATTATGTCTTTGATTCTGTTTTGTCAGTTTTGCTCTTTGTGTTCTTGGCTGATGGAGATTGAGTTTGTCTCTCGTGTTCAGGGCTTGCTTTGATTGTGCAGTTTGTCTCTCCAGGGTGTGTGAGCTGGAGGAACTAGGTGAACTCTCTCCCTGCTGGGAGAATCTCCGACGTCAGATCGTCACTCAGTACCAGACCATCATACTCACATACCAAGAGACGCTCTCTGATCTGCATGATTACAAAGGTTAGTGCAGTACCTCTTTATCTTACATATGTGCTGTACTATTACTGGGGTAACTTCGCTGTGAGGTTATCTTACACTTATACAGTATTAGCTGGGAGGATCTGTCCAGCTCTTCTGTATTTGCATAATCACGTGGGCTGCTGTAAACTCTACTTACAGGGGTACGTCGCATTATCGTGAAGACTGTCATGACTACCAGCTGTCGTGAAGATCATAATATACTGTTGTTGTTGACACTGGTTTAGATTTGGATTGATTCAATCTTGTGTTGATTTTGAGAGCTGTAGTTCTGCGGTAAACAGGGGCTATCTGACCGGTTGTTTGCCTGTCCCCGTTGGAGGGCTTGATTTAGGGCAGCTACAGTTCTTTTTTTGCTGTTGCTATCATTTGATTTAGCTGATTTTGGCACAATTTTTTGTGCCTTTTCAAAAAATTTTGCCATTTTTGAAATCACACTCTCAACTGTTTGGCTCCTTTGGAAGCTTTGTTAGTACCCTATCTTGCTTTGGAGGCTTACTGCGCAAAATGCTGCTATTTGGTCCTCCTTTAAGCAGGCACATGGCATTCAAATGCATGGGAATGAAT
Source organism: Gymnothorax javanicus (assembly GCA_029692085.1). Classification (NCBI taxonomy): domain Eukaryota; kingdom Metazoa; phylum Chordata; class Actinopteri; order Anguilliformes; family Muraenidae; genus Gymnothorax; species Gymnothorax javanicus. The sequence continues at coordinate 1,781,715 of CM056210.1, forward strand.
TTTGTAGATGCTTTTGCAATTGTGGTTGAAAGACTTTACAGTTAATCATTTTTCGTGGGTGCTGCCAATATTTTTACCACCCCATGCATGTCCCAGCTTTACGTACTTTTAAGATATATTAGGCAACTGTTGCAGTACTTAAAGTTCCCATATTATGCTGTATTTAGTCATTTAAAATATGTCCAGTGGGTCTTTAAAATAATGTTAAGGATTGAATTACAAAAAAAAACCCCACACACATCCAGGCCTAGTGAGACCTCTTCTCTCACCCCGTCTGTGCCGGCCTGAAACACGAGCTGCTTTGAGTGGGTGGGGAGGCTATGCTAATGAGGCACTGCTCTACTCTGATCTTCAATTCTGGGGGAGGGTCCAGGAAACCAAGATGGCAGGTATTTCTGTGCTTGTTTGATCCTGAATCCGACCCCGAACGGGAGGAGGAAGCAATTGAAGTATTGCAGCAATGTTTACAGCAAGATGTCAATGAGTGGCAAGTTGAAATTTTAGTGTTTTGCTCGTACTATCTCGCCTTGCATGCATGTGATTGTAGCTGTACTGTTATATAGTCATGTTATACACCCACTTACCTATCCGGAGCTATCCGGGGAAAACTTTGCTAAAAGCTCCTGTTAACCATTTCTACCAAGACGAAACACAGTTCCAACACCAAGCTATTAAATGAGTTTGTAGCAAGAACACACAAACGTTGCTTATGTTGAGCTAGTGAATCGATAACTTCTACCGGAAATCCGAATCCGACCTCCACTTCTTTTTTGGCTTTTTATTAGCCAGAACAATTTTCAAAGGTGGATGAAATTCCGCCACGACAATTCAGAGAAATCGTTTGTTATACCAGACACGTTATAGTGTGTTTTGCGATTGCTTTCACCGCGGTAGGATCAGAGAGCTAGCCCACACCACGGCAAAGTACTCAGCTGACGCTGGTCATGGATAAGTAAAACGATCGTTTCACAGCAGCAGTAAACAAACCCAAACACGTAACCTAAGCTCCGCAAAGCATACGTCTGGTCTAACTGCAGCCTTATCAGCCCAACTTTGCAGACACACACAACACCTCCCTGGTTAGCTTCAACTGTAGCGGCTACTGTCAGGTAACGTTATGATAAAACTACCACCTTGATGCTAACCAAAGTAACACAAGCATACCAATCTGAATTACTGCATATAAGTTAACCAGGAGCATTTTTTAAGTAGCTCGGAACGCAAACTAACATGCGGTAGTAACCGAGCGGTCATCATAACGACAGAGACAAATGTTACCCAGCAATACAGGTTTTACAGACAGTAAGTTCCGTTACCGTGAGCAGTTGTACCAAGCATCCAAATTACAAACAAGTATAAAAAGTTAGCTTCAAATGAGGTTTATGTTCACACACCTTCTGTTGAATGTCTCCTTGATATTATTTACTCTGGCATATTTAGGACACAAACATTAGCAATAGCAACTTAGCTACGTTAGCCGCAGTGCTACAGCCACATTCAACAGGCCACATTCATCACGTTAGGTAGGCTTTTGCAGTAATGCAACGCAAAATGGTAAAACTTACTGCTTCCGCGGCTGTGAGTCACAGACAGTTGGTACCGATCCAGGCTTTATCTTCAGATATTTTACAAAGCCTCCATGTGAGGCCAGTTGTTAGTGCTAACTATCGTTAGCGGTCCTGCTAGCCACCCATAACACGTTATCTTCACTTACATCATTTGCTGTTATATCGTTACTTACAGCTTGTGGCTCTGAGCGCTTGATCGATGCAACTGCCCCAGGTTTGAGAAGCAGCTGAGACGCATATCCAGCGTCGAATTATCCTTTATTGACAAAGGTGTCTTCGGTGAAATGCCGAGCACAAACAGCTAACGTTCCCTTTGGCCGTGGCTGTTTGCCGCCAGCAAACAAAAAAGCTACCCACTGATTTCTGGTGGCATCGTCTTTTTGAAGAGAAAATAGTTGTGCTTTTTTTCGTATCCAAAAAAACACGTATGAACAGCTTTGGGAGACATACTGATAAATCTAATCTACATCTTATATGATTTGGGTTCGTTTGCGTCTGATAGAATAAATTCCGGGGTGGGCAGGTCCAGCGCCATGATTGGCTCTGGCTCGGTCTGTCTTGATCGGACGCAACAACCTGACGTCAGGTTGTGCCCAGAACTCGTGAAGATCTCGGGACGAGCTGTTCAGAGAGGAAATCACGTTCTTGGATTACGGCAAAACCCCTGTGTCTTATGTTTAGAAACTTTGCAGAGGTTGAGTATAGACATCCAACATTATAACATTACTTGTATGTATTAAAAGAAGGTCCAGCATAATAGGGGACCTTTAACCTCTTCTGTCTCTCTCATCTGGGTGATTACAAAGGTCAGTACAATATCACAGTATTTAACACCTCAGCAGCACTATATATTAACTCTGTTGTCATCTTTGAGTGTCTTTCCAGTCTAGTCCTCTGTGCTCTGACCGGAGCACAACGCCTCCAGTCTTCATTTGTCAGGAGAAGTTTCTGTTTTAGTCCCTGTAACCCAGAGTGCCATTCAGTTCATGCAATTGTCGCTCCCTGACTTTGCTTTGACGGACGATCTATTTGCCAGTTCTATCCTTTCATTCAGGAATTATATTCAGTAAGACAGCATTGGATAGTGTTTATTAAATTCACCCAATGGGGATCAATTTTACGATAGAGTTAGACTGCTTGGTGCCCAAAATGACAACGATTTCATGGGAAAATCTGTTTAATCGGCATGTTGCCTTCTCTTTAATTGTTCTGTCTTTTTTTTAGCCATTTATTCTCATATTCTTTACTCCCCCTGGTTCCTTCAGGCCCCTCATTCAAGGCCAGTAACCTGAAAGCTGACAGGAAGCTGGAGTTTATGCCTACAAACCTGCACGTCCAGAGGATGAGAGTGCAGGACGACACAGGCTTTGGTAAGATTTGTAGGGCTTAACAACCTCAAGTGGACTATCCTGCTATTTGTGAAAGCAAGGTCTGCCACCATGAAGGTCCTGAAAATTGATTATCAAAGGCCTGACCCTGCAATTTTGACACTGACTTTTCTCTGGGATACTGAATGTCAGTCAAGGTTAATCATGACTTTGCCGCCAGATCACACTTATGACGTGGTGACAATCGGGGCTCCTGCCGCCCACTGCCAGGGGTTCAAGAACAGTGGCCTACGCAAGCTTATCCACAAGTTTAAGGAGACCAAGAAACAGTAAGTGATGTTTGGGTACAAGAATATGGGATGGTTAGGGGAGTTCAAGCGACAGTTTTTGGGTATTCATTGGAATGGAGCTCCACCTGCTTGAATGGCTGCCATGCTTGCTGCTCTTGCTTCAATTCAGTTTATTTGTGTAGCGCTTTTCACAGAGACTGTCACAAAGACGCTTTACAGTGAGAGATTAAATAATGAACGGGCAGTGCCCAGCCTATTCCCCACTACAGCAAATGAGGCAAAAAACTCCCAGTAGGGAGAAAAATCCTCAAACAGCGGTGAGAAAAAACTCCCCAGTGGGAAGAAATCTCAGGAGGAACCCGACTATAGTGGGGAAGCCCATCCTCCGCTGGCTAGCTAATTAATAACAAAATAAAGTAATAATAGAATAAATTGGTAATTAAAGTCCATCTAAACAGTGGTGTCTGTAGCTCGAGGAAGTGGCATGTCGGGGATGGTGCAGAACTGGATCAGGACCGGATCAGGACAGCAGGACAGCAGCAGCCAGCGCTCATGGTGAGGGACAGGGCTTGGACGCTCCAGGACTCAGGGTAGTGGAGGGAAAGATCCTCGGAAAGAGACACAGAAAAAAGTGCGGTGAGGCACTGGATAAAACTACTGAATATTAATAAAATACTGTCCTGTGTCATGTGCCAAGTAAGAATTTAGGAGCAATTGGTCAGGAAACAGTCAACACCCCTCCATCCACTTCCTGCAGCACAGAGGCCCTACACTTATACCAGGCTGTGAGATCACTTTGATTTTCTAAACACTAGTACCATATGGATCTCCCCGGTGACTAAGGCTGTAGCAAGCCCCACTGGCACCGTTAATGGATGCTCAGTGCCACCGGTTCCACATGGATTTACTTAACACTGGCTTCCAATATCATGTAAACCTACCACGAAACTAGGTTGTATTCAGTCCCACCAGAACCAAATAAATATTTATACATAACTAATCATGAACTAATCATAGGCTTGACTAAAAAGGTAAGTTTTCAGCCTACTCTTGAAGACAGAGAGTGTGTCTGAAGCCCGAATTTGTCTCGGGAGATTGTTCCATAAAATTGGCGCTTTGTGTGAGAATGCTCTGCCTCCAATTGTAACTCTGGATATATTTGGAATTTTCAAGTACTCAGCGCCTTGTGAACTAAGTAATCTTGGTGGGGAGTAAGGAATGAGAAGACTTCGAAGATATTCCGGGGCCAAGTCATTTAAAGCTTTGTAAGTCAGTAGTAGTATTTTGTACTCAATTCTAAATTTTACAGCCAACCAATGAAGATTTTTGAGCACCGGGCTACTGTGATCATATTTCTTAGTCCTAGTCAGAACCCTAGCGGCAGCATTCTGCACTAATTGAAGACGTTTCAGGGTCAAGCTAGTGCAACCAGACAGTAAGACATTATAATAGTCCAGCCGAGAGGACACAAGTGCGTGAACCATTTTTTCAGCATCCTGAAGGGACAACATTTTTCTGAGTTTAGTTATGTTTCGAAGGTGGAAAAAAGCCACTTGAATGATATTGTTGATGTGAGCCTGGAAAGAGAGTTCTGAATCAAGGGTCACGCTAAGGTTTTTAACGACAGCTTTGGCAGAAACAGAGGCCATCTAAGTTAAGAGAAAACTTAATGAAAGAGTGTCTAAGAGATTTGGGACCCAGTTCCAATATTTCAGTCTTATCTGGATTTAGTGAAAGAAAACATTTTGCATCATCCAAGCTTTAACACCTTTAAGACACATCTCTAATCTAGTTACCGGATCATTTTCACCCGGCTTAAAGGATATATAGAGCTGTGTGTCGTCTGCATAACAATGGTATTTAACATCCTGCCTGCTTATGATATTTCCAAGGGGAAGCTTGTATAGAGAAAAAAGCAAAGGGCCCAGAACAGATCCTTGAGGTATTCCAAAGTTTTCCTTGGAATACTCTGAACATTTGTTATTTACCTGGATGAACTGAGATCTATCAGACAGATAAGGCTTAAAGAACGAAAGGGCACGTCCAGAAATACAAATTTTTCTAGCCTACGAAGAAGTATATGGTGCTCTACAGTATCAAAGGCAGCACTTAAATCAAGAAGGATGAGAACAGAGATGCAGCCACTATCCATGGGGAGAAGTAGATCATTTACTACAACAGTGAGAGCTGTTTCAGTGCTATGATGCTTTCTATAGGCAGACTGAAAACTGTGAAATGCCTCATTAGCTTGCAGGAAAGAAGAGAGCTGTTGGGCGACACATTTTTCAAGGATCTTCGATAGGTGTGGGAGGATTGAGATCGACCTATAATTGGCTAGGACTGTGGGGTCCAAATGTGGTTTTTTAAGTAACGGCTTGATTTCTGCCATCTTAAATGAAGTGGGAACAAAACCTGAAATCAGAGAAGAATTAATTATGAGAAGAATTGGGCCGCCAAGAATGGGCAGGAGCTCCTTCATTAGCTTTGTGGGGATGGGACCCAAGATACAAGTAGATGATTTGGAAGTAACAACTAATTTGGCTAGTTCACTCAGAGATATAGGAGAAAGGGATTCAAACTGGTTTTTGTGTATTGTGGAAGACTCCATACAATCAGAAACACCATCGCAAACTGGTAGGGAAGGGATGCTCTTCTCTCTAATTCCAATAATTTTGCCACTAAAGAAATTTAAGAAATCATCACTGCTGCAAGAGACTGGAATTTGCCAACCTGAAGACAGGAACAGGAAGATCCCAAAATCATGAGGGGATTTCAATGCCAATTTGAAGTGAGCTTCAATAACTTTTGCTTCTATAATTTTCTCCCTTCATCCATCCTGCTGTTGCTTCAATTTGGCTGGTCAAGTACTTCTGTTTTTGCGCATATATGCTTTATTTATTTTTGCTGCTTAAATTATTCTCATTACTGTTTTCACAATTTATGCTGCAAGACTCATGGAGCCCTATTTTGATGACCTTAACACAATCAGCAAATGCAAGTGCTTAATGGTATCGCAGCTCAAAACTAGGTTTGTCTAACTCCACTCTGGTACTTTTGTGACAAGAGACACTATGCTGACTGTGGCTCTGTTGTAAAAAGGGTTGGACTAAGAAAGGTTACCTGTGGCTGTGGTGGGGGTTTTGTCCATTCAGGCCAACCAGATTGGCCACTGCCATTCCCATTAAATGCAATGCGTTAAGGTCCTAGCGAACTGGCAATTTCATCAAAGGAACAAGTACCTAAATTATGTTATCGCCGCTTCCTTCAGTCCTTTTACAAATAACCTCGATAGATTCAGCCATGGCGAGGTCACACGTTGTGTTACTATGCACGCGTTGCTATGGCTGTGCTTTCAAGCCACCCCTCCCTCCTCCCACCCTCTTCCCTCGTACCGCCCCCTCTGCCCAGCCACGCCTCTATCTTCCGGCCGAGTAAAAATCTCTAAATTCTCTCGCGAGAGCAAGATTTGCTTGAAAAGGGGTAAAATAAATGGGAATGTTGCGTAATTTTTGCAAATTACCACAAAACATTATGTTTTAGACCCAAATCACTTATTTACAACGGGTGTAAATACCAGGTAATGGATCCTTTAACACAGAAAGCGTTGGATATTTGGCTTTGTGGTAGTATAAACATTTTAGTTGGATTGTCCTCGCACTCGTGTTAACAGTCTTCATTAAAATCTCCTTTCTGATGTCCTCCCACATTTAGGCCAATGCAAAATACTCAGAAGACACACAATTCATTGACAAATTCAGAAATTAGTTTCTGTGAAAGGCTTCTGTCTTTGTGACCAGTAATGGTTAGAACCTGCTCCATAATTTGGAATAATTGTTATTTCCCAGCTTGTTATAATTGGTGAAATGGCTTGCAGCTAATATTTTAAACTATTGCTTATAGATGACACTTTTGTTAACTCGAATTCTCTTCGCTCTCTGAATGTTTGCTTGCGCTAGCTACCTTGTGGCATCGTGCTCACTCATCCTTAAAACTCAGCTTTGCTATGGAAACCATTTTCTATGATTATGTATTTATTGGTTTGATAGCTTTTTTGTTTTCTGTTTTTTAATCAGCATTTTTGAGGAGGAATGGTGAGTTATATTTTAATTTAACTAATTTTCTTTGGTCATAGTTTTCCCTTTGCATGCGTTTATCTGCATGTAAATTCATCCTCCCGTGTATTTGATTGGATTGCTCTTCATCTATGGCTTTTTCTGCGTGTATTTGTGTGTGTATGTATGTGCGCTTGTGCACGTGTGTTTGTTTAAGAATATTACTGATGTTAGTAGAGCTGTATTATTGGCAATGTGATATGTAAATACTGTTTGTTCCAAATGTGTCTTGCATTGCGTGGTCTGGACTCTCCAAGTGAAATGACTCATTTTGCAATGCTGCCAGCTCTACTCTGCAATGTAAGGAGAGTCCAATCGTGTAGATTTTAAATGCGCAGACTCCCAGGTAAAGGGAGGATGAAGGCCTGAAGTTCTCAGCCATTGAGGACCATGATTTGAGGAATAATGGACAGAGTTGGGAAATCCAGGTTCAGAAGGTATTAGTACTGCCTAGTATTTTGTTCCAGTCACCTGAATTTGTTAAATGGTACAACCCTTCTGCCAGTCCATACAAAGGTCCACCTCTGGTAATGGATGAGGAAAGAGACACAATTAATCAGATACCATGATAACCAGATAAATCTACATTACATTATACATTACTGATATTGACTAGTCTCACCTTGGTGGTTTATGAGGAGGAGTAATGGGTGCGTGGTTGTGATGTTTGAAGCCGAGATCATGCCCTACTCATTAAAGCCTTCATATTTGAGGCTGTTGACTAGCGACTCCCTGCTTCCTTTTCAGTACGACTTTACTGGCCAAACTGGTGAACTGTTCCTCTCACCCCCACAGTCTACCAGAAATAAAAAAAATGATAAAGTTCAGGCACCCAGCTTTTATCATACCATGGAGAAAGGTCCATTGTTATTTGGCATTTTAAAGTAGCAGTATAATAATGTGTACTTGCACATGGATCAGGGCTCTGAGGTTGAAAATTCAGGTTCAAAACTATAAGTCCTTCCTAAATGAATTAATTGGCTAATAAGCACAAGTATTCATCCAAGGTATATAACTACAGAAGTAGACTGGAAGAATCACTTGGCAGAGCTTCTAACCCATGGTCCTGCACATTGTGGTATCTTCACAACCTAGGGAGCAGAATTTGAAAACTCCTTGCATCCTCACCCAGGTTCAGGTAGCCAGGAAAAAATAGCAACACCTCGTTATCAGCAAGGCTCACTTAGTGTTACACTATATGAGAATATGAAAATCAGATGTATGGGTAGTACTTGAATTTCAAACTCCAGGGACAAGCTGCCTTTTTACCTGAAGGTCCTTCAGTTGGGAATGAAGCCCATCCGTATCCCCAGATAGTTATATATCTGCTAGAGAGCAAGTACAACCCCATTTACAAAAAAAGTTGGGACGCTGTGTAAAATGTATATAAAACAGAATGCAATGATTTGCAAATCAAGTAAAGCCCTACATTTAACTGAAAATAGGATGAAGACAACATATCAAATGTTACTGATAAATTTTATTGTTTTTTGAAAAATATCTGCTCATTTTGAATTTGATGATGGCAGAATGTTTTTAAAAAGTTGGGATGGGACAATGAAAGACTGGAAAACTTGCATGATGCTGAGAATAGACTGGCAGAACATCTCACAGCTAACTAGATTATTTAGCAACAGGTCAGTTACATGATTGGGTATAAAAGGTCTTTCATAAGTAAATAAGGTGAGGGCTTAACTGCTCTAAGAAACTACTCTGCATGGGGAAATAGTTCAACAATTTAAGAATAACATTTTCAGCTAAAAATTGCAAAAAATTTGGAGAGTTTATCCTCTATTTATCCTTTATGGTACATATCATTAAAATATTCAGAGAATCCAGAAAAGGGCCAAAATCCAATTTGGCCTGGCTGTGATTTTCAGGTCCTCAGGCAGCACTCCGTTAAAAACAGACAGGATTCTGTAGAGGAAATCACTGCATGGACTCAGGAGCACTTCTGTAAACCATTGTCAGTAAACTCAGTTTCTCACTGCATTCATAAATGCAAGATAAAACTGCCATGTAGAGATTAAACCATATATAAACAAGATCCAGAAACACTGCCTTCTAACAGTTTGAACTTGCTCCTTAATTTGGTAAATTATTCATTATTTCCAGCTTGTTATAATTGATGAAACAGCTCACAGCTTATATTTTGAACTATTCATCATAGATGGCACCTTTTTAACTCTAATACATGAATTTTCCTTGGTTTCTGAATGTTTGCTTGCTCTTGCTACCTTGTGGCATCGTGCTCACTCATCTTTAAAACTCAGCATTGCTATGGAAACCATTTTTTATGATAATGTATTTATTAGTTTGATAGCTTTTTTGTTTTCTGTGTGTTCGTACAGTGGCAGGCAAAGGAAAGCCATTACGAGTGTGCAGTTTTCAAAGTGACTGAGTGCATTGACCAATGTTTCCGGAAAGGTGGAGTCCCATTAAGGGAGTTTTCTGGCCCAAACCACCGAATTCAAAATAATTTTCAGCATTGATAAACCACCCCATGGGGTTCATGAATCCACCAGAGAAACCTGCGATATCAAATTTCTTTATGACAAAAAATGATATTTTTAAATTTTTTAGTTTTTGGGAGGGGCCACCCATTCTGGAACCCCACAAAGTGTCACCATCGATTATAATCATGTGCTTATCAATGCACATTGTAGCTGATATATTTTCCTCATGAATAAAAAAAGAATTTTTTGAAATTGATGTCATACTGCCGAGATTGGAAGGTATTTGTTCAAAAAATATGTTTTGAAATGGAGATTTCCAAAGGCCACATGTGTAAACAACGGTACAATTGACAAAGTTCCCTGCCATGACACACTAAGGGAATTTGCTGAAATTTACCCCAGGGTATGGCCCACATTCAATGAAAAAACCAGGATGTGTCTACACCGGTAACATCTTCATCCGAACACTTGCATCAACCGACCGTTGTAAACCCTAAAATGGGGTGTGTTGACACAAAATGGATTCTGTGAGTATGGCTCTCACTTAATTCTTCTAGCTTAAGTTTTTCAGTAATATAATTATTAACTATGACCCTTATGATGTTTATACTTAAAATTATTGCCTATTCTTAGACCTTCAAACTGAAGGAGCCTCAAGACCACGATGAGGTGACAGGTCCCCTTGAGGAATAACTACCATGCTATCATGCCTATTTAACATATGATATATTTGATACACATTTCCCTAGATTTTGCACAAATTAAATAATCTATTTACAATTGTTCGTGGATGGGGTATAGTAGTTTGCAAGTGAACATTTTGTCCTCGAAGTTGATGTAGTGAAAGCAGGAAAAATGGGCAAGAGTGAGGATGCCCTTATGAAAAATTACCACAAAATACTACAGTAAAAATACTATAGTTTATTTTAATAGCGGAATTACTATAGATATACTATAGTAACTCTGTACTTTACTATAGTGATGCTAAAGTGAATCACAAAAGTCAAACTCTACTATAGTAAACTATAGCAATGATATTCAATTACTATAGTATATTTGCAACAAACCATTGTTTACTGTAGTAAAGTGTAGTTTACTATAGTTTGTATCAATTTTACTGTAGTAAACTATAGTTAACTATAGTAAATTTTTATAAGGGTGTGAGCGAATTTAATAAGGACCAAATTGTGATGGTTGGATGACTGGGCCAGAGCATCTCCAAAACTGCAGTTCTTGCAGGATGTTTCCGGTCTGCAGTGGTCAGTATCTACCAAAAGTGATCCAAGGAAGGAAACCGGTGAACTAGCGACAGGGCCATGGGTAGCTAAGGCTCACTGATGCGCGTGGGGAACAAAGGTTGGCCCGTGTGGTCTGATCCAACAGAACAGCTACTGTAGCTCAAATAGCTGAAAAAGTTAAAGCTGGTTCTGATAGAAAGGTGTCACAGTGCATTGCAGTTTGTTGCATATGGGATTGCGTAGCAGCAGACTGGTCAGGGTACCCAAGCTGACCCCTGTCCACTGCCTACCATTGGCATGTGAGCATCAGAACTGGACCATGGAGCAATGGAGGAAGGTGGCCTGGTCTGATGAATCAAATTTTCTCTTACATCATGTGGATGGCCGGATGCATCGCTTACCTGGGGAAGACATGGCCCCAGGATGCACTATGGGAAGATGGCAAGCCGGCGGAGGCAGTGTGATGCTTTGGGCTATGTTCTGCTGGGAAATCTTGGTTCAGCCATTCACGTGGAAGTTACTTTGACTCGTACCACCTATGTAAACATTGTTGCAGACCAAGTACACCACTTCATGGAAATGGTATTCCCTCATGTTAGTGGCCTCTTTCAGCTGGATAATGTGCCCTTGCACACTGCTAAAATGGTCCAAGAATGATTAGAGGAACAAGTCCAATCCATAGAGGCCCCATCTCTCAACTTACAGGACTTTGCAAGGTAAAAATTCTGCTGGTAAAATCTTTTCGCCAGATATGACAGCACACTTTCAGAGGTGAAGTGGAGTCCATGCCTCAGTGGGTCAGGGATGTTTTGGGGGCGAAAGGGTGACCTACACAATATTAGGCCGGTGGTGATTTTATTGTGATTGGTGTGGTTCAATTTTGAGTTTCATTTGATCTCTGTCATAAAGCCACACCCCTAAATTTCATAAACATCTTTATAAATCTTCTCCAAAACTACTGGTCCAAGGATGCTGAAACTGACATGAATGTCCATACCCATAAGTACATCAAAGTTTATTCGAGGCATTCTGATCTAATTTCAAATATAGCCACCATGGCAGCTGCCTTGAAAATGACATTATCGCTCATTTATCAATCACTGCGGTAGCAATTCAGCTGAAATGTGATATGTATGTACTAAGTATCAAAACTCAACTCATATATTGCAAAATTTAGCGCTTGTTCCAATTTTGACCTTCATTTCACCTTTGTCAGAAGGCCACATCCCTACATTTCATGAATATGTTTAAAAATCTCAAAAACTACTGACCAGAAAGCTTGAACTTGCCATGTATGGGCCTCCCCATGAGCACATCAAACTTAGTTTAAGACATTCTGATCTAAGTTCAAATTTGGCCGCCATGCCTATCATCTTAAAAATGCCATTTTGACTCATTTGTCAATCACTCCTGCAGCAATTCAGCTGAATTGTGGTATGTACATCTAAGTACCAATACTCAACACATATACTCCAGGGTTTGATGCATGTTTTGTTTTGACCTTCATTTGTCATCTGTCATAAGGCCCCAGCCTTATATTTCATGAATATCTATAAAAATCTTCTCGAAAATCTCTTCACCAAGGAAGCTGAAACTTGGCATAGATGTTCCTACCCATTACAACATCAAAGTTTTTTTTTCCATGGCATTTTTATCAGATCTTTGATATGGATGCATTTGCGGCACTCTTGAAAATTCCGTCTTGACCCATATTTCAACAACTTTGGCAATGGTTCAGGTAATACTCAGTATGTAGGTACTACACTGCAACACTCAAGACATATATTCTGGGTTTTGTTGTGCATTGTATTTTGACCCTCATTTGTCCTCTGTCTTTAGGGTGTGTCGCTGAATATTAGGAATATTTAAAGATCTTCCCTAAATTTTTTTAAAATTCGATGAAAATTTACAAAAATTTACAAATTACCAATCAAGACTCCTGGATTTCTTCAGAAGGCCAAATATGAATTCCAAATTCAAATAGCCATCTTGTGAATGCCATGTAGGTCTTTTGTTCGTGGCAAAATATTGATAGATATATACAATATGGTGGCTGTTGTAACCCTTTAAGTCCTGATGCGCACAAACACTTAAAACGGTTCATGGGTTTTAATGAATTACTGCATGGCACTTGAACTTAGCTAGCATGGCACAGTCACAGCACGTATAAACAAGCAGGTGCCACAACTTAAAGTTCTTGGGAGGGACCCAAAGGTTCCAGGGTGTAGTTCAACTATAACACAGCGAACAGGGTATAACACTTCCTCCCTCTAAGTGGAAACAATAGGAGGCAGAAACAAAATAACGAAGACTGTGCTTCTATTTCCCTTTGTCAGCTAATAAAGAAAACATCTTTTGTCACTTCACTGCCTTTCTCCAACTTTCAAAAATGAATATCTTGGAACGACAGAGCATGAAATATTTTTAAACAATACTAGAAGTGCAGTCTACTCTAATAACATTTTGTCCTGGCTTGTTATCAGTTAAACAATTTAGTCTATCTGGAGGCTTGTGTTGCCTCTTTGATCCCCTCAATTCAGCTGTGGGGCCCACCGGTCCTGGAGCGGGTTTTGCACTTCGCGCTGAGTTTTGGGTGCTGGCAGACTGGGCCACCCGTGCAGACAGTCCCTCATTTAGTACTGACAGTCCATCAGTTTGCACAGAAAGTCCATCAGTTTGTTGCAGTGCCACCAGCATCTCACCACAGGTCACAGAGCTGTCCTCACTGTCCCTGCATGTGATACTCTTTGGCTCCTCCCCTCCACACGCAGGTGGTCCTGATAACTGCCGATTTGCCTGCCATCCCACAAATCCACCATGAAAGACACATGTCCTGTCTGGTGGCAGAATATTCCTGGTAACCAGGGCAGACCTTGGGCAAAATTCTTGACAAAAACAGTCTCTCATTTTAAAAAGGCTCTCTCTGGCGTGTCGGTCCTGAGACCGGACAACTTTTGCTCCCACATCTGGGCAGAGATACAGATGAGATTTGGGCCTCCACCCCATTAACATCTCTGCTGGGAATACTCCTGTGGTTGTGTGGGGAGTGATCAGGTATTGGAACAGAAAACAGGAAAGCTTAGTTTTCAGTGAAGGTTTCAACATCTTTCGCGGACTATCTGTCAGAGTTTCAACGGCTCATTCTGCTAAGCTGTTCGAGACTGGTGATGAGGAGCTTTGCGGACACGTTGGATCCCATTTTTCTCAGTGCACTCCTGGAAAACCTCACCAGTGAAAGTGGCCCCATTGCCTGTCATTACAGTATCTGGTAATCTGTGTGTTGCGAAGATGCTCCTGAGCCTCTCTGTGGTGGCTGAGGCGGTGATGTTTGACATGATGTATGCTTCTAGCCACTCAGAATGCGAGTCTACCAGAACAAGAAACGTGACCCATACACGGACCTGCAAAATCCACGGGAAGCCTCGACCATGGAAGGCCCGGCCACTCCCACAGGTGGAGTAGAGCATTTGCTGGCATCCTTTGGTTACCTTGACATTTTGGGCATGCCTTTGCCTCGTCTTCAAGAGCACTGTCCATCCCTGGCCACTGCACAAATGATCTGGCGAGGCTCTTCATCCTTGCCGCTCTCGGGTGGGCGTCATGCAGCTCATCCATCACCTGTGCCCGACCTGGGCGAGGAAAAACACCTTGGGTCCCCAGAGGAGACAACCATCCTGCGTGCTTGACTCCAACTGTCATTTGGCATTTCCTGATCCACAGCTGCTGGCCAGCGTTGCATCACCCAACACTGCATCATACCCTAACTTATGATAACACAGGGTCTCTGTCCGTCCAGATTTTGATCTGTTCTGAGGTCACCGGAATGTTAGACGGTCTGGCGAGCAGGAACACATTCTCTGGGGACAGGCAGTTTTGACTTAGCGTGTTAGGGAGAGGAATACAGCTGAAAGCATCAGCATTTGCATTTTCACAACCTGCCTTGTACACTATTCAGTGCTGATACGCTGAGAGGGTTAATGCTCAGCACTGCACTCTTGCTGAAGCCATGGGTGGGATGCCTTTTGATTCACTGAACAGACCCATCGGAGGCTTCTGATCTGTAAAGATGGTAAAAGAACGACCATAGAGATACTAATGGAATTGTTCTACAGCAAAAACCATAGCCAGACCCTCCTTCTTTAACTGGGAGTACCCTTTTTCTGCTGGTGTGAGAGTCCGTGACTCATATGCAATCGGTTTTTCTGATCCCATCTTATGTGAAACGACCACGCCCACACCACAAGGTGATGCATCACAGGGTAGGACAACGTCTTTGTCTGGTTCAAAATGCACCAGCAGTCGTTCGGAGTGTAACAGTGCTTTTACCTGCTAGACCACTTTTTCCTGGGCTCACTGCCACTTCCATGAGCTGTCTTCCTGCAGTTGCAGATGGGGAGGCGAACAGTGGAAAGGTCAGGCAAGAATTTCCCATAGTAATTCACTAATGCCCAGGACAGACCTGAGCTCAGCTACATTCTTGGGGCTAGGAGCCTTCTTTATTGCCCACACCTTCTCTTTCACAGGAGAAAGACCTTGTGCAGAAATCCTGTGACCCGGGTAAGTGATACTTGCAGCCTGGAAAACACACTTACTGCGCTTCAGATGCAGCCCAGCTTCTGCCATCATCTTCAACACCTGGTTTTTCAAGTGCCCTTCCTCTGTTCTTCCTGTGACCAACACGTCATCTAAGTAGACCGCCGCGTGGGGGATGTTTTGGAGCAGCTTGTTCATGGTGCATTGAAAAGTTGCCAGACTGGATGCAACGCCAAATACAAGGCGGTTGTACTTGAGCTACCCCTTGCAGGTGTTGACGGTCACATACTGCTTGATTCCTCATCCAATAATAGCTGCTGGTACACATGACTCGCGTCAAGCTTCGTGGAGGTTTTGCCACGTGCCAGAGTGGCAAATAGATCCTCCACTCGTGGCAGGGGATCAGTGTCGAGCTGCTAGGCCTGGTTTATTGTCAGTTTGTAATCTCTACATATAGGCACCGTACCATGTTCTCTCAACACCAGAAAAATTGGGTCTGCCCAGTCAGAAAACTCAATAGGCTCAATGACACTAAGCTGCTGCAGCCTCTCCAGCTCAGCTTTCCCCTCGGCTTTTAATGGCATATGGCACTGGGCGAGGTCTGAAAAAGCATGGTTGAACCTTGGGGTCTACAGATAATTTTACAGTTGTGCTATGTAGTGTGCTAGGCTCATCTTTAAAGACGTCAGCATATTTTGCTTGGATTACTCTTGTGTGCTTGATTTTGCGCCAATCAAGGCAAATCCTCCTCAAGATGCCATGCCCTAGAAAACTTGAAGCCAGAATAGGGTCAGCCCACGGCTGACTGAGCATGCTCCTCAGCCTCCTCACCCTGCAGGTGATGTGTATTCATTTTGAGTTTTGGTCTCCACCCCTCCTTCTTCTGTTTACTTTTACCACCTCTGCCCTTCCTTGCGATATGCCCCTTCTTTTGGCAATTATGACATACACTGTCCTTAAAACCACAGTCATTGGCAAAATGTGCTCCCCTGCACAGGTAACATTCAGCTGACCTCGATGGCTTGCTTGTTTTCTCCTTGGACGCATGAGGAATGACAAGCACACTCTCGGTAGCTTGCTGAATATCTGTAGTGTTGTTTGCTGATGTTTCCATCACCGAAGCGACCTCCAGAGCTTTCTCGAAAGTGAGAGCGGTTTCTCCCCACAACCGGTACTGCATGCCGTCGTCATTTATGCTGCAGACTAACCTGTCGCGCTGCACATCATCTAGGGTGGCCCCAAACTCACAGTGGTCCGATAATTGTCTCAACTCCGCCACAAAAGCAGCCACTGAAACTCCTGGCTTATGGGAATGAGTATGGAACTTGAAGCGCTAAACAATGACTGATGGTTTCGGGATATGGTGATCCTGCACCATTGTCACCAGCTCCTTAAATCCAATGTCTCCTGGTCTCCGCGGGGTGGCTAAATTATAAAATTAGTTTGTTTTCGCCCTGCACACTCTGAGGTGGATGGACCGTTTTCTTTGCTCATCCAAGATGTTCACCAGATAGAAATGTTATAGTCTCTCCACGTATTACATCCAGTCGCCCACTGACCTGAGTGACCCGACTGTAGCCATGCTTGAACTACACAAGAACTTCTTCCTCAAACTTACGCTAGGGAAATCAACTTGATTTTAATCCTCGTCGCCAGTGTTGTAACCCTTTAAGTACTCATGCACCACGCCTAATACAGTTTATGGGTTTTAATGAATTTCTGCATGGAACTTGAACATAGCTAGCATCGCACAGTCACAGCACATATAAACAAGCAGGTGTCACAAGGTTCCGGGGTGCGGTTCACCTATAACACAGTGACTAGTCTATAACTGTGGCTATATCGAAAAAGTGATTTCAGCTTATATATCAATGATTATTGCTTCCTATTGTATGAGGTTAAAAAACATGCTTAATGCCAAATATTCTATTATTTTTATAAACTGGCCTTGGTTTAATCTCATTGATATCCAGGTGTCCAAGTGAGCTACAGTGTCGTGACACTATTTTTTTCTGTTGACTTTCGCACTGTAAAGAGGAACCCCCCGAAGTGACTTTATCAACGTACTCTCACATCACTCAGAATTCCTCTGGTGCTACAAAAGAACCGACTCTGAAGTTGGAGCTAAAAAAAAGTCCCTCACAATGGAGTTCTAAGAACTACAATCGTTCACAGTACCTGCGGTGTGGGTGCAATCAGAAGGCGAGTTCTTGAAACTATGAAAATTACCCCCGCTCTGAAAATGCCTCATGTTTCAGGGAGGCCAAGGGTCAAATACTCATGGGGCTACGTGGCATCCTTTCCGACATGTATTGCCATTTGGCTTCATGTGCCTTGTTTAGAACACCCCCCAGCTTCACATCCCCACCCTTTGATGGCCAATCTGACCAGTGTAGCATTCGGTGGGTGATCTCTTGGGCCTTGCGAACTGGGAATAGATCGAAGTGTCTGTCCTAATTCAATGTTGCCCCCCAGAAGTAGTCCTTGCTGTCATAGTTTTGGAGTAATAGTAGCTGAAAGTAGGTTACTGTAATAGCAGCTAATATGCAGAGACATGCTGGGTCAAAGATAATGAGGCTATTTAAGTGTCTTTTCACATTTCTTTCTTTTGTCTCTGATTAGCACTGAATCTCACTCGACTTTGGGCAGAATGTTACTTCTGTTAAAGTAAAAAGAAGAGGAAATTGTATTCTGAAGACATTATTGGTTGTAGTGACATGCCAGCCCCTGAACCCGGCACTCAAATGTTCTCTTTTCTGTGCTTCAAGTGTGTATGTAATTGCTTTTGGGTTTGTATCTATAAGTTTGCATGTATGCCAGTGTGTCTCTGTGTGAGCTATTATGAGCGTGGGTGTATTTAATCCTGTTCCAGGTATTTGACAGTTTTTACATTTTTTTTTTATCTTTAATAGCGCCGTCTCCAGTTCCCAGTCGATTGTCTACATCCCTGAAGACATCATCCGTGCCAAGGAGATCATCGCTCATATCAACACACTCAAGACTCAGGTCAGCTACTATGCTGAGCGCCTGTCCCGTGCTGCAAAGGACCGCTCTGCCAACGGGTTGGAGAGGACCTTGGCCATCTTGGCTGATAAGGTGAGAGCCAGTGGCTAACGGCAGAGGGTTTCTGGCCTTAATCTAATCACTTATTACATCTACAAAACTATGTTTCCTCAATATTGTGGAATATTGTGGCTGCGTCCACGTCTACCGCACATCCTTTATGTTAGCACAATAACTCAATCTATTTTATACACTGCAAAAAATGAAAAGAAAAAAATACTAGGTAAGATGAATTTACTTATTTTAAGACTTAAAACCCTCATTTCTATCACCATTTTTCTTAGTAAGACAAAAATTTGTCCTTGATTTGAGGTTATTTTGACTAGCTTGCCAATGGGGTAAGTAAATTTTCACTTGTCAAGCAAATAGTGACTTAAAACAAGTTACTATTTGCTTGACAAGTGAAAATTTTGCTTGACAAGTAAATTCATCTTACCTAGTATTTTTTCATTTCATTTTTTACAGTGTAGAACCTTTTCAAATTTATATGCCTGTAGATCTTATCAAGTTGGAGAACTTTATTCATATTCGGTTTTGTATTATTATTAATAATAAATCAATTAACTCATTTAGCCCCCAGACGAATATGAGCGGCTGCTGTGAATTCATGGTCGTCGTCTTCACCACCGACGCTGACGTCCATAGAGATTTATTGTGAGAGCGCTACAGGCCACAAATTTCAACTGATTCCTTTGATATTAGGTGTGGGCATAGGTTGTGGTTAGGTCACGAAACCTGTTGATTTTGGTTGCCATGGTAACAGAATCGGCCAAATAAAGCACAGTTTCATGCTGAAAATGTGCCCTTTTCAGTGTATGAGTTGTGAAGGCTCTTGCAGTCAGGAGTTTTCAAGATGTCACAAGTGGGCACTCAGGGGCTACACCCGCACAGTCGCGGGTGACTGGACTGTCTAGCTGTGGAATACCTGAGTTCTATCATATTTCCTGCTTGCCTTTAGATCTTATCAAGATGGAGAACTGATTTCAGGCGTTGTATTTTCAATGAATAATAAATTAACTAATTAATTTCCTGGAACACCAATGTTCCATCATATTCCCTGATATGTGAAAAATATAACCTAGAAATTTTGCCATTTGATTCTTTCTCTCATGATCAATTATTGCCAGATACTACGGCAATAATATCAATTAATGAATTAAGAAGGTAAGAAACAAAAGTTCATCACTGATCACATGAAAAATAGTTAAGTGTATTTTTCATTATCAATGAGTAAATGTAGGTATTCTGAGTATATATCACATAAAATTTGGTTCAGTTGATAATAATTTACAGGGGTACTGCAATATCTGGAAAAAAATGCTCATTTTCTACTGGCATAACTTGTCGTCTATGCTGTCATGGCAATACTGTAGCTGGGAACTCTTTTAGGGAGCTTTCGCTTGGGGGCTTTCTCAGATGTACCCTTCGCTGTTGGGGCCGACAATGTAGGTCTTGTTTTAAATTTCCTTGTTCTGTAATCCTTAATTTTAGCAATTAATTAATTCCCCTGTAAGATGCAGGACATATACAGACATTTAAATGCTGGAAGTCTATTGCCTAATGGTGGAGACATGAAAACACTGTTGGACTCAAATCTTAATTTTTTATGTCTTTCTGAAATTTGGCTCCATAAAAAGGTTTTAACTAGTTCGATTGATGTACCACAGTATCAGTGCTTTAGGAAGAATTGGACGATTGGCAGAGGAGTTGGGGTATTGATTTGTATGTAAGGGAATCATTGAAGTGGACTTAAGTTGAACTGGGTTGCAGTGTAACAAATTAATGTCTTAAGTGTTTAATTATCATAGAGAATGCATGTTTATATTTTTGTTTCATGTAATCAGCCTATAAATGATACTGCATTTTATCATTCTGTGTAAAGGATGCTTAAAATCAATACAAACAAAGCAGAATTTTTGTGATTTTTGGAGATTTTAATTTAATTTGGTCTGATGAAACAATGGAAAGAAACTAAAAGCTGTGATGTTGAAACTTATTTCAGCCAGATAGCTAGTTAGCTAGCCATAAGGACGCCTTCTTTCTCCATTCTATGCACTCAAATAGAAGCAAAACTCTCCATCAATGAAGCCCTCCTCCAGATAAACAGAGTAACAGAGCTTTTTAGTATAAGGATCCTTCCAGTACTGTTCCATTCAGAATAATGATATTATCCATGTAAGAATCAAACTGCCATCAATGTAACCGAGGTGCTTCTAGGTTGGTTTTGGAAGTCTTTTTGTAGCCCTTGGACGAAGTCGGGGGGCTACTGTGGATTCACACGTCGTCTGTGCTGCCGCGTCCGCGTCAGTAGACACTTCCTTGTGGACGGTCTACCGGCTGTAATTTTTGACCGATTACTTTTCATATTTGGTATGGACATGAGTTGTACTTCACTTACGACACCTAGGGATTTTGCTTGCCATGGCGACAGTATTGGCCGAATAATATGCAAATTAGTGGTAAAACAGAGATTTCCTCGTGGATGCAGTACAGGCTGCAATTTTTGACTGATTACTTTCATATTTCGTATAGACATGTGTTTCACTTCACTTATGACAGAGATCAATTTTGGTTGCCATGGCCACAGTATTGGCAGAATAATGCGCAACTTTGTGCTGACACATACACACTTCCTTGTTGACACTGTACAGGCTGTAATTTTTTACCGATTACTTTAATATTTGGAAAGATCATGTGTTGCACTTCACTTATGATACCTATGAATTTTGGTTGCCCTGGCAACAGTATTGGCCGCATAATACGCTAATTAGTGGCAAAACATAGAGATTTCCACGTGGACGCAGTACAGGCTGCAATTTTTGACCGATTACTTTCATATTTGGTACGGACATGTGTTATAGTTGTACCTAACTTATGACACCTATCGATTTCGGTTGCCATGGCGACAGTATTGGCCGAATAATGCGCAAAAAAGGGGAGGAGCGGGATTTCGGAGGCTACACTCATGCTGTCGCAACCGACTGGACTGTCTAGTTTTCATTGTACTCACATCATTCAGCTGCGCACAGTTCATAGAATACAGTCTAATATGCTGTTACGCAAGGGTTTTAATACTTTTCTGAGGGTTCAATCAAAGTCTTTCAATTACTGTGAAAAGTTTATACTGTCTGAAATTGGATAAAAATGTGTCAATCAGTGGATAATTGCTGGGTTATAGTTAAGGTGGGCCTGAACAATAACTCTGCTTTACGCAGATAAGCCTGAGCAAGCATTAGACACAGATGATATCATTAAGGGATTGTATGAGGTTCTAAGGAACCACTGAATTCGTCGTGAGACGAATCTATGCGTAATTCAATGGTAGGGAATAACGCATTTTTAATATCTGATGACTACAATTGATTGTTGAATGATATAGTATCAATACCATGTCGAGTTTTTGCTTCAGAAAACAGATTATTTTTTCACTATTCAGTTGAGATACTACACCTTTGGCCTATTATTACAGCACTAGTTGCAACAAAGGTCAATAATTTTTTTCTTTCACAAGAGATCATTTTTATTAACTGCTGGATAGATACTGTGGGCAAGTATATTAGGCAATTAGCACATCAGGCTTGGCTGAGGAGTTTAATTCATACGATTCCTGGGTAACAGTGATGGAACTTTACTCGTCCATATTCTAAACCGTGTTTGAACTAGGCTTGCTAGTGAATATTCAATAACTGATCCAGGTGTGTTATCTAGTGATAGAATAGTGTAACTGCATGCATAAATGGAGCATCTCCATGCCCGCTGGTGTCTACATCTGCACAGAGGGGTTAAAGGGTTAAATGTTTCTTCAAGGCTCAGTGAATTACTGTGCTGCGAATTTCCCAAAGACAACTTCTGCCAGGATATGTAGGCATATCCTGTGCTGAAATATTTTATCAGTATCTATGACGTACAAATGATTGAGCTGTGGATCTACCCTTCCCAATGTGCCAGGTTTGTAACTGCCGTAGCTTTAAACAAACATCTCAAAGGACAAGGGCATTCTGTTTGCTTAATTCGATTGACCCAGTTTCATGTCCTTTTCGCGGTTCCTCCCTATCTTCCTCTGATGGGTGGAGCTAGGGGCCAGGAAACAAGTTAACCCTTAAATGCCCCCTGTGACAAATTTGTCACACGATTTTGGGGGTTGTCAAAACCACTGACCCCACATAAATTTTGCAACCTAATGCCCATAGTGACATATTTAGACCATCAGTGCTGCCATCTGATGCATAAAAGTGGAACTGACACTACATTGGCTGCACCAGCTAACCTTTCCAATGTGGCCGCCCCCATGGTGGAATCCACACGATAGATCAGCACCCATTCATCACTGGATAAAGTAGACAAACAGGTAAGCTAATTAAAAATAAGCTATGCCTAATACTTCAGCTATATATCAACTACCAAAACAATGATGGACAAAAGTTCTCTTTATATCCTAGAAACTTAGAGTGACATACATGTCACAAACCTAAAATGAGGTCAAAGGTCACCAAAAATTAAGAATTGCTATTGGGTTGTTATTAGCCCCTCCCCAGGACATATTAACAGAATACATAGATTTTTCTTTCAACTTTTACTATAGTCGGGCATTTAAGGGTTAAGGAAGAAGGAAGTCTGAAATTAGCATTTGAAATGACTCCCTTTCCTTGAGTAGTTGGTCCACTTTGATATAACGAGCACGTCCCTCCCTTGCCTGCCTCCAGACAAGACAGCTAGTTACGGTGTGCGACTGCAAGCTCCTGGCCTCGGCCATCCAGGCTCTGAACGCAGCCCGGCCGGAATACATCGCCTCCAAGGCGTCCCCCTCTACCGCTGAAGCGGACCAGGTGGTGCTTCGAAATGACCAGGACACTCTGTTGGCTAAGTGGGCTGGCCGCAACAGCCGGTCCTCCTTGCATGTCAACTGGCACGAGGAGGAGTGGGTAAGGAGACAGAAGGTCCGATCTTCCCTCCAAGTGGGTGCATTTGGGGGCAAGGGGGAGAAAGCATACTTTACTGCCTTTTTGTACCACAAGTCATAACACATTGGATGGACACAAAAACATATAACCATGTTCTTACATCAAACAAGCAAACTGATTATGTTCAATTTAAGCAAATTCAAAGTCTAGCAAGATGTATGGTAGAGGTTGTGGATTAGTGACGACTGTTGAGCTGATGATAGAGGCAAAAAAAAACCTTTTAACTAATGATCTATCTCGACCTTTTTTTCAATCATTTATTGAAATTAACATTACATGAAACTCCAAAATACTGCACAGTATCATGTCCTCATCAATGTGAAATTTCGATCAGCGTTATTCATTCGAGGATTCTTGCGCTAATTTGTTTTCTTTGTTTTAATTTACACAATCATGAAGTGCAGATTGCAAGATTTGCTAAAAGCAGACGTGAACGCGGAAGTTAAGGGAGTAGTTCATCTTTTTTGTTGTAAAGTGAATAAAACAGTGAATAGAGAATAGAGTTAACGTTCGTTACCTTACAAGCAATTCAATCCTGAATTGAATTTCCCACAATATTGAATTAAGAAGGAAGCGGTGTGTTTTACCGGCAATGGGCTATTCTAATCATTGGAAAACTGATCAAGTTAAATGATTGAAAACAGATCAAAACCTCTTATTATATAAAAAGGATTTTTTTTTGGGCCTCGTCTCATTTCAGCAGCTGTTTTTGTGGACATTATTCTGTTCTACTTCGCGCTCACAAACACACACTTGCATTTCAGCTGCTCAATTCCCAATGTAACCTCATATTGCATGACAATATGCAGTGTCTGTAACAATAATACCCACTGGCCCTTATCACTGGCCTCCCTCTTTGCGATGCTTCAGGAGAAGGTGTGGGTAAATGTGGATAAGAGTTTGGAGTGCATTATCCAGCGGGTGGACAAGCTTCTGCAAAGAGAGAGGCTTCAGAGCAGCAGCAGCGGTGAGGACGTCCTCCAATGCGACCAGCAGGGCGGTGCCAGCAAAAAAGGTGATCTTGTGGGCTAACTCCTTTTCTTGAAGAGGTGCTCCAATCGCAACAAGAAGGGTCTTCTTCGCTCGACCCCTCTTCATCTCCTCCATCATCTTCCCCACTGTAGCTTTGTTTTCTCATGCTATTCCTTATTTTTATTTATTTATTTGTTTTTATGAGCCAGGAATTTATATACCAGTCATGTCCGCTTTAATCGGTGAGCAGAATCGCCGCTTTTGGGGAAAGACATTTTAAGGGCTTTAGAAGTAAGAATTGGGAAGGCCACCGCTAAAAGGCCACTGGTGTATCCACTATTTTTATTGGCGCAGTTAAGACTAATAACTCACTGGACATACATTGCAATTTGGAATGACACACTCCACACTCCACAAAGTCACGATTTATGCCCTGTATGCTCCGATGAGCATTAGTCGCATTTAATTATTCACTTCCCAATGTCACCATCATCAAGACAGACATTAGGACCAATCAGAGGCAAATCTGCCAAGTCAGGTCCAGCACTCATCCAATGCCAGATGCAATAAACATATGCATATCGGTGGAAGCCTGTGATTGGCCGCTCTCTCGTCTCAAGAACTTTTCTTGGTAATCAAATTTTTTCTTTTATGTCAAAGCCTCTGAAAGGCATGTTTGACATTGTTATACATTTAGCCAGGTTTCCTTTTCAAAATATTTTACATTGAAATGGGACTAAGCTAATTAAATAAAGGTAAAATAACAAACATAGGAAAATACAGTATTTTAAGCAGAAATCACATGCTCCCCCATTTTTTCTGACAGTGGGCCATGTTTCTGTTCTTGTCATTTTGAAATGTGTTGGATGAATCTGACAGTCGTCTCACTGAGGAAGACTCACGGTCACTGCCTGCTCACCTATACCGCATGCTGCTCGTTGTTTGAAAAACTATGCATGTCTTCCTCTATTTTTCATTATCTCTGAAGTGGGGAATGCATTTTAAATGATTGTGTCCATTTCCTACAGTAAGTTGAATATAATTGTATAAACCAAATAAAGTGCAGTGGCGTATGAAATCTTGGTTTATCAAATGCAAGGATGCACCAAACAAGAAGAAAGGCTGTTCCCCAGGAAAGTTGGAGTTAGAGTTATTTGCTTCTTTTTTCCGACATTGGGTAGAGATAATCAGAAGCATAACTAAATATTCATGAACCTTCATAAAGTTTAAGAATTTAATTTGTTGTTGTGTTGGTTGCTTGTACTGTACAGTGTGTATGTTGTTGAATGGGTTCTTTGTATGTTGATTTTTTATGGCTGTGTCTGTCCCATCGACCTTGCTAATAGCCCTGTGTTGTGAAAGATTCTCTATGACGTGCTGTTGTCTGTAAATGTTTGTCCCCATTCATTAGTGATGTTAATTAGTTTGAGGATCATTTGTGCTAAGTTTCCATGGAAGGACATTGAGGTTTAAAAAACTATTGATTCCAGAACCTTCTAATAGATCGAATTCCCCTCTAGTCTCCTTTGTAATTCTTACAGATGGACCGAGTGGTTTCATGGGGATGTGACCCAGATTTTAATTGTTACTTCTCTTTCAAAAAGAATGCAGATTCTGGTCCTATCACCCTACATGTTGTTTAATAGTAGTAGTATTTGAATGGCCAGTTTTCATTATGATGGGAAGCGTATGATTACCATGAGGCCCTGTGCTCCAGTTGGAACCAGAGCTGGGGGTTGTTTTAGAATTCAGGTCAGTAGCACAATTCATTGGTTTCTGTTCCATGTCAGAGAGATTGTTTCGCTGAAAGTATATCTGGTTGTTTAATGTGAGCTTATTGGAATGTTCTGGAAGGTACATGCAGTTTTACCCTTTCCCTCTAGCTAATACTGACATACAAAACCCGGGGAAAGCGTTCCAGCATGGCTTCAGAGCTGATCTGTGATTAGTCACTTTGCTCGGTCTCTCATCATGCCTGAAATGAACAGAATGTGGCGACTGGGTTCCGCCATAGACTGTATAAAAAGATGTACGAAGCTACCATGACGTCACCCATTGGTTTCAGCATACCATAAAGGAAGCCTTGATTTTGGCTATTTTAATTGCGCCATGTTGTCATTTTGAAACCGGATGTGATTTCTATTGGACGAGAGCGTGTATTGAAGATCCGGGGAGGACCGTGGCTCTGGATCTGACCGTATTGGACGAGGACCAGAGGATAGCCACGCCCCTAAAGCATATTCTGGCTTTATCCTTTATTCTAGTCTATATGGGACCATAATTTACAAAACTGAACATCATGATATATCAAAGGAGACTTGAAACTTGCTATAGCTACGTAAAATAATGTGAAAAATCATTATTTAAATGAAAAATCAGGTGGGAAAGTAGGGTCATTTTCTCATAGACTTCTATAGCATTGAACTTCTTTCTGCAACCACCGACGTCGCCATCTGCTGGCCATCAAATAGAATGCCATTTTACGGTACTTCTGCATGGGCTTTGTTTTTCAGACCCAGGGTGCTGCGTCCATCTTTTTATATAGTCTATGAGTTCCACCAGCTTGCCCACAAATACCTGGGTTAACAGAGGGACTGGAAAGTAGCCTCTTAATGCTTGCACATTCTACGTTGTGTCTTGTTTTATGAACATATGATATAGTGCTCTCATTAGAAAAAAAACCCCAAGCTTGTGCCTGGTTGCCTGTGCTATGTGTATGCTCTGGCTGCTTTGGGCTGCAGCGTGGGCACGATGACATGCAAACAGGGCATTATCTAAGCTGCTTGCAGTGTTGTCCAGAGCGCTTCCTAATTGCGCATGTCGCACCTCCAACCCTCCTCTAGATGGCAGTCCCAGTCGAGAGGAGACATCCCCAGGTAAGAGCTGTCTCCATTCGCCTGCTTCTGACCTCACTCCTGGGCCCCGAGACCCCCCAAACAGCCCCTTCCCTGTTACTGCACAGTGCTTCAGCTATTTGCAGTCCTGTGGGCCCACAAAACTAGGCTTTAAGAGCTATTGTACCCATCTCAGTCTCTGTCATTGTGGTCTTTGTCTTTTTCTAACTATGATTAATAACATGTAACTGAGTTAATTCAAAAATTAATAGATTCTCAAAGGTTAATTACCTCTTCCAAAGGCTTTGGAAATGATAGTCTAGGATACATGCAACAGAACTGTTAGAGTTTAAAAAACTGTCCGTATTTGAGAGCAAGCGGTTTGCTTAGCATTGTTATGGTAGTATTAGGTCACTTCATCACCAATTCCAGTGATGCATTTGGACAGAAAGATGTGTGTGTGTGTGTGTGTGTGTGCGCGCGCGCGCATTTTGTTGTGTGTGCCTATGTGTTAACAGTGTGAAAAAGTATTTGCCCACTTCCTGATTTTTATTGAAATTATTTTTGCTTTTTTGTCAAATGTAAATGTAAAAATGTCTAAACAGGGCATTATTTTTCAAATCTGTTATCAGATTTAGGCTTTCTGTCACACTTCCTGAGATATAAGCCGGTCATTGACAACTCTGACCATGCCAACCTTTGTTGCCCCAAAATTGAGGGGCGTCCACAGTTTGCATAATTCATGTGATGTTGTGATATTGCATGTGATATTGCAGTGATATGTGATATATGAAGAGGAGGTGAAGGTCTTTGTTCAAAATCGTCCATTTATGTTCGTTACTTGTATTTACAAAATTAAGATTGTCTAAATTAGGCTGCTGACTGAAAATTGTCAAAAAGAGCCTGTATGGCCCTGCCATTTTGACTCTGTGGAGACGCTAAAAAAAATGGACATTTTCACTGAAACCTCTGCCACATGTTATCACTAAACTGTAGATAAACCAACTTTTGCCCTTGTCTCCTTAATATAATTTTTTTTTGAATTTTTGTTTCACATATTGTGGCTAAATTGTAAATGTAAGTGTCATGTACAGTAATGTATAATGTACATAACCAGCTTGGATATTTATTGTTTTAGTACTTTTAATGACAACGCCATCCTTGCTTTTAAAGACGCCACCATTTCTAGTCAGCAAGCAATATATTTGACCTGAGAGTGATAGCAGACTTTATGCCAAAGCCATTTTGCCCTCTTAGACTTCATATCTCATGCTGCTTTTTAATCAGCCAACTCCGATAGTTGGCTGGTAGTGAAAGTTGAGGGACTGCTTGAGAGACACATGATTAAATATTTCTTCGTGTGCATGGATTATTTTTAAAATATTTTTATTATGTATCTTGGACTTACCAACAGAATAACTGTTGGCTGTACTCCCCATACAGGAAATGGCAGTCTTCAGAGCAAGGATTAGTCATAAGTCTTAACAATAATTACCCTAGGAACTAGGTCATCATGTACAGTCGGACCTCCCTTAGTGGACCTCTCTGCCAGAAGACACCTCATGCAAGACACCTGAGAGTTCCCCCAGTTACTAAAAAGTAAATCTTCCTTGATGAAGAGGAAATCCCTTTATTAACCCCTTTGTGCAGATGTGTCTGTGAGCGGACATGGAGCTGCAAATTTATGCATGTAGTTTTTTTTCGTATTTGGTATCATCCGAAACGGCATTCAATACTCTTTCAAACTATCGACACTTTTCACTCGGAGAAGATGATGGTGGAATAGATAATCATGGATGTAAAATGTGCTTTTAGCAACCCCCAATATCACCCTTGAATGGCACTGTGAAACGGGCCAAGAGCAGTGATGTCGCTTGTGGGATCAATTGTGACACATAGGCTATCGTATGTGTATTTTACATTGCAAGATGTCGAAATCCACTAAAAATGTCAGAATTTTTGCTTGACTTGGACATCGAAGTTGAAGAGAATGATTGAAGTGCAAGTTCAACAACTAGCGACAATGATAATGATGATGATCGAGAGGTAGGAAAGATGTGAAATGAGGAAGAAATCGGCAACGATAGAAATGCAGCTGAACGCCAACAGCTACCGCTGGCGTGCCAGCACGAACCGGAGCCTCGGGCACGGCCGAGTGAGTGGGAAGTAAGCTCCGGGGTGCGTTTTTCCAAAAGCGTAGTTGCTAACTTAGTTGGAATCATTGATTGTAGTATATGGTAGAACTAGCTATGTCAATTGCCAACGTAATTTGCAATTATGCTTTTAGGACATGTACCTCTGAGCGTGGGCGGAGGGAACCCGAACATGAACAAGATTAGAATTTTACTGACGAGTGCTGGGCTGGCTAACAGGAGACCCTTAAGTAACGAATAATCCTTACGAATAATCCCATAATCCGAAACCGGCAGTGCCTCCCAATTCATTCCCCTGCAGCGCAAAGCCCATTCTGCACTGCTCTGAAAAGGCTACCGGGCACTGGCTCCAACCCGCACCGAGGCGCTCAGTATTACTCCGCAAAACGGCTCCTCAACCGGCTGAGCTAAACTGGCTACAAAACAATTACATACTTTCAGAGGATTATAAATCTAATCCGCTAGAAATATGAAATGAAACGAGACCAAGAAATGAACAGATTACGACAGGCAGACGATGGCCGATGCGCATGACTTTCAGACCATGTGTCCCTATTTCCCACAAATTACGCCATCAGAAAGGAGTTATTTTCACTCGGGTTTTTTTGGGGGATGTTTGCGAGTTGAAAGTGTTCAAAATGCCTCTTTTGTTCTCTTGCTGTTTGAGTGAATGTCCAGACAGTGTTTTATTCATCATCTCCATGACATTAACTTTCCGTAGAGGTATAATTTGCCCAGTTTTTATTTCTCAACACGTGTACTTTAAGTGGTATTTAGATTGAGCAAAGCTGATAGGTATCATGCCTGAGTGTGTCTGGTGAAATTGAACCCATTTATCAATTATCAATTAATTGGTTGATTCAGTCACTTAGAGGGCATTTACTTTTTCACATAGGGCCAGGTAGGGTTGGATAGCTTTTTTCCTTTAATAAATGGAATGATCTCAAAACTGCATGTTGCGTTTAATCACGTGATCTTTGTATAATATTAAGATTGATTTGATGATCTGAAATGTTAAAGTATCACAAATATGCAAAAATAGAGTAAATCAGGCAGTGGGCAAATATTTTTTCATAGCACAGTATGCTGTATGTAGTTGTGTGTGCGTGTGTACTTGTGAATGTGTGTGTGTGTGTGTGTGTGTGTTTCTGTATGTTTACGGTGTATGTTGGTGCGAGCGTGTGCGCATGAGTACCTGCTGGTGACCTGTCTACTACCTCCAGGTGAATGGAGTGAGGCTCTGTACCCGCTGCTCACCACTCTTACAGAGTGTGTGGCCATGATGAGCGACAAGGCCAAGAAGTCCATGGTGTTCCTGCTCATGCAGGACAGCGCCCCCACCATCGCCACATACCTCACCCTACAGTACCGAAGAGACGTGGTCTTCTGTCAAACGGTCAGTACAAACTTCTACGCGCACACTAAAAAAACTCCTTCAGAATATACACTGTGAAGTACCACAGGCATTGGGTCTTCTGCCAAATAATCAGTACGCACCTTCACACACTCTCAAAACAAATTCCTTCAGTTTGTACCTCCCTTTGCAGGACTCTGGAGATGCGGTCTTCTGCTAAGCAGTCAGTGCACACTTCCCCGCATTCACAAAGACAAAATTCCTCAGTATGTACTTCATTACACAGTAATACAGAGATGTGGTCCTCCGCCAAAGGGCTAGTGCACACTCCTACACACACACATAATCAATAATGGGCTGCTCTGCCATCCAGTCCTGTTCATGCGGCCCTCCCGCAGTGTATTCCGGATCCTGAGGTTGCTCCGCCGACCAGTTCAGATCTTGTGGGCATCCTGAGATGCAGTCTGGATCCAGTGTTTGCTGTCCAGTCCAGGTCCTGCGGGCATCCCGCCGCAAAGTCTAGACCCTGTAAGCACTCTGCCATCCAGCTGTAGTCCAATTTGCCCTGCATCATGCAGTCCGGATCCTCAGGTTGCTCTGCCATTCAGTCCGGGTCCTGAGGGCGTCCCCACACACAGTCCTTATCTTGAAGGGCATTCCATCGCTCAGTCCTGATCCCATGGATGTCCCGCCACCCTGCCCTGTCCTTTCCAGATTCTGTGGATGTTGAGTACCCATTCCAGATTCCATCGACATTCAGCCACCCTGTCCTGACTCTGAATGTCCAGCCGCCCTGTCTGGGTCCTCTGGGATTCCAGTGGCCCTGTGCTGTGTGCTGCCGCCCAGCCCTGTCCTCCAGCGTTTGCTGCTGCCCAGTCCTGTCCCAGTGTGGGCTCCGCTGCCCAAACCTGATCCAGTGGGTACTGATACTGAGCTGATCCTCAGGGCGCGCTGTCATCCCAGGCTGATTCAGTTCAATATTTTTACCACCCAGTCCAGCGCTAATGGGAGCTCTGCCACCTGGAGCTGATCCACTGTCACCCAAGTTGATCCAACAGTCGCTTCACCACCCAGGACTGATTCAGCGGGAGTCCATCCCCTGGTCCTGATCCTACGAGCATTCTGCCACCCAGTCTTGATACTGCGGGTGCTCCACAAACTGCTCCTGATGCTGCAGCCCCTCTGCTGCCCGGTCCTCATCCTGTGGGCACTCAGTCATCAGTTCCTCTTCCTGTGGGCACTCTGCCACCAGTTCCTCTTCCTGTGGGCACTCAGCCACCGGTTCCTCTTCCTGTGGGCGCTCTACCACCAGTTCCTCTTCCTGTGGGCACTCCGCCACCAGTTCCTCTTCCTGTGGGCACTCTGCCACCAGTTCCTCTTGCTGTGGGCACTCCGCCACCGGTTCCTCTTCCTGTGGGCACTCTGCCACCAGTTCCTCATCCTGTGGGCACTCCACCACCAGTTCCTCTTCCTGTGGGCGCTCTACCACCAGTTCCTCTTCCTGTGGGGACTCTGCCACCAGTTCTCTTCCTGTGGGCACTCCGCCACCAGTTCCTCTTCCTGTGGGCACTCCGCCACCCCTTCATCTTCCTGTGGGCACTCCACCACCACTTCCTCTTCCTAACATAACATAACATAACATAACATAACATAACATGAATGGCGAGAACAGGCCGTTCAGCCTAACTAGGCTCGCCAGTTTCTTTGTACCATCGTGAATATATCACTTCAGATACTTAATGCCTCAATGGTATCTAGCTTTAAGTCAAGCCTGCTCTTGAAAACTCCCAAGGTCTCTGCCTCAACAATATGGTCAGGCAAGCTGTTCCACACCGAAATTACTCTTTGGGTGAAGAAATATTTCCGAATATCAGTGCTAAAGTTACCTTTAGTCAGCTTCCATTTGTGACCCCGAGTTCTGCTAACAACACTTGGTCGAAGGAATCCTACATAATTCACTTTGTTAATCCCTTTAACATATTTAAAGACCTCAATCAAATCACCCCTTAGTCTCCTTTTCCTGAGACTAAAGAGATTAAGGATCTTCAGCCTTTTCTCATAGCTTTCATCTTTAATACCCGGAATTAGCTTCGTGGCTCTTCTCTGAACTTTCTCTAAAGCCTCTATGTCTTTCTTTAAGTATGGTCCCCAGAACTGTACACAATACTCTAGATGTGGTCTGACGAATGTGTTGTACAAAAGAAGCATGGATTTGAACTCAATACTTTTGGCAATGTATCCCAGCATCTGATTGGCTTTTTTAACTGCTACGGCACAATGGCTAGAGCCTGTGAGGGTTTGGTCAACAATCACTCCCAGATCTTTCTCTTGTGAAGCACATTCCAGTTTAAAACCTCCCATGAAGTAATCCCGTCTAATGTTTTTATTACCTACATGAACTACTTTACATTTCGCTACATTAAATTTCATTTGCCACATTTCTGCCCAATTCTGGATTCTATCCAAATCATCCTGAATCACTTTAGTGGACTCTAAACTATTTGCCAAGCCCCCCAATTTAGTATCATCTGCAAATTTCACTAATCTGCTCTCAATATTCCTATCAAGGTCATTAATGTAGATGAGGAACAGCAGGGGTCCCAACACCGATCCCTGGGGGACGCCACTCCCCACCATACCTAGATCAGATGAGATACCACTGACCACCACTCTTTGTGTTCTGTCCTGCAACCAGTTATGAATCCACTTCAGAATACCACCTGTAACTCCAATGGAGCTCATTTTAAAAATTAGTCTCTTATGCGGTACTGTGTCAAATGCTTTCTGAAAATCCAAATATATGATGTCATAAGCCCTGCTCTGGTCATAGGTCTTGGTGGCCTCTTCAAAAAATTCCAGAGGGTTTGTCAGGCATGACCTTCCTTTACGGAAACCATGTTGGCTATCCCTCAAGATATTGTTACGTTCAAGAAATAAGTCCAACTCATCTTTTATGATAGATTCCAATATTTTGCACGCAATGCAAGTTAAACTGACTGGCCTGTAATTACCTGGCTCAGTACGGTCCCCTTTTTTAAATATTGGTATTATATTGCCCTGTTTCCAATCATTTGGTATTTCTCCAGTTTCTAAAGACCGTCTAAAGATGGCGGATAGCGGCTTAAAGATGATCTCACTAACTTCCCTGAGCACTC
Organism: Gymnothorax javanicus; assembly: GCA_029692085.1. Taxonomy (NCBI): domain Eukaryota; kingdom Metazoa; phylum Chordata; class Actinopteri; order Anguilliformes; family Muraenidae; genus Gymnothorax; species Gymnothorax javanicus. The sequence goes on from CM056210.1 coordinate 1,815,732, forward strand.
TAGGATATAAGTCATCAGGACCCGCTGCCTTATCTGCCTTTAGTTGATGCAACTTGTCTAATACTATGTTATCCCGAACCTCAATTTCCGCTAAATGATCTTGAGCATTGGACAAGCCCTCTGGCCGAGCAAAGACCCGCTCTAAGGTAAAATTCTCAACAAAGTAACCGTTTAAGGTGTCCGCAATATCCTTGTTATCATATAGCAGCGATCCATTTTTATTCTTTATGCACTTAACCTGCTCTTTGACTTTCCTTTTTCTGCTACAGTACTGAAAGAAGCGCTTAGGGTTAGTTTTTGCCCCCTCTGCAATTTGTCTTTCATACAGTCTTCTAGCGTTCCTCAGCTCTTTTTTGACCACAGCCCGCATTTTACAGAATTCGGCCTTAGTAATCTCATTGTTATCCTCTATGTACATCTTGTAAAGATTCCTCTTTTCCCTCAAACTCCTACGAATAGCTGCTGTCATCCACTGAGGATTCTGCTTTTTCAGCTTACTTTTGGACACCTTTGGAATGAATTTGCATTGTGAATCAAGTAAAACCCCTTAAATCTTTCCCACATCTCATTTACAGACTCACAGTCCAGGAGTGTCTCCCATTTTATTCCACTTAGATATGAGCGCATCCTGTCAAAGTTTGCTCGCCTAAAATTGAAAATTTTTGTTTTTGGAGACACTTTTTTAACTTCCCATGAAACCTCAAAATTAATAGTAGAGTGATCACTTGTCCCAAGTGGCTCCAGTACCTCAACACTGCTAATTCTATCTGGGTCATTACAGAGCACCAAATCTAAAATTGCCTTCTCTCTTGTTGGTTTATTAACATACTGCACCAAAAAATTATCATTTATGACATCTAGAAATTCTTCCTCCCCCCTACCCTGTCCTTTCACCATTTCCCAATCAATACCAGGATAATTTAAGTCTCCCATAATAATAGTCCCTCCTCCTCTACAAGCTTGCATAATCCTCTTAAAAAGCATTTCATTGACTGTACTGTCCAAAGCTGGTGGTCGATAGCATACACCTTTGTTTAAACCAGTCTCGTGTTTGCCAGTGAGCCTGACCCAGATATCTTCACAGGGCAAGGAATGTTCAAGTTCAGGAATTTCCTGCACATTTATGTTTTCGTTCACATAGAGTGCTACACCCCCTCCTCGCCTATTACATCTATCCTTCCTAAAGAGCTTATAACCTTCTACATTATATTCATCTACATCCTCTTCACTAAGCCATGTCTCTATAATCCCAACTATATCATAGCCCTCACTAATCATAACGGCCTCAAGTTCTCTAAATTTATTTTTAATGCTTCTTGCATTTAGATAAAAACATTTCAGGTTATCACGAACGCTCTTCCCCTTCGATTTCCCATGTGCCTGCTGCTCAAAGCCCCTCACCACACTTTTTTGCTGTAAAAATATATCATCAATAGTGCATGCAACGCTGTCAGCTTCCATCAGGGCAGTCTGCATTTCCCTCTGTGTAACACTCTCTAACCTCCCTGCCCCCCAAGTCCCTAGTTTAAATAACTCTCTGCTACCCTCAAGATACGCTGACCCAGTGCAAAGGTACCCCTCTGGTTCAGGTGTAGCCCATCCGGCTTGAACAGGTCACCCCTGTCCCAGAAGTAGTTCCAGTGCCCCATAAATCTATACCCCTCTTTCCTACACCAGGTTCAGAGCCACGTGTTAAACCTCCAGATAAAATTCTGCTTCCCTCTGCTTGCACGTGGTACCGGTAGAATCCCGGAGAACACTACCGTGGAGGATCTGCTCCTAAGCTTTTCAGCTAATTCAACAAATTTGCTGTGCAGAACCTCAAACCTACCCTTACCTATGTCATTAGTCCCAACATGGACCATGACAACTGGATCCCTCCCCCGCTCTGGCCAGGAGCTTGTCCAAGACGCTCCAGGAGGTCTCCTACCTGGGCACCAGGCAGGCAACACACCGTCACGAGACTCCTTGTCGCGAACAGACTAAACTGTCTATTCCTCTAAGTATTGAGTCCCCCACTATCAATAACTCTCTTTTCTGAGGGGTAGAGGCCAACAGGGTGCCCTGCTGCTCATCAGTCCCTCACTCTCAGGGTCAGGGGCCAATTCGAGTTCCTGCAAGGGCCGGAATCGGTTGGACACCTCAACCACTGGAGGACCTGTCGCTGTACGGTGTGCACGCCCTTTCCTGCGCTGACGTCCTACCGTCACCCAACTTTCTCTCCCTACCTGCTCTGGGGTCCCCACACCACCCTGCTTTTGGCATACAAACCATTTCTCTAAACGACATACTACTTAGTTCCTCTAGGAACTCTACTGATTATGAACTATGTCGTGCCATTAACTGGCCCTGAAGAACAAGGATCTTGCTCTCCAGATGCTCAATTAGCTGGCACCGGTGACAGACAAACCCACCCTGGAAATCTCTTTCCAAAGTGCGATCATCCTGCAACCGTCACATAGTTTTGGCCACATTTTGAACCCCCTACCTAATGACCTCGCTCACCCTAGATAACAAAGAAAATTACTAATGCCGAGACAGAAGCTCAGGAACCACAATTTATTAATTTATTAACCTGAGAAGCCCTAAGCAGCAGTCACAATAGAAACCGTGGGGAAACTATGTGAATGGATAATAAGCCGCTTTTAACAGGGGCTTAGTTTTAGTGAACAGAAATGAAATACCAAATTGAAAAACTCTGTCGATAATAAGCACTCCTAATAAGCCAACTTGAATTTATCTAGACCCGGTACTATTAATATACTAACCTAAAAGTATCACAGGGCTTAGCTGAGAACCCAGATAAAAAAAGACTGGCTAAGTTACTACGCCCAGGAGAAACTGGAGGAGGTGGAGCACTCCGGTAAAGCTTTACGTTTAAATTCCAAGGTAACCAAATGGACGACTAAAGTGACTGCTGCCCTATTGACTAAATACTAAATCTCAGATCCTCAGCCAAAAAGCAAACAGTAACTATCTAGCTAGCTAGCCACAAATACAACCAAGGGTAACCAAAATAAGAGTTAAGCCTCGGTTCCTTTAATTAAAACGGACTGAATAAACAAGTCGTTTACTTTGTGAGCTTAACTACACACGGTATCTCCCCAACAAGCTGTCGCTGAGCACTCAAACAAGCAGTTAAACTTTAATCAGCTGATCAAGGCATCGCAACCGAAGGAAAATACAAAGATAACGTAATTTGCAATGTGTTTAATCAGATGAGCCCTTCGATGAAAATAAAATGCGAAAAAGACAAAAACCTCAGTTCGCGTTAATGTTCAAGCTTGGCAATGCGTTTATGCGGTAATGCGGTCAGGATAGAGAACGAAGGGGACTAAAAAACCCCGGTGAACGTCAATATTTATTGGCTAGAAGACTGTATGAAAGGCAAGCGACCAAGTATGAAACCAAGCCAGGTTATAGTTAGATATCCCGGTAATTTGATATATTCCTGGCGTTGAGAGCTTACAATAGTGCGTTAGCTAAATCAGCTACAGAAAAAGCAGGCGACAGTGTACCTCAGTCCTTGAAAACAACTCTGATTTACTTTGTATATCACACAATTCACTAAGTTAGACAATTACTTCACGTTTAGTTTATTCTTTAAATTTAGCGTTTAAATTTATTTTACTTTACCTTACTTTGCTCCCCGGGAGACTGAAACCCCTCAAAAAAACCCCCAAAAAACCCCGTCGCCTTTGTTTGACCAGATTAGCGACTTAATTTGGCTGTTTGCTCACCGAGTTGTTAAAGGGGGAAAAAGGGGAAAAAAAAGATGGAGGAAGATTCTCCCTGCCCCTAATGCGACAAAGGTTATACCTCGGGAGCAAATAGTCTAATCTCTAATACTGTTTGAGCCTTAACACACAAATTATTTTCAGATAACTCCGTTTAAACAAGAGTAAAACTTCAGATTCGCTCCCACATGTCTTCCTCTGTCTCAACTCAAGCAGAATAAACACCAACGAACAGCGCTACAGCACAGCCAAGAGGTCAGCAACAGCAGCAACAGCTGTGGGCACTCTGCCACCATTTCCTCTTCCTGTCGCCACTCCGCCACCACTTCATCTTCCTGTGGGCACTCCGCCACCATTTCCTCTTCCTGTGGGCACTCTGCCACCATTTCTTCTTCCTGTGGGCACTCCGCCACCAGTTCCTCTTCCTGTGGGCGCTCTATACTGAATGACCAGTAACCCATCAATGAACTTTTTAATCCCTGATGGCACAGGCATATTGCAGGATGACAATGCCAAGATTAATCAGTTTCAAGTTTTGAGAGAGTGGTTCATCGAACATGAGGAATCATTTTCACACATGAATTGGCCACCTCAGAGTCCAGACCTTAACCAGTTGAAAGTCTTTGAGATGTGCTAGAGAAGGTCTAATGGAGTGGTTTGACTCACTCATTATCAGTACAATATCTTGGTCAAAAATTAATGTGAATCTGGTCATAAGTAAATGTTATAACATTGCATAAGATATTTGAACAATACCACAACGAATGTGCATCAGGATCAAAGGTCAAGCTTGCCCAACAAAATATTGTAGTGTGCGACTTCATTTTGGACGAGCAGTTTAAATTCCTGTGTTTTGTTTCTCCTTTGCTGGATTGTTGTCTGGTTCTTCGGGCTTAGTTTTCCTTTCGCTCATTCTCTTCATTGTGCTTGAGGACAGTCACTGACTTCGGCTTGATCACATCTCCAGGATCCTGTTCACAGATTACCAGACCGATATTGCCCCTGACCATTTTCCTGCTGAGCCCCTTCTCAGTTCTTTTGTTTCAGTTTGTGCCTGTTGCAGCTTGATGGAATTTATTATTTGAAGCAACTAGAGGCTTTCGGTCTATTTGCGCCCGATTCCTCTGCCACACAGTCAGTTCACACAGACACAAAAACAAACTCCTCCAATATGTACTATCTCATTGTGTAGTGCTGCAGAGATGTCATCATCTGGTAAACAGCCGGTGCACACTTCTACACGCACACAAAAACAAACTCCTCCATTATGTACCTCATCATGACAACATGACCATTATGTACCGCGGAGTACAGTTACGAACACACACTTACATGGGTACACATAAAAATCGCCTTCAGCTAGTGGGGTATAACAGAGATGTGGTCTTCTGCCGAACGGTCGGTAGTGTGTTATGGACACATTTATATCCACACACACACAGGCACACAAAGTCCTCCACCATGTGGTCTTTTGGGTGGGCTGGATTAAATTCAGCCGTGCTAATGTCGATTGTGGCCATCTGCCTAGCACCTCCCACTGGCCATGCTGGCACCTGTCGGCTGCATTCTAACCAAGCGTATGTTTAGGTTCCCTCCGCCTTTGTTATGTAAATGCAAGGTTTGAAACTGCGAATGAAAGGGAGCGGAGGCTCACAGGCTTGTGTTTCAGAGGAGAGCCACAAACTGCCTGCGCTTCCATGAAGATGGTAGTGTGAGTCAAGTATGCTTGTATAAAGTCCGCTGATTTTTATGCAGGAATCAGGTGTGATAGAACATGCCAAATTTTTTTAATTTAAAAAAAAAAAGTGGTCTACTGCTAAACAATTACTACACACTACTACACATACTGTACACTACGCACACAGGCAGTGGGCTCCAAAATTACTGCCACCGCTGACTGGCAATTCACAAACAATACTTTGAAAAAATATATATTTATAGAGAACCTCTATATACCAACGTGAGAGATACAGTACGATATTGATGTTCCAACTGAACCAACCTAAATCATGTACTGATTTCATTAAAAATCTATTTCCTTCAAATCAAAGTTTTAATGGCACCCTTAAAGATGATTGTAAATAACATCTACTGAAATTAAACCTGTCGAGGTTTCGGCCCAGCTGGTGGCGGGCTTTAGGACCAAGGGGCTAATAAAAAGCAGACTCAGATGCCAAGGCTGGGGGAGAAGGAAAGGGTTTAATAATAAAACATAAATGACAAAACGAAAAGGAATAAAGGTTCCAAATAATATAAACACGAGGGAGCGGTGACTGCTGACATTGCGGCAGACCTGCTGTGGGGAGTGAATGCAGAGCAGCTAGGTTTGGCACCTGCCAGCCCTAAATACTCTGCTGAACCCTCCACCCTAATGGGCCGCAGGCGGAGCCCAATAAGGTGGCAGCACTAGAATGAGGACGGGGGAGGGGCTGTAAGGACCAACCCTCACAAAACCAGGTATTAAATTCCACCAATGGAAGTGTATTTATTTTAGTGTTAAGGAACTGTATCGAGCCATTACATCACTTCCTGTTTCATTAGGGTATAAAAATGAGGTAACACACATGCAATATCCTTTTGTCATCCAACACCATGAAGGAAGCAAGAAAACTGTAAGATCATAAGAGGCAGAAGGTCATAGACCTTCATAAATCTGGTAATGGCGATTCACAAATGATTGAATATGCCACTGAACACTGTCAGGGCAATTATTTAAAAATCCCAATGTTATGCAACTGTAGAAAACCTCAAGGGTAGAGGATGCAGCTGCATTTTGCCCCCCAGGATACTGAGGATGATGATGAGAGAAGCAACAAAATCCTCAATAATCACTGTGAAGGAATTGCAGACCTTGGTGGCATCTTGAGGTCACCAGGTTTCAAAAAGCACCATCAGGCGCCACCTCAACAACCACAGGCTCTTTGGAAGAATGGCCAGAAGAACGATTTTTCACAGAAGCAAGCGCTTGGAGCTTGCCAACCTCATTTAAATTATGACTGGAACTAGGTGTTTTGGTGAGATGAGACAAAATAGCCACGTTTTGGTCAGATACAGCATCGGCATGTTTGGCATTGAAACAGAGATGCATACAAGGAGAAGCTCCTCATACTCATGGTGAAATATGATGGTGGGTCAGTCTTGGGGCTGTTTTAATTCAAGAGGTCCAGGGGCTTCAAGATCAATGGAATAATGAATTCCAACAAGTATCAGGTTATTTTGGCTGACAATCTGGTTGCCTCCGCCAGAAGGCTGGGACTTGGCCATAGATGGACTTTTCAACAAGACAATGACTCAAAGCGTACCTCTAGATCCACACAGAAATGGTTCTGTGACAACAAAATCAACATTCTGCAATGGCCATCTCAGTTGCCAGACCTCAATCCAATTGAAAACCCGTGGGCAGAGTTGATGAGAGTAGTTGATAAAAGCAAACCAAAGAATGTGAAGGATCTTGAAAGGATCTGCTCAGAGGACAGGTTTGAAATCCCCCCAAATGTGTGCCCTACTTTGTCAAAAATTACAGACTGCATGCTGTTATCCTTGCCAGAGGTGGTTGCGATAAACACTAAATGTAGGTTTCCTATAATGATGAAGCCTTGATTTTGTTGATTTAGATCATGATTTGTTGATTTAACCTTGATTTATTTTGTAATAAATTATTGTTATGATATTGGTTGTTTCCATCAAAACATTAATAAAGTATTACACACATTGGTATATTCCATTTTTCTACAATTGTATTGTTTATATTTTTTTGTATTGTTTGTGCATTGCCAGTCAGGGGTGCCAGTAATTTTGGAGCCCACTGTATATGAACTCCATCAGCGTGTACCTGCAGATATCTGGTCTTCTGCGTTTTCATATGCATGCACACCCACAAATGCACCAATAAAGGCATAGAAGCACAGATGAGCACATGCAAGCACTCGCGCGTGCGCACACATACTCAGATGTGTATTGGGTCTATTTAATACCAGCTTGCTTTATTTGATTACATAAAGCTCTATTAGCCACTCAGACTGCAAGAGGCACCGTAATCTATCTGAAATAAGCTCTGATCCCCGCTGGTCTATGAACAGGGATATTTTAGATCTAATGCAATCTAAAGGTTGACAACCTGTTCTGGTAAACCTGTTCTGAGTGATCTGAGACAAACAGGGTTCTGTTGTTCATGCAGAACTGTAAAAATTTGGAGAACACCGGAATAGGACAAAATCAGATACTGCTTTTGTGTATATAAAATATGTATTTCCTGTGTCTGATGAACCAAGTGTAAGGCTGTATTCTGCCAGCAGATCCTAATGTGCAACTGTGATTGCATTGCTTTGTGAGACAAGCTTAATTGCTGTCTTTCTTTTTCAGCTGACAGCCCTCATCTGTGGCTTCATCATCAAACTGCGGAACTGTCTCCGTGACGATGGCTTTTTGAGACAGCTCTACACCATTGGCCTGTTGGCACAGTTTGAGAGCCTGCTGAGCACCTATGGTAAACAAATCCTGTGCGTGTTTTTTTGCATGTGGCTGATTGTTTTTGTTAGCTCTTGTGACTCTCAGTGGAGGACTCAGTAATATTACAGGAAATCATTGAGTGTGTGTGTGTGTGTGTGTGTGTGTGTGTGTTTGTTTTATGGTTCAGTGGTTCAGACCAGGTATCAAGAGCGGAGTCAGAAGCGCAATCCAACTGGTAGTTTATTGACAACAATACGGTAGAGATTGGGGGTGGAACCCCGGGATATGATGGTGGGGACGGGACCCCGAGGAGGATGGACAGTACAACACAGTAATAACAGGCTAAGCTTGAGCTGCAGCCGCCGGCCAGGTTTCCGGGATGTTGGCAGGCGTTACACTGACTCCGCCAGCAATGAACCGCTTCAGAGGACTGCTTTAGGGAAATGTGGTCCCAGTCCTAGCTGCAGTTCAGGATTGGAAGCTTGTTGTTACAAACTGGACTAGGAAAGAAAACTGGATGGGTTAGCAAGAACACGGTCCCAGTATTTGACCCCGATTAAGATTGGACACTTGTTCTTGATAACTTGATTAGAAGAACAGGAACAGAGTTGAATTGAGTTTGCTTAAACTCGTTCCCCATCCTGGACCCTTATTAGGATTGGAAGCTTGTTCGATTCAACTTAATGATTAGAATTACTTCTTAGGGAAAAGGCTGTCATTTAAGTACTAGTTGCATTCGAAGACAAAAGAGTTTGCAATCCAGCAACTTGCACATGAACTAGAGGACTTAAATACTCGTTATGCCATCATTAAACGCACAACTGCATGACGAGATTCAGCCAAGGTGGAGAGACGCACAGGTCGTAAACCAATCACAGCGCACACACACTTAATAGACATGCAAGCTACTGAATTGCGAAGAAACACACAAGCAATTCACACGAGGGTTGTGACGTGTGTGTGTGTGTGTGTGTGTGTGTGTGTGTGTGCGTGTGTGTGTGATATGTGTGTGTGTCTGTGTGTGCTTCTGATGCATTAATGTGTTTAAGGGAGGCGCTTGAAATATGAGGCGATATCATAATGTGTGTTTGGCGCATATCTCCGGCGCATCATTTTGTATGCATGTGTTTCAGGTGAGGCGTTCCCATAACTTAGAGGACAGAATATTTTTTTTTTTGCTTTAGTATATTTGTATGTATGTGAGGAGCAAGTGATATCAGTGTATCAGTGGTCAGTAAATTGGTCGCATTCGGTTCTTATTTGTGTGTTTTAGGAGAGGAGCTGGCCATGTTAGAGGACATGAGCGTGGGAATCATGGACATGAGGAATGTCACTTTCAAAGTGACTCAGGCGCCCTCTGGATCCTCCCTCGACATGCTGCCTGTCATAACCGGCAACCGCGATGGCTTCAACGTGCGCATCCCATTGCCAGCAACCATGTTTGATGCGTTACCAAGGGAGATCCAGAATGGCATGCTCTTACGCGTGCAACCTGTGCTGTTTAATGTGGGCATAAATGACCAGCAGACACTGGCTGAGAAGTAAGGTTGACTGACAAGGGGGGGGCAAAGGACCCAAAGATTTACCTAGTTTTCAGTTTGGTTTGCATGTTCAAAGCTGTTACCATCTTTTAAGAGCAGAACTGAGCTTGTAGTCAGTTCCTTAAATTAATCCACCAGGCTGCACCATAAACACACAGCTTGGAAAGCCTTCCCTGAAGAAGAATAGTTGCTTTTCATCTCCAATCCAAATTCCTAAAAAAGTTATGATATCATGGAAAATGTAAATAAATCAAAAAGGATTGATTTGAAAAGTCAATTCACTCTCTGCTATTTTGAAGACAAGACAACAATAAATTATTTGATTTTTTAATTTGTAAATTCAGTTGTTATTTGAAAATATACGCTTATGTCTGAAAAAAATAGGCGGAGGGCCAATTTCGGACTAATAATAGTTTCTAAATTTGCACGAATAAGATGATGCGAAACAGGTGGATAATTGTGTAGTATGAAGGTAAATAGTTAAAGTGCTCGTTCATCCAAAAAGAAGATTTGGATCACGGAATCTTTAATATAAATACAACCTTTGTGCGCTGGTCATTTCAAATTGTAATCAGCCGTTACAAATTTATCCGCATTTTAATCACTGCTAATCATGATCATCTCGGAAAGAATTAATCTTTGGCAATCTTTGGCGCTGACGTCGGGAGGAACTTTGCCAATGGCAGAGAATACGTTGTCGATAGCCAGGGCCGTCGCGGGGGGGTGCGAGGCCCTGTGCCGACTTGATGCGCAAGGCCCTGCTCACGTGCACGCGCATTAATCATGTCAGGCTGCAAGCACAGAGCCGTTCTAGTTATACCCGGTGAAATGACATGCATTTTTAGATTAAAACAGCATTATTGTGGCAATAATTTCAACTATGATTTTTTGGATATCATAAACTTTCAAAGGTAAAAAAAATCAACTGCACAACGATTGGCTTTTATCATCAAATCAGCTCAGCTTTCACTTTATATTGGCATGTTGAAGTATGACAGTGCATCACAAATTACAATTCGACAAACACTAATACCAAATGGCTCACACTCACTGGTGACAATCGCTTATTTTGACTCATTTCTATGGAAAAATCTCAGATTAACAAAGGCGTAGTATCCGCTGACAAACACGACAGTTGAACATTTGATTACGATGCAGTATATTTTCTCATATTAGTCAGTCACAAATGCTCTGCTGCAGTATAACTTTAAAACATCAGATTCCCGCTCCTCATTCATTGATTAGGTGATGGTCACTTTCCTTGCCTTTTGGGCCGCAAACTCAGCAATTAAATCCTTATAATCCAGCCTGGATACAACGTCTTTTTCGATAGACAGAAGGGCGAGCCCGTATAGTAGACATGGAGGTCCGAAAATAGTTTTAAATAACTTCGAAAAGCTTCGCTACCCCAATGCCAATTATTGATATCGTCAATAAGACCCTGAGAGCAATCTCACAGTTAGGAAAGGCGAGATAGCAGCGAGAAAGAGTATGTTTTGTATGACGATATAAAAAAAGAAAAAAAAAATCTCAGTAAGCTTTATCGAGATGAAATGGTAAATAATGAAACTGACACAGAGAATTGTCATTTAAGGAGCGTGATGAGTCAAGTGTAGTGATGTAAAATATGTAGGCAATTAATGTATAATATATATATATATATATATATATATATATATATATATATATATCACACACCAGCCACGAGGCCCCCTAAAGGCGCAAGGACCTGTGCGGTCGCACACTTCGCACAGCCCTTGCGATGGCTCTGTCGATGGCATTGGACTCAGTGATTTGTAGTTGTGGATTATTCCCTTGGGAAAAAGCCAAATATCTGCCTTGTTTTTGGCTGCAACAATGAGGCCGATGCAAGCAAGAGGCATCATGGGCCGTTCAAAAAAATCCACAGTTTGCAAGGCATGGGTGGACTTTGTGAAGAGGAAACGAGCGGATTTCAAGGAGCCGGTGTTGTGTCCAATTTTGCACCCCCGTCAAATCGTGTTCCCCCTTCAAGAAAGTTTTGTGATGCTGTTGCTTATTTAAGAAAATCATGAAAGAAATAACTTACCGGGCATTGATGAATCAGCTCGTTCTTAAGAAAGTTATCACAGATGACGCCTCATAAAGTGATGAATTTTGATACTATGCCAGCTCCTGCGATTTGTCCGTTTGCAATATTGAGCCCTTCTGCACGACAGTGATAACACAATTACCCCACACTTTAACGATCTGTTCTGCCGTCAAATTCAGAGTCAAATGTACATTTAATCTCCACATTATTTAGGGATGTCATTGCATTGCATTGTTCACGGAAACAATTTGACAGAGGAACTCAATCGGACACAGTACTGGATCAGGATCGGTGATCTGCTCTAAACTCTTCTCTGATGACTGCTTTTGTCAGCCAGAGTCATAGGAAAATCTGGACTGTGGGTTAGGAATTGCTGAAATTGCTGCTTAAACCCGTTGCACAGAGGCCAAATCTGGATATTTATATGTTACCTTATTTAAGGCTTTATAATTCAAGATTGCAGCTTCACAGTGAGGAAGGGAATGGCTCAACTGAGTCAAGACTCTTAAAGCATTTAGAATTGCATCGTATTTCAGTTTATTTTCATAATTTTGGTAGAGAACCAGGGCTGCAGACATAAAACATCTTCATGAAAATTCAGCATTGAAGTTGCAGAAAAATAATACTGAGAATTGAAAAATGGCTGGGGGTTAAGACTATATATTTCTGGGATCATAAACTCCTTGACCACAAGTATAATTCATCTTGGCATTACATTGTAAATGACTACTCTCTATCCAGGTGGCTCCCCAAACACAAAGATCCCTCAAAATGGCGCACTGTCAAATCATAAAATAATCATATATTTAACACAAATCAACCTTTGACGCATGAAATTCAATACGAACTAATGATTGCCTGGTTGAATTTACCAAGAGTTTATCAATATAGGTGCAGTTGGACGTCAGTGGTCACCAGTAACCTCTCCAAATACAAAACATGCCTTTTCTCCATGATAAAGTATAAAATTTTGTCCATTTTTTCTTCAGAGTCCCACAAGCCAGCCGCACATACTCATTAAAGGAACTGCTTATTTAACGGTTAGAACATTCACCCTGCAATGCAAAGCTAGCAGTTCCCACTTCTGAGCTCGCGACCTTTAATAATCACTTTCCACACCTCATAAGGAACAACTATAACTCACTAACTCAATTACTTTTTCCCATAGGGCCAGGTAGGTTCGGATAGCTTCGCAGCACTGTAAATAAAATCATTTAAAAACTGCATTTTGTATTTACTTGGGTTATCTTTGTCTAATATTAAAATTTGTTTGATGGTCTGAAGCATTTAAGTGTGACAAATATGAAAAAAATAAGAAATCAGGATGGGGCCAAATACTTTTTCACAGCACTGTAAATAATTGGCTGTCAACATGAGTACATAGGAGGATATAAGGGAGCACTGAATTCGTCCATGCAGGAATCTACTCTTAAATCCACGATAGGGAACTACGCGTTTTTGATATGTGATGACTGTCATTGATAGTAGAATGACATAGTATCAATTCCATGTTGAATTTTTGCTCCAGAAAACAGATTTCTCTTGACTACTAATTAGGATACAATTGGCTCACTGTATCTGAACTGCTTGCTACAGAGGACAATGATTTTTTTCTGCCGCAAGAGATAATTTTTTTGAGCTGCTGGATGGATACTATGGGCAAGTATATTGAGCAGTTTGTGCATCAGGTGTAGCTGAGGCGTTTAATTCATGCAACTCCTGAAAAACAGGGATAGGAGTGAACTCGTCCATATTCTAAACCGAGTTCGAGCTCGGCTTGCTTGTGAATATTCAATAAGTGATCCAGGTGTGCCATCTAGTGATAGAATTGTTTAACAGCGTGCATAAATTGCAGCTCCATTTCCACTGGCGTCTACATCTGCGCAGAGGGGTTAAAGTCATTGGTCAATAAGCCGAGCCCAAACTGCTCTGGTTCCGAATCTTCCCCATCTGTTCAGTACTCAGAAAAGCCGGTTAATAAGCCCAGGGTGCCGCTGAATAAACCCATCCTAAAATGAGTGCAGAAACTATTTTATGCAAAAAAATGACTCAAAACTAAACTAAATCCATCCTCCATCACGAGACCTTGAGCAAAATCAAAACTTCGGCTACGATAGCGAAGCCGGAACGAGACCAGGAGCTGCAGTTGGAGAATGAAAGAAGTGTAAACTTGTAGTCTGTTCAAGTCAATGGGATGAATAATTTGCTAGCCAGTAAATGAATAAATGTGTGCAGGACTAGGAAAAGGGGTCACTTGGAATTTTTTTCCATTTTTAGATTAGCGGGGTCAAAGTTCAACCTGTTCTATTTAACCAAAAATGCATGTGCAAAGCTAGAATTTCAAACTACTGTACTGTCAATTTACAGCACTTTGCTGTGAAAAACTTGGATCACTCTTTGATTTTGTTGGAAAATCCCAATTTTCATAAAATGACCCAAGTGACCCCTTTTGCTAGTCGTGCACACAAATACAAGTTTCTACACAACTGTTACACATGTAACTTAATACTTTAATAGCAAAGAGCTTAAGCATGCTTGTCAACCAGGGGTGAGTTTCCTGAAAGCAAAGTTGCCAACTACAAGTTTGTAAGTTAGCAACTTACATTGTTCCTCCATTCACAGTCAGTGGTTCCAACTTTGTAAGTTAGCGTGCGTGAATTCGGGAAACCCACCCCAGCTGTGCAAACAGGGGCTCATTTGACCTGTATGGGACATGTTGATTGTCATGTGCGCTCTGTGAAATCAGAGTTTATAGACTCTGAAGGCCTCATGTTGTCATCTATTAGTACGAGTATGTAGGCTACCTATTTTTAGACTACCTTACCTTGTCATGGCCTCATAAAACTCTCAAAACGTAGTTTCAGTGCACCATGCTTACAGGCTGTTTGTCACGTTGTTCCTTTTCCCCTACCGATGTGAAAAATATTTGTTTTCATCAATTTATGGAAATAATATTCTTTGACAACATCTTGTTCTCCGATTGTTTTCAGCTTGACTTCCGCATTTGGAACATCTCCCTTTACGTCACGTCCGCTAATTGGCTAATTTGGGTGAATCTTCATTTCGTTTTTGGAAATTTCTGCGCGGACCTCAATAAAAGGCTCATTTTTGAGAAAAAGCAGCAAATTTGGGGCATTTAATCAGCAGGATACTGTTCATGAACTGTTTGGTCAAATATAAACCAGATAAGTTTTAATTTGAGAAAATTTGATGAATTTGCACTTTAACTTAGTTTCAGGAGCAGGGCCATGCCCAACCACACCTGTAATCCTCTGTCAAGCCTGCTAATACCAGTCGACCCATTTCACCCCATGTGTCTCTGATCACTCAACCGTCTCCCCCTTCTCTTCCCTCATCAGGTCATCAGGTTCCCTCCATACAGAATCCCTACCCCATCTCTCCCTTTCAGCCCTACCCCCACTAGCTTGCTCCTCTCAGCCAACGAATTCAATCTAGTTCATACTTCCCTCATGTCTCATTCCAAGTACCGTCTGAGGGGCCGTTATCAGATTGGGGCAAACCGCCCTTGAGACGGCCGATTGAAGAGCTCCATGCAGTAATTTCAGCAGTCTCATAAGCTTTTTTCTTTGCTTAATGCTGGCCAATAATTTGCCCCTCTTGAAACACAGTAATATGTTTTCAACAAGCATGAGATGCGTCTTCAAGCATTTTTTTTTTTAAGAAATCAGAATTTTCGCACTAAGTCGGTCAGAATTAAAAGAATTATTGCCAGCTGATACATATTAATCACTGTAATAATGATTTAATCATAGGCTCTTGAGAATATTCTTATTTAAATCCAAATGTCAGCTTTTCTGTTTTTTGGATGGGCAGTGTATGTCAGCATTGGGGTACCTCCATCACTCTGCTACTCAGCCAGTCAGTAAGTCACAGATATTTGCATTTGAACTAGCAACGATTTCTAAATTCACAATCAACTGATAAAGTTGGTAACGTTAGCTGGCTAGCTAACAAACTAATGTTACATAATGGTTATGGAAAGGTACCGTATTGCATGCACGCTAGCTAAGTAGCTAGCTAAGTAACATTAACTTAGTTCTGAAAGTGGCACTTAATCTATATTATAATAGCCGAGTGGCCTCTGTGTGTGTGCGTGCGTGTGTGTCCGGCCACTCAGTGCTAGATTCCACCGGGCGCGTATCTGCAGCATAACGTGAGCGCCGCTATTTTGCACCGTCTTGCAGGCGACTGTGTCCGGCCAATCAGTGCTAGACTCCGCCGGCCGCGTATCTGCAGCATAACACGAGCGACGCTATTATTATATAGACATATAGGGGGGACCCCCCCTTTGTCCTCTCCTGGGGATTCCCCCTTTTGAACCCAAGCCAATTCATCCACAGGAGTCCCGAGTCCCAAAAAACAGATGCCAGGCCGCAAGAGAAAGTAGCGCGTAATCTGCAGTATAACGTGAGCGATGCTATTATGCTCCGTCTTGCAGGCGACTTCGTGTTCCACTGAATGTCAGCGCAGCATATTCCCCTTGATGGTTACTTAGTTTTAGTTACTATAAAAACATCGATCGTGTGACAGCCACCTTGGTGTTTATGGAAACACCATAGCAACGTGATGACATCATAGAGGTGCATTTGATGACATCATAATGCTGCACGAAGTTACATAAAATATAACCCGTGGATCCCCACGGGCAGGGTGCTAGTTAGCTCATTACAGCTCTAAGCCATACCTATATAACTAACGTAACACTTGGCACTCAGTTTGGCTAAATATCAACAGTGTGAGGTAATGCGGAGTGATTGGTTTCCCACTCTCTCAGCCAATGAAATTTAGCAAAAGTGATATGTACCAAGGGTAAAATCAAAATTATATCATGAGATGGGATGTAGGAAAACTACTGCGGTCATGTGCTAGACATCTTTATTTTCATCACAAGATTATCCTTACACATAAATATCAATTTACCCTGTGTTTACTTTATTCTCTTAGACAAAATGAAAAGGCGACTGCACTCAAAGTTTAGCTTTTGCAAATGAATAGATGGACTAATTGAGGAGACTGAAGCAAACAGAAAGAGACAAGGTGATGCTGGTAGAGGAAGAGCAGACTTTGCCCATTGTGCCCAGAGAATTAGCATTGTGATGTTTAACCTTTAGCATGCTAAGTTAATTTAAGCCTATTGCATGCTGGCAGCTGAGCTCTGGATCAGTGTAATATAGCCTGCAACTGGCTTATTTTCAAGACTGATCCAGATATCACACCTACTGATACTAAAAAATTGGGTCGTTTCCACGGAAATTACCCAGAATTACAGACCTCAACCACTCAAAACAAGCCATTATGATGACGCAATGGAGTCTCCCGTATTCTGATATATGAATGGCTAATATTGGCCACATGATCGTTGGTTCATTAAATATAGGTTATGGCGCAAGTTTTTGTAGCGGATTTGAATTTCAGAACGAGTTGGGCCGCGGTCTTGTGCAGTAAACATCCCTCCGCGGCCCAACGAGTTCCGAAATTCCCCAGACGCTACAAACATGAGCACGATAACTATGTATTATATGCGCCATTTTTTGTATTCATTTGTGAGACAAAATAAGTTCTAATTCAACATTTCATATAGATTTATTTGGTTCGTTAAAAAAACAAAAAACAAAAAGGGAACTATTTGGTGTAGTATGAGTGTACTGGTACTGTACAGCGATCACAACAGTCATTTACATTCGCATGTATGATGAAAAATGGCAAGATTTGCAATACCTGTCCAACAGAAATTGTCTCCATAGCTAGCAAGAACAATGCAAAACAGATATGGGACACAAAATCCATAATATCAGCATTTAATAATCTGTCACATTTGGCAATGGTCGTATGCATAGTCACTGACTCTCCATTGCTCGCTATCAGCACGACCGCACTCATACTGCGTCATGTACTCACTTTAAAATGAAGTAATATTAGCACTTGCCGCTGAAATGATATTTGGATCTTCGGAAATGGTCGAGAAGTCAATGGTCCTAGTTGAACAGCGAGAATCCAAGTCATCTCGAACACAACAGAAGCCATACCTGATAGAAATGTTGACTGATAATCCGTTATAGCTCCTTCAAAAAAACAACCGATCTGGAAAGAACTCTAAATGGGAAAACTAATCATCTGTATTATTTTGAAAATAACACTTGTTTCTACCGCCCGAGGTGCCACGGGAACGTCCGACTTGAAAGTAGTTCTGACCATTTCAGTCCGTATGGCACTACGGCGAACATTTTGGCACGCGTGTACCGGTACTGTCAGCGAGACACGCGCATATAGTACTTATTTATGAGGGAGGGCATTCCTAAACACAGTTCTTCTTGTCGAGCGATCTCGCCGGCAGTCGGAACAGATATAAACAAACATGGCGAGTACGGTCGCCGGCAGTTGCACAGAATAAGGAATATATGGGCGAGTACGGTCGCCGGGAGCACGCTAAAGGTTAACATGGTCCTGCAGTATTGCTTGAAAAGTAATTTATGCTACTGGCCACTGCCATCAATTTAAAGGTATAGTTAGGCAGTTTTTTCTTTCCAAATAACTTAAAATGCATGCATATAGATTAGGGAAATCAAATGTTTTTTTTTTGGGGGGGGCATGCCATGCCTGCGACTTCTTTACTTACAACCTCTTTTTTTCAGGTCGTTTTATGTAGCTAAATTTTCACGCCAATCTACCCTTCCAATTCCCTGCACTAGTGTGCAATCGTATTTGCGGAATAAAGTCACCTCATAAACTCCTTCGCTTCATTGACAAAACCCCTCGCTTGTCAGGAACCATTGAAACAATCATCCTCCTTAAAAGTAATCTCACGGCTACCATACGCTCCCGGCTTTTTGAAGTTTCAGGCCATTGGCTGTCTGTGTGAACTGACAGCCAACACTGAAAAAAATTAGGAGTGGTATTTACTTGGGAAAACCTAGGAAAGTTTTTGCACTTAGAAATTGTAAGTAAATTCTACAAGGGTGATCATCAAGTAAACTTTACTCGCGGATATAAAGTATATTTAACAACAAGGTATATTTCACCCTAAGATGAAATTTTTGTTATCCCTTTGTTGATAAGATCGTCTTGGCATGTGTGAGCTAGAGGACGCTTGGATTACTTTAGACGAGCAGTATAGAGACATTTTATTGATAATGGATGTATTTTTGGACGTTTGAAGCCAAGATACCGAACAAAACTTCAACAATCCTCTTATCAACAAAGGGATAACAAAAATTTCATCTTAGGGTGCAATATACCTTGTTGTTAAATATACTTTATATCTGCAAGTAAAGTTTACTTGATGATCACCCTTGTAGAATTTACTTACAATTTCTTAGTGCAAAAACTTTCCTAGGTTTTCCCAAGTAAATACCACTCCAAATTTTTTTTCAGTGTACATTTTCCTGTGATATTGGAGTGCAGGCGCATAGGCTAAAACACTTAACTGGTCTGTTAGATCAGCCCATAATAGCCAGTGGGTGCACTGGCCTAGTTTTACAATGAACTGTACGTTTGTCTGTGATCCCTATGGTCGAATGCTGGCCATGCTGTTACCGGCTATGGCTGGAGGTCCACATGGGTGAGGCAACAATTGATGACGTCTTGCCGGGATGATAGGGGTTAAGCCGCTTAAAGGTTCGTAAGTTCATTGCAACCACCTCTGGTCTGCAAGGCACATGTAGCTGTACAAACTAAATTGTAAGCTGACTATGTGATCCACAGACGGCATACACCATCAAATTGTAATTGATGGTGCGACTTCATAGAGTAAAGAAGCAAGGGCTAATCGTCATGTGATTCGGAGGAATCACGTCATCTTATCCCTTAGTTGATGGGAGCAGGTTTCTTTGTGATGGGCTAAACAGTGTGTTCAGGGTGGGAAAAGGGAAAATTCCAAAAAAAGAGTAGGTTAAATTATGTATTGTTGTACTGTTAAAGGGTGAATGGACTTTTGAAATCAGTCTTTTTTGATTTTATTTGCATTTTCTATGATCTAACAACTTTTTCAGAATTTGTGCTGTTGTTGAAGTTGTAATGATTGCATTTTGTAAATATTTGCAATTATTTTGCTAATTTCTGTATTCCTGTCATTTCATGTACTTCACCCATTAAGTGGAGCTTTTTTTGTACAGCTTTTACCTGCATTTTTCTGCATTTAATGGGGGTACGGTACAGCTTTGAGTGAAAACACGATTTCCTACCAGCTTCTCTCAGATGTATTCATTCCACCTTACCAATGATCTTCCATAGGCTCGGGGACACATCATTGCAGGAGATTATAAATATGGAGAGCCTGGCCCGTCTCAATTCCTACTATGAGCAGTTCAAAGAGGTTTTGCCTGAAGATTGTGAGTTGCGCGTTAAAATTTTTTATTTATACTGGAACATAGGCTTGAAATTTTATTAATCTCACTAATTTTACTGATCTGTAAAGCAAAGGTCCAGCTTTGCAGACTCATTGAGAATGAACCTGAACTGATATGTGTAAGGAAGAAGTAGAATTTTGTTGAATTCAAATGCTTAATTGTCATCGCATATTTGAAATACATGTTACAAATTGTATTAATCGAGTAAAATAACAGCTAACCTGCATAGAATGTCTGCAACAATAAAAAAAGGTTAAAAATAATTTCTCACATCTTTTTCATCTTCTTGCACCCATTCCTTCCAACCTCATCTCCCTCTCCAGGTCTCCCTCGTTCCCGCAGTCAGACCTGCTTGCCAGAGCTGCTGAGATTCTTAGGGCAGAATGTCCATGCCAGGAAGAACAGAAATGTGGATATCCTGTGGCAGGCGGCCGAGGTGGGGCTGACCCCTCCTCTCCCTGCAGTGCTTTGCCCTACACAAGCTCTGTTCTCCACACAGTGTGGCTAACACCATTTGTAGAACACCCAGGGCTTCGAGATAAAAGCAAGTTCAATTGTGGCCTCTTAGTGCTCTGTCTTAGGTTATGAGGGCATAAAATTAGGGCAAAGCTAGACTAAACAAGTAGGGACAACTTCAGTAGCACCCTTAGTTGAGCCTCTGGTGCTGGGATTTTTAGTAAGGTACTTGCCTTTATTCTTTGGTCATCAATAAGGCAATTTTTATTATTATTATTATTATTTAATGCACATGCTGTGTGTTATTTGGTGTGAATTTCTTGGTCACTCTCTCTGTCTCTCCTCTCTTGGGCGTTCTGACCCCAGTTGCCCTCTTCTGAAAGTGGTACGTACAGTTCAGAACAGCAAACTTTGACCTGGAAAAAAGAAGGGAAGGAGGAGAGAACCAAAGCTGAAAACGTGACATAATGTAGCTTATAAACAAATGAAACAGGGTTTAAAAGTCGGTTAGGCTGGGTACTGTCCCACATGGGTTTTCAGCCCTCGTTATGGGGCCATTTTTGGCAATTTTCAATTTCAGACCCATTTTAGGCCTTCAACAATACACGAGTACACTATCAGGGGTGGTTCATAAGCCTTTCACTCATAGATCTGTACCTATATTTGACATCTCTGCAAAGAAACTGATGTTATTTCACAACATGTGGTCTCGGGGGCCCTCCAAAACCCCAGGGCCCTAAGGTCTGTCTTGCAAAAGTTCACTCTTTGGGAAAACTGCCAAATGGTGCAAGATAATGTAAAACTAAGCAAAGACTCTGAAAGACAACACAAAGGCAGAATGTAGAATTTGTTAGATAAGACTGTCAAATTGAGCAGGGCTTACTAACAACCTTCATTGGCATATTAGAACTGTACATCCAACAGTGCTGTTTAAAGACAAAACGGCAAGTTCGGCACACCATGCTCTGTTTAGAGCGATTTGTTTGGAATGGTTTGTGTTTTGGATAGTTCATTTTTTATTCTATTTTATCTCACAGTCACTGTAGAATTGTAAAATACATTTATGCACAAGGACCAGATGCAATGTGTTTAGTGTTTTTAGCAAAAAGCTAATTTACAAAGTTCAGTATCAATGACATGTTCCATACTCATGTGTAATATGTTTGATGTTTTTACATGAATGTTTTTATGCCAAGCATGATGAGGTCAAAAATAATGGTATTCTAAAAATTATTAGGTTTATTATTATTACTTTGAATAATTTAAGTGATATATGCACACACATATCAATCATAGGTCAAAACATTGCTAAATTTGGCAGAATTATTATAGCCAGAAGTGCTACTAAACGAAGAGCCCTTTGGGAGCCGAAAGAGAAAAGATCACCAAAAGCGATCACTGCAGCTGCAGTCGGCATGTGGCACATCCCAGCACCGACAAACTGTCGTGCCTTGCTAGGCCTATACAGTATTATTACAGAGTGTAGCGCCGCTAACAGGTGTGTGTATTTACATGTACATTAAATAAAAGACACGCTACTTGATAGTTGGAACAGTCATTAACCTGTAATAATAATAAGGCTAAGATTACACATAATGGTCTGCCGCCGAACAATCCATTCAACATGTTGGAGGCGTCAACTGGACAGGAGTATATAGCAGTGGCAGCTGGTGAACTGGCGATAGGGGAGGCTCAAACCATCACTTAAAAATAAAGATTGGTCATGACCTGTTTTCAATCATTAATTTAAATTACCCTTACAGAAACTCCGAAAACTCTCAACATTATCAGGTGTGGCCAGTTTTCATTAATAACGCATACCTGTCAACTCTCACGCTTTCGGCATGACTTTTAGTGGCATAATCACGTTCCCCTGCTGTAGTCAGCAATCATTCAATCAATGCATATGTAAGAGATTCTTGCGCAGAATTGAAGTCCCTGTACATGGAGGTTTATCAGTTTCACATGCGTTATGGTGATTATGACTCCGGACTTCTCACACTTTTCTTTACTCAGGCGTTGGAAGTAAAGCATGCGTTTCATTATTGTTTAAATTGTTTAAATGAAATTCGATCATTTGAAACGTCTTTATGAAATTCCATTGCTTCCAACCCCTGAGTAAAGAAAAGTTGTTGTAAGCTGTCTTAGCCGAGCTTACAACTTTTGAGTATGCTCCTTGCAAATGGACATCTACTTTCCATTTTAACGTTTACAGTTGTTATTTTTTGTTATTTGTCATGAATTGATTTTAAAATAAACAACATTTTTATATTAGGTTATTACTTGGTCATGTGTATATTATTTGCTAAGACAAAACCTAGTAACTAATTTCCCGCCAAAATAAACAGATATTTAAGGCTGACATTTGTGGGTGAAAATTATGATTGCCAGTGAATGTCTAATATGCAGCTATCTCCCTATTAAATATTACATTGGGTCTTAATAGTAAAAAATGATGTTTTTTAAACAAAGTGACCTTTGTTTTCTCAAAACTAATAAAAAGTGAGTTACTGGGTTCTGCTTTTGGCAGGAGCCTAGCCTCTCCATTGATTGAAAACGGGGGTGTCCCACATGCATCACATGTTGTCTTCATTGATATGGCTAAGGCTGTCATTTGTGATCATTATGGGGAAAAGGAGCGGGGAGTTTACGGGGCAAGAGTTAACCCCCCTTCCCTGGGTAACACATACTATGACAACCATTTTAGCCGTACCCCAAAGATGGCTTGTGACTGAGTTTGCATTACCATTTGGATATGCCCATGCACTGTATGAATTTGTACTCTAGTCTGCTGGCAGAAATGCCCCTTTTTAGAGACTGAATTTACGGTCATGCACCAGTAGTGGTATTGTTGAAGGTGTTTGATCACCATCAAATATTCTCTGTTTTTTGTTTACTTAGTAACTTTATTTGATGCTATTGCGAATATTTTGGAAATCCACAGGGATTTCTTCAAAGGCGCAGATTTGGAAGCTACTATTTCTCCAGCACTGTTGTTGATCGGCTACGGTGTAATGATCGAAGCCAGCGGAAAAAGTCGATGCATGACATGGGTGAAGTTCTGTTCATGTTAACAGTTTTTGGTTTTTTTAAAAAAAGCACAGAATGTATGACTAAAGAATGATTTTGAAAAAAAAAACTGCGACTAGGGGTTAGGTAAAAATAAGACTAGTGCTTTGATCATTCAACTTGAATACAGAATGATTTACAGGTGACACCATATCTCCATGATGGTCCATGGAGGTTAGTGACTATAGGTTAGACCAACGGTGAACATTAAGTGTTGTTACGCCATAGTGGCCTAGCCACATTTCACTTTTTTATACTGGCATATTTACTGCTTGATTTTTCAGCAATTACTACTTAAAACAAAATAATGACCAAAATGATGAACACATTTTTGAGTATAATTTTTTTATTCTTTTACATTTTAAAAACCTCAACATCAATTATCTCAAAGACATGTTCTGTGGGTTAGAGCACCCTAGTTCTAAGCCCTTCAAATGATCCTCGCGCTCAGGGGAACAGCTACCTCAGGGTAGTAAACCCTAATGTAATCCAGAACAGCTCCCTTCCCTCTCCAGCACAATGAGCCCTTTAGAACTGTTCGCCCTGTTATTTATGCAACTATTCGCCCTGTTTAGTCATTGGCAGCCTATTACCAACCCTGTGGCCTCTGGAAAATAGCAGTTGCAGCACAAATTAGCTTGTGCTTATATCATCAGAACTAACACAGGCACGAAAATTGGGCTTTATGAGTGTGTTGTAACTGTATTGAATGGAAAAAAATGACCAATCGCAGATTTTTCATATTGAATTGTCAAAAAATAATAAAAATGGATTCAGATATTGAAGACGTGTTTTGAATCTGAATGTAAAAATGAAAAATTGGTGGTCTTTTTAAACATGTATGCATTTAATGTGTACCATCATTATTTTGTCAGGCGTTAGTTGAATTAATGTACATGTGTTCTGCTAACAATGCAAGCTGCTGCAAATAAGATCCCCCACCCCCCACGCAGGTCTGCCGGCGGCTGAATGGAGTCCGCTTCACGAGCTGCAAGAGCGCCAAGGATCGAACGGCCATGTCTGTCACACTGGAGCAGTGCCTGATCCTACAGCATGAGCACGGAATGGCCCCACAAGTCTTCACCCAGGCCCTGGATTGCATGCGCAGGTAGGATATTGAAGCACTGCCTGAGCAAATCACCTCCACAATGTCAGTAGACCATGCTAACTGCAGGGTGCGCCAATACGCTTTCAACCCTGAGAGCGGCGACGTGAACATGAACTAGAACTTATTAGGTCAGAGTAAAGAGGCATCAGTTTGGATTTATTTTGCTGCTGTGCAGAAGGCTTATTAATCTGGTCATGGGGAGCTATAGTGTCTGGTGTTTTTTTTTTTTGTATAAATGAAATAAGCAACTAATTTGGATCCAAAAAACACTGAGGTTAGTCGGCTTACCTCCTAGTCTTTCCGTCTGCTTTTATACTATTCACTCGGAGGCTCTCAAGAACTCAGGTTAGTATGTTAGTTCCTCTTTCTCTGACTGATTAGCCATGCCTGTAATTTGCTTCAAGGGAACTTCATCCTTATGATTACGTAAGGATATAAGGATCATTTCTGAAATTTCAAAGTGGTATGTAGTCAAATATTTCAGCAGAGAAACACTTATTCACACCCCAAATTTTTCCGGTTTTGAGCGAAAAAGCGTCTTCTCCAATCATAGCATCATCAAAGCGACTTAGTTCTACCAGCTCTAAGCTCCACACGCTCCTCATCTCTCTGTCACTCTGCAGTTGGTATTGGTTCTACGTACTTTACCTTGATCAGTGTTCACTGTGTATTCTACCCCAGTTATTGCTTCTGTTACTTGTTGATGTCAGTGCTGCAATGCAGAGAATGATCCCCATTTCTTGCGATGGAGCTCTTATCTCTCCACCTTGTTCATCACCCCAACATCTGTCATTCCCTCTCTCCTTGAACATCCCCCCTGTTTGCTGGCACACTGCTTCTGGGAGGGGAAGGAGGGATTGAGTACTGGTGCTATAGGACAGAGAGAGCCTGAAGGGAATAACAGGAGAGGTTAAATCCGGCACTGTAAACTTGCAATGCTGTCTTCATTCTCATTAACCTTCCCATGCTCAGTTTCCTGTCTCACATCTCCAGTCTTGTTCTCTTGTTTTTTGCGGGTTGTGATCAAATATGATTTCCTGTGTTTCACAAAAATGTGCTGCTAACAGCCGATAAAACGATGAGACAAGACTCTGTTGGACAGGGATCGTCATATCACGATCTGGGAACCGCTGATTTTCTACCTTCCCTTTACTTGAGAATCAGGAGTAAAGACCATGCGGCTTATCTGAAGCATGCATTGTTCGCTGTTCAATCAGTTCATTACTGGGGACAGAAGAAAACGAAGGTCCAAGATTTGGCGATCCCTGCTGTTAGCTGCTGCACGCTTCTGAAATCCCCTCTTGCTAGATTTCAGCATGATTGGTATTTTGGCATTGAAATATACAGGACCTGTGAGCATGCGGATGGGCGTGGTCACAGATCATGGTGGCCTTTCCTTCGGCCCAGTTTGCCTTGTGCCTGTTGCATGATGGGGAGAAGCCAGATGGCGCTGCATGGCCTGAGACTCTGCCCTGCCCTCACACCCCTGCCTGCTGACACATGGAGATCCATCGCTGCCTGTGTGTGCCTCTGTCTGTCTTTTATTTTCTCTCCCAGAGACCAAAGAAAATTTCTCGTAATTTTCTCTCTTTTTTTGTATTCTCTCTCTCTCTTTCTCTTTGTGCTGATTATTTAATGTACAATTTTGGTTTGATACTGAGTTCGTTCTTTTTGTTTTTTGTTTGTTTTTGTTTTTCTTTTTTTTTGCTTATGGTCTGTGGACTTTTATTTGCATGTACTGTGGTGATTCTGTGTTGCGTTTTTTTTTTTTTGTGATTTTAATTGATCAAATTTTGTATTTTTTATTGGATTTTCTCTCATTACATTCTGCTGGGTTTTTCTCCCTGGTCCCATGTCCATATTTCTGGTATTCTTTCAAATATTCTGGCAAATACCACCACAACCTTCATCATCATCATCATCATGTTCTTGACATTATTTTATATTTGTGCCTGAACCCTGTTGTCCTTGTTTCGGCATGTGTTATTGTCCGTACACCCCACCTACCCTCCATGACTCCGCCTCTCTGCCCCGTCCCCCTGTCCCTCTCCACAGCATTGGGACCAGGGAGGGGGTCACACAGAAGAACTTGAGTGGCCTGCTGCCTATCCGTGATTTTAGGCTAGACCCCAGCCTCCTGTACTCCCTCCCCTTATTGGCCCTCAGTCCCAACCTGCTCATAGCGTGGTTGTTCCTGAGCGTGGCCTACCTGCTGGCTAAGCTCCGCTGTAACTGAAGCCAGCCAGTTTGTCTGTCTGTCTGTCTGCTTGCCTGTCAGCCAGACCATCAATGACTGGGTCTGTCTGTCTCCCTGTCTGTCTGTTACCAGGCAGGTTGGCTGGCAGTTTGTCTGTGAGTCAACTGCATGGCCGTTCTGTCTCTCTGTCAGGTGATCAGACAGATTGCCTAGATGGTTAGACATCTGTCTGACTGTCGTTCTGTCTGCCAGGTAACCAAACTATACGGTAATTACGTGCTTAAAATTTTTATTTACACATTATTCAAAGGGGTGTGCATGAGACTAACATGATACCATCATAACCATGAGATGACAGCGGTCAGGAATCTTTACGAATGTCTGCAGCTTTTGTCATTAAGTGTGATTTTGGTTAGGGCTAGAGTTTGGGTTGGGGTTAAAGACAGCTTATGTTGTCTTTGTTCATGGCAAAGACATTCCAAACAACATAAATTTTGCCTTAAAAATGACACTGAACAACACTACCCGACAACACTCAACCATTTGTATGGATTCCATCATATTCATGACAGGTTTCATGGCGTGGTTATGATTGTGCCATATTCATCTTATGCACACACCTTTAAATAAAGTATTAATATACTTTTTTGTCAAAAACAGCTGTCCAGGAGTGGCTGCCATTGTCAGTACTTGAATATGTTTTAGGTACAAATAAATTCTCCACATGCATATATTGATACATATTAAGTTGTAAATAACATCATAGAACATAAGATTGTTTTCTCCCAATATTTTAAAATAGATGGCCCTAGTTAGGAGTTAATGTTATTATTATTATTAATATTTTGGATGTACTCTAGGTCATGACCATTGGGTAAGGACCATAGACCATTTACACAATTTTTTCGCTTGTCTTTGACATCCTCCATATGTAATTTCTGAGGACAGAAGCAGCCAGCCTTGTCAGGGCTTTATTTTAAATGGTAGCTTTATCCCTTGCTCATTTGGCAGTGGTAACATTTCAATATTACCTGATAATCTCTTCACTCTAGTTCAGATGCTTTCAGCATGGGAGACTCTATGCTTTCAGCAAAACAAACATAGGTTTTCATGAAGAATCGCTAAACTATCCAAATTCCAGTATTGCTGAAGGATGTGCTGGTATTCTCTAAGCAATGATAAATATCTGAGAGGTTTATTTTTTACACACACACACACACACACACACACACACATATATATATATATATATATATATATATATATGTGTGTGTGTGTGTGTGTGTGTATCAGTGGCAGCTCGTGAACTGGCAACAGGGGAGGCTCAAACAATCCCTTAAAATTAATTATTGGTCATGACCTGTTTTCAGTGATTCATTTAAATTACCGTTTCAGAAACTCCAAAAACTCTCAACATTATCAGGTGTGGCCAGTTTTCATTTATACGCATACCGATTATGACTGCGGACTTCTCACACGTTTCTTTACTCAGCGGTTGGAAGCAATGCATGTGTTTCAAGATCGTTTAAATGAAATCAGATCATTTGAAACGTCTTTATGCAATTCCATTGCTTGCGTTGATTGAATAATTGCTGACTACAGCAGAGAAATGTAAATATGCATCTTAAACTCACACCGAATGCGTGACAGCTGACAGGTATGTGTTATTAATGAAAACTGGCCACACCTCATAATGTTGAGAGTTTTCAGAGTTTCTGTAAGGGTAATTTAAATTAATGATTGAAAACAGGTCGTGACCAATCATTAATTTTAAGGGGTTGTTTTGAGCCTCCCCAGTTGCGATTTCACGAGCCGCACACACACACACACATATATATATATATATATATATATATATCCTCCAATTCCAAAAAAGTTGGGATGCTGTGTAAAATGTAAATAAAAACAGAATGACTCTCATACTCCTCTACTCTGTTATGTGTATGTGGTTTAGCATTGTCTTCCTGAAATATGCAAGGCCTTCTCTGGAAGAGACATTGTCTGGATGGGAGCATATTTTGTTGCAAAATCTCTCTATACTTTTCAGCATTGATAATGCCTTTCCAGATGTGTATGCTAATACAACCCAATACCATCAGAGATGTAGGCTTTTGAACTGTACGCTCATGACAAGCTGCGTTTCCATAACAGTTTTGCGCAAAATAAAATCAATATTTCTCAAATTTCGGTAAAGTACAATTGCGACTTGCTGCTGTTTCCATTGAAAAGTATTTTGTGTAATTTAAGGTAATTCTCGTAAAGTGGCGCGTCCCGCATACTGCACACAGTCCACGCAGTCCCAATGCAGTCCTTAAAATATTCTTGTCCTGCAGATTTTTTTTTCTCGCTTTCTACTCTTTCATTCCTGACTCATTTAAGGACTTCATGCTGATTGATTGAAAAAAGATGTAACTGGACAGAGTCTGCATGAAGGTGCATTGAGCCTTAAATGGATAAGATGTGCAAAAGTAAAGCTGCTGCAAAAACCTGCTGGATAGGGGGTCCCTGAGGACTGGGTTGGGAACCACTGGTATAGACGGTCAAAACATTATAAACAAAGTAAACCAGAGAAAATCCTCCTACGCATGGAGAGATTCTTCAAAGATACATTTATTTGACTGTTCTGAGGGATGACACAAATAAACCACTTCACAATCTCGAGTGAGCTTGGAGTGCCGATGCTCAGAGCGAGTAGGTTGCCACACAAGTTGTAAACAGAAGCACGTTTTGCAGTTGTCCATGTTATGTTTGTGCCGTGTTTACGGCTTGTTTTTGGCGCTCTATTATTGGACACACAAAATTATGATGGCTGCAAGTGCTCCATCCCTGAACAACTTTTCAGCATGGCCAGAGGCTCGTCTTAAACCATTTTTTGAAGGCTAGGGGACTGCCAGATACAGGGAGAACTGTCCAGGAAATGAGAGCACAGGCATATGCAGCCAGAGTGATGCATATTCCTCTTGCGTAGACGTCACAAGAACAACAAAAGTCATTCTGTCCCTGCATAAATTTCTTATTGAAGCAGAGCTGCCGAGTAGTACAGATCTTCCATATTTTGTATGGATTTGCGTTCTTAAATACGGATATTAAAAAATCGACCGAAGTCTCAACGCATTCTTAATGCATTCTTAACAACTCCTATTAGGTCCGCGGCAGAAGGGACCGCAAGTTTCCTTAAGAGAACGTTATTAATTTCGGGAAGAATTCAGAACTCAATATCGAATGAAATCAGTACGTTTTTTTGGCGTACCTTGGCATTTGGTTCCCCCCAAAAAAAAAAAAAAAAAAACATTTAGGCGTGTAAAAGCATCAAGCGTACATCTAGTCAAGATAATGTAGAGTTTAATTTATAGTTCTGCCATGCATAATGATTTAAACATTGCCGGTGATGTGTGACGTCACGTTTAGCGAAAAAAGCTTTTTCATTACACTTTTGCGATAAAATTCTTTATCGACACGTCTGAAAACCCGCCTCATGAGAGCGTAAAAACTTTTTATCGATATTTGAGAGTATTTTCGAAAATTGGGTGTTTCCATTACCAGTTTTTTATTGCGATATTTAGGTTTTGCGAATTTCCAGTGGTAATGGAAACGCAGCTACAGACTGCACGGTCCCTCTCCCCACGACACGGTGTTCATGGTTTCACATTTTGATTCATCGGACCACAGAACAGTTTTCCATTTTTCCTCAGTCCATTTTAAATGAGCGTTAGCCCAGAGGAAGACGGCGGCGTTTCTGGATCGTGTTCACATATGGCTTTGCACGGCGAATTGTGTTCACAGACAGTGATTTCTGGAAGTGTTCCTGAGCCCATGCAGTGAATTCCACTGCAGAATCTTGTCTGTTTTTAATGCAGCGCCGCCTGAGGGCCCGAAGATCACGAGCATCCAATATTGAGCTTCAGCCTTGTCCCTTGCGCACAGAGATATCTCCAGATTCTTTGTATCTTTTGATGATATTATGTACTGTAGATGGTGGGATTTTCAATGTCTTCGCAATTTTATATTGAGGAACATTTTTCTGAAATTGTTCCACAATTTTTAGACGCAGTTCTTTTTGCAGATTTGTGAACCTCTACCCATCTTTACTTCTGAGAGACTCTGCCACTCTAAAATGCTTTTTTTTATACCCAGACATGTTACTAACCTTTTGCCAGTTAACCCAATTAGTTGCGAAATGCTCCTCCGGCTGTTTTTTATGAGTGCTACTTACTTTTCCAGTCTTTTGTTGCCCCTGTCCCAACCTTTATGAGATATATTGCTGACATCAAATTCAAAATTAGCCAATATATCTCATAATATGGTAAAATATGTCACTTTCCACATCCAATATGTTGTCTGTGTTGTATTGTGAATAAAATGTGGGTTCATGAGATTTGAAAATCATTGCATTCTGTTATTATTTCCATTTTACACAGCATCCCAACTTACAAATATATATATATATATATATATATATATAATATATATGTAGTATATACGTGTTTTTAACCCTCTTGGCGTGTTTTTTTTTTTTACTTCATTTACGGCACTGAATATTTATTTACTGTGGGCTTGAAAAAGTCGGCAATTAATCAATCAAAGTGTATGTAAGAGACTCGGGTTGAAGCAATGCATGTTTCATGATCGTTTACATTGTTTAAATGAAATAAGATCATTTGAAACGTCTTTATGCAATTCCATTGCTTCCAACCCCTGAGTAAAGAAAATTGTTTTATTGGTTTCTAATTGGTTTTTTATTACTAGTGTTTACTAGATTTCACATCCACCGTAACCCATGTGAAACTGACAAACCTCCATGCACAAGGACTTAAATTCCGTGCGAGAATCTCTTACATATTCGTTGATTGAATAATTGCTGACTATAGCAGGGGAACGTAAATATGCCACTAAAATTCACGGCGAATGCGTGAGATTTGGCAACACCTGATGGTCCTTAAGATCTTTTGAGTCAAGTCAATTTTATTAAGATTTGAAAACGAAAGCTTAAAAATGTTGACTACAGTCGTCAACCGTGCTCCACCAGGGAGTCGAGTACAGTCGCCAACTGTGCCAAAAGGGTAAAATTGTCTATCAATTAATTCTCTAAAAAAATCATTCATTTCTTGATCTTAGTTGGAAAAATGTTATAAATTAATAAAATTATAAAATTAAAATGGCCATTTGCCAATGGTGAGACCATGCATAGTTTCAAAGTGTAGGCGTTGTATATAGGAGTTGCACAAAACCATGCACATTTTCCCATGACAGCTCGAGATATTTGAGTATTAATCAGCCTGATGGCTTCCCTATTCATTTGCTGTAAAAACAACACCTACCACAATGCATTGTGCTAGCTCACTACTCCAGACACGTCAGGTAGCTAGCTGTTTCCTCATGGCAGTGCATTTATCTAGAGATTATTTCATGACTGGCAAAATTTTCCACTTGCTAGCTGGGTCCAGCCATCTCTCAGTTCTACCAAGAGCAAAGTTCACTTGACAAATGAAATTGACCATGCAGGCTGGCAAAATTTTCTGCTTGTGGGCTTGGTCCAGTCCGCTTCAATGGCAAGCTAACAAGTTAAGAAGCTAACCTTCCAAAGCTTATTAAAAGATGAAGTTATAAAAGGCTAGTTTGCGAGCAAAGATATTGAAGTTTCTGAGCAACATCCCAGGCACACACGCTGGAAGACTAGAAATCCAAACTGAAATAGCTTGTAGTTCCTCTGTACCTCCACCAGCATCACTGTATGTGTCAACTGATGACACTGGAGGGGGTAAATAGACAAATTTTGCGGCTGATTTCCAGAGATATACAACAAATTGGCAAAAACTGCATGCATATTTCACACTATATCCCTAAATCTGATAGATGGAGATAAGGTTGAAAATCAGCAAGTGTCCCTTTAATAGAATCATTCAGCAGAAGGTTTTTTGTTCGTGGAAAATGTTACTCGTTAGGACAATATGATTGTTTTTGCCGAATACATATATCTCGATACTTCGTCCTTATGGGAATTAGAAACCAGATGTTGGTACAAGGAAACTTCATGAACAAACTATGACTACTTTGTCCACTATCTATAAATGTCCGATATGTCAAAGGTTACAGCTGTGTTCCGCTGGACTGAATTTTTGTCATATCTGCCAATTTGTTAAATCCTGAACACATACTAATCTGTCTCAAATTAATCCATTATACATCTATGATTTTGGGTTAATCTGACCAAGCTGAATGTTGCAGTTTCTCTTGGCAAAGGGTTATGTCTTTAAAAGAGAGAGTATTCATGCATTTGTTTAAAGGTAGCTGCAATTCACGTGCCAATTTCAAGCAGCAAGCAACCTCAAGTAACCTTACAGCTCGGTATCCTTTTTGATCGAGTTACTGGTGAAGCTATATATTTTTCTGTAAAATTTAAACAAATTATGTTTTTTGACTGAATCAGGCTCATGATAGTTTACCATAATTCTTCAATCCCATATAACCTTAATATAATAACTATTAATATTAAAATAGTTGAACCTAATATTACCTGATTCGTTAGCCAACAATGACATTTATCGAACATTACAAACGTAATGTGCAGATGAACTAATATAAATTAACCCACTTCAAGGTCCCTTGACAACAAAATTATTTTGCTGATTTTTACATGTAAATAAGTTTACTTGTCATTTTTTATGTTTTAATATTTAATCTCTACTTCTGAAATGAACAAGATTTTATGCTAAAGTTAATCGTGGCAAATTATTTAAAATAGATCAAGGCTCATTTTAAAGTGCCCTTAAAAAAGTTCGCTCTCCATGAACACGAGTCACATGAGCCATCTCCAGAAGGGATGTTTATCAGAGCAAGGTCAGTGGTGGCATCCAGATCTGTATTTCCCTCTTTTCTCCCCTCTTTTTCATAGAATATACAAGGTAGCTTTTTAATGCTTATTAGCTGCATAGATTATGGCCTGAAACTACTTATTCATTGCTGCATGCTGCACTTACACATGTTGAATTCCCATGTAAGTATAGTCAGACTGATTAATTTTTGGCTAGTTCATTACATCACTGTACAGAGAGATGCAGCTGGCATGCATAGCAGTCTACATGTACAGTACGAGCTATTGTTGACTTTACAAGTCAAAATATCTCTTGCATGTCAGTCAGCGGAAATAAACAATGTCTAATGTCAATAATGTATCCCTGTAAATCTAAGCAAGCTGCAGCTAGCTACGCCACAGACATGACTCTGGTTATGCAAGTACAATACACCAGTTAGGGCGGATGAACTGAAAATCGGTGAAGCGCAGAACATCCATTGAAAAAAATGATTGGTCTGGATTGGTTGTTGATCTTTCATTTGAATTAACATTATGTAAACCCCGAAAACACGCAACATCATCAAGTTTACCCAGTTTTCCTCAGATAGGTAGCACAAGAAAGAAAACGTGTCATTTCGGCACAAAATTGCATTTCAATATATGTCATTCTTTTGCGGATATTTGTTGCTAATTTTTGCTTTTGCTTAGTGCGTCCTGATGTAAGATGTCAAAGCCACGTACCACTCACAATCTTTACATCTTCTTACACACTTTGGCCAGATCCCAGAAAAATATCACCCGAGTGGCCACTTGGCTTAGAGCGTGGGTATTGGGATGAGGCCTTTGTTGTAATTAGACAGTCATGAAGCTATGATTTGATAGAACAGGATATTCTTAAAGCAAACACAGAAGTTAGCATTGCTGTTTATCTTTTTTGTAAGGTGAATAAAACATTTTCTATTTTACTGGATTAAGATGGAAGCTATGTGTTTAACTGCTGATAACTTATTCTCATCATCGGAAAACTTCTTAATCAAGGAAGATGATTGAAAATAGATTTAGTCTCATTAGTGCTTGTTTTAACTTAACGAGAAGAACTGACTACACTTGATGGTCGCGACTGCTTTCGGAGTTCACGTTGAACTATTGAAATCGGGTCAAGACCAATCTTTACTTTCAAGAGACGATCTGTGCTTCACCAGTTTTCAGTTTTCCCGGCACCGCTGCTGTACACGCCCCCACTTTTGCCAAGTGGATGGCACCAAAAACGACTTTATAAACTTACATTTCGCATCATATTGGCACGATATTGCATTTCCATAGCCTGCTGCCACCATGGGCTCATTATGGTACGGCTGAACTATTCCAGCTGCCTGAATTCCAGCTTGGATTTCACTATCTTCGACAAATCCGATAATTCTGCATCAGGCTCAGAAAAGGAAGAATCTTCTCTCTCGTCCTCACTACCTCTGTTGGAAGAGTCGCTCATGATGCGCATCGAATTCGGTAGTGAAAAATGCAAACATTCAGTTGTAGGTCGAGACAAATGCAAGGGGTACTGCATACAAAACACACTTCTGTACTCAGAGTATTGTTTTTTTTTTTTTGGAGAAGACGTCACATAGATTACATAATCACACAGAGTGTTTTAGCAGAAATTCAAGAGGTGTTCTCAAGCATGGTTATTATTTGCATTTTACAGTTGTCATGTGTACAGTCTTGTGCAAATTAATTGAATAAAGCAGGCTGGAGTGGGAAAAACCAAACAACAAAGGTTTTCAAGCTTTTCATTACTTTAACAGCATCTACATTCAGCACTCAATATGAGATGTGTCCTACACGGTTCTTGATAAGCTGTTCCATCCATTTTGGCATGGATCTGACCAGGTTTTTGCAGGTTGCCTTGATTTCTTCGTCATAATGCCACACCTGGACAACTGCATCGATGACTTTGGCTTTTATGGTGCAGTCCTTCTGCTGCAGCCTTGACCTGATGATGGATCAGAGATTCTCAATGGGACTGAGGTCAGGTGAATTTCCAGGCCAGTCCAGCACAGTTACAGTACTGTGTAATGATGCAGTCACATTAGTCAAGGAAATTAATGAAATGTGGCTATGCTGTGATATTTGAGGTGGTTATGTAAAATGTCCATCACTTGGCACGACTATTTGCAGTCCATTCAGCTCATTCAATTGACAAGCACCTTTATCCAATTAATTTGCACAAGACTGTGGAGTCATAAAAAAGAGTTTCAGACACAAATTCTCATGGTATTAGTACTGAATAAGGGTTTAATTATAATTCTATGATATTTTGGTTGTCATAGGACCTTTAATAAGATAGTTAGCCAGCTACCCGTGAATGTCCCAATAATATTTATTATCATGATTCTGAATTATATCACCCTTAATTAGTTGCTGGATCTGCTTTCGTATGTTCATTTACACATGTAACATTACAGTCAAGTGCTTAATTATTGGTGTCCTTGAAAAAAAAGAAAAATTTAGCAAATAAAAATCAACACAGTCAATGATCCAAATTATACGCTGTAGTGTATGAGAAAACTATATAATTGCTACATTTTAAAATAAAAACTAGAGGTGTAGGAAATATTTCTTGACCAGTCCTCCGTACGCAGATTCTCGAGATCATTCATAGCCCTGGGTTTG
This sequence comes from Gymnothorax javanicus, assembly GCA_029692085.1. Classification (NCBI taxonomy): domain Eukaryota; kingdom Metazoa; phylum Chordata; class Actinopteri; order Anguilliformes; family Muraenidae; genus Gymnothorax; species Gymnothorax javanicus. The sequence goes on from CM056210.1 coordinate 1,852,189, forward strand.
CGTTCATGGACTGCGCCTCTCCAGTTCACACCACTGAATTTGGCTGGGATACAAGTCCAAAGATTGCATCTCGGCCTCTTGGCAGAGGCAGCCACATTTTCAGATAAATTTCCGTGTGCTTGTAAGAATTCATAATGTCATTGATCTTAAACTAGTGCCCCTGGACCACTGGTTGTAAAACCTGCACAAAACATCAATGATCCATCTCCACGGTTGACCGTGGGTTTTAGGCAGAGGTGGACAATCCAGGCTCAGGAAGTAAAAGTCCTCCCCAGCATTTAGTTCCAACCTCCTGGATTTGCTAAATAAAACAGCCCTTCAGACCAGAGGTTGGACTAGTCAAGAAAATCAGCTGGTTGAGTTGATGTGGAAGTAAAACATGGTGGGACTTTCACTTTCTGACCCCTGGAATGTCCACCTCTGGTTTTAGGATACTAAAAATATTGATTTTATTCATCTCTGAATATCCTCCAGTCATAGTTAGCTACAAGGATGTTTGGCTAACTCCAGGTGTCTGGTTTTCTTTCTTCTGCTATTTAAGGGCTTCCTTACCAAAAAGTTAAATGGGGAATAAGATGAAACTAATAAGTGTGATTCTTGAATCAGGATTCTTGGGTTCTTTTGCCTCGGAATTCACTTTTCCTCCCCGTCCGCTGGGATAACATGAATTTTCATTCTTAACATTCTTTTTCTGGCCAATAATCTTTTTCATTATTGTCTCCACTGTGCTGAGGAGTTTTTCTTGCTTATGTTTTCTTCTGAACTGATTATCTCAGTTAGCATGGTTATTTACCAGTTATCTTTTTTAAACTGAGGGTTTTTGCATTCCCCTTGCTTAGATTCTGCACACATCTTCCCACATTTTTGTTCCTTAGTAAAAGAGGAAGTGAAAGAATGGCACAATATAGTCACTTATGAGAAAATGGACTAAATAAAAAAAAAAGCTATTCACATTGTAATTTCTTGTAGATCTGTATCGCATTGTATGATTGATAGGGGTGCCAATCGTGTAGATAATTTGGTTTTAATGAATTAATGTGATTACTGAATTAGAAACACTGAAACCTGGGAATAAATGCTTTGAAATTAACGTATGAAGTTTTTCCGAGTTCTTTAACATAACTGTGTTGATTTGAAGGATGCCAATAATTCTACTCTTCACTGTAAATTTTGAATGATATTTAAATATGTTTGTTTATATTATAAACTAATATATGCAGAATTTCCAGCAGTTTTCTGTTAAAAAATGTATTTGCTGTGGAACATAAGACTATATTGAATATACAGTAGCATTGCTCTACTCTATTATTATTATTATTATTATTATTATTATTATTAGAGTATTTTAACTACCTCTGCTATTTTTGTAATAAGTCTGTAATTAAGATATTTGGGGTTCGGGTCTGAGTAGTAATTGACTCCAGATAAATCAGTAATGGATTTGACCAATCAGATCTGTTTACTTGCCGAGGATATAAACTACTGTGTACTTCTCAGCAGCGGTGCAGATATTGATTCTGTGCAGGTAATCCTCTGCGGACCTTAGCAAACTTTTTCGTAAGGCTGCCATTTTTCAGTTAGGATTAAATTGATGCAATTTACATAATTGTTAATATGAATTAAGTATTTATTTGCCATAAATATTATTTTAGGGTACGTCTTTAATGCAGATGTAGAAATGTAGAATGCGAATTTAAAATTATATTTATGCTGTCGTCACTTTATCTGGACAAATTTTCTATCCCATTTATTCAGGTGACTCTTAGTCTATGATTGTATGCGAGGGCTTCCAACTCAAATGAGAAACATAAAATACTCAGATATATCAATTTACGGTATATTTCCCTGATGTAAACACTTGTTTTGAAGAGCTGCAAATGTTAATCTTCCAAAGAATCAGCTTGTGTTGTGTGAGTCCGGTGTTAAATATTTCTGAATATTAATAATCTGTATTTCTCGTATCATTTAACTCAGTTCAGATTTTATACCTGACCGCTGTTTACCGTATATTTAAACTCTTTGTCCAATAATGTGCTTGTTTGCTTTTAAGCATTATTTTTGGCTGACATCTGTGGAACACTTTGTTTTCTAATATTGTGCAATTATTACTGGCTGTTCCATCTATCCCTTCACCTCCTCCCACTTTCAGTCATGACTCTCATTCTCATTCCATTTCCCATTGGCTGCCATGTGTCATGTGAGCTATTGCTTTGTCAGTTTGCCATCTCAGAGCTGTTTGGTTGTTTTTTGCTCATTGTCCTTAACACGGTCCTTTTATGTTTGTTCCTTCACCTACGATCACTCTCTCTGTGCTTACCCCTAACCCTTTACCCTCCCCCACTCCCCCAGCGAGGGTTGTCAGCGGGAGAACACCATGAAGAATGTGGGATGTCGCAAGTATGCTTTTAACTCTCTGCAACTGAAGTCCTTTCCTAAACAATACTGGCCTCCAGAAGGTACTTATGGGAAAGTGGAGACTTAATAGGAAAGCTGCCCTCCAAAGTTAACCAGTAGAGAAATAGAAAGGACAAAATAATCTTGCCAATTCTTGTCAAATCATTCTTAAGAGAATACTTTCAAAGTTCTGTGAAGTGTGTATACTTCTTTGTGAATTTGTTTTCTGCACGCACAAGCGGGTGTGTGTATATGTATGTGAATAAACCACAATAAAACCTTTACCACCTGCTGTAAAGAAGATTTCATTGTCCTTTCAGTCAGTGCTCTTAATTGCACTATTGTCGGATAAGAGCAGTGTTTATGGAGCGTCCTTTTCCAAATGTTTCAAACATGATGGAAGTTTACTGCTCTTGACTATAAAATTTATCCAGGGATGGTAAACATTTCTGATGGACCCCAGAAAAATGGCCTTAACTTTGAGGTCTCTAAACCACAATTACAAAAGTATCTACACAGGTCATTTCTGTTCATTTGAATGCAACATAGCAGCACTCATCTGCTTTACACTTTCCTCGCCATTGACGAGATTTTCCATTAATCAACGTTCTCACTGTTTTATGTGAACCCTGATGGCAAAATGAGTCTGAAATCATGAATTTTACCAAATATGTTCTTGAGGGCATAAATGTTCAAAAAATAGTTTTGTCTGTTTTCAGCTATTTTATAATGTTAAAATTCCACCTGGTACACTTTCCTGGTGAGAAAACATCAATAAAGGGTAGAAAATTTGTAAACGGTTGTTCACTTCACGATGGAAAAAATTACCTAAAACAAAGCCATAAATTAACTAAATTCATCAATAAATTTGTCCACGTTTTTGCTGGGGAATCCGCATCATCTATATACCAAAATAAAGTGTGGAATCCCTACTTTCCATATATGGTATTCATTATTGCCTGTCACAAGCAGCCAATAGCAGCCATTGAATGTTGTAAACAAATTAACCTTGTCAGTGTGCTAGAGGTTGTGACCCCCCTATTCTGGCAAGTGATTGGTCCAACTCTGCCAATGACGCAAAACAAAGTCATCAATGAGATGGTGTAGGCAACTCAATTTTGATGTTTTGGTCATTAAGACTCATTTTGCTATGACTGGCCACATATGGTTACAGGCACTCTTTAGGATCTTCTGACAATAGTAGGTGAAAGGAACAAGAGAAGGGTGCACCTCCCGAACATTCAAAGCTTTGATCACCAGCTTTTTCACAAACTGTAATGAATCTCCTTGAAACGTGGGCAGCAAAGCAGCAGGATCACATTGAATTACATCCATTTGATTTTCTCTGCTTTTTGTCCAAAATGTGGTGGGTTTTTGATGAAAATGTCCTACATTTAAATGTTTGTAAAAAAGAATGAATTAATCAAAATGAACTGGATTCTTGTGTCAAAAACTAGAAGCTCCATTCTTTCTGTTTAAAACGGAATATTCTTGGGGCGTTTAAAGATCAGTGAGTATCATTAAAAATTCCAGTGGGGGCTGGCCACTTCAAAAAAAAATAATCTGGCAGGGAAAGTGTTAAAAGACCAGCAGCACTTTTGCTGGTGCGTTGGTCTCAAAAACAACAAATTACTGTAATTAAAGTGATGAGGATAAATGTCAAAAATTTTGTCTACAAACGCCGAAAAATAGTCAGAGATCTGTGCCTGCAAGTCTATGCACCCCGACAGGGAGAAATGGATATTTGGGAGGATAGTTGCTAACCAGTGAACTACAACTCTAAAAATCACCACAGCTTTGAATCAGTCCATATCTGAGCCAGTCTCATCAAGAGCAGTTCTGAGCTACACAAAACTAGTATTCATGGCATTAATTCCGATTAATTTGAGTAGACCAGATGACTCAATATACAGTGCGTGAGTTCCCATTATGGACGCAGTGTTTCACAAAAGTCTCGATTGGTTTGTTTAATGGTTTTGGTTAGAGTTCTGGTTCAGTGAGGAATGGCTCTGTACATTTTTGGCTGAGCAAGGAAGAAGATTGGCGATTGGACCTTAGATTCAGCTGATAAATCTTCAGCTGAATTATTATAAATTGACAGAGATGCCTCAGTTCCCTAAAATTTGCTTCATGTCAACCTCAATGGCCTGAGTGGCTAGGCCTGGCCTATCTGTCTTCGGCAATCCAGGCCTATCCTGTCTTTGGCAATCCAGTCTGAGTTGTAGACTGGATTGCTGTAAACTGATTGCTGATTGCTGTATCAATAACAAGCACAGCCTTTAACAACATTCCCAATGGGCTGACCCAATGTTGCAATTCATGTCCTTGGTAAACGTTGTCCTATTCTACTCGAGGAGTAGTTTTCCTCAATGCAAATACACAAGTCATTCTGATGGAAAGACTAATTACTTTTCTCCGCAGTGAGGCCTGTCACCAGCGTTTAAGTCTCTGGAAAAGTGATTTGTGACATGATGTACTTCAGTAGCAGTCCATCAGCAGTAACAGAGACAGCTCAATGATAAATTATGTAATTCTCTCACAGTTTACTTTGCCTGATTAGCAACAGTAGCTACGATTAATTGGTTGAGTGACTTTTAAGTTGATTTCTGATTGCATTGTTGCACACTGCATCACAAAGTTTCGTATTAAGTGGTTTCATCTGTACATAAATGACGTAAAATGTCAAATATGTCTTTATAAATTCTGAACACATGTACCTCATGAAGCAACACTGATTTGTGTAAACTAGTTTTCGGGAATCATTAAGCAATAAGGCATGAGAACCCATTTTCTGAATATAGTCATGGCTAAAGGACGTTTGGCATGACGCACAGCGGGTGACATTAAAAATGGTGATAGTCCAGACAAATGCCAAAAATCCGAGTGAGATGGAAGTTAGCAAAAGTTTTGGATTTTTTGTTTTTAGTCATGGATTATTGCCACCCTTACAGTGTCATTTCAAGTACATAAATGTAGCCAATAGGCAATCACTTCGTCATTATTATCATTTCTTGATCATTACAGGTCACGTAGCCTTGGTTATTCAGTCAAAAAATTGATTCTTAATCAGGTGAACTTAAATGGTAACAGGTTGAGAACAATCATGCTATAAAGGCTGTGGTTACTGAAGGCCCTCTGAGCGTCTGACTGTGTGCCGCTGGTGTAGACCAGTGCTAGAGATGGCTTTAGCGGTTAAATGTGCTGGATGTGCTCTGGAGAGGGATAACAGTTTCTTTAGGTGTTAATATTATGCAAGGTGGTTATATTTTGAGTCCCAGAGCCAGAAACTGCCTTAAGAGAGTCCTCATCACAAGGTAGTCTATTGCAACCAGAGGTCTTTTCTGTTTTTAAAATAATTGTGCTATTCTTGGTGTTGAGCATATGAACAGTCTGATGTCTGAGCGAGCTGGCACCTAATTTTTTTTTTTTTTTTTCTTACACAGCTCTTTGCCGCTGATAACCTGCTGTGGTCTGTAGATTTTGTTACTGTTGTGCCCTCATGTTTCTTTTTGTGTGACACATTTAAAGGTGCTATATATGAGATCGTGAACATTAATATAGCAGCAAAACCCCTATTTGCTTTATAAAGATACAGTGGAGTTATGGCATCCTGAGCTGAGATTGAAGTCTCTCTCTCTCTCTCTCTCTCGCTGTTTTATAATTCAAGCTTCTCTGTTCGTGCATGTGAGTCCCTCCATGTCATTTGGCAGATCGAAGAAATACGTTAGCTCTTTATCAGGCTATTAGTTATTATTTATTAGTTACTAATTGTACTAAAATATGTTTACTCATCACTGTAAAAAGATGTACATCCTCTTGCTCACCTAGTGTACTGACCTTGACAAAGGGTTTCTTTTATTGCCTTGTTTAACTTCCGTGTTCAGGGGCCACTTTCTCTGTGTTTCACAACGCTGTGCTGAGAATATGAAGGGGGGGTGGAGGAATGTGCAGGGAGGGGACAGGTGTGGCCGACATGCTCAGTTATTTTGTTCTGAGATATTGGTGCTTTAGTGCAACATCTAGTGGTTCTTAATATCATAAATAGCATCCTCAAGTATAGCAGAAAAGAGGCATGTCACAGTATTAGCCTAAAACTTCACTGGGTTGAAATTAAGGACTTCTTCAGATGTTGTAAAAATACTAACCATAATTGGGACTATAATTTGATGAAGATCAATTTGAATTTATTTTTTCACTGAAATGTTATTTGTGCAAATGATAGCTCAAGTTTTTGTCAATGACTTGAGGGAAACTAAACTCATACCATTTATCTTGTATTTATTGGAAAAGCCATTTTCCTAAATTGATTTTCACAATGCAAGCAGTGAAAATGCACTTCAGGCTTGTGCTTCAGTAATTCAAAAGCCCAGGGATCTCACAAATGTCCATATCTTCAATTCACTTACTCGCTTTTAATGTATTACTGGATTGTTCTGGAAAATATTGGTTTATAATGCCATCTCACTCTGACTCCAAAATAAATTTGATTTGTTTGTAATAGGTTTCTATGATGAGACTCAAAATCATCTGAGAACCATCCCCTGCAGATTAATTGCTGAGAACAAGTGTTACGCCACACCTCCAGCCCTCTAACTCACCGGCCTATTAAGACCCGGACCGCATTCCACACTCTCCATCATTTTCCGCATCTGTTTCCTATTGCCTACCTGCAATAGCGTTTCCCTATATAAAGTAGAGCTTCGCACTCATTAGGTGCAAAGTCTCGTAAGCCTCTTGTTTGACTATAGTCTTGTTTAGACTTAGATCCCGCATATTCGCTGCATTTATAAAACTAAGCGCTGTTCTTTGTGTTTTATGTTCAGGGCTTCTCTTTTTGTCACCAGAAACCTTGTTTACTTGTTTATTTATATCTGTAATACTTAAGCACTGTTTCCTTAGTCACAGTTTTCTGTATTACTGATATTATTATCCAGGAACCTTGTTTCCTTGTTCCTTTGTAGTTTGTTCTACTTTGCCTTCCTGCATTGCTGAGAAGGCGTAATTAACCTGATCCGTCTTCGCACCTGAGTCCAGTTCCCACTGTTCCTGTTCTCTGTGCACTCTCAACTGGTGCACAGAGCAAACCCTCACAACAAGAAATATACACTTTTATATTGATCTCTAAAGGGAACTGTCTAGCATTTGACTAGAATGAACAGCATACAAGTTTATATTCATTTGAAATGGCATGCATGCATTCTGCAAAACTTGCATAGAATTTTTTTTTTATATATATATTGTTAATTTATAAATGTGCTACAATGTCATTTCCTGTCAATCACCAGTGAAATGTGATTTTTATAATGTTACTACTTGAATTACCTTAAGTCATTATTATGATAAAGTGTATTTTCAACCATCATTAGTTTTAGATAATGTATATAGTTAATGTTTCCATTAAACTTTAGCAATGCAAAACTCATGTTCTATAAATGTCTCCAGCCAAAGTAAAAAAATTAATTTATATAAGATTTAGCACTACTGTATTAAAACAATTGTTTTCTTAAACATGGAAAGAAAAAGTTTTATGGGTTTTGCTGTGAGATGTGCTTTATTGCACTTCTCGTCTGTCACATGAAAAGTAAATTCAACCTTTTGCTTTGTTAAGAACAGTTTGTAAATAACTGATTCTGTGTCAAAAACTCAATATTACTATAAGTATTCAAAAGTAGAGATATATTTATGTATTTGATATAGTGCTTACCCTTGAGGGTAGGAAGGTGATATCCCTGAATTCTCCAAGAGGTTGTATCTGAGTACAGGTTATCAAACAATGAAACCCAAATATGATGCCCTAATTAAGAACTTCCAAGCTATAGGCATGTCCGTTGTCTACCCTTGGCTCAGTAAACATATGAACATGAATAGTCATTTTATTTTCTTAAAAAAGCAGTTCCAAGCATGTCATGCTTAAGGGCACAATGTCACGCAGGTTCACAAAAAATATCGACTATTGTATCTACTGTATATAGATGTTATACAAAAATGAAGCGACATTAAAGTTTGTCTCATATTTAATCGAAAATGTGTGCACATTCGTACTAACTTGTGGTTTGGATGGGGGATACAATGCGCTCACTTCATGCACGGAACTGTGCCGCATTATAGCATCTTTGTTGGGAAGTTGTAAACATTACTTGAGTGACGTGCATCGGTAGCTTCCGGTAGAAACAACATTGGTGTGGGAACTTGGGGTACGTATCTGATACTTATTCTACAGTAATTAACGTGACGTCTGAATAATTATTTTTTTTACTTATTCATTGACAATCAACTTTTGGTTGCGAAAGTGGAAAATTATGATCCAAATACTAGTTAGTAAAACAATGAATAAGAGTGTTACAAAACTGAATAAGCGACTAGCATGATATCTTTTCAGTGAGTTGCACTCATTGGAAATTACTTTAGATGTGCATAACTGTGAATTATTCATTTCTACATAAATGTCAATTTTGACCATTAAAATAGGAATGCTTATAATCATAGCATGCTACAACGAATAACACCTTTAGTTTAGAAGTTTGCAATCATTAGCCGTTCATTAAAGAAAAAATGTAATTTAAATATTACATTACATTACATTACAATATATATATATATAGGATTTCAAAATTACAGACTAATCACTGGAGTCAACAGGCGGTACGCTGGAAACATCGGAGGCAAGAGAATTACCATCTCCAACTGCCTCACTTGGTGCTGAAATTACCATAGCTGTTAGATATCTATAATGCACGTGAACTAAATTTTATTAACGTACTAATACGGGATATGTTTGCAATTGTGACTAAAATCTATTGGGATACAGCAAATGATAACGTATGATAATGAGTATGGCTTCACCTATCCAGCAGTCTTGTTGATGTTTCTTTTGTCTTCACTTGTTCTTCAGTGTTTAAGTCCCCCAGTTGTCAAAACCATTTGTCCCAATAGCAAACCTAGCGGTATCTCTTTTTCTGATAAATTCCTGTCTTCGCTTTTTAGATGTAGACGGTGACAAAGAAGGACAACCTCACATATGCCTTCCTGTCGCTTCAGCCATCACGTCACCTTGCTATTTAGGGAGTCTTGCTATCGATAATGGCTGCATGCGTGAATGTTAATCTAGCTCAGAATTACGTTAAGCTCCAATAAATCAGTAAAAATTATAAAAAATTTAATAAATATGGAAATATGCACAAACACTCCCAAGTGAATGTGTAACACGTGTACCCATCAGATTTTTAAATAATTAGCAGAAATTGGGTTGTAGGCCATTGACCTACAAAGTGTGTGGCTTAGTGCCATCGACTATGTAAAGATGGATGACGCGTTTCCACTTCCTCGTGTTGTCCAAGAATAGAGCCAAAATATCCTTCATTAGGACTCTGGCATATTGCACATTTGGAGCCAGAGCCTGTGCATTAGTGATCGGGGGGTTGAGCCGCAGTATTGAGGTCCCGCCCATAAACTCATAATCAAATCCCTAGAACCTTTTACGCAGCCCAACTGGCTCCTTCTGTTTGCAGTAAATTCTGCATGTTGTGCCCAGACTGGTTCTATTACAACTGAAAGCTTGCTAAAGGGTTTGATCGTTCAAATTTTTTCCAAATACAGTTGTATGACGCTAAAATACCTTTGCTACTTTCCTTGATCTTAGCGGTTTGTTATTTTGCTGATGTCAGTTACTAGGTAGCTAGCTAATACTTTGACAGTGGATACGTAGTTAGCTCGCTACATCGTACAAACCTACTTCAAAAATCAGAGCAGGAAAACCTTTAAACATAAGGTAAATTGAGTCTGTGGGTGAATAGACTTCCTACTATAATGAGTTTTAATGCTAGTTCTAACTAGTTATGTACCTTGCTAATGTAACCAGGTTTAAATAATGTCTTCATTTTTACTCCTGGATAAGGGAAGCTTAGGAAGGAGTGTTGTGATGAGACTCGAGCATCACTCACTGATCAAGCAATCAATTTGCCGTTAGCATGATCACGGGCGGTAAATAAATATGATCTTAGCATCGATGGCCGGTCCCTAACTCACAAACAGCTTATCCAGGAGTTAACGATAGTGTCACTTTGATTATGTATGAAACTTCACCAAATCCTGGACTATACTGGAGAACTTTCATCTTAGTATGTTTAATGTGCGTTTTGTGGCTCACTGAAACTCATGTTCATACCTGTACTGTCCCTTTCAGAGGTTGCCGTTAATATGATATCAGTTCTGTGCCTCTTTTAGTCCATGCTATGCTTACTGAGAAGAGGTAAAGATAAATTTTTGGGTCAGCGTGAAGCACTAATTTCATTATGTGAACAATGAAAAATGCAGCGGAATGCAATAAAAGTTACTTTTAAGATTGTGAACATGCAGCATAGTTGTGTCATTCGAATCTAAACTTTGTTAACACACTTTTACAAGTTAATTAGATGACACATTCCAAGAGCTCTGGGGTTTCCGTGTGTTTAGCTGTTAACAGGGGAGACCCAGGCTGCGTTTCAATAATCCTTCAATTCGCGCTAGTTGTCTTCCCTTCTGCACCTGCCCTCGGGGGAATCCCCATCGCCATCACTAGTGTCGTTCCCCTTGTCTGAAAAACTGAAGTGAACTTAGTGAAATCGGCCCTCGGAGGGCTTAGGGGGAGAGTCAGCAACGATGATCACGTCAAAGGAGTATATCACCCACAATGCATTGCAGTTATGCATCTGCTGCTTGAAATTTCAAAATTTCTTTCAAAGATTCTGAACGCATGCAGCATATGAAATGGCACAGATTTACATTTTTTCATTTCACGGCTTATTGCAATTGAAGCCTTTTACCTGTCAGTATGGGTTAATAAACCTAAGCTCTCTTCCTCTTAAGATGCATTTGTTTGAATGCTTATTACATCAGCCTATAATTAAATCAAGAGCCATCTAACAATTAATTACACTGCTGAAAAATGTTCAAATGAGAGATTGAAGTCCACGTATAGGATTTTTTTTTGCATTTCGTTAAATAATTTCCATTGTTACAATATCATATCAATTTCATAAATGTAGCCAATTGTCAATAAATTTGTAATAATTTCTTAATCATTGTAGGCTTCCTATGGGTTTAAATTGCAAAGCAAATTAATTGATCAAACCAAGAAAAACAAATCAAGCATGATACACATCTCAAACAGTAGCCTAACTTCTAAATCAGAAACTGATGCAACTAATTAGGCTACGAAGTGCCGACGTTATTGCAGTTATACGCAGGAGGCAGCTTCACCCTATTGAAACGAGTGTGCAGATATTTGTGATGATTTGTAAAACACAGCGCAGTGCTAGGTCAGCAACTGGCAGTTGATCCATGATAGTTCGGGCTGTAAGTGGACAAGGTGTGTTCTATTTCAATCCGCCGCCCACTTTCCCCTCTACGCTCCAAGGCTGTATTCGAATCCCAGTTCTCCAACAGAGAGCACTGTTTGTCGCGAATCGAATACCCGAGAATGTGTTCGCGAAGGCGTTCTCGGCGTTCTTGACCACACCACCACGAGGGTGGTGTAATGAAGAATGACGGGGAACAAACATGGCGGCCACTGGCGAAACTGATGAAATGTAAGCTGATTTTATCCCTCGTATGGTCTATTATACATAACATATAGATTTTGGAACAATTTCATCTATTTACTGATCCATTAGGTCTTGACGTTGACCCAAATCTGGATTGAAAAAAATCACTTAAATCTCACAATTCTTTGCTTCGTGATCTTGAATAGACTATTTGCGAGAAGCGCGTTTCCCCATGACAACCTCGGTACTTCTGCAAAACATTCAGTAGCGTGGGCCCAGACATATGATTGCAGACGCGTACCCATATGGTTACCGTTCCCGACTGTTACAGCATATTCGAATCCCGACTCGTTGCCGAGCTGTTCGGGAACAGTCTAGAACACAGATTCGAATACAGCCCATGTGGCCTCCGTGTGATGTACATGTTATGTAATGCCAAGGGCTGAGGGGAAGTGAATAAGGGCATGTTGAAAAACCATTAAAATGCAGCCCCATGCGTGTGGAAGACACTGCATGTTACAGAAATTTTTGTGACTTACAGGTGTATGTATTTTGTGTGTTCACAGCAGTGGCATGCCCAGAACTTAAAAATGAGTTTGCACAAAACATCCCTTCGCAACAATTGTTGGTCCTGACTTGTTCTCCATCATTTTTCTTAATTAACAATACATTCACACTGAAAACACTTCACTTTATCAGGTGTTGGTAATTCTCGTCATTGGGCAAGAGGACAACCATTCATTTGAACAATTTCAGTCACCCTTATTCAAAATTGTATGAAGGTGTTTCAAATCTTTGTGTTTGGTTTAATTTAAACAATTTAAACAATCATAAAACACAGGTGCGAGCTCTATTATGCTACCAGGTGCACTGCTAATTAGCCATTATGAGCCAGTTTAAAATCTCCCCTTCCTACTTCACAAGGGGGAGTGACCACCCAGAATAATGAAATCCGATTGACTGCTTGGCTGAAGTTGATCAGTTCTTCTCACCTCTGGTTGTTACTTTCCCATGTGATGTCAAGAGGGGAAAGATTGTGAAATGGCTTGTAATAACTAATTGGCTGTGTACCTGTTGACATTATAGGGGACCTTTAAGAAATGTTTTCTCCTGATGGACTTGGCCATCCCCAACCTCCGGGGCAGTCATTATTTCACTGGGCAGGACTTGTTTAACACCTTGTGCTCATGACGGAAAAAGATGAATGTAGGACCCCATTTAACACCCCCTCCGGCTACCATAAATACCTGGTGATGCTGATCAAGCTTGATAACTCCCCCAGCACATTCTAGAATCTCAGTAATGACATCATTATCTCCCGGTTTGTCAATATTTACTTGGACAATATCCTGGTGTCCTCTCCATCCCTGGAGGACCATAACCGCTATGTCCGCCTAGTTATTCAAAGGTTGCTGGAAAATCATATCTATTTGAAACCAGAGAAAAGTGAATTCCATCACCCCACTGTCTCCTTCTTGGGTTTTACTGTGCGGCAGGGTGCATTACAGATTGATTGCCAGAAAGTACAGGCTGTGTTGGGGTTGCCAGTCCCCAATGACCGTGACAAACTGCAGAGATTCCTTGAGTTTGCCCATTTCTATCAGTTCATTCAGGGGTACTTCACAGTCCCAGCCCCCCCGACAGCGCTTACTTCCATCAAGACTTCCTTTGCCTGGACCCTCCAGGTGGCCTCTGCCCTTACAACTCAAAGATTTGTTTACCACTGCTTCCGTCCTCATGCTCCCTGACCCCCAGTGCCAGCTGGTCAAAGTCAACACCTGCGATGCAGGGCAAGCTTCATCCTCCAGCCTATTTCTCTAGTCAGCTGTCACCTGTTGAGAGAAATTACGGTGATGGGGAGCTGTTGGCAGTGAAGCTCACCTTTGAAAAGTGGAGGCACTGGTTTGAGAGGTCCAGTCTCCCCTTTCTCGGTTGGATGGGCCATCGCAATTTGGAGTACCTCTTGACTGCTAAGGAGCTGAACCCTAAGTAAGGTCCCTCTTCTTCACAAAGTTCAACTACAGGCTCCAAAAATACCAAGCTTGACACCTTATCTTGTCTGTATCCTTTGGTGCTCAAAGATCCTCCTGACATCCTCCTCGGTAGATGTCTTCTGGCGACCACCAAGCTCAAAGTGGAGAGCGAGGTCGATAAGGCATAGTGTTCCCGTCCCTCTCCACCAGACACTGCATCAAAGGGTCTTTTCATTCCTGAGAGAGTGAGAGGCAATGTCCTTTCTTCGGCCCACGCCTCTCAGCTGGCATGCCATCCCGGCATCTGTCGCACCCTCGCTCTCATTTGTGCCAGATTTCTCAGCGGGAGGAAGAGCTCCATCAGTTTCACCAGATAATTGGGAGTCCTCTCCAATTAAGTTGTGGTAATCACAGGTTTTTCCCCAGGATTCCACCATTGCTGCTCAAGCAGACAGCTCCATTTTGCAGCGGACCCTGCCTCAGGCGCTGCCCAATATGAACCCAACGCAGTGGTGCTGGACCACAACGATGGCACCCCCTCCACCGACCACAGTTTCCTGGCCAAACATTGGATGGTTTTTGAGTTAAAACCATCCTCATTCCCCACCGAACGCTCCAGAGTGATTGTTGTCATCACTCGCCTCTCTGGATGTGCCAGGGACTGAGATGCTGCCTGTTGTGAGGCAAACCTAGTTACTTTGTTGAGAATTTTACCAAGGAGCAGATATCTAAAGGGCCAGGAAGCATTTACAATGCTCGAAATTTTTGCACAGAAATTAAGATTGGGGAGAAAATTGGACAAATTGCATAAATTAAAGACAAGCCCTAATGGTTTATACCCAAGAGTTTTCGGGGAAGTAAAAGTGAAATCGTCTCTAAACTACGGTCAGTTATTCTTGGGCAGGCATTAGAAACTGGAGAAATATTGAATGATTGGAAAGCAAGGCAATAAAACTCCAATGTAAAAGAAAGCAGAACGGACCGAGCCAGGAAACCGCAGGCTTTTAAGTGTAACTTGCATTACATGCAAAAAACTGGAATCTATCGTTAAAGATAAGTTGGAATTGAAGAGTTTGTTTCCAAAATTCAATACATCCATTTTACTCATTCTGAGTAAGTCAGCTTTTTCCATGGTGGTGCCTACAGCATTTTATTGAAAAACACGAACTTTGACCATTAAAAAATACACCTGTATTTTTTAATGGTCAAAGTTTGTGTTTTTCAATAAAATAGTACGAATTCTAAAAACAGATTTTTGCAACTTGTGTAAGATGCACGGGGCTATCGTTCCATGGTGTTATCTACATTTTTGTAATTTTGGCACCTATTGTGTTTTAGAAAAAAACTCATCAATGATTTCTTGAACGCAATAACATCCTGAAGTATTATAGACAAAATGGTTTCCATTAGGAAAGGTCATGCCTGATACCCCTTTGTGAATTCTTTTAACCCTTTCAGCGCCGTGGGCAACTATAGTTGCCCAATGATGTAAGATATCAAAATCAGATGCTGTTGAAAACCTATCATGTGGCAGCTTGTTTAAAAGACCTCTCTTGCGGGAGCTCTTTTAAACAAGTTACCACATGATAGGTTTTCAACAGCTCAGGATAACTACATTTTTAATTCCTTGAAAATGTATTCAGCGCTCAAAGGGTTAAGAGGCCACTACAACTTTTGATCAGAGCAGGGCCTATGATATCACATATTTGGATTTTCAGAAAGAATTTCATAACGCTTCCGCGTGGGAGACTAATAATGACTGTAGGAATCACAAATTTTTGGAATGGATACGAAGCTGGTCACGGGACAGAACACAAAGAGTTGTGATCAGAGGTCTCTCATAGCTGGGCATTGTTGAAAGTGGAGTCCCTCCAGGATCGGTGTTGGGACCGCTGCTCTTCCTCTACATCAATGACCTTGACAGGAACATTGAAAGCAGATTAGTAATATTTGCGGATGATACAAAATTGGGACGTTTGACGAACAGTTTAAAGTCAACTAAAATGATTCAGTATGATTTCGATAGAATTTACAAGTGAACAGAAAGGTGGCAAGTAAAATTCAGCATAGCCAAACGTAAAGTTCCACATGTCTGAAATTAAAAAAATGGGAGGTTATGGGAGGTTTAAAACTGGAATGTACTCGGCTTTGTTGACCAAACTCTTACAGGCTCTAGCCACTGCACTGTAGTAATAAGAATGGACAACAGGACGCTGTGATACATAGCCAAAAAATATATAAATCTAGGGAGGTTATACCTCTCTTGTACCATACATTCGTCAGACCACATTTAAAGTACTGAGTGCAGTTCCGGGAACCACACTTCCAGAAAGACAGAGACTTCCGGAGATGTTCAAAAAAGAGCCACAGAATTGTTTCCTGGTGTAAAACAAGCCATGAGGAGCGGCTGAGGAACCTGCACAGACTTCAGGGGGCCATATGATTGAGATCTTTAAATATGTTATAACAACATTAGCTATGCAGGATTACTTAGGCCAAGTTCTGTAAGCGGAACTCAGGGTCACAAAAGAAAGTTAGCCAAGGGTAAATTCAGCACCAATATTAGGAAATATTTTTTCACGCAAAGAGTGATCGTAGTATGGAAAAGCTTGCCTGGCTATAGAGGCAGAACTCAAGGAGTTTTCAGGTCCAGGCTTGATATAGTGCTCGATGCCATCTCGTCCATGAGTATCTGAAGAGTTAGGTTCACGTTAGTGATAGGAAAATGGTGAGCCTAGTTGGGCTGAATAACTAGTTCTTGCCGCTCATGTAATGTAATGTTATTAAAAATGGTTTGGGAATTTATTCATATTCCTTTTCCGGATTATTCCTTTTTCCTCTGACATTCAAATGTACTGCAATGACAGGACATCCAATTTATTTACAACTTGGTTCAAATTTTATTTACATATTAATCATAATCATACCCTCCATTGAATTCAGACCAAAAAAGTCCTCAATCAAAGGCCAAGACATCTCTATAAATCCTTTGAAACATAAGACTCTGGCTACACATCAGCACACAAAAACATCAGAATTTAAGAAGAGTCATTAATCAATATAAAACACAGAAAAATCACTTCAGTAAAGTGCACTCAATTTTTCTTGAAAATACTAGCTTATGTATAAGATTACATCTTTAAAATGTTACAGCATACCGATCTTTGGAGAAAAATCAAGAATAAATTAATTTCACCCATATTCCCATCAGAGGCAAATGATGCAGTGTAGAACTCATGAAGAAAACCTGAGGTACATGGGTTAAATAGGGAAAGACAAAATAAAATAAATATTTCCAATAACACTTTTGTTTGAGGTCTATGCCATAGTGCTTACACAAGTTATGAAATAAATTCATGAGCCAGTTAGGAGTCACCCTGGCAATGCGTTACAGTTTGCACAGATGTAAAACAGCAATCTTTAAAGAACAGACAGACGAGTCATTTTGAATCGGTTTAGCAACATCTGCAGGAACTGTGCACATTTCTAACATTATATGACATTACGTTATGACTTAACTGTTGACTAAATGTTAGCTGGCATGGCTGGGCTATGGTGGCATTATGCCATATTGCTAAATGGTTTGAATATTTACAAACCCAATTAAATTTTCAAACAGTGATCTACTTGGTGAAGAGTGACAAAGACAGAGAAATGATCACCACATCACTGTCAAAAAAATCTTCCTCAGTGGGTTGAGAAGGAATAAGCCACTACACTGAAATTAATTTCCCATAGCTGGCTGTCACCTGAACAGTTTAAAAAAGGCTTCAACGTGCTTGAAATGTGGCACCACATACAAGCAATTTTATTCCTTATTTAACTTCAAAAAAACTCTGATCATAAATCACTAATTATACATTTAAAAAAATGCAGCCATTTAGAATATTCTCCACAAATGATCTCAAAATATAATTTATTGCTGCACGTGATTATCATCCCTTGTAAAGGAGCTTTCAGATTTTGAAAACAGGTAGAAAATGGGCATTGGTACTGCATTTTAAGGGTGTGCATATTCCACTTGCAACTTCATGACTTTGCCTCCAGGGGGCTCTGTGTGTCCCCCACAAAGGCCAGGTTGTCATAAAGGGGAGGGCCCTCCATTTGGACTCCTTCGCTGCTGGGGTTCTGCCAGCTCTGGTTGGTCACTGCGGAGAAAAACCAGACGTGGATCTAGTCAGCAGACCGCTGAATGCAGAAAAGTAAACCCCAAATAAGCCAAACAGGTCAAACAGGTTTTATGATAACACTTCCTGGTTTTGTTCAGTGTATATAGTATAGCATTACGGAGAGGAATTGGTGTGTGACTGAATCAGCTCATTTCGGTGTCTGGCAACACACATTTCCATGCTTTTCCTCCCAAAAACAGGCATCTTTCTGAATCTACTCTGCAGGGCAGAAGACCACCTCAGAATTAGGAATTCAAATTTATAAACCGCACTTTGAAAAAATAAAATAAAATAAATAAATTGTTCATAAAATAATACATTTGTTTGTTGCAACCAGGGAAGCATTTAGTGGGAGAGCAAGACCATTCCTGGTTTATTCTGTTCTATGACCACTGTGTCACTGGTTGGACTGCCACACTCTTAAAATAACTCTTAAATACAACCTTATACAAACAGCCACCATGCTCCAAAGCAGTAGTTTACAATAACTTGGAAACATGCTAGCTGCAATATCATATCTTCAATCCATATACAAACCCAATTTCAGAAAAGTTGGTACGTTATGGAAAATGCAATTTGGGTCCAATGATGATGCAACAGGTTGCAATAATAATGTGATTATTAAAAGGTGATGGTAAGCTGGTGAGTACATCCTGTTATGATACAACAGGAGTCTCCAGCACAGGCCAAGTCTCTCAAGAGCAAAGATGGGCTCACCAATTTGCCAACAGATGCGAGAATTTATAATCCATCACTTTGAGAAAAATGCTCCCCATATATTTTGGCACTTCACCCTCTACTGTGTGTAATTACTTTAGAAGATGAAAGTAATCTGGTCGAATTCTGGGAGAATGGAGTGGCTCTTAAACATTTCACTGCGTTATGTAGGTTAACCGGACAAATCACGTATACAAACCTGTTAAATATATTCAGAAGTGCTGCTTGTGTTGCAGGACAGTCGCAGAACTAGTGCCATTACACTGATGGCAATTTCTACACTTTAGCAGTGTAGTGCATGAGAGGTGATTTTTTTTTTTTTTTTGTTAATGAGCTTGTGAGCGGAGTTCTGGCCTCTCGAAGTTTCGAATGAAGTAGTTCCAGCTAGTTTGCTGGGATCACAAAATTAAAAACTTTTGTATCCCAAAACAACATATGCTTAAAAAAGTTACACATTTCAGTCACAAAACCATGGTCAGTGAATAACTCACACTTTACAATCACTTTGAACTATTTTTCTCTCTCTCGGTATCACTGCGCGCCGGCTATCACCTCTATCAAAGATAACATGCTTAGATTTCGACTGCCGCGACCTGAGAGAGCTTTAGAGAGAGATACAACTTTATTGTCAGACAAGAAAATACGGAAAAAATGGTGTGGATTTGTATTGACTGAACAACCAAGACCAATAAGAAATGATAATGAAGAAGTGAATGCCTTTTGCCTACATTTATATTATTGATATGGCATCATAAGGATGGCAAAATAAAAGCAAAAGTCCAAAACGTCCGTGACTACATTCAGAACATAGCTCGGAGTCTCGTGGCTTACAGCTGAATGAGCCTCAGAAACGAATTTTCGCAAATCTGTGCTGTTTTGCGAGACAAAGAGCGAGTGTCCTTCAACACTCACAGACTGTTTCGCAGCAGAGGGAGAGAGTGTCCATCAACGCTCACAGACTGTTTCGCGAGAGAAAGAGAGAGTGTCCATCAATGCTCACAGACTGTTTTGCAACAAAGAGAGAGAGAGAGTGTCCATCAACACTCACAGACTGTTTCGCGAGAGAAAGAGAGAGTGTCCATCAACACTCACAGACTTTTTCGCAACAGAGAGAGAGAGAGAGTGTCCATCAACACTCACAGACTTTTTCGCAACAAAGAGAGAGAGAGAGTGTCCATCAACACTCTCAGACTGTTTCGCGAGAGAAAGAGAGAGTGTCCTTCAACACTCATAGACTGTTTCGCGAGAGAAAGAGAGAGTGTCCATCAACACTCAAAGACTGTTTCGCGGCAGAGGGAGAGAGTGTCCATCAACACTCACAGACTGTTTCGCGAGAGAAAGAGAGAGTGTCCTTCAACACACACCGATAGTTTTGGCATACTGCAATAGTTCTGACATACAGTAACCAAGGCTTGTGTGTACTGTAAATGTGTGGGACTGTCATAATCCAATTTCTTTTCACCCAGTGCAGACAACTAATGTCAGCCCATTTTCTGATAAGATGAAACTTAATGTAACTGCAGAAGTCAGCCTACTTTTACTGTGTTCCATTATTATCTGTGTGTTATCTATTGTTTGTGGTCCGTGCATGGAATAGCAGTAATAAACATAATAACAATTTATCATTAAAACAAGTATGATAGTTGATCAAATATTACCCCCTTCCCCATCCTGAACGTCACCCGCTGCCTATGCTCACCATTGTACGACGGGGTCTGTGCACCTGAAGGAACGCCCTCAGAGTCATACACAGAGGCGTATCCGGAGGAGGCGACGTCACTCCTCGTGTCCATCTCCGTGATGGACAGGGCAGGAAGCTGTGTCTGTGAATCTGGCGGGACGGGCAGCTGCAGTTCATTCCCATGGGCGTCAGGCTCCTCCGCCTCTGGCTGAAACACACAGGAGGAGAACATTAAAGCAGTAACACGATGAGCCTGTTTAACATGTTTAAGATGAGCCGAAATGCTCATTTTTCTGTTTTATTGAGCACCCATCTGAAAACAACAAATAGTATATTCAGTCTGCCATTAAAAATAACACATTGATAAAACTTGTATATAAACACAAACAATGGTTTCCTCCCACATCCTGGAAATAAATTTTGACTATTATTAATACATCATCACTGGATGAGGTGTAGGTCATATGTCCATCATCAGTCCTTCTGTGTTTAACGTCTTTTTACCTGCACATAACCATCACACGTCCGCCACTTTGGTGATATTTAACTGACTAAACCTCTGTAATTATATGAAATTGCACAGAGTAAGGTGTAAATGGTCCACAGCAAAAAAAAAAAAAAAGAATACTGCACTGTACAGTGCCCAAAATATGGGATTGATAAAAGAACGCAAATACACATTTGGAAAAATAAGACGACCATCAAATGCCTTCCATTTTCTAAAATTTGGGTAAAAAAAAATAAAAAAACCAAGCCAATTTAGACAGAAAGGTCAAGGACAATCAAACCACAAGTGCAGCACAGCTGTTAGGAACCTCCGCTGTCATGCTGGTTTCAACACTCAGAACCACGATTGCCCTCTAAGAAAAACTATGCAAGCACGCACAGCAATAATGGCAGATGGTGGTTATTTTGATAAATTTAAGATTTACATTTCTGCCAACCAAAAGGTGTTTTGCCCTGCCGCTTCTCTGTGCTGGTGTGAATAATGGGCGGGGTTACCCAAATTTACACTGGAGCTGTACATCACATTGTGGTAGCTTGTTCTTGCTTTAGCTTCCTTTTCGCAGTGTCTTAGATGAAGTGCTGGGTCACCAACATTTGAGTTAGAAGTCAAAATATATATTTTTTTAAATTCACAAAACCATTTAAGAATTGAACATGAATGTCATTGACGGCAGGAAGCTGAAACACTCTAGCACAGGGATCGCAAATTTCTGTCCCAGAGGGCTGGCGTTGATGCAAGTTTTTGTTTTTTGCCGACTAAATAACTATGCTAATACCAGCAAACATGAGCGTACTGATCGATTGAATTACAGTAAAAAGTTTCATTTATGGACACAAGAACAGTCATCTGTGGCCATTCATGAGGTTTTCAAGAAAGGCAGCTAAAATATACGATTTCATAAATAGTTTGACTAATTAAGGTTAATGACTAAAGGCCAGAAGCCTTCCTGAAAGCCAGGAACAGATACAGCCCTTTTTGCCCACCTATGCCCTAGAGAGTGTGAACATTTCTTCACAGCCCTGAAGTCATGTGCTCTGACCTCTGCAGGAATAATTTTTAAGGGTCGTAATGTTGTTCTGCATTTCCCTACGGCATTAATGCATGATGGAAGTTGTGACCATTTTGGTCTCAGGAGGAGAACATACCTCAATCCCCAGGGACTTCAAAATGTCACATTTACACATTGGGCAGGTCCTGTGTTCCAACAACCAGGGCTCAATGCAGGTCTTGTGGAAAAAAATGGCTGGAAAAAATAAAATCCCAGACAGATAAGCAATGCACCACTGTATATACATAGGTAACATGCATGTATTTGGCCGAAGATTTTCCACAGACTACCCTCAGGATAGTTAAACATTCGCAAAAAAGGAAAAAGGAAGTGGAATTGGGAGAAAAATTCAAGAGCTGACGGTGTTATTTGAAAATGAAATATTAATGGTGTTCCATAAATTATCTCCTTTATCACCACCTTGCAATAAAACATGCCTGGGCTAGCAGAGCAATCCCATTCTGTTGAAAATCTCAAGTCACAGACTTCTGGTAGGTCAGCCAGAGGGAGGATAACATAACATAACATGAGTGGCGAGAACAGGCCATTCAGCCCAACTAGGCTCGCTGTTTTTTTTTTTTTTTTTTTTTTTTTCCTATTGTGAATAAATCACTTCAGGTACTCAAAGACTCAATGGTATCCAGCTTTAAGTCAAGCCTGCTCTTGAAAATTCCCAAGGTTTCTGCCTCAACAATATGGTCAGGCAAGGTATTCCACATCAAAATTACTCTTTGGGTGAAAAAAAATGTTTCCTATTATCATGCTAAATTTACCTTTGGTCAACTTCCATTTGTGATCCTGAGTTCTACTAACAAAACTTGGCCGAAGGAATCCAATATAATTCACTTTGTTAATCCCTTTAACATATTCAAAGACCCCAATCAGATCACCCATAAGTCTCCTTTTCCTAAGACTAAAGAGATTAAGGATCTTCAGCCTCTTCTCATAGCTTTCATCTTTTATACCTGGAATTAGCTTAGTGGCTCTTCTCTGAACTTTTTCTAGAGCCTCAACATCTTCCTTAAAGTATGGATCCCAGAACTGTACACAATATTCCAGATGTTGTCTGACAAATGTGTTGTACAAGAGAAGTATCACCTCCTTAGATTTGTACTCAATACTTTTGGCAATGTATCCCAGCATCCGATTAGCTTTTTTAACTGCTACGGCACAATGGCTAGAACCTGTGAGGGTTTGGTCAACAATCACTCCCAGATCTTTGGAGCACATTCCAGTTTTAAACCTCCCATGAAGTAATCCTGTCGAATGTTTTTATTACCTACATGTACAACTTTACATTTTGCTACATTAAATTTCATTTACCACATTTCTGCCCAGTTCTGGATTCTCTCCAAATCATCCTGAATCACTTTAGGGGACTCTAAACTATTTGCCAAACCTCCCAATTTAGTATCATCTGCAAATTTAACCAATTTGCTCTCAATATTCCTATCAAGGCCATTAATGTAGATGAGGAACAGCAGGGGTCCCAACACCAATCCCTGAGGGACGCCACTCCCCACCATACCTAGTTCAGATGAGGTTCCACTGACCACCACTCTTTGTGTTCTGTCCTGTAACCAGTTTTGAATCCACTCCAGAATACCTCCTGTAACTCCAATGGAGCTCATTAGTCTCTTATGCGGTACTGTGTCAAATGCTTTCTGAAAATCCAAGTTTATGATGTCATAAGTCCCGCTCTGATGGGGGACTTGTCTTGGTGGCCTCTTCAAAAAAATTCCAGAGGGTTTGTCAGGCATGACCTTCCCTTACGGAAACCATGTTGGCTATCCCTCAAGATATTATTACCTTCAAGAAATAATTCCAGCTCGTCTTTTATGATAGATTCCAGTATTTTGCATGCAATGCAAGTTAAACTGACCGGCCTGTAATTTCCTGGCTCAGTATGGTCCCCTTTCTAATATATTGGTATTATATTGCCCTGCTTCCAATCATTTGGTATTTCTCCAGTTTCTAAAGACCGTCTGAAGATAGCTGAGAGCGGTTTAAAGATGATCTCACTAACTTCCCTGAGCACTCTAGGATATAAGCCATCAGGATCCGCGGTCTTATCTGCCTTTAGTTTATGCAACTTGTCTAATACTTCATTGTCCCCAACCTCAATTTGCGCTAAATAATCTTGAGAATTGGATGTGCCCTCTGGCTGAATAAAAACCCGTTCCGAGGTAAAATTCTCAACAAAGTAAATGTTTAAGGTATCTGCAATATCCTTGTTATCATATAGCAACGATCCATATTTATTCTTTATGCACTTAACCTCCTCTTTGACTTTCCTTTTTCTGCTACAGTACTGAAAGAAGCACTTAGGATTAGTTTTTGCCCCTTCTGCAATTTGCCTTTCATACAGTCTTCTAGCATTCCTCAGCTCTTTTTTGACCACAGCCCACATTTTACAGTATTCAGCCTTAGTGTTCTCATTGTTATCCTTTATGTACATCTTATAAAGATTCCTCTTTTCTCTCAAACTCTTACGAATAGCTGTGGTCATCCACTGAGGATTCTGCTTTTTCAGCTTACTTTTGGTCACCTTTGGTATGAATTTACATTGTGAATCAAGTAAAACCCCCTTAAATCTTTCCCACATCTCACTTACAACCCCTATTCCAAAATAGTTGGGACAAAGTATAAATTGTGAATTAAATCAAAATGCAATGACTTTCAAATCACACCAGGCAGTATTTTATTCACAATAGAACAGAGATAACATAACAAATGTTGAAACTGAGAAATTTTACAATTTTATCCACAAAATGAGCTCATTTCAAATTTGATGGCTGCTACAGCTCTCAAAAAAGTAGGGACAGGGGCCTGTTTACCATGGTGTAGCATCCCCTCTCCTTTTTAACACAGAGTGGAGGCGTCTGGGCATTGAGGAGACAAGTTTCTTGAGTTTAGCCATTGGAATTTGATCCCACTCTTGTTTAATACAGGCTTCCAGCTGCTGGTGAGTTTTGGATCTCCTTTGACAGACTTTGCGTTTAATTATGCGCCAAATGTTCTCAATCGGTGACAGATCAGGACTGCAGGCAGGCCAGTTCAGCACACGGACTCTTCTACTACTAAGCCATGCTGTTGTAATAGCTGAAATATGTGGTTTTGCATTGTCCTGCTGAAATACGCAAGGACTTCCCTGGAATAGATGTCATCTGAAGGGGAGCATATGTTGCTCTAAAACCTTTATATACCTTTCAGCATTCATGGTGCTTTTTAAAACACGCAAGGGTCCCACACCATATGCACTAATTCAACCCCATACAATCAGAGATGCTGGCTTTTGAACTGAACACTGATAACAGGAGGGATGGTCTTTCTCCACATTAGCCTGGAGGACACAACGCCCATGATTTCCAACAAGAATGTCAAATTTGGACTCGTGTGACCACAGGACACTTTGCCACTTTGCTACAGTCCATTTTAAATGAGCCTTGGCCGACAGAACACGGCGGCGCTTCTGGATCATGCTCAACAATGGCTTCCTTTTTGCATGATAGAGTTTTAGGTGGCATCTGTGGATGGCACCGTGGACTGTGTTTACAGACAGTGGTTTCTTGAAGTATTCCTGGGCCCATTTAGTAATGTCAATGATAGAATCATGCCGGTGAGTGATGCAGTGGCGTCTGAGGGCCTGAAGATCATGGGCATCCAGTAAAGGTCTTCGGCCTTGTCCCTTACGCAGAGATTTTTCAGTTTCTCTGAATCTTTTGATGATGTTATACACTGTCGATGGTGAGACCTTCAAAGCCTTCGCAATTTGACGTTGAGGAACATTGTTTTTAAAGTATTCCACAATTTTTTTACGCAAGCCTTCACAGGTTGGAGAGCCTCTGGCCATCTTTACTTCTGAGAGACTCAGCCTCTCTAAGACATCCCTTTTATAGCCAATCATGTTACACACCTGATGCCAGTTAACTTAATTACTTGCTAAATGTTCTTTCAGCTGATTGTCTTATATATTAATTGCATTTTCAGCCCTTTTTTGCCTGTGTCCCAACTTTTTTGAGACCTGTTGCAGCCAGAAAATTTCAAATAAGCTCATTTTGTGGATAAAAATGTAAAATGTCTCAGTTTCAACATTTGAAATGTTATCTATGTTCTACTGTAAATAACATATTGGCTCATGTGATATGAAAGTCATTGCATTTTGATTTTATTCACAATTTACACTTCGTCCCAACTATTTCGCAAATGGGGTTGTACAGACTCACAGTCCAGGAGTGTCTCCCATTTTATTTTGCTTAAATATGAGCGCATCCTGTTAAAGTTTGCTCGCCTAAAATTGAAAATTTTGGCTTTAGAAGACACCTTTTTAACTTACCATGAAACATAAAAATTAACAGCAGAGTGATCACTAGTCCCAAGTGGCTCCAGTACCTCAACATTGCTAATTCTATCAATTCTATCAGGGTCATTACAAAGCACTAAATTTAAAATTGCCTTCTCTCTTGTAGGTTTATTTACATACTGCGCCAAAAAATTGTCATTTATAACATCTACGAATTCTTCTTCCCCTTTACCCTGTCCTTTCGCCATTTCCCAATCGATACCAGGATAATTGAAGTCTCCCATAATAATAGTCCCTCCTCCTCCACAAGCTTGCCTAATCCTCTTAAAGAGCATTTAATTGACAGTACTGTCCAAAGCTGGCGGTCGATAGCATACTCCTATGTTTAAACCTGTCTCGTGTTTGCCAATGAGCCTGACCCAGATATCTTCACAGGCAAGGAATGTTCAATTTCAGGAATTTCCTGCACATTTATGTTTTCGTTCACATAGAGTGCTACACCCCCTCCTTGCCTATTACATCTATCCTTCCTAAAGAGCTTATAACCTTCTATATTATATTCATCTCCATCCTCTTCACTAAGCCATGTCTCTGTAATCCCAACTATGTCATAGCCCTCACTAATCATAACAGCTTCAAATTCCGGAAATTTATTTTTTATTCTTCTTGCATTTAAATAAAAACATTTCAGGTTATTACGAATGCTCTTCCCCTGCGATTTCCCATGTTCCTGCTGCTCCAAGCCCCCCACTACGCTTTGTTGCTTTAAAAGTATATCATCAATAGTGCATGTAGCGCTGTCAGCTTCCATCAGGGCAGTCTGCATTTCCCTCTGTATAACACTCTCTAACCTCCCTGCCCCCCAAGTCCCTAGTTTAAATAACCCTGTGCTACCCTCAACATACGCTGACCCAGTGCAAAGGTACCCCTCCGGTTTAGGTGTAGCCCGTCAGGCTTGAACAGGTCACTCCTGTCCCAGAAGAAGTTCCAGTGCCCCATAAACCTGTACCCCTCTTTTCCTACACCAGGTTCGTAGCCACGTGTTAAACCTCCAGATAAAATTCTGCTTCCCTCTGCTTGCACGTGGTACCGGTAGAATCCCGGAGAAAACTACCGTGGAGGATCTGCTCCTAAGCTTCACAGCTAATTCCACAAATTTGCCTTGCAGAACGTCAAACCTACCCTTACCTATGTCATTTGTCCCAACATGGACCATGACCACTGGATCCCTCCCCGCTCTGGCCAGGAGCTTGTCCGCACACTCCAGGAGGTCTCCTACCTGGGCACCAGGCAGGCAACACACCGTACGAGACTCCTTGTCGCGCGAACAGACTAAGCTGTCTATTCTTCTAATAATTGAGTCCCCCACTATCACTTTCGCCCTTTTCTGAGGGGAAGAGGCCAACAGGGTGCCCCGATGCTCATCAATCCCCCCCCAGTCTCAGGGTCAGGGGCAAGTCAAGCTACTGCAAGGGCCGGAATCGGTTGGACACCTCAACCACTGGAGGAGCTGTCGCTGTACGGCGTGCACGCCCTTTCCTATGCCGACGCCCTTTCCTGCACCGACATCCTACAGTCACCCTACTTTCTCTCCTTGCCTGCTCTGGGGTCTCCGCACACCCCTGCTTTGGCGTACACACCATTTCTCTAAATGACATACTACTCAGTTTCTCTAGGAACTCTACTGATTGCGAACTATGTTGTGCAACCAACTGGCCCTGAAGATCAAGGATCTTGCTCTCCAGATGCTCAATTAGCTGGCACCGGTGGCAGACAAACCCACCCTGGAAATTTCTTTCCAAAAGTGCGATCATTCTGCAACCGTCACATAGTTTTGGCCACATTTTGAACCCCCTACCTAATGACCTCACTCACCCTAGATAACAAAGAAAATTATTATTGCCAAGACAGAAGCTCAGGAAACACAGTTTATTAACCTGAGAAGCCCTAAGCAGCAGTCACGATAGAAACCGCAGGGAAACTATGTAAATGGATGATAAGCCTCTTTTAGCAGTGGCTTAGTTTCAGTTAACAAAAATGAGGAACCAAATTGAGACAAAACTCGATATGTAATAAGCACTCAGATGACTAACTTGATTTTATATAATCCCAATACTATTAGTATACTAGTCTAAAAATATCACAGGGCTTAGCTCAGAATCCAGATAATCACAGACTGGCTTCTCCAGATACTGTTCTCAGATGAGAGCCTCCAATACCCAGCTAAGTGATGAACAGAAATAAAATTATCTTGTTTTATCAACAGAAATCCATTCTCTGTAACTTTGAACCCGAAGTGACAAACATCAGTCACGCAAAATTATGTAACTATTCTGATAGTGCTTCTGATTTGGAACATGGGAATAATTTCCAGAATTTCAGCTGAATGTTACCCTATATCTTCGAATGAAAAAAGCTGTCAACCCCGTATGGTTTGAAGACAAGTTTGCAATGAAGTTGATTAATTTTTTTTTAATGGCCTTTTTTGTGTAACGTCAGTCACACTCACAATTTCACTTCCTGCTAACTCATACATAACACCAGCATAGTCTCTTCCTGCCTCCAAGGAGACCTAGTCTCGAATATGCTTGTCACAAAATATAGTTCAAAGGAGGGCAAGTTTTACTTCCAGGCCCTTCCAAAGGGTGTTCCCTCTCTGAATGTAACGTAAGTCACCGTGGAATTGCCCATTTAAAATTCCATCATATTTCACTTTCTTTTCATAATTTTAGTTCAGAGTGAGGGCCACAGGCACAAACAATGAAAACTCAGCAATGAAATTACAAAAAAATAATACTGAGAATATAAAAATGGCTGGGAGTAAAACCAATACATTTCTGGGATCATAAACTCCTTGACCACAAGTCAACTTCATGTGACAGTGCTTTTCAAAATGATCTGCCCTCTTTCAGCCAAATCATAAAATAATCATATGTTTAGCATAAATCAGCTTTCTACTCATGAAGTTCAATATGTATCAATGATTTTCTGGTGGAATTTAGCATGAATTTATCAATACAGGCAGTGGATGGACATCAAGTCACCAGTAACCTCTTCAAACCAAAAACATGCCTTTCCTCCATGATGAAGTTCAAAGTTTTGTCCATTTTTCTACAAAGCAGCATCACCAAGTAAACTGCTTATTTTACTCTCAGAACATTCATTCTGAGACGGAAAGCTTGCCATTTACAATTCTAATCATCCAAGCGAAATGCAAGCTTGTATAAATGCTTTTCACACCCCATAAGGAGCTGTTCACATTTTAAACAAGCAAAAATCCAAGGCATTCTATTTCGTTGAATGCAGTATAAATTCTGAAATTCTAAAAACAATTCAATAAGTTAATGATGAGTTCAATATTCATGTTTTTTCCCTTAATGAGTTCTCTCATATTTAGTTCCTGTTAAGAAAGATTTTGGGTTTTTAATATGCGATATCCAGGATGATACTAGAATCAACCCAAAGTATTCTTCTTCTTCCATAATGTTTATTGATGGTGTAAAACCAGCTTACATTCTGCATCTCCTTTGACTAAAGCACTAAAATTGCACTTTAAATCCTAAAATTCTTTAGAAAACTCCTGAATATAATAAGTACCATATCCGGGTAACTAGAATATTTATGTAAAATGCAAAATGAAGACGGACTGGCAAGGATGGAATCAGATTTTGACCAGCAGTCAAGCAGATTCACTTCGTTAGGCGGACAATTTTCAAAGTTTTCAGCGTGTGCAGTAAATGAGACAGCCCCTTCAACACATAAGAAATTGGGTGATTGGTTTAGGAATTAAAGCAATTTTTTGGAGGTCAATGGACCAAAACAATTTGGACAATTGGAGGCTCAACTCGTATTAACTCCCTGCTCTTAGCTGCAAGTTGCTGGATTGTAATTCACTATTCATGCTTAGAAACAGTCAGTATTCCAAGTAAAAACTGATCTTTATTAAGTGAAATGTAACCTTTAATGACAGCAATTTGCGGAAGTTTCCGTCACTTTACTCAAAACAAGTTTTCAAGCCTGCTCAGGGTCCAGGATTGGGACCGCGTCCAGTCAACTCCTCAAGTCAGTTCCTCTGTCCAGTTTAATAGGAACAAGCTCCCAAAGCCTTATTCAGGGTCCAGGATTTGGACAATGTTCTTCTTCACCCTTCTGAGCCAGTTCCTCTCCTCAGTTTGTTATGAACGAGCTCCCAATACTTATACGGTCATAAGGATTGAAATCAATTTTCCCTCACGCTACTCCATCCTCCTGTGGGACGCTTCAGCTCTGAGAAGTGTGTACTCCACCTGGCTGTCATCCCAGGAGCCGCTGGCCAGTGATTGCCAGCCCAGCCTCGTCCAATACATCCACACTGAACTTTCCTATCCTCCTCTGGGGTTCAGCCCCCATGTCTTCCAGTGGAATTCCCTCCCCTCATTACCGTTCTGCTGTCAATAAACCCACCTATTGGACTGTACTCTGCCTCCGTACTTGATTCCTGGTCTGGATCATAACAGAAAACTCGCAATATGATATTCAAAGAGCCGCCAGAGAAGCAAGACATTATTAGGCTTAAAAATCTAAACAAACTCACCAGATAGAAAGAGAAATGATTTGGTGCGGCCAACTGAATTTTGTGGTATATTCATAAAAAGAAAGAAAGCACTGGTGAGTTCAGGACTACAAAAAGGCCAGAAAGACCAGAGATAACAACTGTGGTGGATGACAGAAGAATATTTTCCCCCAGGTTAAAACTTCTTTACAACAGTTGGTCAGGTCAAGAACATTCTCCAGGAGGTAGGTGTGCCAGAGCCAAAGTCAGCAATCAAGAGAAGGGTTCAGCAGAGTAAATATAGATGGCTGATTTTAACATGTCAACTATTAGAAAGGCTCAAACAAAGCAATCTTGCAAAAATCTAAAAATGCCTGGATAGTTCTGGAACAACATCCTGTAGAGAAATAAGAAAATGATCAACTTATACCAGAGGACTGAAAAAGAAGGATGAGGAAGGGAAGGAGCCGCTCATGATCTGAGGCATACCACCTCATCTGTTAAGAGTGGTTATGTACGGGCATGTATGGCTGCTATTTGAGCAGGTCCCCTCATAACTTCTGGTGTTGAGACTGTTGACAAAAGCTGGAAGATGAATTCAGATTTGTGGAAGGCTACATTATCTTCTTAAATTCAGCCAAATGCATCAAAACTAAGTGGAAAATGTTTTGCAGTGCAAAAGGATTGTGATATGGGAGCATACTGCAAAACAACCCCATATTTTTTTTTTAAAGAAGTAGAATGTTCTATCATAGACAAGTCAGTCATATGATCTGAATCCTATTGAGCATGCATTTCTCTTGCTGAAAGCAAAACACCCCAAAAACAAGTCAGGAACTGAGGGCAGTTACAGTGAAGGCTGGGCAGAGCATCACCAGGCAGAACACCCTGGTGACGTCAGCAGGTTTGAGACTCTTAACAGTCACTGCCTGCAAAGGGTTTCCCACAGAGTATCAAAAATGACAATTTCATTATTATTTGTCCAATTACTATAGAGCCCCCAAAACTGAGGGGCTGTGCATAAAATGGGTGTATTTTATACATTGGTAGACAATATTTTCAAAAAAACTGTAAAATCAAAATTGAACATCTGCACTTCAAGCACATCGTGATTGTTTCTTTTCAAATTCATCATGGTGGTGAACAAAACTCAACAATAAAAATTGTGTCTGTCCAAATATTTATGAACCCAACTGTACTTGCTTTTACCTGTGCGATCATGTGCGCATTATGGCTACCTTGTGTATTCTGTATTTGTTCAAAGCCTTGGTTGTGCAGGTCCTAAGAAATTACCGCTATGCGTATGCAAAATGCGAGACGCGAGTGGTGATGGCAATGTAGGGACTGTATGGGGATGTAACAGCTTTAAATGCAAATCTGGAAGCTCAATGCAATCTGGTCTTTCAGCTCACTGGTAGGCCTTCTGATGAAATCCTCCAATAACACGCAAAGTACAAAGAGAAGTATGTGAACTATTCCGTTTGCAATGCAGCATGTTGTCTACGCGAATGCGTTGTTTAAAAAAAAAAAAAAAACCTCTGGCCTGATTTCTCATCAAAGGTTGTCGCCCTGCTCTGGCTTTCAGCCATGTTCTATTGGAGAGAGAGGGCTGTAGGCCACACGCCAAGGTATGCAAATGCATCAACAAGTCATCACACTGCTGTATCAATGATATTGAGAAACCGAGCTATTGATCCAATACACAGCACTGTCGGGATTGGATTCACAGCATGGATGTCTGGCTGAAAACTAAACACAAACTATGTGATGCTACTGAATCATTATGGATCAGAATTTCAAAGAAATGCATAGAACGACATTTTGTAACAAATTCAGGCAATTCCGGTGAGAACAGGAAGACTTTTCAGAATCAGAAAATTCTACCTAATGAATGATTGATTAGTGCACATTTTGCAGAACATAAAAATCGCATATTCATGCAGTGTTGCAAAAAAAAAGTGAGGAGGGATGCAATTTATTACAATGACCGACAAAGCCATGAAAAAGTATTTGCCCCTTCCCGATTTCTTCATATTTGTCACAATGTTTTCAGATATTAAAAAAGAATACAAGACAAACACAACAGGTACTCCGATGGGGAACTGTAAGGTGATCCTCATCTGATCATTTCTATAAGCATCACCTTACTTCAGAAGAGCAAGGATATTTTCAGAAATTTACACGGAGCTTTGAGATAGCCCTGCACTGCATTAAGAAAACACCGCAAACCTTTTTGCTGAAAAGGGATTTGGACACACTCACATAAAATTCCGGAGGCTTAAAAAGACTTGTAGATGGAGAAAAACTCTACGTCAGATAAATTACTCAATACACCTGCAACAAAATTTAAGATGGCTTACAATGACAGAGGTATTACTAATTTCCCAACTGTCCATGCATTATAATAGATAAATTATAAACCAGCGCTCAATTAACTTCAGCTAGAATGTATAAATGTCTACGGAGACAAAAGGCTGTCCATCTGCTGTTGGGCAGAAAGCAAATGAGGGGCATTAAATCACCTGCAGGTCAGTATGGTCACCACGTCCCCCGGCTTGTAGGACTCGATACACACCGCACAGGTGTCTGCTTCCGGCCCAGTTTCCTTCACAGAAATAAAACACAAGTATAGCGTTAGCGGGTACATACAGGAGAGAGTGAGTAAAGCCTGATTTTACATTGTGTTAAACTCCAATCTTCTCAGGCAGCATTCCATCAAGCCTGCGTTCAGAAGCGCACAGACTTAGGCTGCTTTCACACCGGATGCAAAACAAATTTTTCGCACAACGGATTACATTCAAAGTCACTGCAAAGAAGCTTTGCATTGACTTTGAATGTAATCTGTCGTGTGAAAAATTTGTTTCCCATCTGGTATGAAAGCAGCGCTAAACAGGCACACACACTTGCAATAGCTGCACACATACGCACCAGTGCAAACTTTAAATTATGACATAGCTGCAATAGAAAGTTTACCTGGTCACCTTGTAGCAAAGTTCGCACCTGCAACTGCCCAATGGCCTTCTTTGCCTCGTCTTTAAGTTGTTCCTGGAGGAAGGAAATGAACAACAAGGAAATACAAGCGACAGAAAAAAAATTTACTTTTCCTCTGATCATTGAGTGCTGCTGAGTTGGAGGTGAGAGGAGAGAAACACAGCTACAAACATTGCTTGATATTTTACAGTTGCTTAAAACAAAAATTATGACCTCCATTGAAGTCACAACAAATGAATCAATCTAAACAAGTACTTCAGAATATTGCGTATTGAGGCTGCCCAATTCATCCTTCAAAAATTGTGATCTCAATTCAGAAACCTAACCATGCATCTCATTCCTGAACATTCCTAGTCATTACTGACACCGGTGGCCATTAAGTGAACTGCATTCATCATTCTGCTGCTGGCGCTAGCTCTCTCACACAGGACTGAACAACCATAATAGATTAGGTAAATAGCTTCGGAAAGTTAAACTTATTACAGTTTCACAAAAAATGGTATGCTTTTTGAAATTGGATTCATAAAGCGTAGCATCGTTAGCTGGCACAATATAGGCTAGTGACGCTGAAATAATCCATTCTCAGGAGCAGTTACCATTGGATGTTGCATTGACTGCATTAATATGCTACGTTGGCATTCGCTGGGTCGCAAGCTTTTATCAGTTACTGTTTGTTTACCTTTCACTGAGGACTCAGCAATGTCAGCATAGTAATATTTTAGTTATGATAACATCATTAGTGAACCAGACAGATTATTATACATAAGAGATGTTCTCAGACTTTATTATAGCTTCCATCATAACTAATTATATACCGCAGAATAATACTATTTTTATACGTCGAAGAACCTATCCAATGCTAGAGGTTTCTTATATCATCTTTTCAGAGGTGTAAAGTCCAGGTTCAGAAAGTAAAAATCCTCCCCAGAACTTTATTCCAACCACCTGGATTTACTTCTGACAGGAGATCGAACCAATATAATTGATCAGCTCATTCTGTGGGAGGGAGAAAAACTTGGCAGGACTTTTACTTTTTGACCTCTGGATTTTACATCTCTGCATCTTTTTCCTCGAGGTGATCAGTTCCATTTTAACCAAAAAGTGCTTTAGTTTAGTTCTATTTTGTATTGCCAAGCTCCTCTTAGCGTGCCGAGTTAGTTTACAAAGAAACAGACCCACCCCCACTAGGGAGAATGTCTAGTGCCACATGGAGGTCAAAGAACTTCCTATCTAAAACACCAGATCTAAATGTTTAAAGCGGTTTAAAAATGACAATTACAAAAAAACCAAGTGCAAAATTACCAACAGAAACAGACCCTTGTATCAAATGGTGTATAAAAATATCATGGTATGGTGGAAACTTCGGATTTAAAATGTGCTTTTTATATTTATAGGAGTCCGCAGCTTTTTCAATGCAAGGGAGTAGTGAGATAAATTTCAAACAGCTGGAATCTTTGAGAGTCGATTGCAAAATGTATTGTACACACTGGTAACTGCATATTGAGCCCTAAATGCAAAAATGAAAAAAAAAATACTGCTTTAACAAAGCAACCTTCAATTCTTATTCAATGCATGAATTATGCTCCTGCTATTCATCAAATATTGCCATCATGCATTTCTCATACATGAGCTTCAGGAATAATTTAAGGTCTTCCTCAGTGCACGGATTCCTGCCATCTTCAGCCATGACTCTTATCACATCAAAAATGAACACATTTGGGCAGTCACATGATTTTACTCCACTCAAATTATTTATTGGACAAACACCTCAAAATGTCTACATGTTCGTAGGCCAGTGTTCTCATCCAAGAACCTTTAAGTAGTTTTGCCATATATTAGTATTCAAAAAGTGCCTTGTTGCTTACATTTGTGATTTATATCATGTAATTTATGTAACCAGTTCCAAAAAAGTGGTACACCATGGAAAATGGGGAAAAAAAGAATGTCAGTGAATTTAATTATTTATTGAAAACATACAATATTATGACAGTAACAGAGTCCAAAAACGTTGGCACAGTTGACTACTCGCCACTGTCTAACATCGCCATGTCATTTAATCGTATTCATTCAGCATGTTAAGCACTGTAGGTCAAGTCCAGCAAGCAGAGTGTTCCCCCATTATGCAGGTCTTCAGCAGCACAACAAAGCATGGCCTGCATTGCCACATATTTCACTTCCTAAGCCCCTTGCACACAAGCATTTTGTTCCATAAATCCAATGTTACTATTCCATGAAGGTGGTCAGTGTACAAGCAACACCTTGAACACCTCCAGTTGACCCAGTAATATTCCTTCAGCCAATCACGCAAGACTTCCAGAAGATTTCTAGAAGAGCATCAGCCTGCAGGCACAAAGAAGATTTCCAGAATGTCTGTACTTGTCAGGGGTAGCATATCATGAGACAATGGCCAGCTGGCAATGCATCTCCAATTTTTCATCTTTGTTAGGGCTGGTTCAAGCAGTTAGCAGTTTTCTGTGTCGAGTGAAAAAGATGTCGCCTTTGCTCCTCATCGAAATTTAGCGTCACAATGGACCAAAACACAGCCTCTCGTCGTCTATCATCCAGATTTTTCTCGCCAACTCCGCCAAACATTCTTGCCAAGTAAAACACACAATGGACTGTTTTTTGAACATGTCCATCACTGCGTAAATTTAACGGCAAAAGTGACCCCAGCATGGAGGGGTGAAAAAAAAATGCCATAATGGAAAATTCCCAGATTAAAAATACCCCAATGTTCAAAAATCTCCTGGAGCCGGATAGCTCACTCGGTAAAGCATCGCATTGCGAAGCAGAAGTGACTATCACGTCGCGGGTTCGAGCCCCGCTTCGTACCAGCCGGCAGTGGTCGGCAGCTTTTTCAGAGTAGCGCACAATTGGCTATAGCGCTACAGGGTTGCAAATTGGGAAGGGACTGCCGGGAAGGGATTACAATAGTTGCCTTGTTCGTTGCTCAAGCGCCTCCTGTTGGCCAGACGGGCGCTCGTCAGGAAGATTCTAAGCCTGGTCATGTCCGGGTATCCTCCGGCCTCGTTCTGAACTTGCGAAGATTCAACCAATGAGTGTATAAGAAGCGGTGGTTGACAGGCGCGTGCTTCGGAGGAGAGCCGCGAACTGTCTACACTCTCCTGAATTGGCATACGAGGGGTCGCATACGAGCAAGCCTTGTACATAGCTCACCAATTGGGCATTCCAGATTCGGGTGGGATTGGAGATGCCAAATTTTTATTAAAAAAAAAAAAATCTCCCAGAGCAAATGGCAATAATGTGCCAAACACTCTCAACAGGAAACAGATCAGACTGCTAGCAGGTGAATCAAGCACCTGCATGCTCTGCTTAACTAGCTAGTAATCTGTATATAATAACTTGTATTCTGTGCAGAATGAGGTGTGGCGTCATCTTGCTGGAAATGCAGCAATGTACCTGGAACAGACAGTGTCTAGATGGCAGTATATGTTGCTCAAAAATACATACACATTTTTCTACATTAATGGCACCCACAAATATTCACAGGTCATCAACCATATGCGCTGACACCCACCCCTGCTATGGCAGAAGCTGGCTTTTGAACCGGATGGTGACAACAGCTTACGTTGTCCTTGCCGTCTTTGGTCCAGAGAAAATGGCGGCTGTTTTTTCCAAAAACCACTTGAAATTAATGAATGAAAGAACACTACATTTTATACAGTTTTCCTCTCACAGGTGCTCAAAATGCTTTACAGTAATAAGGATGAATCTCATCTCACCACCCAATATCTGAAGCACCCACTTGGGAAATGCACAGCTTCCATTTTGCACCATAACACTCATCACACATCAGCTGAGGTGGAGAAGGACAATTTGCACAGCCAATTAAATCAGGGGTTGATTAGGTGGTAGGTTGAAAGAGCCAGACAGGGAATTTAGCCAAGACACCAGGGAACCCCCGACTCTTGTCAAAAAGTGCAATGGGGCCTTTAATGACCTCAGTGAGTCGGGACCTTGGCTTAATGTCTCTTCTGAATGACGATTCCTAAAGCACAGTGATCCACTCAGTGCACAAGGGCATTGGGGATTCTTTGACCAGAGAGAAGACCGCCACCAACTGACTCACCCACTCCACTTCCAGCAGTATCTCCGTTTCCCCAGGTGGTCTTCCATCCAAACACTACGCCCACACCCACTTACCTTCAGCCACTTCACCAGAGCAGATCGAACTGTAGTATGGCAGTGAAATTTTGACTTGCCGGGCCAAAAAACACGCTTCCACTTTGTAACAGTCCATCTCAGATGACACCAAGCCCAGAAGAGACGGCAGCACTTTTGGACAGTGTTGTATGACTTTGGTTTCACACGGTAAAGCTTTAACTTGCATCGGTGGATGCAAATGCGAGTGCTGCTAATTGACAATGGATTACTAAAGTATTTCCAAGTCGATGATACCCATTCTTACGACAAAGGCGTCTTCGGGATCGGAGATAAAACAAAGTTCTTTTTTAGCCTTGTCCCTTACACACCAAGATTTGACCATAATTCGTCCATCTTACGCACTGTAGATGGTGCAAAGCCCAAAATCCTACCGATTTGCCTTTGGGGAATGCAGTTCTCAACATGATGGATTATAAGCCTCCACATCTGTTGGCTATTGATGAGTCTCCACTTCTCTTTGCAGTTGAGGGATGAGGAGTTTTTTGGTGGCTCTTTTCATACATGAACAAGATTAGCTGACCTGTTTAACATCACCATATTATTGCTACTTAACACATCATTTTTAGTCCTAAATATCCCAAGTCCCAAAGTTTTCGGAGTCGGTGGCAGTCATCAGATTTGAAATGAGCGTACATGTTCAATAAACAAATTAATTAAAAAGTTAGAGTTTTCTTTCAAATCCTTTTTGAAAAATCATTTTCCGTAAAATGCCAACTTTGTCAGAATTGGGGCTGAAGAATTTTATGCTTTAGCTGTAACTTCTTAGAATATACTCTGATTTGCCTAGGTTTTGAGAGATTTTTGTTACATTCAGTCTCAGGAGAGACTGAATTGGATGTAGTCCTGTTTTTTCAACATTTGTCATGTTCAGCATTTAAGCTTGGTAACGTGCTTTCCAAGGCTGAATTGCGATTTCAATTCTAAGCAAAAAAAAAAAAAATCATGATTCTTTTTATCTAGAAACAGTCCTAATACTTATAAATAAAATCTAAGATCTTTTCCTTTCATTCTAAACAAACCAAAAATATTGCCAATGAGGTGAGCCAAGTTTGACTGAGTTCAAGATTTGCAAGTAGTTTAGCCATTGTGGGGGTCTTGCAAACAGTAACTTAAAATCAACAATTTTCTTTTCACTTCAAGAAAAAAAAAAAGAATATTTCAAATCTCATTGTGAACCAAAAATATTTGTTCTGAGAGATGCATCTTTGCACTGTGAAAAGCATATTGCGTGGCTGCAACATATTTCATACACCTTTCCTGAGCAAGACAAGCAATGAGAAAACTGTGGATGACTGCTGTGCTCAAGTGCACAATGGCTGGGCTCCATCTGAGAATTAGCCAGCATTTCCCTGGTTGCTAACTGAGATCATTAAGCTACTACACCTGAAGCTACTCCCTGGAGAGGATGTAGCAGCACAGGCCATTCCCCTCTGTGAGACTCTTGGAGTGCTCCTTGCGTAACTACATGACTAGAAAACAGATAATCCCCACCCCATCCAGAGGTCACACCATAATATTTGTGTTATTAACAATCTCCAGCGTATGGGGAGCTGGGGAGGAA
The DNA here is from genome assembly GCA_029692085.1 of Gymnothorax javanicus. Lineage (NCBI taxonomy): Eukaryota > Metazoa > Chordata > Actinopteri > Anguilliformes > Muraenidae > Gymnothorax > Gymnothorax javanicus. The sequence continues at coordinate 1,891,771 of CM056210.1, forward strand.
CATTACATCAGCCTGCGTAGAGAAAGGAGGGCTGATTGGGGGAGGGGGGTGAGGTTTAGGGTGGGGGAGGAACTGAGAGGGCACCACCCAACACCGACTCAAATCTCAGCAGCAAGAACAACGCTTAGAAACGGCAAATGACGGTACCCTTGTGCCATGCAGAAAAAGGAGACAAAAGACAGGTAGAAAACCAACAAACACCACCTTTAAGAGCACAGGAGGAAAGGGAAGTGAAATTACCGAATCAATTCCACTGAGTCAGGAGCAATTAACACCACGATTCCCTAAGAGTATCACAGTCTTCGGTACGGACACGAATGCATCCACCCGCTGGCGGATCTTTTAATGGGTTACTTGCACCAAAAGAAGGCGAAGGCGTAGATATTAAGCAGTTAGACCCTTAAACACCTGCAGCTAATTTATTCCCCTGCAGGAAGGAAAGGCATCTCTCTCAAAAAACATCAATTCTGTGATGCAGAAATCGATACTAGAAGATGCACTTAATGAAACTACAATCAATTCTTGATAATGCAAAAACACTGTTAAAGATTTTGTTAGCAGATAAGTCGGTCACCATGACATACAGTAGCGTGCGGTGATGATTATACACCACCATTTTTGTCTAAAAGGGTTCCTAATTATATTACCTCTCTCTAATTTTTTGGTGAAAATGTATTGAAAAAGACTGCTGTAGACAAAGAGAACAAAAAAAAATCATCCCCACAGTTATATTGAGGTAAAAATATGGGTAATAAACCAAAACACTGAAAACAATCTTTTATAACAATTGAAAGGTGTCACAAATTTTATTTTTTTTAACTCTTGCATAACATGAATGCATGTTTGAAGGCTCATTCCATGATTATTGGTGCAAAAATATTTGTTTCAGCTGGTTAAAGGCAACATTATTCTGCAAAATTACCTCTGATGGTCAGTTGAAGGTGACGAACTTCGAGCAGAGTCGCAGTGTTAAACACAATGGCCCAAGTTATCTGTGTATGACCAGTTAAAATAAAAATAAATAAACAGAAAAAAATAAATAATAATAATAATAATAATAATAATGATTTGGCAATTGATAGCATGGCAACTCTGTGATGGCATTAATAGCGCCAGAAGTGAAGAGATGAAAGTGTGAAGATCTACCATTTCCAAATACTTGTGTGAAAATGGTCTGCTGCCAAAAAACCCTTCTAAGAGCTGACGACATCAAAAAAGACTGGAGTTTGCCAAGATATTCAAGGAATTGGGCACCAATGGAACAAGTCCTTTGGACCAATGACTCAAAATTTGAAATTTTCTCATCCAAACGCTAAACTTATATGTGCCGTACAGTTGGAGAACGTTTCAGAAAATGACCGTTAAACCCCTTCAGTAAAACATGGAGGTGGTAATATTATGGTTTAGGGTTCAGTCTGCTCAAACGGTGATCTCATAAAAATTGAAGGGCTCATGGAAATAAAGATGTATCACAGCGTGCTAGTGAGGCATGTACTGCCATTTAGAAAGATTGAATGGTTGGGGATTTTATTTTCAACAAGATAATGACCCTAAACACTCGTTTAAGCTGTGCAAGAATTCTCTCAGTCAGAGAGAATCATCTGGTGACACAGAAGTTATGACTTGGCCTGCTCAAAGTCACGACCTTATTCCAATTGAGTAAATCTGGGATTTGCTTGATACCAAGGTAAACAAATCTGTTGTAACATCAAAAAATCTCTTTGGAATGAACTTCAAACTATAAGGAATGGTTTACTGAGTGAGGAAATAAAATATGAACACTATGCCTGAAAAATGAAATGCTGTAGTCAAAGCAAAGAGTGGCCACACTAGCTATTGACTTTTTCTCTCAAAAGACATTATTATTTTTTGTTTGTACAATAATATATTGTCATCTGTTTACTTATCTATATGATGAAATATTACATGAACTAAATACTTGAATAGCACTTGATTTCTAATTCATCTTCATTTTGTTAAGTGTATAATTATCACTACACGCTACTGTATCTAGTACACAAAAAAATTGAGATATGTTTTCTGCTTGCTGCCAGAATGCCACATGTATCCATACACCTTCAAAGAATTTTACAGGTGCGTTTATACATGCCATATTTTGAAATCTGAGAAGATATGTAGCCCTTGCTAAAAAAAACAGGTAGAATATTAGGGGGCCTATGCAAGGAGGAATTTTTTCCCCCAGTTAATAATACTTATTTTGCTCCATGCCGTACAAAAAATAAAAATCTGCACATGTTGCTCACAAAATGATTTTTGATCATTAGTGATGCCAATGTCCTGACCACTCAGAGGTTTAAGATGTAGTAATAGAGTAGCCCAGTTTATTCACAAAAGATTTTGATCGCTAGGAAAAAAAATAAAACTGAAATTTGCAAATTTGAGCATGTTTCCATCATTAAACATCTGACAGAAATACTTTGAGGAAATGGAATAGACAGAAATTTCAACAAACCGTAAACAAAAGTCATACAACACCCAGGGTGAATATTACACCAAGGGACTAGTTTCCCCTCTCACAAACCCTGAGGTTCCTTTGGGCCTGAATATTTCATGGAGTCGACTCACACAGTTCATGTTTCACCAAGTTAAGCAGAGAAGGGTGCCAAGGGTGCCCTGAGCACCATAAATTGCCCAAAAAAAACACTGTATTTAGGACAAAAGTATGTCAGATGTCCCATGCACGGAGTAGGTTTAGTGCAATTTTGGAGGTTATAGTAACTGTATGCAAGGTATCAAAAATAAAAATTGTAGCTGTTGATTATGTTGCACTGCCAGCCTTATGTTTTCTTGAGATAACCAATTCTACCTGAAAATTGAAGCCAGGGCCTAAAATTCATTTTTCAAACTGGGTGGGAATTCTCCCCTCCCCGTACTTTTTCAGATAGGGGGGATTTGGAGTTTTTTTTTTTTTTCTTCGGGGGGCTATAATGTTACATTTATTTAATATATCTGTCACAGTATAATTTTCTGTAAAACGAGAACTTTTATACCTTACTTTTCTTTAGTAGGATTTTAAATGCAGGACTTGTATTTAAGTATTTTTACATTATGGTATTGAGGAGTGTTGAGGATCATATTTCAATATTTCTCATCATATTCATCAGTAAATCAATGACCATAATTATAACCATAATCAATAATCCTAATCAGTAACCATATTGTGTAAGCAGCAGTAACACACGTAAGACACACACACAAACACACCCCCCCCACACACACACACACACACACACACACAAGCAGTTCACACACCCATGAGCAGTGCACACCCGCATAAGCAGTTGGCTTCTGTAGCTTTGACTGACATCTGTTCAGTCAATTCAGGCAATATCTGTTCAGTCATCAGCAGTATTCACCATCATTCATCAGTAATCATATAGTTATGCATGCTTGATTACAGTAGCACAGCTATATGTGCTACATGAATCAGGAATATGTATAACCAATATTACACTGGAAGACTTATCTCTTGGTTGCGGTTTTCAAGGCAAGTAGGCAGTGTTTTGGTTTGCCTGTCTCTGGGATGACCCATGACACATTTAAAAGTCCTCTTAAACAATGAAGTAGCCTTGAATTAGTTATTTTGCAAAGGATGCCAACCAATGAGAAAAGAGAAAAACAAGTAAGATGCAGACATTACATTATTGAGCCATTCTAGCATGAGAGGGTGGAAAGACCCCATTTGGAAGAAATTTCTGGTGATGAAGGTATAAAAATTGGGTGTGAAAAGTAGAATGTCAGTTCTTCTTGTGCTAAAAGAACTCGGCATTGTATTGTATGCATTGTATGCAGAAAATCCGCCCTTAAAATAAACAGCTATTTGCCAAGGTACAAGTCCTCCTAGCTTTAAAAGGGAATGGGAGACGACACTGATTGATTGGTTTATTCCATGTTTCGCCCAAAAGATGCCTGATTTATTAAGAGATTAAATCCAACCCCTTTGCACTGAGCGCCTTACTATGCCCTAGATAACCCGCAGTTAAACTAGCAAAAATGGATTTGGACACGCCCTAAATGCACTTGTGCCACACGTTCCAGACCGAGCGCTTACAGCGTTAAAATAGGACCCTTGCTACCACAAATCGACACGGCAGGATCGTCCCGCAGTAAAATTCCAGATTTGCGCAAATTGATTTAAGTATGTGCAATTCCCGCAAGCCCACGCCCAATTTTAGGCCCTGGAACCTCTTCACAGCTGCTTCAAACACTGCTCTAGACACAGGATGGCGACAAGTAAAATAAACGCGGGGTTATAGGTAGCTTCATGATGGAGCCAATGGCCAATAATAACAGAAAAGTTGGGGAAAAGTAACAGAAAATGAAATGATCTGATGAGCATTACATTTGACAAATAAGATGGAAGAACCTCTGACCTAGTCAATCACAACTGACCTCATAACCTGCTCCCTTTGGCTAAAAATGCAGAGTTAACTGTGTTGTGGCAAACGGTATGATCTCAGCACTGAGAAGATTCAATGGCATTTAGGGATGAGACTGCATTGACGTCCAAATAGAGATCACAATTGTAATATTTTCAATAGCGTATCTCATAAATAGAGCATGCTAAATTAAATAAAACCAGCTGATGATAACTTTTGAAGCGAAAAGCTTCATACAAGCGACAGTATCACACAAAAGTGAGTACACCTTTCGCACTTTCAAAACTGTCACTGCAACTTTCCAAGCAGCAGCATTAGAGTCAATGGCATGAAGTGCATGAAAGTGATTTATGCGCACATACAAAACTGCTATTGCATGAAACAAGGTAATATACAACAGAATATTCTGGAAAAAAAGAGGCAACAAAAGTCAGCACACCCTTATAGCGCAGTCACTGCACCAGTGGCAATATTTTGAGGGCACCATAATTTTTCAGAACAGCCTTGATCCTCATGGGCATTAAGTTCACTTAAGTTGCATGGGTCTTTGCTGGGATGTTCTTCCACTCTTATGTAATGACCCCTTGGAGGTGTCTGATGTTGGACACCCGATGTTCCTCCACCTTGCATTTCTGGATGCCCCACAAGAGCCCATCAGCTTCTTCAAAAAGGCAATGGTATGCTCAGAACGATGCTTTGGGTCATCTTTGTGCTGGAATTCTTTGTTTTCAATCATGCGGTTAAAATCGGTGATGTCACTTATCGCCGCCATGTTGGTTGATATACAAAGCATTTAACTTACAGCAACAGTCTACCCAGACAGCAGCAGCTACATAACGCCGATGTAGGCCCAACGTCGCGTGGCAATAGTTTGCCCAGCATTTGTAAGTCATTAAGGAGGTATCGCTTCTGTCTGGCTGATATTTTCCCACTGTAAATGCGATTTTGATCGGCAACCTCCCAATGTTTATCCAGCCGCATCACAACGCACCAACAGAGGCATGATCTGAACCTTTTGCCAATGTTTTTTTAGAGCATAAAAAAGCATTTTCTTTCAATCAGATGGTAACTGAAATGAGTGGTCTGTTGAAAAAATAACGCAAAGGGAACCAATAAACAAGTGCAAGCTCATTCTTCTTATTTAAAGATTTAATATTTATCTGCCAATCTCCACCCTACATTCCCCCTACTTCTGAAAATAAAACACGATTAAAAGCCAATCCTCCTCCCTGATACCGGCATCGCTGCGACATGGGGTGCTTTGTTTCTTGTAGCATTATGACCACAGCCTTAAACAGCGCATAAAACAGGCATTATTTCGGCACAATAAGGTAAGCCATGTAGCGTGACTTGGGGTCAGGAGCGTTTGCATATCGAACAACATGGCGGAATGCTAATTTTCATATTATGACGTAGATTGAAGACGAAGAATGCAGCTCTTTGCAGGGAGTGTACCATCTTGAAAATGTTACAGTAGATTGTGGAATCCACAATTCTGTTAATGAATTTGAAGCTCTCAAGTACCAGAAGCAGTCGTACTGCCCCAAAACATGATACTACCACCCTCATCTTTAAGTACAGGCACAGTATACCTTTCTTGGCACAGTTCATCAGGTCAATGCCATTCATACTGTACCCCATCAGATCCAAACAAGCTGATCCTTTTTCCATGGGACCGCAAGATATGTTGCCAGAAGGTCATCGGTTTGGATTGAAGTGCTTCTTGTTAACTGGCTTCAGTAAAGGTCTGCACCTGGGACAGTGCACATACAAACGGCCCTGGTGGAGTGTGCGACATACGGTTTGCACACTCACAATCTGGGCAGATGTAGTGGAAATCTCTTCAGCAATATGGTGGCACTATTGCACCTGTCCTGAGGAGCCAGCTCGCAAACTTGGCGAATAGCACATGTAATAATCTTCTTTGCATTGACTTAGCAACTCCGATTTACTGTCATATGATTCTTGGAAAACCCCTGAATGACCTTGGCTGTAATGTTGCAGCTTAGGTTCAAGGATGTACAGATCATGTATCTTTGGCCATTTTTATAAGAGCAACAATTTTGTGCTTGAGATCTTTAAAGAATTCTTGGGCATGAGGTGCCAAACTAACTATTCTGTGACTACTTGTGTGGCATTTCTGAGGCAACTAATTCTTCAGGTTGAGTACCAACACCGTGTAACAACTGAGTAGTCTAATCCTGTGCAAAGAATGTAAATCTGACCGCTGTCCTTCCATGATTGGTCAATTTCTAACCAAAGAGTATCAAGGGTGTACTCAGGTTTATTGCCACCATTTTAAGAATTCTCAATTGCACATTACCTCGTTTTAGGGGAATAGTAGTTTTGTTCGTGAAAATAAATCACAGGATGTCCCCTCTTCAATGAACATGCCTCTAGAACAACTGCTTGGAAAGTTGCAGCAAAATAATTTTAAAGTGCAGAGAGGGTACTATCTTTTGTGAGCTACTGTATGTGCAACATGTAACAAACAATTACCAAAAAGCCACTAGCCCAGTAGTGAGCATCTGGCCACACTGATTGGGCCTAGACTTACTCAATTCGCTACCATCATTGACCGTACACTAAAGCACTCATTAATATCATTACAGCACACAAATGATAGTCAGTTTCATCTCGGTCATGTCGTCACCACTCACTGCCGGACCTGCTAAGGCTGCTTACCTGTCTGCGGCTGTGAGCACGAGCTCGGTACAGCCGCCGCGCTGAGTGAAATATGAAGTAACCCACGGTGACAGCAGTCACCACAAAGAAAGAGAGAGACACCAGGATGAGGGAATACTGGCTCATCCAGGGCCCGTGTGGGTTTCCCACAGTGATTTCCATCTCAACCTTGACACCGCTCTTGATCAGCTTCACGATCTCCATGCCCAAACTGTTGCCAATCATGATGGCCACCGTATTCTTTGTACCTGTGAATACACAGAAATGCATAGAAACTGCATATGCTCACTGATTGAGACTGAAAACAGTACATTTCACAGATAAAGACAGAACCCATTTCTTTGTGAGTTTATGGTTCCAGTTCCACTTGTTAACTCCTGGGTGGGTCCTACCGATGATACACACATAGAATATGAGGGAAACTAGCACTGGGCTCTATGAGATCAGCTAACAGCCAAATTAGTGATGGCGCCCTACGCTTTGCCGTCTCACTTACCTCTCTTCAACAACGAACATGTCTTACCATTTGAAAATGGTAAATCAGCATAATTTACATTCTTTCCGCACGTTAACTGGTTTTTTGTGCTCGATACTGGAGATGAACATTTGAGACTGAGTTGCATCTATCTATTAACAATGCGTACAGTGTATCTGTAATTATCGGCCACCTACTTCGAAACTGTATTTAAAGGTGCATTCCCATTACATATTGAAAAGTCCCGTTGCAACTTTATGTTTAACGGAAACTTGCAGCTGAAGCCTGCCGCCATCACAGAGAAAACAAAAAGAGCAATAACAAACACAGTCACCAGTCTGACTAGCCTAATCCATAGGAAAAATTTACAGCCAACTAAACAAATAAGACTTCTCTTGTTTCTTTAGCATATGGTACTTTATTTATTACAACCCCAATTCCAAAAAAGTTAGGATGCTGCATAAAATGTAAATAAAAACATAATGCAATGATTTGCAAATCTCATGAACCCACATTTTATTCACAGTAGAACATGGACAACATATCAGATGTTGAAAGTGAGACATTTCACCATTTCATGAAAAATATTAGCTCATTTTGAATTTGATGGCAGCAACACATCTAAAAAGAGTTGGGATTGGGCCATGTTTACCATTGTTTTGCATCTCCTCTTTTTAACAACAGTCTGTAAACGTCTAGGAAGTGAGGAGACGAATTGCTGAAGTCTTGGGAGAGGAATGTTGTCCCACTCTTGTCAGATGTAGGATTCTAGCTGCTCAACAGTCCTGGGTCTTCTTTGCCAGATTTTTCCTTTTATGATGTGCCAAATAAATTCTATTAGTGAATGGTCTGGACTGCAGGTAGGCCAGTTCAACAGTCAGACTCTTCTACTGCAAAGCCATGCTGTTGTCATGGATGCAGTATGTGGTTTGGCATTGTTTTGCTGAAATATGCAAGGCCTTCCCTGAAAGAGATGTTGTCTGGATGGGAGCATATGTTGTTGTAAAACCTCTACAGTACCGTGAAAAAGTATTTGCCCGCTTCTTTATTTCTTATTTTTTTGCATATTTGTCACACTAAAATGTTTCCGATCATCAATCATATTTTAATATTACACAAAGATAACCCAAGTAAATACAAAATGCAGTTTTTAAATGATGATTTCCTTTATTGAGGGAAAAAAAGCTATTCAAACCTACCTGGCCCTATGTGAAAAAGTTAATGCCCAGTAAACTTAATAACTGGTTGTGCCACCCTCGGCGACAACAACTGCAATCAAGCGCTTGCGATAACTGGCAATGAGTCTTTCACATAGCTGCGGAGGAATTTTGGCCCACTCTTCTTTGGAGAATTGTTTTAATTTAGCCACATTGGAGGGTTTTCATGCATAAACGGCCTATTTAAGGTCATATCACAGCATCTCATTCGGATTTAAGTCTGGGTGTTGACTAGGCCACTCCAAAACCTTCACTTTTTTTAAGCTATTCAGAAGTGGACTTGGTGGTGTGTTTCGGATCCTTGTCCTGCTGTATAATCCAAGTGCGCTTGAGCTTGAGTTCACAAACTGATGGTCGGACATTCTCCTTCAGGACTTCATGGTAGAGAGCAGAATTCATAGTTCCATCAATTTTGACAAGTCGTCCAGGTCCTGAAGCAGCAAAGCAGCCCCAAACCATCACACTACCACCACCATGTTTGACTGTTGGTATGATGTTCTTTTTATGAAATGCTGTGTTAGTTTTACGCCAGATGTATCGAGACGCATACCTTCCAAAAAGTTCAACTTTTGTCTCCTCAGTCCACAGAATATTTTCCCAAATTTCTTGGGGATCATCAAGATTTTTTTGGCAAATGTGAGATGAGCCTTCGTGTTCTTTTTGGTCAGCAGTGGTTTTCGCCTTGGAAATCTCCCATGGATGCCATTTTTGCCCAGTCTCTATCTTATTGTTGAATCATGAACACTGACTTTAACTGAGGCCAGTGAGGCCTGCAGTTCTTTTTGCAGTTCTTGCAGTTCTTTTGTTACAGCTTGGCCGTTTTCTTTGGTAGGCCTGTTTTACAGTAGAAAGAATTTATTTTCTCCAAGCATTGCAATTTATGAGTAGCAGTTTTATATTTTATTAATTTCTTGAATTATTCATTTTGTTATGAATAATATCAACTTAATATGGCTTGACTTCAAGCATATAGTATTGCTGTTTGAATTAATGAGGAAAAACAAAGCATCTGTAACAGTAGGCAGCTGGAATGGCCTGTAACACCACCTGTTTTAATTAAGCACAACTTAAGACACAACAAATAAAACAGTTCATAGCCTCAATGAATAGATGCTTTTTGAACCATCCATACTGTAGCCTCTTAGTATAATTGGCCATCTCATTTTTTAAGGTTTTTTTATTATTATTATTTGAGAGAATTGATTTTTTTCCATTTTTTTGAGAAAAAAGGAAAAAAACTTTTTTTTTTTGCCAACATGAAAGAACAGGTAGCTGATATCTCAATTTGGCAAAAATATCACCTAGCCAAATGCTATGAGGCTGACGATATTCTTCATTTAAAATAATTTTCATTTTGGATCTATTTGAGATACTCATGGACTCAGATGGTGTATTTTAGAGATCTAGATTATAACTTAAAGCCTACAATAAAAATATGTTTTTGCGAAAGAGATTTTAATCCCAATGAGATCAACCAGGTTTACAGAAGAAAACATAACCTCCACATTAGAATGTGTAATGGTTGGATCAAATACAAGCATCAACCTATTGTGTGTTCATACCTCGACTTCTCAAGAGCAGGCAGAATCTGCAAGGGCAGCATGAACCCTTTTTCACAAAGGGTTTAGGGACCAAAGACACCAAGTGATTGAGTTTTTCAGGTGTAATTAAGTCTGACTCTACCTGCAAACAAGTTTTAAGATGTGCAACAGCACCGCGTTCTCACGTTTTGCATTTCAACATGTCCCATACATTCTCATAAGTGGGGACGTTTTGCATTTACAGCCAACATGTCAGTATACATTCTCAAAAATATGCATGAGCAGGGCGTACAAGCCTTGAAGGGGACTACAAAAGGCTTTTTCGGGCCAGTCCAAAACTTCGTGTCACCCACTTTTTACAGAGCCATGCCTTTATAATGACTTGTTGCTGGTAACAGTTTGGATGGCCCTTTTCCTCTTTAGTCTGAGGCAAAAATATCCATGAGCATTCCAAAAAAGACCCAACAGACTGACTTGTCTGATCAAAATACAGTATATAATTCCACATGGTCCATCGCAGATGCCCACAAAAGTCAAGTGCTTTTAAAGCTGCAGTGGACCTTCTTTGTCTGAAGCCTACGTAAGCAAACCCGTGTCATCCCCCCCCATCCCCAAGCCAAAATCGGTTTAGTGCATAAAATTCAACTAAAACCAGCACTCTGGACTGATTGTCATGAAACAGTTTGGATGGACCCTTTTCCTCTTATGAATCTGAAAGGGCAAAACTAGCTAATGTCCTATAGCCACCACGTCGTATCGTACAATACACAGCTAAGCAAGCTGTAGTTGGCCACCAACTTGACAGTTCATTCATCCTGACATTAGCAGGATTAAAAACCACCAACAGGACCATCCGAAACTGATGAAACTGCATAACTACAGCTAAAACAGGACTTGTTTAAACCCTTTGGTGAAACACCGATATAAATACAGTTTCAATTTTTTTCCTCCTTAGTTTTCCTTTTGGCGCTTTGGCTGTTTTAGTCGTAGCGCTGGGATGCTTCATCTGGCTTATAATAATTTTTTCCGACAGATGGCGCACTAAAAGATTCAGCAGAAATGCATCTTGATGTTCTCTCATCTGATTGCATAGAGGCAATTGGTGACTATAATTTTACATGGCTTTATTGCCAGTGACAGAGAGACCTGTGTTATCCACCAGATGCTCTAAATCAATGATCTCTTTTGTGGACCTTTTTAAAAACCGAACAATCACTTACTGAGGCTTTACAAGCACAGTAAAATTTTAACTGGCTTCTGTGGATGTATCTACACTGAAAAAATATTCGCACAAAGTAATTTTTTTCAAATTATTTTTTTATCAATTGGGAAATATTTCAACAAAACAATTATTATTTTATTCTTGCCTTAATATTCAAGCGACAGAAACATGACTAACTACTTACTGTACACAGTTCATGAGTTATCACAGCCTGAACCCGACAGGAGTCAGCGGGCAGAGTTCACAGCACTCAGTAACGAGTGTGTCCACCATCAGCATCATGTAAAGCGGTACACCTCCGGCGCATGGAGTTCACGAGCTTGTCAATAGTGGCCTGTGGAATGTTGTTCCATTCCTCCTGCAGCGCAACTCGGAGCTGGCGCACGTTTTCTGGAACAGGAACACGTTGCCTGACCCGCCGATCCAGAACATCCCAAAGGTGTTATTGGCAACATATCAGGTGAATGTGCTGGCCAATTGAAAACAAGGACATCCTCCTCATCAAGAAACTCTGAGCAGATCCGGGCAGTGTGTGGCCGGGCATTATCGTGCTGGAATGTCACGTGATGGAGTCGCACAAACGATACGACCATGGGCCTCAGGATCTTGTTGCGATACTGCTGCCCTTTCAAGTTGCCCTCGACGATATGCAGACGGGTACGCTGTCCATGGTATATGCCTGCCAATACCATTACATTAGCACCACCATGTGCCACCCGACGCATGACATTGGCGTCAGCGTAACGCTCGCCCACACATCGCCATACGCGTTGTCTGCCATCAGCGCGGTACAGTTGGAATCGCGATTCATTGCTGAATAACACCGTCCTCCACCGTGCAAGTGTCCAGCGAAGGTGACGGTTGGCCCAGTCGAGTCTGTACCGGCGACAGACGGCGGTCAGGTCGAGACCTCGGTGCGGTCGGCGGGCTCGGAGGTTTGCCTCCCTCAAGCGGTTTCAGACAGTCTGAGCTGACATCCGCCTGTTGTACAGTCCGATGGTCTCGTCAGCTGTCCTGGAGGCTGGTCGGAGCCAATCACGGAGGTGCTGGAGCCGCATGTGCTGATCCTGTGTGGGCGTGGTCACACGTGGTCGTCGGGCATGTGGACGATTCACAGTGCTGCCAGTCTCTCTGAATCGACTTCTCAACTGGCTGATGGTGGAATGACGTACATTCAAGTGTGTTTACACCGCTGTCACAGATATCCCACCATTCAGCATGCCAATGGCATGACTTGTGACATCTGTGGCATTGTGACTTGTGACAAAAGCGCACATTTTGCGGTGGTCTTTTATTGACCCTGGTGCAAGGAGTGCCTGTGTATTGGTCACGCTGTCTGACCAACTCAATGTTATGCTCTATGCAACTCGGGGGGGAATAACTCAGTGAGTGCGTAATCTCACAGGGAGTGGTCAATGAGAAGTGGGTCACCAGAATTGATCAAAACAAATCATTCAGTACACCAATAAACACTTCTTTTTTTTTTTTTTTTTTTTTAAAGATTATTTTTTTGGGAATTTTTCCTTTATTTGACAGTTATGCAGTGTAGAGAGACAGGAAGGTTGGGGAGAAGAATGGGGTGAGACATGCAGCAAATGACCTAAGCCGGAATCGAACCCAGGTCGCTGCGAGAAGGACACAGCCTTTATGGTACGCGCTCTTAGACCGATGAGCCACCGGGGCGCCCCAACCAATAAACACTTCTTGCGGTCATATTTCATTATAGGTCAATTTAACTCAGCATTTTTGGTTCGCGCGTTTATATTTTTGTTCAGTGTACATATTACAGTACTTGACAAGGGTTTGCCAAAGTAATTTTGAGCCCATGTGGTCATGTCACTAACAGATAAATGACTTTTATCCATGCAGTGCCATCTGAGTGATTAAAGACAGTGGGTATTAGCCTAAGCTGAAGATTGAACTCTTGCCCTTAATGCACAGAAATTTCTCCAGATTTTTTGATTCATTTAATTGTTATGCACCAAAGAGAGAAAAATATCTCCCTTCCCATCTCTCTTTGCCAAATATGGTCTCTAAACCTTCCAATGATTTCCTCACAAATTAGTGGGCAAATTGGTGATTCTTAGTCCAACTTTGCTCCTGAAAGACTATCCCTTTCCTGGATGCTGCTTTTGTACCAAAACATTACAATCACTTGCTGTTTTGAATCAAATCATCATTATTATTATTAATAATACAACCTCAATTCCGAAATAGTTGGGACAAAGAGTAAATTGTGAATAAAATCAAAATGCAATGACTTTCAGATCACATGAGCCAATATGTTATTTACAATAGAACATGGATAATATTTCTAATGTTGAAACTGAGACATTTTACATTTTTATCCCCAAAATGAGCTTATTTCAAATATTCTGGCTACAACAGGTCTCAAAAAAGTTGGGACACAGGCAAAAAGGGCTGAAAAAGTAATAAATATACAGCACCCTCCATAATTATTAGCACCCCTGGTTAAGATGTGTTCTTTAGCTTCTAATAAATTCAGTTTTTTTCTAAATAATATAGGACCACAATGAAAAAGAGGAAAATCCAAACTTGAATTCAAGTGCATTTATTCAATGGGAAAAAAATCCCATATTAAGAAATAATTCTTTTACATCAAATCATGTGTGCCACAATTATTAGCACCCCTGATGTTAATACATTGTACAACCCCCCTTTGCCAACAAAACAGCACCTAATCTTCTCCTATAACGTTTCACAAGATAGGAGAATACAGAAAGAGGGATCGTCGACCATCCCTCTTTGCACAATCTCTCTAAATCATCCAGCGACCTGGGTCCTCTCCTCTGCACTCTCCTCTTCAGCTCACTCCACAGGTTTTCAATGGGGTTGAGGTCTGGGGACTGAGATGGCCATGGGAGGAGCTTGATTCTGTGTCTGATGAACCATTTCTGTGTAGATTTGGCCACATGTTTAGGGTCATTATCTTGCTGACAGACCCAGTGACGACCCATCTTCAGCTTTCGGGCAGAGGCCACCAGATTTTGATTTAAAATGTCCTGGTATTTCAAAGCGTTCATGATGCCATGCACCCTAACAAGGTTCCCAGGGCCTCTGGAAGAGAAACAGGCCCACAACATCACCGATCCTCCCCCATGCTTCACAGTGGGCATGAGGTGCTTTTCTGCATACTCATCTTTTGTGTTCCGCCAGACCCACTTAGAGTGTTTGTTGCCCAAAAGCTCTATCTTGGTCTCATCTGACCAAAGCACACGGTCCCAGTTGAAGTCCCAGTACCGCTTAGCGAACTCCAGACGTTTGCGTTTATGATTGTGAGTGAGAAAAGGTTTTTCGTGCATGCCTCCCAAACAGCTTGTTGGCATGTAGATAGCGCCTGATGGTTGTTTTGGAGACTTTGTGACCCCAAGATGCTACCATTTGTTGCAATTCTTAAACAGTGAGCTTTGGAGAACTTTTTATTTCTCTTACCATCCTCCTCACTGTGTGTGGTGGCAAAATAACCTTGCGTCCTCGTCCAGGCTTGTTTACCACTGTTTCAGTTGTTTTAAACTTCTTAATGATTCCTCTGACAGTAGATATGGGCAGATGCAGGCGAGTGGCTATTTTCTTGTAGCCATTGCCTGACTTGTGAAGGTCGACACACATCTGCCTTACTTGAATGGTGTGTTCCTTTGTCTTTCCCATATTGAAGAGTGGATAAGAAAAATGGCCTCTGTGTCACGTCATATTTATACCCCAGGGAAACAGAAAGTGATGAATTACTAATTAAATGTTCCTAGATACTCTGACCAACTTTGTAAACTACTGTAGAAATGACAGAAATACTTCAATTACATTTATTTCCTAGGAATTGTTAGGGGTGCCAATAATTGTGGAACAGGTGATTTTATGAAAAATAATTATTTCTTAGTCAGGGATTTTTTTTTTTTCCTTAAAATTCACTTGAGTTGAAGGTTACATTTTTCTACAGTTTTCAGTGTGAGAGTATGCTTCTGCAATAAAAATTGAATTTATTTTAAGGCTTTTAACACATCTTAACCAGGGGTGCCAATAATTATGGAGGGCGCTGTATATGAGAATCAGCTGAAAGAACATTTAGCAAGTAATTCAGTTAACCCATTTAAACCGGGACAGCATGTGCGCATTTTAAGAACGTGTGTTGCAGCGCGTAATATTGAAAGTACCGTAATTACTGTAAGTTCTACGCAATAGAAAAAAAAATCCAACTGTTCCTGAAAGCTGAGAAGCTGTGCTTCAGCCCAAATACAGGTTACTATGGTAAACATGGCAGCATGATTCTCTGCTGGGATTTTTGCATTAGGCCTTAAAGCGTTAACTGGCATCAGGTGTGTAACATGATTGGCTATAAAAGGGATGTCTTAGAGAGGCTGAGTCTCTCAGAAGTAAAGATGACCAAAGGCTCTCCAACCTGTGAAGGCTCGAGTAAAAAAATTGTGGAATACTTTAAAAATAGGACCAAGGGTCCTGTAGCTTACCGGCAAGTAGTCATATAGTGATGATACAAGTTATAAAAATTTCATGTGAAGTTTGACATTTGAATCAATAAAAATCAATGTCAAGGCCACTTAATAAAAGTTCACATACATTTATAGGACCTCTTGTAATACAAACACAATCTGAAGCTCTGAAGCAGTTTTGGTGATACAAGTCATTGAAAATTCAATATGTCAATTTTGAAATTAAAGGTCACAGAATGTCAAGTTGAGGTCAGCAAATGGACTTCACATATGACTTTCTAAATGTCTCGATACAAACCTTGGGTCAATCAGTGTCCATTTTGGTGATACAAGTCATTGTAATTTCACTGTCAAGTTTGACCCTCAAAGGTCACTGACAGTCAAGTTGAATATCACCAAATGAAAGTTCATACATGACTTCCTAGATGTCAGTAACACAAACCTAGGCTCCATCTGTGACCATTTTAGTGATACAAGTCATTGAATTTTCACAAGGTCACATTTGACCTTTGAAGGTCAATACGAAGGTCGCCAAATGAACGTTCATATATGACTTCCTATATGTCTCTAATACAAACCTAGACTCCATCTGTGACCGTTTTGGCAATAAAAGTCATTGTAATTGTATTGTGTCAAGTTTGACCTTCAAAGGTCACCAACAGTCAAGTTGAATGTCACCAAATGAAAGTTCATATGTGACTTCCTATGTCAGTAACACAAACCGAGGCTCCATCTGTGACCTTTTCAGTGACAGAAGTCATTGAATTCTCTCTTGGTCATTTTTGACCTTCGAAGGTCAATAGGAATGTCACCAAATGAAAGTTCATATATGACTTACTATACGTCTCCAATACAAACCTACACTCAATCTGTAACGATTTTGCTGATACAAGTCATTGAAATTTCACTGTATAGTTTGGCCGTTCAAGGTCATTGAAGGTCAAGTTCAAGGCCACCAACTGAAAGTTCATGCACGACTTCCTATACATCTCCAATACAAACCGAAACTATCTGTAACCATTTTGCTGATATAAGTCATTGAAATTTCACTGTGAAGTTTGGGCATTTAAGGTCACTGAAGGTCAAGTTCAATGTCACCCAATGAAACTTAATACATGACTTCCTATATGCCCGCAATACAAACCTAAGCTCTATCTGTAATAGTTTTGGTGATAGAAGTCATTGAAATTTCACTATGTGAAGTTTGACCTTCAAAGGTCACCGAAGGTCAAGTTCAAGGCCACCAAATGAAAGTACATACATGACTTCCTATAAGTGTTCAATGCACATATGTTCCCAATCTTCAATATTTTCAAGCCTAGAAACCTTTTAAAATTGTAACAATTTGCTTGACCTCAAGTTTGACCTTTCAAGGTCATCTGCGGTCAACTTTAACACAGCCAAAATATAGGTCATATATTACTTCCTATATGTCAGTAATACAAACTTAATCTCTATCTGCAACCATTTAGCTTCCACAGGCAATTTGGCCCATTCTCCATAAGACCCAATGTTAAAGTACAGCGCCCCCACTAGACCCTTTTCCGTCGATTCAATCAAAATGGCACTCGCACTGTACATAAAGTGTATCAAGGTGAGTTGATTGCCAGATTTAGAAAAAAAATTTATCAAACAGTTATTGAGAAATAATTTTTTGAAATCTCAAGGCATATCTTTTAACATTGTTAATATATCCCCTGACCTCAAGTTTAACCTTTCAAAGTCATCTGTGGTCACATTTAATATTGCCATAATATAGGTCATATATGACTTCCAATATGTCGATAATACAAACCTAATCTCTATCTGCAACCATTTGGCCTCCACAGGCCATCTTGCATATTCATAAAGTACAGCGCCTCCAATAGACCCACTTCCGTCGATTCAATCAAAATGGCGCTCGCACTGTACATTGACGGTACCAAAGTAAGTTGATTGCCTGATTTAGAGAAAAAATTATGAAGCAGAAATGAGAAATAATTTCTTAAAATTTCTCAGTCCTATCTTTAACATTGGCGCCAAAATTTCAAGGGCCCGTAAAACGGACAAAAATGATTCAATCAAAAATCCGAGAAAAACGTCTGGAGATATGGTCTAGTAGTATGTTATTGCAAATTTACACGAAAATTCATCGGGCCAAAAAAAAGATAAAAAATGTTCTGGACGACGGACACCGGACGCCACACCACGACAATAGCTTATCAGCCCATAGGGCCGGTAAGCTAAAAACAATGTTCCTCAACGTCAAATTGCAAAGGCTTTGAAGGTCTCATCACTGACTGTGCATAACATCATCAAAAGATTCAGAGAAACTGGAAAAATCTCTGTGTGTAAGGGACAAGGCCGAAGACCTTCACTGGATGCCCGTGATCTTTGGGCCCTCAGACGCCACTGCATCACTCACCGGCATGATTCTGTCATTCATATTACTAAATGGGCCCAGGAATACTTCAAGAAACCACTGTCTGTAAACACAGTCCGCCGTGCCATCCATAGATGCCACCTAAAACTCTATCATGCAAAAAAGAAGCCATTGTTGAGCATGATCCAAAAGCGCCACCGTGTTCTGTGGGCCAAGGCTCATTTAAAATGGATTGTAGCAACGTGGCTAAGTGTCCTGTGGTCAGACGAGTCCAAATTTGACATTCTTGTTGGAAATCATGGGCGTTGTGTCCTGCGGGCTGAAGAGGAGAAAGACCACCCCTCCTGTTATCAGCGTTCAGTTCAAAAGCCAGCATCTCCGATGGTATGGGGATGCATTAGTGCATATGGTGTGGGACACTTGCATGTTTTAAAAAGCACCATGAATGCTGAAAGGTATATCAAGGTTTTAGAGCAACATATACTCCCCTCCAGATGACATCTATTCCAGGGAAGGCCTTGTGCATTTCAGCAGGACAATGCAAAACCACATACTGCAGCTATTACAACAGCATGGCTTCGTAGTAGAAGAGTCCATGTGCTGAACTGGCTTGCCTGCAGTCCTTATCTTTCACCGATTGAGAACATTTGGTGCATAATTAAACGAAAAGTCCGTCAAAGGAGACCCAAAACTCTCCAGCAGCTGGAAGCCTGTATTTAACAAGAGTGGGATCAAGTTCCAGCGGCTAAACTCAAGAAACTTGTCTCCTCAATGCCCAGACGCCTCCACTCTGCATTAAAAAGAAGAGAGGATGCTACACCATGGTAAACAGGCCCCTGTCCCAACTTTTTTGAGACCTGTAGCAGCCATCAAATTTGAAATGAGCTCATTTTGTGGATAAAATTGTTAAAATTTCTCATTTCCAACATTTGCTATGTTATCTCTGTTCTATTGTGAATAAAATACTGGCTGGTGTGATTTGAAAGTCATTGCGTTTTGATTTTATTCACAATTTACACTTTGTCCCAACTATTTCGGAATTGGGGTTGTCATTATTCATTTATTTATTTATTTATTTATTTATTTTACTTCATCAATAGTTTCAAAATTTCCCCATCCCAACTTTTTTGGAATGCACTTTAGGCCCAAGCGGCAGGAATGGATACATATTTACATATTAAATGAAGTCGACCAGGCAAAAAATTAAATATCTTGTCTTCATGCAGTCTACAATGGAAAGCCAAAGTAAATTTAGAAATCACCGCTTTCTTTATGTGAAAATACTTTTTGTGCATTTTTCATGCCGTCCCAACTTAGTTGGGGTCGTGCAGTAATATCACCACTACCGTAAACCCACATTGGTTGACTTATGCCTTCTTCTTCAACAGTTAGTCGTTGAAAATTAAATATAATCGCAGAGATGCGTTTGGGAAAACATCGCTAAATGAAGATTCCTTTCCAAGAAGTAAATCCAGAGCTACGCTGCTTTCGATTTGGCATGGTTCTGCCTGACTGAGTAGGTAAACAAAGGCAAAGGCAACCTGTCTGCAAAGCGTTCTGGCCGCGGGTCGCAGACACACCGTTGCCCAGCCCAAGCACGCAAAGTGCAATAAATACGCAACAGTACTACAATACAGCGAGGAGCATATACTGAACAAATACGAAATAATGTATTCTCAATTCGGACAGATATAAAGGATAATCAAACTGCATACGTACCTGGGTGAGCCATTTGTATAACGTTGTGTCCGGAGTCTGCTTCGTTAAATATTACTGCCGCAATAGCTCCTTTGCTCACAGCTATTTTGATTTTGTCTGAAAACTTACATCCATGTCCACGCATGATTAGTGCAATCCACCCCCCAGCATTGCTTGGAGCGTCAAAAACTGTGTCAGTTTCACAACCGTGAATCGGATTGGGCAAAAACACGCTCCCCGACACTGAAATCTTTGGTGAATCCTGCCCGTAAAGTCCACTTTCCTTGCGTTGCCATACGGTAGTGTTGCTTGAGTCAGTATAAGATACATTCACATAGGCTGTGTATAAGTAAGCAGCCTGTGTCGAGCGTAAACTTGAAAGTAACAAACAAGAAGCCACGAACAACCATCCAAACAGACGTTTAGCTTCGAATCTCATAATTTGCGACCGAATCCAATGTGTCAAGACAAGACAAGTGGATAAAAACGGCTGTCGAAAAGTAACGTTACAACTCCTCGCACAGCGGCAGAAGTTTACCAGTGTGTCCTTGCGCATTCAGATGTAACTTTATATCGACCAGTAGCGTCTCCAAATAATAAATATTATAAACTAATCTTCTGTCTCTGATCCGGCATCTATTTTAGACCAAAAATATACCTAGTTAGAATTGGCGGTTGGTGCACTGACCCTGGATCGGCTAATTGCGAAAACTGTCGCGTTACTTCTGCCTCTGACAGGTCGAATACAACCTGAACACATCACGTCGCCCTTAAAGGGGCAGATTACCTATCTCTTGGTGATTCTCAGGTTCAACTGTCATAAACCATTTACAGTGGGCCCGGATCTGGGCTACGAATGAGAATCATAATTGAAAGAGAGAATCATCATTGAAAAATAAAACCAAGCGCAACAGATTGGCTACTGAGGACCCGCCAAATTATCCGCATTATTTCCATTCATGTTATTGATCATCCATGTCCATCATCCAATAGGACTTGGAACACTAAAACTCGGGCAGCTAACCATCACATAGGCTGTAAAATTATGGGGAAAACAGAAACGATGGCCAAACGAGGCTTCATTAAGCTTTTAACCATTTTGGACCATTGTATTGAAAATTAGTTCACTACTCGAAGCTTCATTCATTTTGCACGTGGGTGACATCTGCTGGCACAGTGGTTATTGTGCAGCCTTACAAAAGTGACCATGACGCACCTTGCGTGTGCACTTTGACGTGGGCTCCCTACATCATGGGTATTGCCAAAAAGGTTGCAAAGAGGCTTTTCATCTTATGCCGCTCAAAAGACCTCCTTCCATTTAAGGCAAGAGTCACCATCTACAAGGCCTACATTCGACCCTTAAAGGGGACTTAACATGCTGATCCTTCTTTTAATACATATTAGTAATGTTATAATGTTGGTTGTCCATGCTCAACCTCTGAAAAGTTTCTAAACATAAGATACAGGGATTTTGCCGTAATCCAAGAACGTGATTTCGTGAGCGTGATTTCCTCTCTGAACAGCTCTTCCCGAGATCTTCACGAGATCGGGGCAAAACCTGACGTCAGGTTGTGCCGTCCAATTAGTACAGACCTAGCCAGAGCCAACCACTGCGCTGGACCTGCCCACACTGGAAACTATTCTAGCAGGCACTAACAACGGCAGATCATACTATTTCTTAGTAGCGTCTACACTTTTGGAAATCCAAAAGAAGAACCGCAGATCATTTCAGGTGCAATTTTGTTAGTATCTCTCCCAAAGCTACTTGTCCGTTTACTTTTGGACGTGAAGAAAAACAAATATTTCTCTTCCAAAAGACGATGCCACCAGAAATCAGTGGGTAGCTTTTTTTGTTTGCTAGCAGCAAAAAGCCACGGCCAAAGGGAACGTTAGCTGTTTGTGCTCAGCATTTCACCAAAGACAGTTTTGTCAAAGGATAATTCGACGCAGGATAAGCGTTTCAGCTGCTTCTCAAACCTGAAGCAGTTGCATCGATCAAGCGCTCGGAGCCACAAGCTGTAAGTAACCATATAACAGCAAATAATGTAAGTGAAGCTAACGTGTTACGGGTGGCTAGCAGGACCACTAGCGATAGTTAGCACTAACAACTGGCCTCAAATGCAGGCTTTGTAAAATATCTGAAGATAAAGCCTGTATCGGTCGCCACTGTCCGTGACTCACAGACACAGAAGCTGTAAGTTGCTTTTACTGCATAAGCCAACCTGAAGTGATAGCCAGTTGATTGTGGCTGTAGCACAGCGCTAACGTAGCCAAGTTACTGTTGCTAATGTTTGTGTCCTAAATATGCAAGAGTGATATCAGGGGAAATTCTACAGAAGGTGTGTGAACATAAACCTCATTTGAAGCTAACTTTTAATACTTGTTTGTAATTTGGATGCTCGGTACAACTGTTCACAGTAACAGAACTTGCTGTCTGTAAAACCTGTATTGCAAGGGTTTGTCTCTGTGGTTATGACCACTCGGTTACCAGCTACTGTATGTTAGTTTGCGTGCCGTGCTAATTAAAAATGCTCCTGGTTAACTTACATGCAGTAATTCTGATCGGTATGCTTGTGTTACTTCGGTAAGTATCAATGTGGCAGTTTCATCATAACGTTGCCCGATTGTAGCCAATACAGTTAGTGATTGCTTCACTTATCCATGACCGGGATCAGCCGAATACTTCACAAATGTCTGAGCAAGCCCTCTGGTGCTACCGTGAAAGCAATGCGAAACGCAGAAGCTCTACCGGTTTACAAATAATTTCTCTGCACTACCGTGACATAATTTCATCCCCCTTTAGAAATTGTTGTGGCTAATAAATAGCCGAAAAAGGCAGAGATTAAATAGGTAATTCTTTCCTGTAGAAGTGATCAATTCGCTAACTCCACATAAGCAACTTGTCCGCGCTAATGGAACTTACGGTCTGCAAAACCTGTATTATGTTCATAACATAACCGAGCTCTCTCTAGCTGTCGCGTACTATCCATAAAGCTGCTTTCACATCAGACACGAAACGAATTTTTCGCAGGACAGATTAGCCTACATTCAAAGTCAATGCAAAGACGCGAATACACGTTATGGGCACGTCAAGCCGCTTTCACACCGGACGCGAAACAAATTTTTCGCGCCACAGATTAGCTACATTCAAAGTCAACGCAAAAACGCGAATACTGGCCTTATGGGCGTGTTAAGCAGCTTTCACACTGGACACGAAACAAATTTTTCGCAGGACAGATTAGCCCACATTTAAAGTCAATGCAAAGACGCGAATATAGGCATTATGGGCGCGTTAAGCAGCTTTCACACCGGACGCGAAACGAATTTTTCGCGCGACAGATTACATTCAAAGTCATGACCGCTTATCAGCTACTGCATGTTAGTTCGCGTGCTCTGCAAATTAAAAATGCTTCTGGTTAACTTATATGCAGCAATTATGATCGGTATGCTTGTGTTACTTCGGTAAGCATCAGTGTGACAGTTTCATCATAACGTTGCCTGATTGTAGCCACTACAGTTGAAGCTAAACGGAGAGGTGCTGTATGTGTCTGCCGAGTTGGGCTGAAGTTAGACCAGACGTAGATTTTGCAGAGCTTGGGGTGCGTTTTTGGGTGCCTATGAAACGATCGCTTTACTTATCCATGACCGGGGTCAGCCTGATACATCTCCAATGTCTGGGCAAGCTCTCTGATACTACCGGTGAAAGCAATAGGGAACCGCACATGCTATAACGTGTCTGGTATAACAAACGATTTCTTTGCATTGCCATCAATTGAATATTAAATTCTTTCCTGTAAAAGTGATCGATTCGCTAGCTCCACATAAGCAACGGTTCACGCAGACGGAACTTATGGTCTGTAAAACCTGTGTTATGTTCATGACATAACCGGAGCTCTATCTAGCTCTCGCACGCTATCCATAATGCGCTCATTTTCCGCGAGGAAAAGCTGTTCATTCCGAAGCAATAAGTAAACCATTACCACAGGAAATTTCCGAAAAGGCCGTTTAGCTTGGAGCTTTCGCCCCTCCGTCATATAACAGCGCGGAAGCTGTTCGTTTCTCCACGCTAACAACACACCACAGCTATGCACACGAACCAGCAGGTCCTAATACACACCGAAGCAGTCCATAAGCTGTTGGTCCACTTTTAGCTGCTCCTCACTGTCCATGTTTCCCTCTAAACTCAGACCCACCGGATTTCTACGGTCTCCGGTCTACACTTGGGCATGTCGACCCGTTCTACAAATGTGTCTGTATGTTGTGGATTCTAGCTTTCCCTGCATCCTAGCTAGTAGAAGAACCGCTGTACTCACCTGTAGCAAACTGTAGCCAATAGCAAAGTTGAGCTTGCGCTGACTGATTTTCGCACTGCTTCCTCCACTTTCACCGCTGCGTTTATTAGAACAAGTTCATTTCATTAGATCTATATTCAAGTATAACGTTAGATTGTGGAATTTGCCCGCCGCTTCATTATCAGACGGCCGTGTCTCTCATTTCATTCTGGGGAGGCAGACTCGGAAAACTGCGTTCTGCAGCCTCTTCCAGCCCAACTCCGCCCTCCACAGAGCTGGCCAGTCAGAAGAAAGTGGGCACACAGGGAGTGGGGGCCATAGCGGAAGAGCCACCCCAATGAGGCGTTTCAGGCAGAGACTACTATGGACTACAAATGGGGTTTTTTGAGGATGGCAGTATGAGCAAAATAAGTACCCTTTTTTTACTTTGCGCGATCAGGAGTACTCTAGGGGAGTCCAAGATCAAAATATAAACTTGGAAAAATAGCATATTAGATCCCCTTTAATGGAGTACGCATGTCCAGTTTGGGGTGGAGCTGGCACCACAGCACTTGGGCTATTGGACAGGCTACAGAGGAAAGCCCTCCGTCTCCTGAGAATAGAAGATCCAATCACAGCTGGAATCCTTCCACTTGAGCACAGGAGGAATGTCGCATCTCTCTGTACTGTCTATCGACACTTCTTCTTGAAGCCATCTCTTGAGTTGTCAGGGATCCTACCACCGTTAGTATCTAATGTTCGAACAACTCGATTTTCTGCAGCAGCCTACCCATACACTGCTAACATTCCCACATCCAACACAAATCTTCAACAGACTTCATACATACCAAGGACACCTCGGCTGTGGAACTCTCTCCCTGCCAACACAGTTCCGCCAACTCCCAACATGGAAATATTAACATAACATAACATGAATGGCGAGAACAGGCCGTTCAGCCCAACTAGGCTCGCCAGTTTCTTTATACTATTGTGAATATATCACTTCAGATACTCAATGACTCAATGGTATCTAGCTTTAAGTCAAGCCTACTTTTGAAACCCCCAAGGTCTCTGCCTCAACAATATGGTCAGGCAAGCTATTCCACATCGAAATTACTCTTTGGGTGAAGAAATATTTCCGAATATCAGTGCTAAATTTACCCTTGGTCAATTTGTGACCCTGAGTTCTACTAACAACACTTGGTCGAAGGAATTTAAGAAATGTGTTAATTTGTTTTTGGTAGATAAGCCGTAAGATTAAATTTATATTATTTAATGTATATATATATTATGTTTATTCTTATATGCACTTTGATTGAGGTGAAATGTTGAAATATGGGCCGCTTTTCATCAACTCTGATGGCATCATCAGGCTCAAAATATTCTAGAAAAAAAAAAAAAAGCGTCTGTTGAATGCGGCCAGTGTCTGTATGGGACGATTGAGATTCATACACGAGACAAAACACCCGCCAATTGTTGTAGGCCAAAAAAGTTGCAGAGTAGGCCTACAATTTCCAAAATGTCGTCAACACCAACAAGTCTCGTAGCCTAGCAGACATCATGTCAACCTGATTGCTGAATCTAAGCCTGCGTTGTCCTTCTGACTCAATATGCCAGTGGTTCTCAAACTCCGTCCTAGGAGCCCCTCTGTATGCTTCATTTTGGTCCAACCAAAGTTGCAATGGTAGAATTTTAATGAGTTGTTAATTTGTCCTAATTCAGTTTGTTTCATCTTTGAAGTACGCTGAACAAAAATATAAACGCCCCATGTCAAATATTGATGCCACATGGAGTTAACAACTCTAAGTGAGCATATGCTGACTTTTACTTGTACAATTGGGATATTTCTCTTGATTTGTGAACCATTTTTTAATCCATCTCTCTGTCAGTGAGAATTTGCTCAGTGATGCAGTGATTTCACTCAGTACATGGGTGTGGCATTTCCAGACGGTGATCAGACAGAATGAGCAGTACCCACACACTCCTTATACTGGGAAGAATAAAAGGCCACCCAAAAATGTCAAATTTTGTCAAAAGTCATCATGCCTCAGATGTCTCAGGTCATGCGGGAACGTGCCATTGGCATGCTGGATGCAGGGATGTCCACCAGAGCGGTCTGCATGCAGTTCCTTGAAGCAGAGCACATTCCAGTTCTGGACTGGCCTGCGTATTTGCCAGACATGTCGCCCATAGAGCATCTTTGGGATGTTCTGGATCGACGTGTCCGCGACCGTGTTCCAGTTCCGGATAACGTGCGCCGGCTCCGTGTGGCCCTCCGGGAAGAATGGAATAACATTCCACAGGCCACGATAGACAACCTGATCAACTCCATGTGAAGGAGATGTGTTGCTCTGAGAGACTCAAATGGTGGACACACAAGATATTGAACATTCAATTTCTTCAACCCCCAACGTGTTCAAAGGATTGTCCCTCCTTTGCAGATGCCAATATCAAGATGTACTGGACGGTGATCTGAAGATTAGTCATTAACAAAAATGAATTTTGATTCGCTTCATATATTGCATAACCCTAATGTTAATAAAAACTCAAAAATTTGACATGGGGCATTTATATTTTTGTTCAGTGTAGTTATTTTCCATCTTAAGCCACATTGTGCCATGAAGAATAAAGACCCTTTCGCCAATCGTGTTTATATTTCTATTTTACAAGCAATGTCAGGGAACAACATTTTTAAACAGATCATATTAGAGACCAAGAAAGTCAGTAAGCTTCAAGTTAGGTTGTTGAACACAAGTGTTCAGGGTTCCAGCAAACTAATTTGCTTCAACTACTGAGCATAAATATGACCCAGAACAGGTTTGACTCTGTCATTTGCTTGCCTAATAAATTTTGTTTAAGCAACCATGCGTCCATGGTTTCACTACTAACTACTTAAAACATGAAATGCTCCTAACCGGGACAAATTTACAGCTATTAAAATCCTACGATTGCAGTTGTGGTTGGATCAAAAGCCAGCAAAAGTTTACACAGGGAGCCACCAGGACGAAGTTTGAAAACCACTGCGATATGACAGCAGGACCACTGAAGAGGTTCCTCTGAGGCACGCAAGTCTCAATTTCAGAAGCACATTCCTTATGCAGTATTGATTGCTTTGTTAAGCCACACCTGAGGTCATGCCTGGATTGAGCATGTCTTCCATGCTGTAGACTGCCATCTACTGGTATTCATGAGAAAGTTGTAAGAAATATTAAAGGAATGCATTCAGCGCAGGAATTTTTTTTGCCGAATTTATTGATTGAAACCACACCTGCATATTTACACATCTCCCCCCCAAATGGTAATTGGCTCATAGATTTGGATGAAAAATATCTTTAAAGTAATCTGGGATGGGCTTGTAACAACTAATTGTTCCTCATGGCTGAAAATTATTATCAAGTAATAAAATATTATTGGGTAATTTTTGTTTGCATTACCAGCTTGCTTACAGTGCCATGGAAAAGCATCTGCCTTCCTCTTGATATCCTCTATTTCTACATATTTGTCACCTTTGCTTCAGATCTTCAAAATAAATTTAATAGAAGACAAAGACCATGTGAGTAAATTAAAGTACAATTTTAAATGATACTATAGATGATTTACTGAAAGGAAAAATGTATCCAACAGTGACAGGCCATGTGTGGGTAAAAAGTAATAGCCCACTTAGGTACACTGTAAATAAAGCTAAATTAACTGATAAATGGATTAGAAAAGACACGTAGGCTTGATTACTTAAGCAAAACATCACTCATGAAATGTGAATGTGAAAGAGCGATGCGAAAAAGTTTAAAGGTCCCCTATTTATGCCACCAGGTGCACAGCTAATTAGCCATTATGAGCCAGTTCAGTCTCCCCTACATGACATCACTAGGGGGAGTGACCACCCAGAGTAATGAAATCTGATTGATTGCTTGGCTGAAGGTGATCAGTTCTTCTTGCTTCTGGTTGGTTACTTCCCCATGTGATGTGAAGAGGGAAAAGCTTTTTTAATGGCTTGTGATAACTAATTAGCTGTGCACCTGGTGACATAATAGGGGACCTTTAAAGGTCTCAAGGCTCAAATTCTGCGAGACGAGAGAAAAATACATTGCAATTTATTAGTTCAGAAAGCGAAATGAAGCCAATTGTGAAAGACTGGCGAACCGAGTGAGAGCAATTATCTCCAATCTGTGAAAACCTGAAGAGTTTTGAGTCACTAATAACACCTTAATGTCCGCAAAGCCTTATGTGGGCACGTCATACTCAAAAAACATCCAATGGAGCTGAATTAAAGCAATCCTGCAAAGAGCAGTGTGTGGATCATATCTACAATGAGGTAAATGACTGATCTCTAGTTATCAAATGTTTGATTGCAGATGTTGTTGCTAAAGGAGACGCAACCAGTCCTTACAGTTAGCAGGCCACTGGGCATCATTTTTTTACTATCAAATATTGTGCATTGTTGGCGAACTATATATGATTTGAAAGTGTAAAGACTCAAAGCGAATTTGTGATGCAAACGCTACAGAGAAACTAGTATTTTGGATTGTTCAATGATGACCCTCTGCCTGAATTATGCAGTTACATGGGCCTAATTGTTTAGCTTTGTAAGTGAAATGTCGATATTGATGTCCTTACCGTGGTGAAGGTCCAACATTTAAAATCTATGATAGCTTTTAATTGATAAAACAAGCTAACCTAGACAAATATCAATACAAAACTGCTGAAGTTTGTTTTGGCATAGGGGCAGCAGTGGTATATCTTTGAGGATTCTACATAATAAATAATGCTATGCAGGGCTGTAGATTGTACTGCAGACCATCAGGTGCAAATGGCTGACTTCACTGAGCTGTCAGAATTTTCTGACAATCAAACTTGGCTCAGATCTTTGAGACTCATCAGTTTCTTTTAGAGGACACAGACAGGTGCTGGCCTCATACATGAAGCCTTATGAATACAGACAGACATTATAACCAATAGATTACTGCCAATGACAATGTAGAACATGGATGGGGAGTTTCCGCTTAGTCTCTGCTACAGAGGTGTAATGGTGATGGGGAGGAAAAGAGTTTAAGAAATGATGGTGTTCGTCATGTGAGAGGGCATATAGTGCAGCGAATCGAAATCAGTATGTTTGAGAGTGAAAAAAGCTCACCCAATGGGACAGCAATGAAGAACAGCGGGAAATTTGGAGTTTTCACATTTGTATTTTTGAGAAAGGCATGGGCATTACTTGAGAATAAAATCTGTTTTTGGTTATGTGACCCTGCAGTTGGTCAGGCTGGTGGCTGAAGCTCCATTGAGTTTTTCAGCTGATGAGTTTTGATTTTAGGGCCAGCAGGCCTCAGGAAAACCCTATCTTTTTGCTTAAAAAAATTTTTAAAAAACCGTTTTTGGCATTGATACTCAATTTGGGTGATATTCTTAGTAATTCTGATTATTGGGGAGCAATCTTCTGAGGTCTAACTTTCAGAAGAAGTCATAATTATGCTTCTGTTCAGAATGTTTCAAAAACAGGAAGTGCTCTTTTGGGTTGGTCACAGCTCTGAAAAGGGAGTGCAGGTTAAAAGGTTAGGTTTTGGGGATGAGTATTTTTCCATATTGGCGCTATGGGTGCTGGATACCCTTTGCACTTCAAAAAATGAAATGATAATTTAAAAGCCGTTTTTTGTGTTTACTCACATTGTACTGTTTTTGCCATTTCGTATGAACATATGAAATCATTTTATGTTGCAAATTTTTAAAAATAGAGGAAATTTGGAGGGTTCAAGTACATTTTTGCGGCACCATCCTTACATTATGCAGTACATATTCAACCAATAATGGAAATTTTCCGAGAGACTACACTAAAATACATTTTTTCCCCCTTGAGATGCAGTTCAGGCATAAAAGAAAGAAATGTCCTTATTCTCCAGTGTCCTTCTCATGGAGGAACTCGTGACAGCAGTACCAGGGTTGCCACGGAAAAGTTTGGCATAAGCAATATCAATGTTTATATAGCAGGCAATTTTTCCACTCTGTTTAACACTACACTGTTTGTAGAAGTCTAGATGATAGAGTTCCTTCATTGCAATCATTGTACGAATGATATGTAAAAATGTTTTTATTAAATGCTGTCAGTATATATATTTTTTACAGTTAATTGAACTTTATCAGTGTTCACAACAAAACTCATCACAAATTTGAATTGACACTGTGAGAAAATAGCCATATATGGAATGCTTGGAATCCTTGTGAAGAACTAGGACAAACTGAGCACACAATATGATGAAATTGAATTTTTAAGTCAAATTAGCTTTGCAGGAGTTTATTGATCACCAGTGACAATATTATTAGAACCACTCACCTGGACTTCTGGAGTCATTTGAGTTACATAAGGACTCTTTACAATAGAGGTGTAAGTATTGCAGGTCAACTTGTGTAAATACTGGAATTCCTCACAGCACATAGAACCAAGGCCATTATTGTTAGCTGTTATTTTCAACCTTTTTAACCTCCATGGCTTTAATATACCTTGTCCAGACAGTGGAAGGTTCTAGATGACCTTCACGAAGGAGCAAACTGCACATACCTTCCAGATACATGGGGCTCGTCTCATTCCCAGTGCCGTCAAGGTTGTAGACAACGACAGCGAGGGCCTCATTCTGAACAGCTCTTCGGACTTTCTCTGAAAAGGTGCAGTTCCCTCTCTTGATCAGGGCGATAAAACCACTTTGACTCTGATCCCCCAGGTAGTCAGTGAATGTGGTGTCTGGATAGCAGGCCAGGGGATCTGGGACAGGCACTTTCACAGGTGCCCTCGCAAACCCAACCCCAGAGTTATAGCCATACACGCCACACTCACATGACCAGTGCACTGTCTGGTTGTCCAACAGGCGCCGGTACTCTACTGCCACATTAGCTGTCCAGAAAACTGATGCCATTGTTCCATGCTGAAAGATGAAGAGTATTACTAAGGAGGCCCAAAGCCGCAACACACTGAGTCCACCCTCCATTCCCATTTTGCTGCAGGTCTGTTCAAAGCCAGGTTCAGTGAATCAGGCTTGTTTTTACTGCAGCCTCACTTCCTGTTATCAGAATGAACCTTGAACACTGTATCACTGTTACCACTGTGCTCAAGGGCTTTTTTTTTTTTTTTTTTTGTGGGGGGGTTTGACTGCGTGAACAATTTTAACAGTGATATGATTTGACTTTACACTTTGTACGTCAGACATTGGCAGGTGCTTGCTGGATCACTTCAAGACTGACAAGCTTGCACAACAAATAAGTAAAATCAACAGAGGCTGTGACATATGATATGGGGGGGTTGTAATATAAAAAAAAAATTTTTAAATTATAGGCCCAATATGAATTACCGTAAAATAGCCTACAGCCGATGGCAATGCTTTAGGTTAAATAAAAATAGCTTACAATTGTAATTTACTGCAGTCATTTCATAGGATGTCACAATTTCATGTTTTTATTTATATCTATATATAATATATGTATAGGTCCACAAAAAAAGTCACACACTCAAATATTCAATTGGTAATTGGAATCACTGTAGCTCTGATTATTGAACAAATTTGTTGTGTTGTTAATTTGACAACCATATGCAACGTCAGAACATTTATTTTCATTCAGAGTTGCATTAATTTTTCGCCAAGCTCTTGTATTGACGACAGAATAGTTGAACCACTCTTTAGTTTTCTTCCGCACATCAATGCGGTGAGGTCAGGGCTTAGTGTTAACCAATTCATGCGTGAAAATGATTCTTCATACTTGTTTTCCTCATTCATTGTTTTCTCTGCTAGATGCTGGCCAATAATTTGCCCCCTCTGGAACACTAACATCTTTTCTGCCACCAAGGGATGCGTCTTCTGACATAATTCTTCTAAGAAATGAGAAACCACGTGCTTCATCAGTTAGGGTTAAAGTAATTATTGCCAGCTGAAACACATTAATTGCTGCAATAATGATTCAATCACAGTATCTGTTGGTTTAAATCCAAACAGCAACCTTTTTATGGGGCAGGCAGTGCGTGTGTATACACATACATGCATACAAACCCCAATTCCAATGTAGTTGGGACATTATGTAAAATGTGAATAAAAACAGAATACAATGATTTGCAAATCATTTTCAACCTATATTCAGTTGAGTACACTACAAAGACAAGATATATGATGTTCACACTGATAAACTTGATTGTTTTTTTGGAAATATTCACTGATTTTGAACTTGATGCCTGCCACACGTTTCAAAAAAGCTGGGACAGGGGCCTATTTACCACTGTGTTACATCACCTTTCCTTTTAACAGCACTCAATAAGCTTTTGGGAACTGAGGACACTAATTCTATAGGCTTTGTAGGTGGAATTCTTTCCCATTCTTGCTTGATGTACGACTTCAGTTGCTCAACAGTCCAGGGTCTCCGTTTTCGTATTTTGAGCTTCATAATGCGCCACACATTTTCAATGGGAGACAGATCTGGACTGCAGGCAGGCCAGTCTATTACCCGCACTCTTTTACGACGAAGCCACGCTGTTGTAATTCAGAATGCAGAATGTGGCTTAGCATTGTCTTGCTGAAATAAGCGGGGACGTCCCTGAAAAAGACGTCGCTTGGATGACAGCATATGTTGCTTCAAAACCTGTATGTACCTTTCAGCATTAATGGTGCCTTCACAGATGAGCAAGCTACGCATGCCATGGGCTCTGTCTAGATGATGAAATCCCTAAATTCCTTGCAATTGCATGTTGAGAAACGTTGTTCTTAAACTGTTGGACTATTTGCTCAGTTGTTCACAAAGTGTTGTTGTTCACCTCACCCCATCCTTACTTGTGAACGACTTAGCCTTTCGGGGTACTTTTATACCTAATCATGACACTCACCTGTTTCCAATTAACCTGTTCACCTGTGGAATGTTCCAAACAGGTGTTTTTTGAGCTTTCCTCAACCTTCCCAGTCTTTTGTTGCCCCTGTCCCAGCTTTTTTGGAACATGTTGCAGACATAAACATCAAAATGAGTGAATATTTCCAAAACAAACAGTAAAGTTTATCAGTTTTAACATTAAATACCTTGTTTTTGTAGTGTACTCAACTGAATATAGGTCGAAAAGAACTTGCAAATCATTGTGTTCTGTTTTCATTCACATTTTACACAACGTCCCAACTTCATTGGAATTGGGGTTTGTACATACATACACACCGATTAGCTGTAATATTACAACCACCAGGCCAATATCAACTCATGGACTCCACTGAAGGTGTGCTGTGGTATCTGGCACTGAGATATTAACAGAAGATCCTTTAAGTCCTCTAAGTTGCAAGGTGGGGCTCCATGAATCGGACTTGTTTGTCCAGCACATCCCACAGATGCTTGATTGCATTGAGATTTGGGAAATTTGGAGGCCAGCACCTTGAACTTGTTGTTGTGTTCCTTAAACCATACCTGAACCATTTTTGGTGAGCGGCAGCGTGCATTATCCTGCTGAAGGAATACTTTCTTCATAAAGGGGTATGCTTGGTCTGCAACAATGTTTACGTAGGTGATACTTGTCAAAGTAACTTCTACATTAATGGCAGGACCCACGGTTTCCCAGCAGAACATTGCCCAAAGCATCAAGCTGTCTGCACTGGCTTGCATTTTTCCCATAGTGCATTCTGGTGCCATGTCTTTCTCAGGTAAGCGATACACATGCAGACAGCCATCCACATGATATAAAAATAAACGTGATTCATCAGACCAGCCCACCTTCTCCCATTCCTTGATAGTCCAGTTCTGATGCTCACAAGCCCATTGTAGGCACTTTCGGCGATGGACAGGGGTCAGCATGAGCACCCTGACCAGTCTGCCGCTGCGCAGTCCCATATGCAATGAGCCTTGGCCGCCCATGAACCCATGGCTGGTTCACAGGTTTCCATTCCTTAGACCACTTTTAGAAGGTACTGACCGCTGCAGACTGCAAACACCCCATAAGAGCTGCAGTTTTGAAGAAGCTCTGACCATTTGCCTAGCCATCGCTCACATCCTTCCGCTTGCCCATTTTTCCCACTTGCAACACATCAACTTCAAGGAAAAAATATTCACTTGCTGCCTCATATATTTCACCCACTGGCAGAAGCCATTATAAGGAAATAATCCATTTGAGTGGTTTTAATGTTTTGGCTCATTGGAGTAAGCCTACATTAACTTCACTGAGAGGCTTTATAAGAAGCAGTAAAAATATTTCCCAAGCAACAACAACAAGCAATGTACAATCTTACTGGTTTTTGCATATTAATTAAGTTTGATGCAATTTCACAGACTCTCAGCACATTTACTGTGACTGAAATTGATATTTGTGATGGTCAAGTAAAAAGGACAATCAAAAAGCCGTCCCTGCCAATAATCAGTCTGCTAATGCTGCGAGTGAAAATAGGGCCTTTTACGAAATGTATTTAGCTAGTAAATGTAATGGCTTAAGTTTTTCATACCCAACCAGCATAATTTGTTGTGTACAGTAGCCAACAGGCCAGAGCTACATGAAAACGAGTGTTTAACGGCACAGTTTGGAGTCACATAAGTTAAGCAGATGCACGGCTCTAAAAGATAGCGTCAACTTGCTCACGGGCAGCAGATATACCGAACTGCCGAAAGACAATGGCATTTAGCTAGCTAACTTAAATGTTAACTGTCAGGCGGTCACCTTAATGTTTTTTTAACCTGAAATTTATCAGGTATTTATCCTTTATCATTTTGACCCTTGCTTTATTGTCGCCACGGAATAGGATTCTTTTCTAATGCCAGAGGGCACGTCACCCCAGACAGCACGCATACGTCTCACCGACGTCGGCACGATGAATAAAGTTGCATCGGCGAGACGTATTATGGAGAGCGTTTGCTCGTTGGGAATATGTCGCCGAGACATCAGCATTAGGTAAAATACATTTTAACAGATGCCGATGTCTCCGCGATATAGGGCCAATGAGCAATCTACGTAAATACGACATTTTCCCTACTCATTCTCATCACATCGCCAATACGTCGCGGCGATGTATATGTGCTTACTGGGACGCATAACAAGCAACGACAATGGAGTAGATCTAGAAATATGCAAAGAATGTTGTGAGATCTAAAATTCAAACGCCATATACTCACAAACCACTGTCCTTGGAAAGAT
Organism: Gymnothorax javanicus; assembly: GCA_029692085.1. Classification (NCBI taxonomy): domain Eukaryota; kingdom Metazoa; phylum Chordata; class Actinopteri; order Anguilliformes; family Muraenidae; genus Gymnothorax; species Gymnothorax javanicus. The sequence continues at coordinate 1,927,224 of CM056210.1, forward strand.
TCTCCAATCATATGGAGCTGCATAGAAAAAGTTGCATAGGCTGAGGATCGGTAATCATGAAAAAACTAAATCCATTCCAGCTTTCCAAAAACGAGAACTAGAGTGAGATTTTAGAGCGCAAGCATCATCCAAGATTGAGATCAGTTAAGGAAGGGGCATATTTACTTGAATCCTAAAGCCGAAATATGAATAACCTCCCTTACGGAATCATAGCCTACACAAAGCAAAATTACGTGAGCCAATAATGAAGGTAGCGCTCGTTTACTAATACAAGCCAAATATAGCCTAGTAGTAGGCATGTGCAAATCGAACAGGTTCGTACCGGCATATTTTTTTGCACGATTGCCGTTTCCGCACAGAGCTGCCTGAACTCCGATTTGTGCCAGAAAACTGCTTCTCGTTGGCTTTGGTTGGGGAATTCCCCGAAACTCCTTGGCTGTAGAGTAGCCGGAAATTACCTTCACAGCCTAACTTAGAATTTTAGAATCTGCGCACATTATCCGTTTCGATAAAGCTTGGAAGCGTACGCTCGTTTCAAGGTGCTTAAATTCCGTGAAATACTGATCAGACACCAATAGAGCTAAGTAAATCTATTCTTTGACACTTCGACTCAATTTCATCACATTATATAGAACAGAACTATTTTGACTTCTGAGAGATCAGGGGTAGCTACGTTTCCCAAAAGCGTGGTTGCTAACTTCCATAGTTTGTCCATTCACAGTCAATGGGTCCACCCATGTAAGTTAACTTACTATTATTAACTAATTAGCATCTGTGATTTTGGGAAACGCACCCCTGAGCAGTTTTTCACAGGCAGGCAGCTTGTTTGAGCACTGATCTGTTACAAACTGTGTGATGAAATAACACGACACTCTTATCCCTACTATTTACAGATCGATCCCATAGAAGCAAAGTGCCCGAAATAATTGTAATTAATTCCGTCCAGTCGGGGAACATTTAAGTTCCAAGAAATGCATTTTAGTAATGAATGAACGATATGGATTCACACGGCGACTTATAGTAGCCTACTATAGACACTCAAAGTGCCTTTACAGTGATATGTGGCAATCTAATCTCTCGACCGCCACTGTGCCATGCCCACCTGATGATGCGATATAATATTTAAATATGAGACTTGGATTTTAGACCAAAAAATCGATAAGTCCCAGCACCGGTGATAATTTTACTTTGTGACATCCAGAATCACAGACAGACAGAATCACATACCTTAAACTGGGAGATATGTAACGCAGCCCCAGCAAAGATTTGATATCCGTAGAACAATCCTCCAATGAAACGTAGCTGCAAATAGCAAATAAGGGAGATTAATGATCAATTCTTGACGACACTCGAGATAAACAAATAATATCTCGATAAACTCCAAAGCCACTACAAACTTGGCACTTGTTAAACACCTCTAATTGTGGATACGGAATTCTCTCTTCAGACAAGTAGACCACACGTATTCGGAAAACAGCAATAGAAGATAAAGACCCGATAAATTACGACCTTGTAGTACTTGAGAAAGAATGAGGATAAATTGATGTCGCTAGGAAAATGTAGCCTACCACTTGATGTCAGGAATTGCGAAAGTCAATGAAGGATGGAAGATTCTTTGGAAACACCGGCAGAGTTCCGATTTTGCAGCGATGGAACGAGCCGGCTGAATGGTTGTAGCTTCTACTGCCGAGCAAGCTTTACGATGCTTCCACAATTTTCACCAGGGTTTTGACGTCCGGCATCCAGAACCAGGACATGACAGGGAGGGAATGCTTTCTGCAGGAGGCCGCTGGACTGTTTCGAACTGAGAACTCCGTTGTAGAGGGGAGGATTTGTGTTGGCATTGGAGAGAGCAAGTAGCGCCAGTAACTCCGAACGAAGAAGTTCGAGGTTGATACGAATTTGTAGGTCTTCCATGGTCATGCAGAATAGTTCAACAAAAAACTGGACAATCAGGAGAATCTCTGCAGCGGCGGGCGTTTGCATGTCTTCTTGGACGATTCGCTAAATGAAGAGCGATATGGGAAGCTGCCGGAAGCTGCGTGATGCAAAATCTCTGCAAACAGCGAACAGAAACACGTTATGGGTATTTAAATAAAAGACCTATGGTCATAGGTGCCAATTTTTGTTTAAGCTGGTGGGTGCTCAAAACCTAAAATGACTTGCGGCTATAAAAAATAAATTAATAAATAAATAATCAGTAAAACGCAACTGTTTTTACAACGTAGAACATTACCAGCTATGACCGACATGAACGCCGCGCACACACACACACACACACGCACACACACTCAAATACACCGATGATACGCATCACACAGATACCACCCTATCAGTTCGAGAGGCCCATTTGAATAAAGAGCGTTGACCAAATCCACAATCTGACACGGAAACTGGTTATACTATGTGCCAAACTAGAGACTCTATGCAAACGCAGAGCTTTCCATGGTGCTGGAAGTCCTTGAACCATGACATACTTTGCAGCACCTTACCTGCTCCATTCGTTCATTAATCACTCCCTGATATTCTGCTGTCAACGATCACCACTGCTACTAAGCTTAGATGCGACAGATATGATTATCATTCAGAAGTTCAACGACACACACCAACAAAATAATAACCATAGCCACAAAAATTGCATTAGTAAAAAGACTCACATGAGCATAATGCTCTTGGCTGTGCTGTAGCGCTGTTCGTTGGTGATCATTCTGGTTGAGTTGAGACAGAGGAAGACGTGTGGGATTGAAGATGAAGATTTACTCTTGTTTAAACAGGGTTTTCTGAAAATAATTCGTGTGTTAAGGCTCAAACAGTAATAGAGATTAGACGATTTGCTCCCGAGGTATAACCTTTGTCGCATTAGGGGCAAGGAGAATCTTCCTCCTTCTTTTTCCCCTTTTTCCCCCTGTAACAACTCGGTGAGCAAACAGCCAAATTAAGTCGCTGATCTGGTCAAACAAAGGCGACGGGGGTTTTTTGGGGGGGTTTCAGTCTCCCGGGAGCAAAGCGAAGTAAGGTAATGTAAAACAAATTTAAACGCTAAATTTAGAGAATAAATTAAACGCTAAATAATTGTCTAACTAAGTGAATTGTGCAATATACAAAGTAAAACAGTTGTTTTCAAGGACTGAGGTACTGTCGCCTGGTTTTTCTGTAGCTGACTTAGCTAACGAACCCCAGCAAGCTCTCAACGCCAAGAATATTATCGAATTACCTGGATATCTAACTATAACCCGGCTTGGTTTCATACTTGGTTGCTTGCCTTTCATACAGTCTTCTAGCCAATAAATATTGATGTTCACCGGGGTTTTTTCAGTCCCCTTCGTTCTCTATCCTGACCGCATTACCGCATAAACGCATTGCCAAGCTTGAATATTATCGCGAACCGGGGTTTTTGTCTTTTTCGCATTTTATCATTACCGAAGGGCTCTTCTAATTAAACACATTGTAAATTACCCTATCTTTGTATTTTCCTCCGGTTGCTGTGTCTTGATCGGCTGATTAAAGTTTAACTGCTTGTTTGAGTGCTTAGGACAGCTTGTTGGGGGAGGTACCGTGTTTAGTTCGCTCACATAGTAAATGACTTGTTTTTTCGGTCCGTTTTAATTAAAGGGAACCGGGGTTTTACTCTCTTCTCGGTTACCCTTGGTTGTATTTGTGGCTAGCTAGCTAGATAAGTACTGTTTGCATTTTTGGCTGGGGATCTGAGATTTAGTTTTAAGTTAGTAGGGCAGCAGTCACTTGAGTCGTCCATTCGGTTAGGTTGGAATTTAAACAGTAAGTTTTACCGGAGTGCTCCGCCTCCTCCCTCCTCCAGTTTCTCCTGGTCGTTGTAGCCAGTCTGTTTTATCTGGGTTCTCAGCTAAGCCCTGTGATATTTTTAGGTTAGTATATTAATAGTATTGGGACTAGATAAACTCAAGTCGGCTTATTAGGAGTGCTTATTACATATAGAGTTTCGCTCAATTTGGTATTTCATTTCTGTTAACTGAAACTAAGCCCCTGTTAAAAGAGGCTTATAATCCATCTACATAGTTTCCCCATGGTTTCTATTGTGACTGCTGCTTAGGGCTTCTTAGGTTAATAAATTAATAAATTGTGGTTCCTCAGCTTCTGTCTCGGCATTAGTAATTTTCTTTTATCTAGGGTGAGCGAGGTCATTAGGTAGGGGGTCCAAAATGTGGCCAAAACTATGTGACGGTTGCAGGATGATCGCACTTTTGGAAAGAGATTTCCAGGATGGGTTTGTCTGTCACCGGTGCCAGCTAATTGAGCATCTGGAGAGCAAGATCCTTGCTCTTCAGGGCCAGTTGGCGGCACAACATAGTTCACAATCAGTAGAGTTCCTAGAGGAACTAAGTAGTATGTCGTTTAGAGAAATGGTGTGTACGCCCAAAGCAGGGTGGTACAGGGATCCCAGAGCAGGCAGGAGAGAAAGTTGGGTGACTGTAGGTCGACAGCGCAGGAAAGGGCGTGCACGCCGTACAGCGACAGCTCCTCCAGTGGTTGAGGTGTCCAACCGATTCCAGCCCTTGCAGGAACTCGAATTGGCCCCTGACCCTGAGAGTGAGGGGACTGATGAGCAGCAGGGCACCCTGTTGGCCTCTACCCCTCAGAAAAGAGAGTTAGTGATAGTGGGGGACTCAATACTTAGAGAAATAGATAGCTTAGTCTGTTCGCGCGACAAGGAGTCTCATACGGTGGGTTGCCTGCCTGGTGCCCAGGTAGGAGACCTCCTGGAGCATGCGGACGAGCTCCTGGCCAGAGCAGGGAGGGATCCAGTTGTCATGGTCCATGTTGGGACAAATGACATAGGTAAGGGTAGGTTTGAGGTTCTGCAAGGCAAACTTGTGGAATTAGCTGAGAAGCTTAGGAGCAGATCCTCAACGGTAGTGTTCTCCGGGATTCTACCGGTACCACGTGCAAGCAGAGGAAAGCAGAATTTTATCTGGAGGTTTAACACGTGGCTACGAACCTGGAGTAGGAAAGAGGGGTACAGGTTTATGGGGCACTGGAACTTTTTCTGGGACAGGGGTGACCTGTTCAAGCCTGACGGGCTGCACCTGAACCGGAGGGGTACCTTTGCGCTAGGTCAGCTTATGTTGAGGGTAGCACAGGATTATTTAAACTAGGGACTTGGGGGGCAGGGAGGTTAGTGAGTGTTACACATAGGGAAATGCAGACTGCCCTGATGGAAGCTGACAGCGTTACATGCACTATTGATGATATACTTTTAAAGCAACAAAGCATAGTGGGGGGCTTGAAGCAGCGACCGCATGGGAAATCAAGGGGGAAGAGCATTAGTAATAACCTGAAATTTTTTATTTAAATGCAAGAAGCATAAAAAATAAATTTCCAGAGCTTGAGGCCGTTATGATTAGTGAGGGCTATGACATAGTTGGGATTACAGAGACATAGCTTAGTAAAGAGGATGGAGATGAATATAATATAGAAGGTTATAAGTTCTTTAGGAAGGATGGATGTAATAGGCGAGGAGGGGGCGTAGCAATCTATGTGAACGAAAACATAAATGTCCAGGAAATTCCTGAAATTGAACATTCCTTGCCCTGTGAAGATATCTGGGTCAGGCTTATTGGCAAACACGAGACAGGTTTAAACATAGGAGTATCTATCAGCCACCAGCGTTGGACAGTACAGTCAATGAAATGCTTTTGAAGAGGATTACGCAAGCTTGTAGAGGTGGAGGGACTATTATTATGGGAGACTTGAATTATCCTGGTATTGATTGGGAAATGGTGAAAGGACAGGGTAGGGGGGAGTAAGAATTTCTAGATGTTATAAATGACAATTTTTTGGTTCAGTATGTTAATAAACCGACAAGAGAGAAGGCAATTTTAGACTTAGTGCTCTGTAATGACACAGATAGAATTAGCAATGTTGAGGTACTGGAGCCACTGGGGACAAGTGATCACTCTGCTGTTAATTTTGATGTTTCATGGGAAGTTAAAAAGGTGTATTCAAAAACAAAAATTTTCAATTTTAGGCGAGCAAACTTTGACAGGATGCGCTCATATCTAAGTGAAATAAAATGGGAGACACTCCTGGACTGTGAGTCTGTAAATGAGATGTGGGAAAGATTTAAGGGGGTTTTACTTGATTCACAATGCAAATTCATTCCAAAGGTGTCCAAAAGTAAGCTGAAAAAGCAGAATCCTCAGTGGATGACCAAAAGTATTCATAGGATTTTGAGGGAAAAGAGGAATCTTTATAAGATGTACATAAAGCATAACAATGAGAACCCTAAGGTTGAATACTGTAAAATGCGGGTTGTGGTCAAAAAAGACCTAAGGAATGCTAGAAGACTGTATGAAAGACAAATTGCGAGGGGGCAAAAACTAACCCTAAGCGCTTCTTTGAGTCCTGTAGCAGAAAAAGGAAAGTCGAAGAGCAGGTTAAGTGCATAAAGAATAAAAATGGATCGCTGCTATATGATAACAAGGATATTGCAGATGCCTTAAACAATTACTTTGTTGAGAATTTTACCTCAGAGTGGGTCTTTATTCGACCAGAGGGCATGTTAAATGCTCAAGATTATTTAGCGGAAATTGAGGTTAGGGATAACGAAGTATTAGACAAGTTGCATAAACTAAAGGCAGATAAGGCGGCGGGTCCTGATGGCTTATATCCTAGAGTGCTCAGGGAAGTTGGTGAGATCATCTTTAAGCCGCTATCCGCCATCTTCAGACGGTCTTTAGAAACTGGAGAAATACCAAATGATTGGAAACAGGGCAATATAATACCAATATATAAGAAAGGGGACCGTACTGAGCCAGGAAATTACAGGCCAGTCAGTTTAACTTGCATTGCGTGCAAAATATTGGAATCTATCATAAAAGATGAGCTGGACTTATTTCTTGAACGTAACAATATCTTGAGGGATAGCCAACATGGTTTCCGTAAGGGAAGGTCATGCCTGACAAACCTTCTGGAATTTTTTGAAGAGGCCATCAAGACTTATGACCAGAGCAGGGCTTATGACATCATGTACTTGGATTTTCAGAAAGCATTTGATGCATTACCGCAATAGAGACTAATTTTTCAAATGAGCTCCATTGGAGTTACAGGAGGTATTCTGGAGTGGATTCAAAACTGGTTACAGGACAGAACACAAAGAGTGGTGGTCAATGGTATCTCATCTGAGCTAGGTATGGTGGGGAGTGGCGTCCCCCAGGGATCGGTGTTGGGACCCCTGCTGTTCCTCATCTACATTAATGACCTTGATAGGAATATTGAGAGAAGATTTATTAAATTTGCAGATGATACTAAATTGGGGGGTTTGGCAAATAGTTTAGAGTCCACTAAAGTGATTCAGGATGATTTGGATAGAATCCAGAATTGGGCAGAAATGCGGCAAATGAAATTTAATGTAGCGAAATGTAAAGTTGTACATGTAGGTAATAAAAACATTAGACGGGATTACTTCATGGGAGATTTAAAACTGGAATCTGCTCCACACGAGAAAGATCTGGGAGTGATTGTTGACCAAACCCTCACAGGCTCTAGCCATTGTGCCGTAGCAGTTAAAAAAGCCAATCGGATGCTGGAATACATAGCCAAAAGTATTGAGTACAAATCTAAGGAGGTCATGCTTCTTTTGTACAACACATTTGTCAGACCACATCTGGAGTATTGTGTGCAGTTCTGGGGACCATACTTTAAGAAAGATATAGAGGCTCTAGAGAAAGTTCAGAGAAGAGCCACTAAGCTAATTCCCGATATAAAAGATGAAAGCTATGAGAAGAGGCTGAAGATCCTTAATCTCTTTAGTCTTAGGAAAAGGAGACTAAGGGGTGATTTGATTGAGGTCTTTAAATATGTTAAAGGGATTAACAAAGTGAATTATGTAGGATTCCTTCGACCAAGTGTTGTTAAGTGAGAACTCGGGGTCACAAATGGAAGCTGACCAAAAGGTAAATTTAGCACTGACATTCGGAAATATTTCTTCACCCAAAGAGTAATTTCGATGTGGAATAGCTTGCCTGACCATATTGTTGAGGCAGAGACCTTGGGGGTTTTCAAGAGTAGGCTTGACTTAAAGCTAGATACCATTGAGTCATTGAGTATCTGAAGGGATATATTCAAAATAGTATAAAAAACTGGCGAGCGTGGTTGGGCTGAACGGCCTGTTCTCGCCATTCATGCTATGTTATGTTATGTTATAAATCATAGAGCAAATCCTCGATCCAAAACAAATCCGACATCACCTCATTAGTATAGTACTACAGTACAGCAATCAAAACACTGCATAACTGTAATGGTTAAGAGGCCAGCATATTAACATATCAAACAAATCACTGCATGATAGGCTATCGAACAACGTTGCGCTGCATCACAGCACATGCAATCAAATACAATTGATTGATAATCAATACATAGGCCCACACAGCTACTACATGTTAAAATACTTCTTTGTTCACTCACCATTGATGTGACTTCTTGATGCGGAAAGTGTTGCTCCAAGTAACCGTGCGCCTAATGAACTGGTTCGCGATTTCATCCAGGTCCCAAATTATAACTTCACTAAATAGTTAGCTAGCGAACATTCACCTGCTCAAAATGTAACTAGCAAAGTCGGCAAAAAAGGCTTTCTAGTGTTATGGCCCCAATCTGTTATGGCGTCAATTTGTTATGGCGTAGCGGATAGCAAGGGATGACAGACAAAATTTTAAAACTTTAACAGATTTAATTAAACACACACTTTGAAATAATCTACAATCTACTCTACTGACCAAGATTGATATTAAAAAAATGACATATTTACAGTCCCTTGGTAATTGAGATGGGGCTGCTATGTTGCGATGTCCTGGGACAGGAAAATGCTCCAACACAGGCAAAAATCCACAAAAAGCTTCACAGGTAGACTGTATCATCCTTTGGAACGTGGCTGGGGCATTTTTCATGCCAAAGGGTAGGACTTCATACTGGTATAACCCAGATGGTGTGGCAAAAGCAGAGATGCTCTTGACCCTCCCAGTTAAAGGCACACACCAATAACCCTTCAATAAATCAATCTTGGTCAGAAACTTTGCTTGCCCTACTCTATCGATACAATCATCAATCCTAGGTATTGGAAACACATCAGTTCTAGTTACAGCATTGACTTTGCGATAATCCGTACAGAATTTAGTACTTCCATCAGGTTTTGGAACTAGAACACAGGGTGAACTCCAATCTGAGTTAGAAGGTCTGATAATATCATGTTCTAACATGTACTCAACCTCTTTCTCAGCAATCTTTCTCTTTTCAGGATTCATCCAGTACGGATGCTGTTTTATTGGTTCGGCATCACCAACATCTACATCATGAGAGGCTATAGAAACTCTCTTTGGAACATCAGGAAATAGATCTTTATATTTCTTGATCAACCTCTCAAACTGATTTTTCTGTGAGGGTTCTAAGTGCTGGAGTTTTACATCAAGATTTTGCAACACTTCAGAATTTGACAATTTACATGAAAGAACTTCAGCTTTAATTCTAGGTTCATCATCTTGAAATTCCCCCTCATCTTCACAAGTCTCGGCCATAGGAGGATCTGAAGTGACAGCTGCAACCCTAGCATTCCTATCATGATAAGGCTTCAGCATGTTAATGTGACACAACTGTTTTGGCTTTCTCCTATCTGGAGTCTTCACAATGTAATTGAGTTTTGTCAATTTCATAAGGACCATGAAATCTAGCCTGCAATGGATTGGACTGCAAGGGAAACAACACAAGGACCTTGTCTCCTGGTTTAAACTCACAGCTTCTAGCCTTATGATCATACCAAGTTTTCATTTTTCCCTGACTTGATTTCAAGTTCTCTTTGGCTAGATCACAAGCTGCACGCAGTCTTTCCTTGAACTTGCTAACATAGTCTAACAGACTGATATGTGGCTCTTTCTCTTGCCATTGTTCACTCAACAATAGCAAAGGTCTTCTCACTTCATGGCCAAACACTAGCTCAAACAGACTGAATCCAGTAGACTCCTGCACTGCTTCTCTAGCTGCAAACAACAGCAAATGAACACCTTCATCCCAGTCTTTCTCATGGTCATAACAATAAGTCCTCATCATTTTCTTGAGAGTGGAATGAAACCGCTCTAAGGCACCCTGACTCTCTGGATGATAGGCACTGGAAAGAATCTGCTTCGCACTTAGTTCATACACAACCTGCTGAAACAATTCGGAAGTGAAATTACTACCTTGATCTGACTGAATTTACCTGGGAAGGCCAAACAACGTGAAGAACTTTATCAAAGCCTTCGAGATTGCAGTTGCCTTGATGTTGCGTAGAGGTATGGCTTCAGGGAATCTGGTAGATGCACTCATGATTGTCAACAAGTACTGATTTCCAGATCTAGTCTTGGGTAATGGATCAACACAATCAACGATGACCTTGGAGAAGGGCTCCCCAAATGCTGGGATAGGCTGTAATGGAGCTACAGGTGGGTCTAACTAGTGTTTTCCAACTACCTGACAAGTGTGACAGGTTTTGCAAAAGTTGGAAACATCTTTCCGAAGTCCAGGCCAAAAGAAGTGTTTCATGATCTTGTCAACAGTCTTTTTAACACCAAGATGACCTCCTAAAGGCAAACTATGAGCCATTGTTAAGATCTCATTCCTGTAGACCTTCGGAACAACAATTTGCTTGACCACTGCCCAATCTGCATTGGCAGGGATATCAGGAGGGCACCACTTCCGCATCAACACTCCATCCTTGAGATAATACCCAACTGGAACTGCATCTATTTCTTCATCAGGAAGGGCTCTCTTCTTTAGTACACAAATTTCACTATCATTGGTTTGCTCCTGAATCAACCGCTTTCTGGACAGAGACAAGTCTCCAGACACATCAGAATCACCAGACCCATCTGGCTGGCTGAACAGAGAACTGATAAAAGTGTCTGATAAGTCCTCAAACAGAGAAACCATAGTAGGCTGAACAGAGTCACGAGGCGAACCACCTGAGTCATGACTATTCAATGTGCTGGACGGCACCACATCATCTTCTTCTTGAGCTTCTTGGCCATAGCACAGGTCCCTGCACAGGAAGGATACAGAGATGGGTCTTCATCGCCATCTTCAGTGCTCGGCTGTGAAGTAAGATGAACAGGGTGAACTACATTGCCCCCAGCCAGGTCATTGCCTAGCAACAGAGAAACACCCTTGATAGGTAGACTTGACATAAGTCCCACCTTTACCTGTTCTGTAACTAAATCTGACTTCAAGAATACAGAGCGCAGGGGTACAGATACAGTCCTCCCTTCAATACCTTGTACAAGTATGAAATCCCCAGAAGCGGTCTCATCACGTAACTCCAAGGAGTCCATCAACAAAAGTGACTGAGAAGCTCCGGTATCCCTTAGGATATATATGGGTACAGGAGGAGAATGCTCATTTAGAGCCACAAATCCCTCTGACACAAATGGAAGAAATTCCTCCCTCACAAAGTCAGCAGTATCAGGCTTCTTAGCCTCACAAGGAGCAGGCAATTTAGCAGATCGGTCATCTACTACAGGGGTTTCTAACCTTGTCTTCACAAAGGCATTGGGTTTGGTATCCTTTTCTTGCTCTTTCTTAGCTTTAAGGAACCAACAGTTAGTTGTAACATGACCAGATTTCTTGCAGTAATTGCAAACTAGACCACTTTTGTCCCTGTCAGCTTTCACACTTTGATCAGACCTTTGACTGGATTTCTGAGCACCATCACCAGATTTGTCTTTGTCTTTGGGTGAGGAATCTTGGGTATCACCGTTACCTTTCTTCTGAAATTGGGACCATCTATTGTTACTGCTGGACTGAAATTTGGACTTATGTGTGAGAACATATTCGTTTGCAAACTTGGCAGCTGATTGCAAATTCAGTGCTTGCTTCTCGTTAAGGTAGGTCTTAATATCATCCTTAACACAGTTCTTGAATTCTTCAACTAACACCATCTCTTTTAGTGAGTTGAAATCATCCTTGACCTCCATAGAAGTACACCAGCGCTCAAAGCAAACCTTCTTCTCGTTAGCAAATTCCACATAAGTCTGATTGTCAGATTTCTTCAGACCTCTGAATTTCTGTCGGTAAGCCTCTGGAACCAACCCATAAGCTGTCAAAATAACCTTTTTGACAACCTCATAATCAGAGGAATCATCTGCAGACAAAGCCGAATAGGCTTGTTGAGCTTTACCCTTGAGGACAGTTTGCAACATCAGAGGCCAGTGTTCCTTTAGCCACTGACAACTCTCAGCTACCTTCTCGAAGCACTGGAAATACTTATCAACCTCCTTTTCCGAGAATGGAGGCACCAGCTTTACCTCCTGGCTAGCATGAAATTTGTTTTCAGCTTCCATTTTGATTTTTAGTTGCTCCATTTGGAGCCTTTCTTCTCTGTCTAACTTCTGTAAATCAAAATCTCTCTGTCTCTGTCTCTCTCTTTCTGCTCTTTCCTCTTTCTCTCTCTCAAACTGCCTTTCTTTCTCTCTTTCTGCTCTCTCGAATGCTCTTTCCTCTCTTTCAATCTCTAGCATTTTTAATTTAAGTTCCATTTCTACATTTGGATTTTCCACTGGAAACTGTTCCAGATCTCCTGGTGCAAACACATTTTCATCAATATAATATTCAATAATCTCTCTAGCCAGTCTTGCTTTTCGCATGGCTGGTTTTACATCTGTCAGCTCTAAGTGTCTGCATATTTCTAGCAGTTCTGTCTTTTTTAAAGACTTCAAAACCTCTAAGGTTGGTGATGCCAACAAATCATCCATTGCTGTTGATCTGCCAATATATATCTAGGAAAATTCAAAAAACAATTTCACAATTTGAAATTTTAAATTTTCAATAAATGATTTCAAGACAATGGTCTATCCCGGACCCGAGCCCCCAATTTGTTATGGCATCAATTTGTTATGGCGTAGCGGACAGCAAGGGATGACAGACAAAATTTTAAAACTTTAACGGATTTAATTAAACACACACTTTGAACTAATCTACAATTTACTCTATTGACCAAGATTGATATAAAAAAATGAGAAATTTACAGTCCCTTGGTAATTGAGATGGGGCTGCTATGTTGCAATGTCCTGGGACAGGAAAATTCTCCAACACAGGCAAAAATCCACAAAAAGCTTCACAGGTCTTGAAAAGAGTGACAGGTCTGGTCAAATGTATCCTTCTCCAATTTCTCCTTGCAATTTGTCCTACTCCCCTTTCACTCTCTCAATTTTTCTCCTTATATACTCTTTTCCAGCCCCCTCCCACCTTCCAGACTTTTCTCCAATTCTCTGGGACATTCCCCTCTGAGGCATGCCCAGGACATGCCCCAAAACCTAGCTCCAGACTGGGCTTAACAAAAAAATTGTCAATACTGCCATCTAGTGGCTTTTTTTTTCCACATTACACTAGCTAGCTAACGAGTTCGCTAGCCTAGCTAGCTAACAGTTACATTTGGTGCATAGTTTGCTACTCCGAGGTCTAGCCTACTTCGCTTGGCTTACCTAGCTTGCTGTTTTGCAACTAGAATCAATTTACATTAAGTAGTGGCTATTTTTACGGTGCCGTAAACGGTGATTCGGGGGCTATATTTACGGCACACGTGCGCACTGACAAATGACTTAAATTTAACGCATATATAACGCAGGGCAGGGGCTATATTTACGGTGCCGTAGCAAGGATGTTTCATGCGCCGTAGACGCTGACTTAGAGCTATATTTACGGCACTGACATATGGGGACACCTACGGCGCTGTAGAGTCAGTAGCTGGGTTTACATGGAGCCTAATATTCCGATTAGAATCGGCTTAGAAGCCCAAACTGAATAAAAATGCTCCATATAAATACCTCAGTCAGAATAAACAGGCCTAAACTGAATGGATTTTCATTCGGTTTCAGAGGGGTAGAATATTCCTTTTCCAAAACCGATTAAAAGTAAAATTTTGTCATGTTAACAGTGAAACGGAAAGTTCCCTGGCTGCGTTCTGTGTGCGCATACTCTGTCTTGACGAAAATGCACATTGACGTTTCTTCACTTGTGGTGTTGGCAGCTTCCAAGCACAGCACGCTGAACTGCAGTCTATGGAGGAGTGTTTGTTTTGAATACAAACTCTCAGACTGCTTTCGCACAAGGTACGATTGCTCGGTACTGTGCCACACTGCGATTGTCCCCTCTCCCCGCTGGTCAGCTTTCTCACTAGTAATATCGTACCATACCCAAGTACACATATGCCAAAATTCCAATACTGCGTGATGCAGTATGCACCTAGGTAGATTTAAATGGAAAAATATACTGAAAGAAGGAGTAGTTAACTCTTGCGTAGAAAGAATTCTGTATCCAACCTCTGCTTTTTTCTGGCTTTTTATTTGCCAGTACGATTTTAAAAGGAGGAACCAATATGTTATGGGGGATTTTATTATTGAGAAGGGGCTTTAGAATATTAATATCGCGAACGCACGCTGACACACCAACTCGGTGTGTCATCAGTAACATGGATTACCACGTATAGCAGCATAAGAAATTAAACTCTAAATTTTCTTGACTGAATGCTTGATGCCAGTAGTAAGTAGGCCATTCATACGGCGCATAGAGATGATTACATGCAGCGAACGCCAAAGACATGGAGATCGCTTCAACAGTCCTGCTGCTTCTGATGTGTAGATTGATGAAATTCTCCGCTTTGAATTTCTGAATTTCAGTGGCTAAATCATCAAAATTGCAAAAATTGCTCCCTACAACTGTCAAACACGAGTCCGTCATCTTAGATTTGCCCGGAGACGCCTCCGCGCATGCGCACTCCGACTTGCCATAAATATAGCCCCCGTATCACCGTTTACGGCGCCGTAAAAATAGCCACTGTCTTCACATTAATAGCCAAGTATCTTTGGCCATTATTAGTCAACGCAAAAACTCCGTAGCTAGCGAATGAGCTAACCAGCCTCGCTAATGTTTAACTGACTTAGCAACATGGCTAATTCATGACTACTTGCTAATCCAACACTAGTTAAGTAGCGAAATTATCACGATTCACTGTTTTATTGGTTTATATGTACCGGAATTAGCTAGCTGAGCAGGTGAACTAGCTTGCTAGCCTAGCGTGTGAGTTTGTTTGTTGGTTTCTTTAGTCAATGTTAGCTGGCAAACTTTATTTTTGATGCCGATAATGCCAGCGGGCAAGCTAAATGCTCGTGGTTCAATTCTAGCTAAGTTAGTCAGCGAAATAATGGTTTATGCGATGGAATTTGATGCAAACCTAAGTTGGCAGTCATGTTGGAATACTCGCAAGAACTCAGGAGTTGTTCAAAACTCTGGTGTCTTCCCTTGCGAGACCTAGGCATGAGGCTCTATGATCTTGAACATGCCCTTGGCGCACGTGGGTCCTTGGTCTTTTCCGTGGGTGCTCGGGCCCCAAAGCACCCACGATCAGCGCCTATGCCTGTGGTTGCGATTTGGTGAATGAAATTGCCAAGGCGTTCGTACGTCTGATGATAGAACTTTCGTTCACACTTTCATTTGCCTAACCTCAAATGGAAATGTGATTATTACATGCGCACATTTCAGAACCAGAGGTTCCATCATATTCTGAAACAAACATGCAGAAAATGTAGAGTACGTCGTTGCTTTTCACGATGTGCCATGTCATTGCTCATAATTTCATCTTTGTCAATGCTGTGCACAAAATATGTTTTAAATGCACTACAGGCCAAAAGTTTGAGGCCACCCTCAGATTAAAAAAAAAAGATCACACATCAACTGTTCTTTCCTTATTTTTTACACATGAAATGGCTTCAGTGCATCAAATATAGGAAGCCAATAGGGTTTGGGTGAATTCCAGACCTCAGCCCACATTTAAAAGCTGTCTTGACTGATTGATCACTGACCACAATGTTTCATAATTTGTTCCAATGCCTTTGGGTTACATGATTTTATGTCACTAGGACGTGAACAATTTTTTGTAACAAGAAGGCATGCTGAATAAATGCCTTTCCCAAAACCAAGGGGTCACACTGCACTTGGTGCACCATTAAAAATCTGAGGGTGGCCCCAAACTTTTGGCCTGTAGTGTAAATATTTATTTAATTACAAAGTTTGTAAAATATCCTTTTTTAATATTTATATCCCCGAAATATGAGTTTCGGGGATATCATGGTTTCGCCCCACCTACCGCCGCATCCGCAGATTTTAGCCGTTAGCGCGATAACTCACAAAATACTTCACATTGGCTTCTCATTTTTAGCATATGGGTAGATATGGTAGAGAGGATGAACTGATTAGATTTTGGGCAAGTATGCACTCCTAGGTTTGCCACCAGGTGGCGCTATACATTGAAAAAATCAGTTTTTTAACCATATCTCTGGAACAATTACTTACACAGATCTCAAATTTGCCTCATATTGTAGGTCTAGTAAAGGGAAATCTAATAAAGGGGGCTTCGAGGATTGGGGAATTTCGGCGATATACCCCTTACTGTCGGCCGCCGACAGCGTAGGCCTAGTTCGGGTAAGAGGTGTACCATTTAGGAACTGGAACATCATATGCAGTTCAACGCAACGCGTCTATTGGTTGGCATGGTGATGTCTGCCGCTACTTCCCACTAGATAAAGGGCTAAGGCATCCCAAAGTTTATATACGGATTACACCCTCCCCCTTAACGAAGTTCCCACCATAGTTGCGAGGGAGCCTTCATATGGCGTGACACTCAGAAGTGCGGGGAAGGAGCGGTTTGGTAAAGGGCCAATATTACATGCTGCACCTGCTTAATATACAACCCTCCTACAGGACAAGAATGGAAAAGAGGATGGAGTCCAAGAGATAACAAATGCAGTTGGTACAACACGCAAAAGGAACAAAGTTTCATTTCTGCTACCTAACAAGGTATTTATGGTACTCTCATGCATGGTGGTAAAGGCTCTCTGGAAGGTCAAAGTATTGCTATTTACCATTTGTTGCATGACTCTTTTCCTCTTTTTTCCACTTTTGGGTGGTGAGTGGATTTGGTTACTTTAGTGACTATTATGCAAAAAGTATGATTTTGGTGTAGAACTGGCCCTGTGAGCAGACTAATTTAACCCTCTCATGCATGAATTATGATAAACTCAGTCAGGATTTTTTTTTACTAATATGCAGCAGTGCCCAAAATTGCAGGCATATATAGAGAAAAAACACTTTTAAACATCTGTACACTGTAGTGACCTCCATGCATGAAAGGGTTAATCTACCTGAGCCTTACTTTGCAAAGTGCCCTTATATTTCTGTTTAACCAAGATTTCTGCTTATTTGATCGCCTCTATTGCATGGCTGAAGTAGTTTCCCCCTGCCTTTCCCCAAGCCACCAATGCAAACATTAGTGAAGTATTCCAGGAAGAATAGACTGTTGGCATTGGTGGCCATAATTAGACCTAAAGCAGAGAATTGTCACCTGGAATACACTGGAGTTGTGTGCAGGTTTTTTAATTGACCAGCCTTGTCAAATGGCTTTTTAGAAAAAAAAAAATTTTTTTTAACCATCCATCAACTAGGCGCGAGTTGACAGACATTTGGACAAGATCTAATAAACACCTTAAAATATGTGTGCAAAAAGGTTACACAAACACCAGTGGGAGAAGTTACTGGGCATATTTGCAATGAAACAATATACAAACCCAATCTGAAACATCTTGACACACGGTAATGTCACACTACAACGTCAAGAACAGGAACACTTACGCAATTTTGCCTACTTATACTCCAAAAACAAAGGTCACTTTCATTGAACCATCATTAGAACATGGAGATAATAAGTGATGCCAGCATACCCCTCCCGAGGAAGACATTCGTGCTACGGGTATTGAATTACATGGGAACCTCCCCGCCACCATTCGACCCCAGCCTAATGCTGTCAACCAGCCTAATGATGGTTAGAAGTGGAATCAAAAATGCACATTTTGAATCCTAATAGAAATTGTATGTTGAAAGCTGATACATCGCTTGATAACAGAAATATCAACCATACAAGTTTTCCTTGTGAGATCATGCATTTCCCTGCCAGTGATCATGTCACTGTGTTTATTCTTTTGTCAGCATGCTGTTTCTCTTCTTTCTAAATTGCAGAGCAATGTGAACAAACGCACGGTGGTTTCAAGTTCCTGTGCTATAGGCAGGTGCTGTTAACACCAGCCCACACATGTGGCATTAGGTTCAGTCAGGAAGCCACTAATATTTTCCTAGCATACCCATGCCACAACTTGACCGGGCACTTCCTTTTGGGAAGAAAACTGAGAAGGGACTTTTTATTGACATAGGGAGGTACGCCGCCTGCATTCCTATAATGATAGTTTACGATACTCCTTTGACTGAGCTGACGCAAAATGACTCAGCATTTTTCTGCACTTTTACCAAGTGTTTATGGTGGTTTTATCCCACAGCACTGAAGGAGTTACTGCAAAACATTTCAAGCTTACTGCCTTGAGGCTGCAAACTATCTCACAAATTTATCTACACTAACACTTCTCTGCTTAGTTTTTCCCTGGCTCTCTGAAAATTTTTTTTTTTTTTTTTTTTTTTTTTTACTAGATGGCAAGACAGCTTTATATAAAGAAAATGAGTTTTGCTCAGCTTCATTTCTGGCTCTGGGTGCAGGTTTAATATTCCAACTGAGACACCAAAGAGCTTCAGGCAATCTAATTGCAATGCATGCTCACAAAGTTAAGGCTGGGCTTTCATTTGTTTACCATACATGAAATTCAAAGCCAGACAAAATATACACGTACTTTCAAAGTGAGATAGTGAAAAAACCTTAATAGAATTTCTTTACTTAAGAATTTAGGCTATTACATGTATTGACCCTCGAATTATTCTAAATTTTACTTTCTTTGTTAACAGTTAAAGGGCCGAGTGATAAATGTACTGAAGTCAAATTTTCCGTGAGATAAGGATGGAAAACATCTTTTATTGATATACGTCTTTGAAAAATCCGGCAAAGAAGACCCAGGACTGTTGAGCTGCTAGAACCCTACATCTGACAAGAGTGGGACAACATTCCTCTTCCAAAACTCCAGCAATTGGTCTCCTCACCTCCCAGATGTTCACAGACTGTTGTTAAAAGAAGAGGGGATGCAGGGGTGAAAACTGTCCAGTGGTCTGACTAATCAAAATGTAAAATTCTTTCTGGAAATCATGAATACCTCATCCTCTGGGCTTAACAGGAGGGAGACATAACATAACATAACATGAATGGCGAGAACAGGCCGTTCAGCCCAACTAGGCTCGCCAGTTTCTTTGTACCATCGTGAATATATCACTTCAGATATTCAATGACTCAGTGGTATCTAGCTTTAAGTCAAGTCTGCTCTTGAAAACTCCCAAGGTCTCTGCCTCAACAATATGGTCAGGCAAGCTGTTCCACACCGAAATTACTCTTTGGGTGAAGAAATATTTCGAATATCAGTGCTAAATTTACCTTTAGTCAGCTTCCATTTGACCCCGAAGTTCTGCTAACAACACTTGGTTGAAGGAATCCTACATAATTCACTTTGTTAATCCCTTTAACATATTTAAAGACCTCAATCAAATCACCCCTTAGTCTCCTTTTTCCTAAGACTAAAGAGATTAAGGATCTTCAGCCTTTTCTCATAGCTTTTCATCTTTAATACCCGGAATTAGCGTGGCTCTTCTCTGAACTTTCTCTAAAGCCTCTATGTCTTTCTTAAAGTATGGTCCCCAGAACTGTACACAATACTCTAGATGTGGTCTGACGAATGTGTTGTACAAAAGAAGCATCACCTCCTTGGAGACCATCTGTTATGATCCAGACCAGGAACCAAATGCAGTGAGAGAGAACAATCCAATTTGAGGGTTAACTGATAGTAATAAGGTAATGACAGAGGGACAGAGCCCAGAGCAAATTGGCTCAGTTCAGTACAGATGGAGTAGATTGAGTGTATGAACGTGTCTGCGTCCCACCTGTGGCGTCCCAGGGCAGTAGGCAGATGGAGTACACACTCACCTTAGCAGAAATGTCAGATGGCAGGACTTTGTGAAGAAGAGCGACTACAGGGTTTGCCTGGGATTCAGCCTCAAGCATGAAAATCTTTATTTCATCACTTACATCAAATTGCTTTATTGATATGAGAAGCAAACATTCAAGGTGATTTGCATAAATTATGCAAATTAGGTATTCAAGATGGCCGCCGCAAAGGGGCATATCATGACAATTTCAAAACACCATACCTCAGTTACTAACAGACTTTATAAAAAGATGGACGAAGCAACCGTGACGTCACCCATTGGTTTCAGCTTACCATCGAGGAAGCCTCGATTTTGGCAATTTGAATTGCACCATTTTGTCATTTTGAAACCGGATGTGATTCCTATTGGACGAGAACGTGAACGGAGTATCCGGGGAGAAGCGAGGGCTGGATTTACAAGGACCAGAGGATAGCCACGCCCCTAAAGCATATACTGGCTTTATCCTTTATTCTAGTCTATTTGGGACCATAATTTAGAAAAATGAACATCATGATATATCGAAGGAGACTTGAAACTTGCGATAGATACAATAAAGTAATGTGGAAAATCATTATTTAAATTATAAATCTGGTGGGAAAGTAGGGTCATTTTCTCATAGACTTCTATAGGATTGAACTCCTTTCTGCAACCACTGACGTCGCCATCTGCTGACCATTAAATAGAATGCAAATTTTGGAGATTTCCGCATTGGCCTCAGTTTTCAGACCCGAGTGCTGCGTCCATCTTTTTATACAGTCTATGGAAACTAATAGACATATCAACTTCTTATTTTTCACACAGTTTAAGTTGGATACTTAAACAAAATGCAAAGGTTTTTTGAAGTTTTGCTCTTGACTTGAAAATTCTCTACCTCATTATATATTCAGCACCCCCTGAAATGAAAAGACTACCAAAAGGGCCATATTTTTTAGGTTCAAGACAACCGTCATACTGTAAACTATGTATGTTCCAAAGTTCATTAAAATCGGACTAGCGGTTTTTGAGAAATGGCGCATGAAAAATGTGGAAATGGTAATGGTATTTTTATAGCAATAATCTACCTTAACAGTCGAGACGTACTTCAGGTTGTGAAAGTCCATCCAAACTAGCATGGGAAAACTAGACCCCTCTGGCCACTGTCTCGACTCTTCAAAGGTGACCTTCACCACCAACAGCTTCCAATCACTGATGAAGTAATTCCTCTCAGCAGCTGACAGCCGACAAGGGAAGTAAGCACAAGGATGTAGCTTGCCATCACCTGCTCACTGAGAGAGGGCAGCCCCAGCACCCACATCGGAGGCATCGACAACAATGACGAACGGGTGCTGGGGGTCAGGGAGCATGAGGACCAGAGCGGTGGCAAATAATTCTTTGAGATGGTTAGCAGAGGCCACCTAGGGGGCCCGGGCAAAGAAAGTCTTGATGGAAATAAGCTGCGCCAGGGGGCCAGCAACTGTGGAGCACCGTTGAAACACCAGTAGAAACTGGCTATCCGGAGGAACCTCTGCAGCTCCTCACTGTCTTTGTGGTCTGCCAAATCCAGCACAGCCAGTACATTCTAGTAACCCATCTTTAAGGGCACTTTCACACTAGATTGTTCTGTTTCGTGTCACAGTACGTTTGTCCCCCCGCCCCTCTCCCCCCACTGGTCAGCTTTCACAATAGTAATGTGAAATAGTAATTTATCTCATTAATGTCAGCATCATATTATTTGTAAAATTAAAGAAGTGCTTTAGCTTTTAGTTGGCAGTCTATTCAAGTCATGATTAATTAGCTAGCCATCAGGCTGACGCTTTTCGCCATTAAATTAATAAAGTCAAGTTTATACGATAACAGTAACTCATATAACTTATTACTTTAATGGCAAAAAGTGCAGCATGCTAGCTAGCAAATTATTCATCTATTGACTTGAATAAAATGCAAAAAATTAATATTAGCTGTGGTTAATGGTTGCCAGCAGGGGGATTGGTAACACTACCGTGTTTGCCAATGAAAGGAATCTGACCATTCGCGATGCAAGAAAGTTGTATTATAAGTGTGTAATACCAAAACTGCATCTCATGAGTTGTATCACACAACATGATTTTTCATCATTTATGAGATAAAGGTAGGCTACTGTGGTTAAATATGCCATGAACAAGTTGGTATTTTTTTCCGTAGTCGTGTCCTTAAGCTCAGTGTTGCATGGCTTGTGTGTTAAACCTCTTAAGTCCTGAGCCTCTGGCTCTAAAATTACATGCCCTAAATGACATGAGTATATCTCTGCAACTACTAGGTCCATTTGAATAATCTTGGTATCGTAATAAAGGTAACACCTTGGGGATTTTTGGCATGGTGTAAAAATGAGTATATATGTCACTGAGTCAGAGTAAATGGAGATGGAACACAGCATAAATGAAAGATCTCATTTGCGCCTAACAAAATTTTACTTATATCCCTTTTGAAATTAATTAGTTGCAGTCTGAAACCTCTAAAAAATCACAGCCTAGAATCTCACCATTATTTATGCCAAAGTTTATTCAAATCAAGAGAGTCTAATCATAGTTAGAGAGGTTTTAGTTTAGGAAGATCTAGGTGGCATCTCCAAACTGGCACTGTGTGCCATTTGAGATTTTGCAGGTACCAAACTGTAAAACTCATTTAATTTCACTTATATGTCACTATAGGCATATATTCTGTCTACATACTACCATTTTGACTCTTTTTTTCAAAGCAACCATGTCTAGGCAGTATCTCCAAGTTGGCCATCTGGGCACATTTCGGACATTATGTGCCATTTAAAATTTCTCAGGTACCAAAAACTTGAAAAACTTGTTTAATTTCACTGATATTCCACTACAGGCATGCATTCCACCTAAATACAACCATTTTTGATTCTTTTTTTTTTAAAGCATCTATGTCTAGGCAGCATCTCCAAGTTGGCCATCTGGGCACATTTGGACATTGTTCCCATCTGTTCACCAAAACTACAGACCAATTTCAAAACTGCCTTTTATTTCCAAAATTTTTGAAAAAGTTGTAGCTAAGCAACTCATGTCTGTGTTAACTGCCCATAGTACTTTGGATACATTCCAGTGAGGTTTCAGACCAAAACATTCAACTGAGACAGCTCTTCTCAGAGTTTGCAATGATATTATGATGTCTTTAGATGCAGGTAAATGCTCGGTGTTGGTTGTCCTCGACCAGAGCTCTGCGTTTGATACCGTGGACCATAGCATTTTAATAGATAGACTCAGACAGTGGATTGGTGTCACAGGGAGTGCCCTTGACTGGTTTTTTAGCTACCTGTCTAATAGGACGTTCTCTGTGTCAGTTGGTACATATGTTTCCGAACGTTCTACTAAGTCCTGTGATGTGCCCCAAGGATCTGTCTTGGGGCCTATTTTGTTTTCCATTTTTATGCTTCCTCTGTGTACCGTCATCAGTAAATTCAAAGGCGCATCATACCTCTTGAACGCTGATGACATTCAATTGTATATGTCTTTCAGACCCACTGAAACAGATAAAATAATTATGTTGCTGGAGTGTTTGACGGCCATTAAGGATTGGATGAGTGCCAACTTTCTTCTGTTAAATACAGATAAAACTGAGATTCTCATCATCGCCTCAGAGAGCATCTCTTCTCAAGTTGAGAAATGTTTTGGTTCCCTTTTTTCCTCTTTAAGAAAAAAATGTAAAAATCTCAGGGGAACACTTTATAATTTAATGCTTTTTGATGAACACGTTAAGTCACTGACCCGTTCTTGTTTCTTCCACTTAAGAAACATCTCTAAATTGAAATCTGTTGTGTCTCAAGTTGAGTTAGAAATGCTGATTCATGCTTTTATATCTTCCCGGCTTGACTATTGTAATTCCCTTTTCACCTGTTTGAATAAATCTTCCCTTAATCGGTTACAGATGGTTCAAAATGCTGCTGCAAGATTACTATGTCCACTAGAACAGCTCACATCGCTCCAATTTTATTTTCCTTACATTGGCTTCCAATTAACTTCCGAATTAATTTTAAGATCCTTGTTTACGTATATAAAGCCCTTCATGGGCAGGCGTCCGATTACATTCTTGACTTGCTCCAGCCATACATCCCTAGTCATTCACTCAGGTCTTCTGACCAGGGTTTACTTGTTCCTCGAGTGTGTTGAAAAACTAAAGGTTATCGTGCTTTTGAATATGTGGCGCCTACTCTCTGGAACTCTCTTCCACTCCAGTTGCGCTCATCTGCTTTGGCAGA
Source organism: Gymnothorax javanicus (assembly GCA_029692085.1). Taxonomy (NCBI): domain Eukaryota; kingdom Metazoa; phylum Chordata; class Actinopteri; order Anguilliformes; family Muraenidae; genus Gymnothorax; species Gymnothorax javanicus. Next base: position 1,951,411 of record CM056210.1, read on the forward strand.
GGCTTTCAAAAAGGAGCTTAAGACACATCTTTTCAGATTGGCTTTTGAACATTTAAAACATTGATTTGGATATGTGCAATTTTTCTATGGTATTTCACATTTTAATGCTTTGCTGTTGTTTATTTGTTGTATTTTTCATTTTAACTGTTGTTAAGCACTTTGTGACATTGTTCTGTGAAAGGTGCTATACAAATAAAATTTACTTATTTACTTACATTGTGTGCCATTTGATTTTTCTCAGGTATCAAACTGCAAACCGTTTAATTTCATTTATATGTCACTACATGCATGCATTCCATCTAAATAAAACCCTTTTTGATTTTTTTAAAGTATAACCATGTCTAGGCAGCATCTCCAAGTTGGCCATCTAGGCACATTTTGGACATTGTGTAGTCAGTCCCATTATCGCCGCATAGTAAATTTCAAGAGTGAGTCAGCAAAGTATTTCATGCACCCCTTGCATTTCAGCGTTCTCTCGGCACGTAAAGGGGCATGGATTCTTTCGAAAGACTACTTTGAAAACGACTGTTGAATATTTAGTGGACAATCATAGCGAAAATGAAAAAACAAAAACAAAATGGTTTAGTGACTGTATATCTGCGCTCATTGCTGCACTCTTTAAGTCTTTGTGCGTAATGTCGCCTGGCAGCTGGAACGCAGAAAAAAACAGCAATCACAACAAACACCCCAGCAGCAAAATATGCAAACTGTGTTTGCAATGGTGTTTGCTCAACTGTGTATGCTCAAAATGCAAGTATATATTTGGCCGTCACCCGCAAAATAGCTCAATGACATATCCACAAGGCTATTTCCAATGTGTTGTCTAATTATGCTTCATCGCTCAATGAAAAGTCAGCCGGCAAGCCATAGAAACTACTTTGATGATGTCTGCTGAATGTTCAGTGGATAATTATGGTGAAAATACCAAAAACAAATCAGTTTAGTGTTTATATTGTTGCGCTCTATAAATACATGTGCATAATGGCGCATGGGCTTTCAGATGCACTGGGAACACAAGGCTCTATCTCAAGCTAGGTTTGTGCGATTACAATGGTTCAGGGCTCGTTGGAAATGTCAGAGCTCATAGAATCAAATGGCAACCCCCAAAATCAAATTGACCGCATCACAAGCCAATCACAGAGTAGAAAATATATTGGTGCAAAGGGAATGTTCAGGGCTTGACCTCATTGGAAGTAGTGGCACGGAAAAAAACGCATGGAGACTGGTAGATGTAGTTTCAATATAACCCTGACACATTGGACTAACAATAGCACAGATCTACCCTTGAACGTAGTTTTTTATTACAAAATAGGAAAAAGAAATGCTGACCGCACACTGTAAGACAAAAAACATCAGTCTGGCCCATTAAAAAAAAAACACATTTATAACAGCTCATATCACAGTACAAAAGTGCACAAAATGTGCTAAGGTGCACAAAAACAAAAAGAAAACAAGTGGTGCCAGGCACAACAAACCCCGCCCCTCGCACATACTTTCACCTACTTGTACCAAATTCTATAGAAATCTATTCTGGGTCAGTGGCAATCCCTGTACCGAATTTGGGGTGAATCTGGCCATTAGTTTTGCCGCTAGAGTGTAAACAAACAAACAAACAAAAAAACACAGAAACAAACCGAACCGAAAACAATACCCCTTGCCCTCACCCTTCGGGTGGGGTGGGGTAAAAAAGGTAAAAAACAAAACCAAACGTTTCGGTCACATTCAGACCATCATCAGTGCTTAAAAGTGCATCAGTCACAAGCACTTAAATTGAGAAATCCCACTGGGTGTGTCCTCTCAAGCTGGAAAACAATCACCTTTACCATAGGCAGACAATTAAATAATTAGCAGAATTCTTCATTTGAATTACCAATAATAAGATAAAGGTTGGAATGCAGATAATTGGACTTTTGAAAATGGACGAAATCCACGCTCATGCTAGAATAATTCAATAATTGGTATTTGTATTGAGAATGCCCAAAAAGAAGCCCCTGCTCATAATTGAAATTAGCATATACCTTGAGCCCTATGAGCATGGTCTTCTTTTAGAGCATTAAAAGGGACACAATTGACACAATTGATTATAGAGATGACAAAGTTGGATACATCTTGGATACATCTAAAATCTACTACCATCCCAAAAAGAGTCCGGGTCCAAGATCAGCCATCTTACACCTGGGGCTCTAGTGCTGAAAGTGATGTGGATTTTTTGGGCAGGGACTCTTCAGATGACAATCGACAGCCAAGGTACACCCTTCGCGAAAGATGAACCAGGGGGAGGCAAGGCTCGAAAATTTAACACCCGTACCCATCATAAACCCATGACTCATCCAAGAATGACTTCATTTTTAATCTTACTGGTCGTGATCTTGATGCTGATGAAGTAAGTTTGCTCAATAAGGGGCTGTCTTTTGTCCCTGAATGCAGAGCAAAGCCATTCTCACTTAAAATTGAAATGTTCAAGTTTTTCCGTAATTTGAAATTGAAATGTTTTTATAAGAATTGTAGTGAGCCATGTTCCTCAATGACCCTCACGATCTAGGTTTGAACCACCTAGCAAGTTTTGTCCTGTCTATTTAATTCCTCCTTGGACACAGTCTGTTGTTTAGTGCAACATGATGTTAATCAGATGTTTGAGAATCCTCCCAGTGCTACAAGACATAACCTGCATCCAGCGGAGGAATGGGCTTTACATAAATTGTGTAAAGATAAGTCCTTAGTCTGTAAACCATCAGATAAAGGTGGGGGCATAGTTCTTATGCTTAAATCTCAGTATGATCAGGAGGTGTATCGCCTCCTAGAGGATGATACATATTACAAGCCCCTCCCTTTTGACCCTACTACTAAATTTAAGAAGGAGATTGATCATTTCATTTCAAGTGATGCCTATTCTGATGGAATTATCTCAGAAAATGAATTGAACTATCTAACTAACAATTTACCTGTTAAGCCCGTCTTTTTCATTTCACCTAGGGTACATAAAAGTTTAACCCAACCCCCAGGGCGCCCAATAGTAGCTGAGGTTAACAGTATTACCGAACCCCTCCAATTTTTTGGATTTTTTTTTTGAGACCTTTGGTATGTAATTTACCCAGCTACCTCAAAGATACTGTTGATTTTCTCAATTGTCTTAACAACGTTGATTATGTTGGCAGTGATATCCTGTTAGCAACTTTAGATGTTGCATCTCTTCATACCAATATCCCTCATGAGAAGGGTTTGGAGGCTCTAACATTTTTCTTGTATTTGTGTTCATTGCATTCTGATCCTCCTACTGATTTTCTCGTAGATATGGCTTGGTTGGTTCTCACTAAGAATTATTTCCTTTTTGAAGAACAGTTCTACTGGCAAATTGAGGTTACTGCAATGGGATCCACGATGGCACCTGACTACGCAAATTTATATCTTGGTTACCTTGAACATTTCTACATCTGGAATAACAATCCTTTCTCTGATCGACCTTTGTGGCGAAGATATATTGATGACTGTTTTGTTCCTTCTAAGGGATCCCATACAGTTTGACTTGTTTGTGGCATATGTCAACAGTTGGAGAGAGTCCATTAAGTTTACATTTCATGTTGACCCCTCACAGGTCAGTTTTTTGGATACATAGGTTTCAGTTGAAGACCTGGGTGCAAGAAGTACTTTAGTCACAAAATAACACTTTTGAGATATTAAGGGTCAAAGTTTTGAAAACATGCTGCAGATACTTTTTTTTAAAAGATAACATTCAGTGGCACCTGCTGCTAGTCCCAGGGGTTATACAAAGTAGACAGACACGTTTTTGTGGAAAAATAATGCTTTATTACTTAAAAAAAAACAAGAAAATCAGTTTCGGACTTTGGTACTTCTTACCATAAAATGCCTGGACTTCGGTACTTATTGCCATAAAATGCATGGACTTCGGTATTTTTACCACACAAATGCCGTTTCAATCATTTTCTGATTGCCAAACAGTCATTTTTGCTACGCTTTTGTCACATGACACATACTAGCAGCTGATTGGACAGTCATGGACTTAGGCACTTGTTCCTGATGACGTCAAGGACTTGAGTACTTCTGCAAAGACTTGAGTATTTCTTGCACAAAAATTCAGTAGATTCAGGGAAGGCCGTATATCAGTATTGAGGACTTGAGTACTTATATTTGGAATTTTTTGGCTTTAAATGATGAACATGACACTCTACTTTATGGTAGTAGTGTCAGCTCATTTTTTGGAAAATGTGACTTAAGTACTTCTTGCATCCAGGTCTTCAGTTTATGATGGGAGTATAGGTACATCCTTGTATAGTAAAGTGACAGATTAAAATAGCCTTCTTCATGCTCACAGTTTTCACTCTATACCCATTAAGTGAGGACTTCCTTATAGTCAATTTTTTCATCCACGACGCATCTGTTCTAATGATTTTCAGTCTCAGCTGGACGAATGTTTAATGATTGTCTGGCTTGTGGTTATCCACACAGGTGGTTAAAATCTGCTCCCCTACGAGCTTGTAATGCCACTGTACCAACCTCTGATCAGGGTGACAAAAAACCTTTCTCAGTTATTTTTCAGACTTCTCTTCTCTGAGTGGCTCCATTAGAGATACTGTATTAAAACACTGACATATTTTGCAAAGTGATGATCAACTCAAAAATCTTTTCTGAGATCCTCCTCTTTTTGTTTATTCAAGAGGCCAAAATCTCAGGGATAAACTGGTACATGCTGATACTTTCACAGGTAAGACACACACTGGCATTCTTGATCACGCCAAAGGTCATCGATGCTCTGTTTGCCCCTGCTATAGACCCTACAAACATTTTGTCCATCGCCTTACGTTACAGAAATATGAGATTCAACAGCTCATAACTTGTAAATCTACTCATGTGATATATGTTATTGGTGGCCCTTGTCCTCTGTTTTATGTTGGTAAAACATCTCGCCCTTTGCGTACAAGAATTATTGAACATCGTTGTGCCTTAACTCGACAAGATGAAAAATCTCCCGTATTTCGTCATTTTAAACAGGCAAATCATGGTATTTCAGACTTCTATTTTTTCGCCATTGAGAAGGTTATGCCTCCTCGTAAAGATGGTAACCTAGAGGTTCTTTTGCTCAAAGGGGAAGCTTTTAATGTTTTTGATTTTCAGTCTTTATTTCTGGGGGGAATGAAAGAGGACCATAATTTGTCATGTTTTTGTAAGCTATTTCCAGTCATTTTTCACTGATTTGTCTTTATTAGCTAATATATTATTACAATTATGCTATATGATGGGCTAGATTTTTGAATATTCCTATGAGACTATTTTTGTCAAGTCTCTTAATGTGCATGTATTTTCAAAGGTTATAATGCTTCGGTTTTTCATATCCTTGTTCTTACATGTTTAAGGGTGTAGTCTCTTTGTACAATCCTTACTGGCTAAATTATATACTCAAGGGCTCAAGGTACATGCTAATTTCAATTGTGAGCAGGGTTTTCTTTTAGAGTATTCTCAATACAAATAGCAAGAATTTATTCAATATTCAAGTATTCAAGCATGAGCTTGGATTTTGTTCATTTTCAAAAGTCCAATTATCTGCATTCCAACCTTTGTCTTATTATTAGTAATTCAAATGAAGAATTCTGCAAATTGTTTAATTGTCTGCCTATGATAAAGGTGATTGCTTTCCAGCTAGAGAGGACACACCCAATGACATTTCATAATTTAAGTGCTTGTGACTGATGCACTTTTTAGCACTGATGCTGCTCTGAGTGTGACCGAAACGTTTGGTTTTGTTTTTCACCTTTTTTATTTTTGTTTTTGTGCACCTTAGAACTTTTGTGCACTTTTGTACTGTGATGTGAGCTGTTATAAACGTGCTTTTTTTACGGGCCAGACTGATGTTTTTTGTCTTACAGTGTGCGGTCAGCATTTTTTTTCCCTATATTACTAGCTCTACGCAGCTGTAGTACTAATTAGTTTAGTGTGTCGACCAAGCACAACAATCCTTTCTCATTTTTGGAATTTATTACAAATTAGCAAAGGCAAGGAAATTTTTTTCATCATCGCTGTAGAATGTGAAGTGTATGCCTGCTGTTCTTTGAGTGTGGTGACGGTTTAAAATGACAAGGCTTGTATCACTGGGTTCTCTGGACTTTCCTCTTTCATTTGATGTATTGTTTGTATGCATAGCACAAATTCAGTATAAACGCTAGCGATGAAGCACTGATATTATTTTATCTTTGATATTACTTTATCTTATGTTTTGCTGCATGCTTATTTACATGCTTGAATTGTGTTCGGTTGAGGTAAAAATGGTCATCAGGAGCTTTTCGCCGAGTATCTTCCTTTTAAGGGGATACGCCAAATGACAATGTTGCTATTAGTAAACATGTTATTTATCACGTGCATTGATTGCTCCCGGTACCGGGGGCGTTCGGGCATAAGAGGTTAAAGTGTATGCTACCATTTTACTAATTCATAATTGTATTTTTTAGCATTTTATCAAGATCAACATGATCATTTCATTAACATCCACCGTTTTATTGCTATTCTGCATGTATCAACAGATGGGTGTAGTCAGTGCTGATGGCTCGGCCTGGCTGTGCTGTGTTGCTTGCCTGGCTATATATTTTATAAATGATGTCTTATGCTGCTGTATTACTGTCCTGATGTGTTGCTGTTTCTTGTTGTTCTGCATGGCTTGTGTTCTGTCTCGAATAGTGCACCCAAGAAAATAAAAATTGTAAAAATGTAGCCCTAATAAAATAGATTCAAAAGCTACAACAACAGTAATAGTAGTCGAATACAGTCAAACAAAAACTAGATTAACACGTTGACTGCCAACTGTGAGATAACTCGTAATGGCGGGTCCAGGCCAGCGCTAGACTTGAAAATTCGGGGGATATTATCCATCCCTTTATTGACAACAATTAATCCTGGCTAATTCTAGATGGTTTTCCTTTATAAACACGTTTTCCAATTCAAGAAAAATCAAGTGGCAATTGAAGACACGGCCTCTCTCCCCCATGCGATCTAACAGCAAATAATGGGCTACATTCAGTAGAGAAAATAATTTAATTATAATTAGGTCTATGCACTGGCACTTAGCAACGTTAATTTTTTTTTTCCAGCGAGAGCGGCATTTCAGAACTCATTTGCAAAGGTTTCGCTTTGGTATATAACTGGATTAAAGCAGAAATGAGATATGAACAGCACTACCTAGTGGCAGTTTTTTCTCAAAATTAGGGCTTATAGACAGACAAACCTTAGAAAGTCCCAAAGTCGTTTTCATCACATGTGAATCGATCAAGGTTGAAACTGATGATTATAGGAGTATCAGGCTTTTAGCTCTCGGGATTAAACTTTTAGAGCACTTTGAAACTGGTACCAAATTAGTGGTTTTCACCAAACCTACAATTTGACATGCTCAGTGTGTGAAAACCATAATGAAAGCCATAGAGATTTCTAGTGCACTAATAAGAACAAGGATAGACCTTTCAAAAACCATTTTCATATTTTCATTGCATATCTGGATTAAATTATTATTTGAGCCTGAAGATGGGTGTAAAATGATGTATCAGCTACTTCGAGGTCGGATATCCAGCAAAGTGCCATGCAGAAAATTTTTCTGTGTAGTCACGCTTCCTCAAATATTGATTGGAAAACCACATTTCCATGGGACTTTTGTGGATTAAAGTTTTATTTGTGACAAAAATCTGAATTTATTCTGTTACCAAAATTCAGCTGGTACCAGCCTTGTTATCCAGGGTTGCCACCAGGTGGCACCTTCATGATGTGAAACTTTAAGTACCTTAGGGCCATATAGCCCCACAAACAGTTTGGGAAATTCCATCAATTGTTCATGGAAATGCATCCCATTTGCCATGTCTATCCCATTTCGACAGATTTTGGACCTTGTTTTTTGGTCTTCCAGGAGGCACTGTGAGCAAAATAAAGGGTATATGACCCTAAAAATGTGCTTTTCCCTTAGATATCCATGTGAATCTGGGTACCAAATCTCACTGAATTCTAGGGGGGTCAACTGCAGGCCGACTACCATTCTCTCAGAAATTGACTCTTAAGTGACCCATCACAGAATCTAGCTAGCCACCTAAAAGCAATTAGATAGCTTACTAACGTAGCTATTTCAGTAACAGGACACCTAAATAGCTAGCAAGCAATGCCATTAAAACAAAATATAAGTTACAATCCATGATGGCTAGCTTAATAACCCCATCTCTAGCCGTTAATAAACATAACATGCCAAGATGTGTGGGGAACTTACTGCAGCAGTTGAATGTTATCTTCCTTTTCCTGCTGTACCGCCATTGTGTTTAATTCTTCAGAGCTTTCTGCGTGGAGTAGCCGCGTCGAGGCATAAATATACAGAAACTAACGTTTGAAATGACGACGTAGAACGAAGCCCATTGACAATGATGAGAATTTCTGTATGGTTTTAGGGTCATCGTGGATCTGTCTGCAGCAATGCTGCAGTCCATTGATGATGTTGCTGCTATGGAAGCTAAGCGGAAGGTAGAGTTAGAAGATCTTTTGCTGCATCATAATTTCTCACTCCAAGTATACTTTTCAGATATTTACAACCCCAATTCTGAAATGGTTGGGACGAAGTGTAAATTGTGAATAAAATCAAAATGAAGTTACTTTCAGATCACATGAGCCAATATGTTATTTACAATAGAAGATAGATAACATTTCAAATGTTGAAACTGAGACATTTTACATTTTAGTCCACAAAATGAGCTTATTTCAAATTTTCTGGCTGCAACAGGTCTCAAAAAAGTTGGGACACAGGCAAAAAAAAAAGGGCTTAAAAAGCAATTAATATATAAGAGAATCAGCTGAAAGAACATTTAGCAAGTAATTACATTAACAGGCATCAGGTGTGTAACAAGATTGGCTATAAAAGGGATGTCTTAGAGAGGCTGAGTCTCTCAGAAGTAAAGACGGCCAGAGGCTCTCCAACCTGTGAAGGCTTGCATAAAAAAAAAATTGTGTAATACTTTAAAAACAATGTTCCTCAACATCAAATTGCAAAGGCTTTGAAGGTCTCATCATCGACAGTGCATAACATCATAAAAAGATTCAGAGAAACTGGAAAAATCTCTGTGCATAATGGACAAGGCCGAAGACCTTTACTGGATGCCCGTGATCTTCGGGCCCTCAGACGCCACTGCATCACTCACCGGCATGATTCTGTCATTGAAAGTATTAAATGGGCTCAGGAATACTTCAAGAAACCACTGTCTGTAAACACAGTCCGCCGTGCCATCCACAGATGCCACCTAAAACTCTATCATGCAAAAAGGAAGCCATTGTTGAGCGTGATCCAGAAGCGCCGCCGTGTTCTGTGGGCCAAGGCTCATTTAAAATGGACTGTAGCAAAGTGGCAAAGTGTCCTGTGGTCAAACGAGTCCAAATTTGACATTCTTGTTGGAAATCATGGGCGTTAACCTCTGGGCTAAAGAGGAGAAAGACCATCCCTCCTGTTATCAGCGTTCAGTTCAAAAGCCGGCATCTCTGATGGTATGGGGATGCATTAGTGCATATGGTGTGGGACACTTGCATGTTTTAAAAAGCACCATGAATGCTGAAAGGTATATAAAGGATGCTCCCCTCCAGACGACATCTATTCCAGGGAAGGCCTTCTGTATTTCAGCAGGACAATGCAAAACCACATACTGCAGCTATTACAACAGCATGGCTTCGTAGTAGAAGAGTCCGTGTGCTGAACTGGCCTGCCTGCATTCCTGATCTTCCACTGATTGAGAACATCTGGCGCATAATTAAACAAAAAGTCAGTCAAAGGAGACCCAAAACTCTCCAGCAGCTGGAAGCCTGTATCAAACAAGAGTGGGATCAAATTCCAAAGGCTAAACTCAAGAAACTTGTCTCCTCAATGCCCAGATGCCTCCACTCTGTGTTAAAAAGAAGAGGGGATGCTACACCATGGTAAACAGGCCCCTGTCCCAACTTTTTTGAGAGCTGTAGCAGCCAAAAAATTTGAAATGAGCTCACTTTGTGGATAAAATTGTAAAATTTCTCAATTTCAACATGTGCTATGTTATCTCTGTTCTATTGTGAATAAAATACTGGCTGGTGTGATTTGAAAGTCATTGCGTTTTGATTTTATTCACAATTTACACTTTGTCCCAACTATTTCGGAATTGGGGTTGTATATTCAGGGGAGTTACTGGGACAGAAAAGTAAAATATCATGCAGTTCTACCTTTGGTAGAATGATTTTAGATAGGGGATCTAGGAAAATGTAAATGGAGATAGACCTTTGAAATTTTCAAAATATCATACATTTTACAGCTATATGGTTCTGTCTCCTATAGCTCCTTGTATTTCCAGAAATGTTTAGTCACAAAGTTCTATGTTTGGCCTTGTGGTTTTTAAAAAAGAACACAACAATGTAACTCGACCAAAATCTGCAAATTACATTTACATGGTAAAAGGTAATACAGAATTTGAAAGAAAAATAGAGTATCTGACAATAATAATCACAGAAAATGGGCAGCCGCCTCCTGTTTGAGTTCAAAGCTTCCTATGGCTGAGGAGTTAAAACATCTACCATAACACAAAGAATGAACTGGTTCTAAATCGAACATCTTTCAGTGCTAATGCAGAGCATGATGATGCAAACAAACTCTCTACTGAACGACTAGTCTCCATTTGTCTCCCTGACATCAAGGTCGGAATCGTCTGTCGCTTAGAGAATCGGCAGATCTAAAAAATAAATAAGAAACAAACCTAGTACCACTGCATGAAATGAGCTATGGAGTCCGGAAGGTGTACTGTGACAAATGGTCCGATCTCCATAGCCTGCACAAGTTCATCTGTGTACATTTAATGCAGACTTGATGCACAGTACACAGTATACAAACTCCGCCCTTGGGCTTGGTTTCAACTAGTCTAGTCTATCATATTGTACTTGTTCATGTGCATACACATGCATCTTGTAATGCATAAAATATGAGGTTGAAAATCAAGTGGTACCATCTTAAATGGCCCTCGGGAATAAGACAAATGAAAGGTTTTAAGACAGATAGACACTTCATCCAAGTGCTATCGTACCTATCTATCTAAAATATCCCAGATTTCATCATATGACAATCTTCTATTTGGTATATTAGAGGGTTTTTGCTTCAAAATGGTAGATGGATGAGGCCTTTTGTCATCCTGATCATGTGACCCTATATCCAGCTCCCTGATTCGACAAAATGGACATAGAACTTTTTAAACTGAAATGGACTGAAAATTTCTACAAAGTACAATGCATTTTCTGAATGTTTCTCCCAGCTGCCCTCTATTATTGAAAAATGACATCAGGATATAGTGCCTGTTAATACTGATATTATTACTATGGTAGAACATAATTTTTGATGAAAAGTGGAGATAGGCCCAATTAATCCTCTGCCCACAATGTGGTTAGATTTGGAAGATCAAACCTTTAATAAACATAATATATATTTTACAGAAATCATCACAGTGCCTTCACTGTGTAATCAATGCTGACAGTTTTGAAGTGAATTTTCTGAAACTTGGCAGACATGTTCCAGATACATTGCTGATATGCATATTGTATTTCCGTTCCAGTCCATAAAATTTTGATGGAGGTACAGCCCTTGATTCGGAACGCTTCATTTTGTTTGCTCACCGTCGGGGGAGGTTGTGCTATCAGAGCACAAGCTTTAACCAAAATTAAATGATCACAGAAGGAGACGTTATTGTGGTCTAAAGTCACACTGAAAATATTTTTGTGGTTAAAGAATGCACTGATAGTGTAACAAGCACTTAAATGAGGAAAAGTTGGCACTTTCTAGCCAAATTGGCTAATCAGGTCAACTTTCACTCACTAGTGCTCATCAGACAGCAGCAGTAGCAACTTGCTATGTGGCCAGTTATATGCTACAACACTTGGAGAAAACATTCCAATGTATTTGGTTTCTGACTGGGAGAGTTTATTTTTCCCCTATAAGTTTGTGCATAATGGCCCCTGTCCTTTACCCCAATTTCTCTGTACACCACATTAGTCATGATATGACCTGGTAATAATGATAAATGCAGATGTTACAGTTTTAAAAGCATATTGTAAGTACACCCAAAAGACAATTAATACAGTGTGCATCATTGTACACATGCCGCAACACTGATGCACTGTCACGTTTGCATGCACAAATTCCAAGTCATGCCACCCCCCTTTCTGAAAAGTGTCATACGGGCCTGCACATTTTGGGCTATCCTAATTTAAGATATATACATTCTTCCCAACAAAGTGCCGTGTTTATACAATGAGAAGCAGTTGACATTGGTTGTTTTTAGAAAATAGAAGGCTATTGTATCATTGCTTCTCTATACCAGGATCTGTGATGTAGTGGAAATCCTGTATGATACAGGTTACAAGTATTATTTGCTAAAGGTTTACCCGTGCAGAGCGGTATGAATCAATTACTATGTCTGTGTGTGTGTGTAACAATGAGTGTGCGATTGATGGAAGAATCTGAATCACAGAACTGCATTGGTGGAGGTGGAGCAGTAAGTGCTTGCCAATGCCGTTTAGCTACGCTTTGTAGGCAAATGCTTTGATATTGTTGCGCTAGCCCAGGAAAGTCTTGCTGCAGTCATGTGGTGTAAATCCTGCATGATAGAAGATATCTGCAGGTGTTGTCGTTATTGTCCTTCAGGTTGTGATCATAGCTTGTCGCCTTTCAGTGTAAATCCTGTATAAGCTGCAGGTGTTTCAAACAGATAGTAGCCCATACTTAAAACTTATAATTCAAAACCACAAATGCACACTCAAGTGCGTGTGTGGAGCTGGGGTGGGGGCGTCCAAGATTTTGTGCCCAGGTGCCTCTGCATTCTTAATCCATGCCTGCCTTGGTGACCTCTCACATTTAACTACCCTGCACAAGTGTACGCAATTAGCGAAAGGATGTCTAAAAATTTTCTTCAATTAAATCACAGTAAAACTGAAGTTCTAGTCTTTGCCCCAGATCAGGTTTCCATCAACCTCCTCCAACACTTTGGTTCATTGGCCACGAACAGAAAATCTTCTGCCAAAAACCTGACTGTTACCTTTGATTACAGGCTACAATTTGATAAACATGTAAAGACAGTCATTCAGTCCTGCTACTTCCACTTGAGGAATATTGCTAAAATTCGCTCAACTTTAGCTTTTCAGCAATTGGAGATGGTTATCCATGCCTTTGTGTCATCTCGCTTAGACTACTGTAATGCCCTTTATTCCTGCCTCAGACAAGGCGCTATTGCTCGCTTAAAGTTAGTCCAAAACTCAGCAGCAAGACTACTCACCAAGACTTCATATCGCTCTCACATCACCCCAGTCCTGATGTTCCTACAATGGCTGCCGATTAAATTTAGGATCCAATTCAAGATCTATCTGCAACCATTTAGCTTCCACAGGCGATTTTGCCCATTCTCCATAAGACCCAATGTTAAAGTACAGCGACCCCACTAGACCCACTTCCGTCAATTCAATTAAAAAGGCACTCAAACTGTACATAAAGTGTATCAAGGTGAGTTGATTGCCAGATTTAGAAAAAAGTTATCAGACAATTTTTGAGAAGTATTTTTTTTTGAAATTACAAGACCTATCTTTTAACATTGTTAATCTTTTCCCTGACCTCAAGTTTGACCTTTCAAGGTCATCTGAGGTCAACTTTAACATAGCCAAAATATAGGTCATATATGACTTCCTATATGTGGCCAATACAAACTTAATTTCTATCTGCAACCATTTGGCCTCCACAGGCCATCTTGCATATTCATTAAGTACAGCGCCCCCACTAGACCAACTTCCGTCGATTCAATCTAAATGGTGCTCGCACTGTACATTCACGGTACCAAGGAAAGTTTATTGCCTGATTTAGAAAAAAAATTATCGCGAAGTTTTTGAGAAATAATTTCTTTAATTTCTCAGTCCTATCTTTAACATTGGGGCCAAAATTTCAAGGGCCCATAAAACAGACTAAAATGATTCAATCAAAAATCCGAAATAAACGTCTGGAGATATGGTCTAGTAGTATGTTATGGCAAATTTACACGAAAATTCATCAGGCCAAAAAAGGATAAAAAATGCCCGGGACTATGGATGCCACACCACGACAATAGCTTATCTGCCCATAGGGCCGGTAAGCTAAAAAGGAAAGTCAAATAGGAGGTTAAGTGTATAAAGAATAAAGATAGATCGCTGCTGTATGAGAATAAGGATATTGCTGATACCTTAAATAGTTACTTTGTTGAGAATTTTACCTCGGAGCGGATTTTTATTAGGCCAGAGGGCATATCCAATGTTCAGGATTATTTAGCAGAAATTGAGGTTAGAGATAATGAAGTATTAGACAAGTTGCATAAACTAAAGACAGATAAGGCGGTGGGTCCTGATGGCTTATACCCTAGAGTGCTCAGGGAAGTTAGTGAGATCATCTCTAAACCACTCGCAGCTACAATATCTTCAGACGGTCTTTAGAAACTGGAGAAATACCAAATGATTGGAAGCAGGGCAATATTATACCAATATATAAGAAAGGGAACCGTACTGAGCCAGGAAATGACAGGCCAGTAAGTTTAACTTGCATTGCATGCAAAATACTGTAATCTACCATAAAAGAAAATAGGACCAAGGGTCCTGTTGCTTACCGGCAAGTAATCTTATAGTGATGATACAAGTTATGACAATTTCATGTGAAGTTTGACATTCGAATCATTAAAGGTCAATGCCAAGGTCACCAAAGAAAAGTTCACAACATTTATAAGACCTAAATATAATCCTAAACTCTGAATCAGTTTTGGTGATACAAGTCACTGAAAATTCAATACGTCAATTGTGAACTTTAAAGATCACAGAAGGTAAAGTATAGGTCAGTAAATGGACTTCATATACGACTTTCTAAATGTCTCTACAAAAAACTTGGTTCAATCTGTGAACATTTTGGAGATAGAAGTCATTGTAATTTCACTGTCGAGTTTGAACCTCTAAGGTCACTGACAGTCAAGTTGAGTGTCACCAAATGAAAGTTCATATGTGGCTTCCTAGATGTCAGTAACACAAACCTAGGCTCCATCTGTGACCATTTCAGTGATACAAGTCACTGAATCTTCCCTAGATCACATTTGACCTTCGAAGGTCAATATGAAGGTCACCAAATGAAAGCTCATACATGACTTCCTATACATCTGTAATACAAACCTAGGCTCCATCTGTGACCGTTTTGGAAATACAAGTCATTGTAATTGTATTATGTCAAGTTTGACCTTCAAAGGTCACCAAGTCAATGTCACCAATTGAATGTCACCAAATAAAAGTTCATCTGTGACTTCCTTTAAGTCTGTGACACAAGCTTAGGCTCTATCGGTGACCTTTTTAGTAATAGAAGTCATAGAATTTTCACTCAGTCGAGTCTGACCTTCAAAGGTCAATACGAAGGTCACCAAACGAAAGTTCATATTTAACTTCCTATATGTCTCCAATACAAACCTACACTCTATCTGAAACGATTTTGATGATATAAGTCATTGAAATTTCACTGTAAAATTTGGCCGTTGAAGGTCACTGAAGGTCAAGTTCAAGGTCTCCAAATGAAACTTCATACATGACTTCCTCTACGCCCAAAATACAAAGCTCTATCTATAATAGTTTTGGTGATAGAAGTCATTATAATTTTGCTATGTGAAGTTTGACCTTCAAAGGTCACCCAAGGTCAAGTTCAAGGCCACCAAAAGAAATTTCATATATGCCCCTATAAGTGTTAAATACACATATGTTCCCAATCTTCAATATTTTCAAGCCTAGAAGCCTTTGAAAATCGTAACATTTTGCTTTGACCTCAAGTTTGACCTTTCAAGGTCATCTGAGGTCAACTTTAACATAGCCAATGAATAGGTCATATATGACTTCCTATATGTCGATAGTACAAACTTAACCTCTATCTGCAACCATTTGGCCTCCACAGGCCATCTTGCTTCTTCATAAAGAACAGCGCCCCCACTAGACCCACTTCCGTCCATTCAATCAAAATGGCGCTTGCACTGTACATTGATGGTACCAAGGGAAGTTGATTGCCCAATTTAGAAAAAAATTTATCGCGCGGTTTTTGAGAAATAATTTTTTGAAATTTCAAGTCTTATCTTTTAACATTGATAATATTTTCCTTGACCTCAAGTTTGACCTTTCAAAGTCATCTGAGGTCAACTTCAACATAGCCTTTGTATAGGTCATATATGACTTCCTACAGTACTGCCTGAGAGACTAATTTTTAAAATGAGCTCCATTGGAGTTACAGGAGGTATTCTGGAGTGGATTCAAAACTGGTTACAGGACAGAACACAAAGAGTGGTGGTCAATAGAATCTCATCTGAGCTAGGTATGGTGGGGAGTGGTGTCCCCCAGGGATCGGTGTTGGGACCCCTGCTCTTCCACATCTACATTAATGACCTTGATAGGAATATTTAAAGCAAATTAGTTAATTTGCGGATGACACTAAATTGGGAGGTTTGGCGAACAGTTTAGGTGGATGATTTAGATAGAATCCAGAATTGAGCAGAAATGTGGCAAATGAAATTTAATGTAGCAAAATATAAAGTTCTACATGTGAGTAATAAAAACATTAGACAGGATTACTTCATGGGAGGTTTAAAACTGGAATGTGCTCCACATGAAAAAGATCTGGGAGTGATTGTTGACTAAACCTTTACAGGTTCTAGCCATTGTGCCGTAGCAGTTACAAAGGCCAACAGGATGCTGGGATATAGCCAAAAGTATTGAGTATAAATCCAAGGAGGTCATGCTTCTCTTGTACCAACGCATTTGTCAGACCACATCTTAAGTATTGTGTACAGTTCTGGGGACCATACTTTAAGAAAGATATAAAGGTCGAGAAAAAGTTCAGAGAAGAGCCACTAAGCTAATTCCAGGAATAAAAGAAGAAAGCTATGAGAAGAGGCTGAAGATCCTTAATCTCTTTAGTCTTAGGAAAAGGAGACTTATGGGTGATCTGATCTGGTCTTTAAATATGTTGAAGGGATTCAGAAAGTGAATTATGTGGGATTACTTAGGCTGAGTTTTGTTAGTAGATCTTGGGGTGACAAATGGAAGGTGGCCAAGGGTAAATTTAGCACTGATATTAGGAAATATTTTTTCACCCAGGGAGTAATCTCAGCATGGAATAGCTTGGCTGACTATATTGTTGAGGCAGAAGCCTTAGGAATTTTCAAGAGCAGGCTTGATTTACCACTAGATACCATTGAGTCATTGAGTATCTGAAGTGATCGATTCACTACCGTAATAAGCAGGCCCAGGGTCGGATTGTAATCCGGATTACGATTGTAATCGTAATCACTAATTTTGATGGGCCCGTAATCGTAATTGTAATCTCTAATTTTGCAGGGACTGTTGTGATTATTTGTTGTTGTACAAGTTATTATTTCACAAGTAATTCTACAATACAAAAACAATGTTTAATCATTTCACATGCCATTTTATAAATATATAAATGCATCAATATACATGTACCATTATAAAGATATCTCCACAAAGAAACCTTAGTCTAACCAGTCATAATCATGATTGCAATCTAGATTGTAATCGTAATCATAAATTCTAAACCCATGTAATCGTAATCATGCATTTTTGGAGGACTGTAATCGTAATCTTTACAAAATGTCTCGTAATCATCGTAATCGCACGGATTATGCATAATCCACCCCAGGTCTGGTAATAAGAAGCCAACAAGCTTGCTCCATCATTCTGCACGAACAAACCATTACTTTCAGTGTAATGTCAGTAGAACATACAGAGTTTACAATTGTGCAATTAAAAAGTGATGTTCCACACACTGGGTAAAATTCTTCTCAAGTCTCCTAGTGTTTCTGCTGCACAGGGCTGCGTTCACAGCAATTATAATCACTGGACAGACAACATAGGAGGCAAAAAAACTGCCTTAAAACTGTGTTTGCCCATTTTCAATCATTTTCCTTCATTATCATTGCATTAATGCCAAACAGCATCAATACCATCAAATAAGTTATTTCCAGTCTTCCCTAAATGGAAAGAAAACTCACTTGAATGTGAAATTGTCAAAAATCCAGCAAATATTTTTCAAGATTGTGGATTTTAAAAGATTAACTTTTTTTGTTTTCATTTAAACAATGATGAAATGCTTATTAGTTAGATTAGTGAAGCAGCGTGTGTAAAAAGCCTAAACGGTCATGGTGAACAAAACATTTTTCTGAACTGAATTAATCGCCCTAACCTTACATTAAGAAAGAAGCTGTGTTTAGCTCCCAAAAGATGACAGGAACAATCAGAAAACTTGTTAAAGGAGGACGATTAAAAATGGGTCAAGACTAAAGGTCAGTTAACGGCTGTTTTGTGGCTTGTCAGCAGCCGTACTGGGAATTAGAGACGGCAGCTGTTATGGTACTATAACGCCTGAGAGGATCTGGTGTTGGTCGAGTGTGACATTTCCTCTAATATGTCAGACAAAACTAAAGTCAGTCTGAGAGCAACTGGAAAGAACAACAACCCAGTACATTTCAAAATTGAGAAATGCAACGCCTAAACAATTGCTCAGTAAAAATCAGCAATCACAGACACACGGATTTGGATAAAAAATATTTTATTAATGACATTGAAAGAAATGAAATGCAGCTTTTGTAATAACCAATACATTTACCAACATTGGGAAAAAGCGGCAGTACCAAAAAACACATTTACGCAAATGAAAGCAACCATGGGAAAGTGAAAAGAACATAAGATCACTTTGCAAACACTTGCTTAATTATTGCAGATTTGAAGACAGCACATTAATTGGGGAATTAGGCTTAATGGAATAAATGAGGTATTTTTGTGAACCATAGGACTGCTGAGCCCTGTAAATTCCATACAAGAGGACTTTTTCCAGCCAAGTTCACTGAATTAGTGGTGAAAGAAGACGTTTTAGTTCCGTGATGCTAAGTAAATTGGTTATCATCCACTCCCCCCCATTCTCCATCTTACATGAACTTGCTGTAATATCAAATACCACCCAATACCAAATAAATTATAAAGAAACACGAGTTTCTACACACTTGCCTTCCTTGGTTCATTGAGAGGGGCTCCTGATGTGATATTTGAAGCATCAGGCCCAATGTGATTACCCAGCATGCACCGCTGCTGTATTTATTTCACAGCAACTAATATATGCGCACACAACCTCACTAACAGACTTAGACATTCAGACTTGCAGTACCCCACAAACGTGTTAACAAACACACGCACTCAATCTCTCTCAAAAAACACACACACACACACACACACACACACACACACAGGGGACTGATGGAATTTGCGGAAGCGATTGTGCATCACATTGAATGAATCACTACTGGCGGGAACTCGTTTCAGGCAAGTATAACACTGCCCAAAAATGCACCACTGCCTACATCCACTTCCACAGAATGGCGTCACCTCTGGATTCCCCTCTCGCTCGCTCATGTGCTCAGTCCTGCTTTCCCTCACGAGACTGTCGCGATCCTTCATTCCAGGCTACACACACGAACAGTGCCAGCACCACATGCACAGCAATCACTGCCACGATGGCTGCATAGAAGTAGCTGTCATTGCTGGACATGCCCATGGATCCTAAAGCGTGGAGAGAAGGGGGTTAGCAATCAGTGAACATCAGTCAGCCTGATTAACACGACGTTCTCGCCTTCAGAACATCCTGATCAGATTCTACAATCTCACTTGCAACCTTACTATGCCAAGATGCAGAATTACCTTCAAAGATGTACGCCTTTGAAGCAAAGTATAATCCTATTGGCAAAGTGACCATTAGGATAGTGAAAAACAGCAAAGTCTTCAGTGCTGATACCATTGACCCATCATTCCTTTAAAACAAGAGAAACATGTCAAAATCTAACGTTACTCAGGCAATTCCATGTCAAACCACCGAGGCCTGACACCATCTCAGTCCTTGAAAAACCATCAGATATGTATATGGGCGATTTTCAGCCAAGTGTGCAATTTAGGGGTAAAAAATGTCTTATCGCATTTAACCTATTTAATACAAAATAAACACCCAGGAAGCAATTTAGTATGTTGCAGAACACTTTTTTCTAGTCTAAAAAAATTGTTTGGTCATGTTTGAGGGGAAAAAAACGAAAAATAGCAGGATTTTAAATGTCAAAATGTCCATTTTGTTACCTGTCTCAAGTGGGGTCACTTTTACTCAAGTTGATTTTTTTTTTTTTCCCTTGAGAAATCTTATCACTTACAAAACTTTGCAGGTTTCTTTGTATTTTAGATCTCTAGAACAGATTTGTCTCCCCATTTCTTAGTTTTCCTCTAAAGATATTAGTCAATAAAGCAATGTCGCAAACTTGGTTCAGTCACTGTCTTTCATGTTACCACCATCACATCTGAGGACAATAATTAACATTGTCTCCAATAGGTGTCACTACCATGGTTTTTTTTTTAAAAAATACCAGGATGTAAAGAATCTATTTTGGCTGCATTTTAGAATTTGAAGAGCTGTCGGAGGAAGAGACAGCTCTGCAAGTTTTTCCAAATTGTGTGTCTCACAAATTGCATGTCTTTCTTGTTACCACAAAATGCATCATTCCAGGTAGAAACTGAAAGAGTGACCTGTAATAGTGTAACTGCTTCAGTTTGCCATAATTAAGGCATGTTTGTGTGTGGACAAGTGCCCTCAGTACCCTGAAAAACTTTTGGATGTGTCTTTCATGTTACAGTAGTTTGTCTCTCTTGTTACAATTATTGAGTAACAAAAAAGACAAATTGGTAACACAAAAGTCAGGTATGACGCCACAATTGAAAAAAAAAAATAAAATCCAGTTCACAGATGTATAATTTTGATGAAATCTTGATGAAACAAGGCCTAGGCCTACTACAGTGGGGTGCAAAAATTTGGACATCCCCAGTCTGTTACAATTAATCTCTAAGTGACTGAAAGCAAACCTGAACACTAAATGCTACAAAGTTAAACATGGCACATTTCATCACATTTTAAAGCAAGAAATATTTTTATTTTGAACATTTTACACTTTCAAAATAATAAAACAAGGAAAAAGGCCTTGTGCAAAAGTTTGGGAACCCTGTCAGCTAGTACTTCAGAAACTCCTCCTCGGGCAGCTATAACAGCTTGCAAGCCCATGTTACTCATGTAACATGAAAGACAACATGAAAAAAATTTAAAATGCATTTTCTCATAATTAAAGATAGTTCTTGCATTGCAGCTTTATAGAATCCTTAGAAATTCACTGAGAAAACAAAATCAGGCCAAATTTTGGGGAAAAAATGGGTTTGATTTTTCAAAAGTGTCTTTCATGTTACTTGCACACTTGGCTGAAAATCGCCCATATATATACTATATATATATATATATATATACAGATGAAAGAAGTGTTCTTTACACAATTTTGTAAGAATGTTTATTATTTTCAAAAATAAATTGTAAGGGTCAAGCTGGCCATTTTAACTGAAGATGCTTTTTGTTTGTTTTTAAACTCTCAGTTACCCGCGGTGACTCCAGTCAGGACCAGCTTTGGCTGTAAGTGATTAAGGAACAAGGAATCCAAAATAACAACCAAACACCCCTCATTAGGCCTCTGAACCCCACAATTTGAATGTTTAACAACACTGTTTACAACACAACTGCACAATGTAGAACAAGACATGTTTGGTTGTTGTTTTCGTTTGGGAATGCTGGTTCTCCAATCAACTGCCCGGCCAATTCTGGTCCAAACTAGAGTCATCATTTTGAAGTTACTGAGTTAAACAAACATCTGCAGTCAAAATGGCCAACTTGGCTCATAGAAATAAACGATTATTTATTTATTTATTTAAGTTTAAAGAATTCTTTTTTCACCAGTGTATACCAACTGATAGAGTTTCAGTGACATCTGAGATGGTGGGTGTCAAAATCTTGTTTCTTCAGCAAACTTGACATGGAATACCCCGCTGCCTAAACAGCAGCACAACTTCAGACAGGCAAAGTCGCATACAATACCCATTCAAAGTGCAATACACATTCAAAGTACAAACTACAATTCGTCAGGCGCGCTGCACTATCTAGCAACATCTGGCCCTCAGCCTAATTTTTAGTCACACATACACGGAGGAAAAGCAGCCCAGCACTAATGACACGCATTAGGCTAGTGGATTCAAATTCAAAGCACCAATAACAGACTAATTGTCTGGGCCTTTTAAAAGTGAACCAAATTTGAAAACATTTCTTTTTTTGGAATTTTCAGTTCTATATTCACAAAGAGCATTGTCTGAAGTTTCATAAAATGTATTCTCTTGAATTAAGATCACTTTTGTGCTCATTTGCATAGATTTATGTTAATGTAAGTAATAATAAAAATAATCTAATTTCTTATATTCAAAAGGTAAATTGTCACATTACATTATTTGAGTTTGTGTTGCAGTACGCACGTTCACTCTAATTCTGAAATTAACCAATTAAAACTAATTACTGTCATGCTTAATGAAATAATTAACAAATTAACTTTAAAATGTCACACATGCAACCAAATACGTGAAAATTTTTTGCCACATGAAAACTTGAGTTTTGATAATTTTTTTTTTTTTTTTTAATTGTCAAAAGCAAACTAGATTTGACTTTGCTTTTGACCAAATTTCAGGTAACCATTCTACTTAATAAAGGACTAAATAACTGGTCACATACGCATATGGTCACGTGTGTGACAAAGCAATCAATGAATGCACTCCATTTTTGCCTATCATCGCCCCTCTTTCTTACCAGATTACCCCAACATGTAATGGTGAAGCCCATCTAGTTAAAGTCCGAGTACCCCACACTCAGTCTCGCAAAATAGAACAAAACAAAATAACAAAATATAACAGCAAGGACATTGTATGGGCCGGTCATTTCTCTGAGCACTGGATAACTGAAAGTTTAACTTCACCATGTCTCTTAACTAAATTTGTCTTATATCTGAGCTGATTTTTTTTTATAGTAGTTCTAAGGTGAGCACAATATGTTACATTTTCGATTATAGTTGATTTTCAATGCCAGTACATGTAATTTCAACTAGACAGTCCGGTCGGCCACGACTGCCTACAGCCCCCGGAAGCCTGCTTCTCCCGTTTTTTGTGCATTATTTGGCCAATACTGTTGCCATGGCAACCAAAATCAATAGGTGTCATAACTTCAGCATAGCACATGTTCATACCGAAAATGAAAGTAATCTGTCAAAAATTACAGCCTGTACAGCGTCCACATGGAAGTGTATGTTTCAGCATAAATGTGCTCATTATTCGGCCAATACTGTCGCCATGACAACCAAAATCAATAGGTGTCATGAGTGAAGTATAACACATATCCATACCATTTATAATATTTTAATTATTTTTCATAATATGGAAAAGGACCAGATGGAATCGCTTGGACTTACAAAGGGTTAAATAAATGAATAACATTTGTAAAATTTTTCCAGGAAACTACTGTGAATTCAAAATGACGCCAAGGTGAAGGTCACAAGGTGAAAAATTATGACCCATCCGAAAGGTCTCGTGTCAAGGGATACACATGTCAAGTATCAAAGGTCTATCACTGACCAATGATAAGTTATGGCCAAGGTTAATGTTTTCGGAAAATGCATCCTACACCAAGGTCAAGGTCAAAAATGATGACCTCATCCAAAAGGTCTCGTGACAAGGGATATCATGTCACGTATCAAAGGCCTGTCTCTGACCAATGAGAAGTTATGGCCAAGGTTAACGTTTTCAGAAAGTGCGTCCTACGCCAAGGTCAAGGTCACAAGGTCAAAAATGATGACCTCATCCGAAAGGTCTCGTGACAAGGGATACACATGTCAAGTATTAAAGGCCTCTCTCTGACCAATCAAAAGTTACGGCTAAGGTTAAAGTTTTTGGAAAATGCGTCCTACGCCAAGGTCAAGGTCACAAGGTCAAAAAAGATGACCTCATCCGAAAGGTCTCGTGACCGGGGATACACATGTCAAGTATCAAAGGCCTATCTATAACCAATCAAAAGTTACGGCCAAGGTTAAAGTTTTTGGAAAATGCGTCCTACGCCGAGGTCAAGGTCACAAGGTGAAAAATAATGACCTCATCCGAAAGGCCTTGTGACAAGGGATACACATGTCAAGTATCAAAGGCGTATCTCTGGCCAATCAAAAGTTACGGCCAAGGTTAAAGTTTTTTGCTGCTGCAGACAAACAGACAGTCACAAGGTGAAAATAACAGACAAGGGATACACATGTCAAGTATCAAAGGCGTATCTCTGGCCAACCAGACAAACAGACAGACAGACAGACAACCGGACAGGTGCAAAACAATATGGCCTCGAATCTTCAATTCCGGGGGCATAATAAAAAAGTTGCAAAAGTTACAGGCTGGTATCGAATACCCTAGTAAATTTTGCTGCAAGTCCCACTGTTAAGCCAAGTTAAAATGTGGTTTTTTCGCAGAACCACCTAAGCGCCATCGGCTGTTGTTCGCAAAACCATGTAGTCTACAGAGCAGCGATCAGAGGCTCGTATCTAGGTCACATGACAACTATGGTGGCGCCCGTGATCGCAATACTGCCCTACAATGGAAGACTGCAGCATCTGTATGTTAACCTATTGCAGATACTGCAGTTTTCCATTGTAGGGCAGAATAGTAACCCAATGATCATTCAATTTTGGAAATTACTAAATTCTCACATTGGTTTTGTTGTCAGTCTTGATTTTTGGTTTTGTTTACATGACAGAAGCGAACGTCAAATTTCTAAGAAAACAGGAACTAAATCGGAAAGTAGCTTTATAAATATGGCCTATACCGAAGACGCGTCTGCTGTCAAAACAAACATTTCCACGCGACATGCTAACCATTCCAATTTTGGGTCATTCCATGCCAAGTGAACCAGTAGTCATAGTTTGCACCATGCCGTCTCAGAAAAATGTGAGAAAAATCATGGGTGTTTGTCATCATTTCAAATGGGCAAATCCTAAATCTTTAAGCTCCAACTCCAATATTTCATGGAGTAATTGCAAATTTACGGAGGGGTTGGTCTATTCACTCGCAAATGTAGCAATGACCTATAAGTGTTTTTGAGGGGATACAGTGCCTCTGAATTAATGTCAATGGGTGCATAGGTAAAATTACCTGAAATTTATTAATCTGCTATCAGATTTGGCATATCTCATTAAATTTTCCTGTAATAGGCTGTTGAAAATGACAATTTTTACATTTAACTTTCTTTCGGCTCTCACGTCGTCTCCTTGTATTTCGCGGTTTCCCTGCCTTAACCAATGATCTATGTATAGAATAACTGCATAGCTGATGACATTGGAATTTTGAAGTAACCATGCCGCCATATTGGTATGCACAACTTTAAGTTCTCAGAACATTACTCACATTGAACACATTACAGACAACGATATAATTCAGGGAGAAGATATCTGTTCACAAACACGGGAAATGCGGTATTTTACGGATACCTTCTCAGTTCGACCTGACCGCAAAAAGCACCTCAACTACAGCAGGTGTACGTACCTTTAACATTTTCAATGGACAACATCAGCATTTGACAATATGATCAACCAATGAGTGAGTGCTTGGGATCATAGGAAATCTATACAGATTTTTGTACTGCCCGCCAGAGTGGGGCAGTAGTACAACAAAACTATGTGCACAAGATGGCGCTGACTACATTCTGAAATACACCAGGTTGCTTAATTTCCGGTTTGCTTTTGCCGCTTATCAGTCTACATCAGATGCTGAGCAGATGACCGGTATATCATCCCGAAAATGTGATTTTAGCTATAGCCGATATTCCCAAGATTTGGCAAAATTAACCGTGAATGATGTTCCCAAGATTTGTTTCGATTATCTTTTGACAGATGTTTGTTCACCGGCACTCTTAATGAGACATTAGCTGCTCCAGTGAGAAAGAGGGTTGCCAACAAGCAACACATTTCCAGCCGTTCACTCAAGTGACTGTCATGCACCGGCTTTAAGCAACAAACAACTAGCATTGCACAACCAAGATTTCCTTATTAGATTAATATCTGGAGCTAGCTTTCATTTTTTCTTCAACAGTAGCAAAGTTAAGTAGCTCGCAAGGCTTGCTAGAGAGCTAGCAATTCAGTTAGCTTGCTATTAGCTGGCCCTACAACCAGGGCCAGATTTTCTGTTTTGTTTTCATACAGAATTTATTTTTACATTTTCTGATGCAACTAGCTAGCTAGTACTGCTATATCGTTATGGTTTTCTTAGATGTACTCCGCTAACCATAGCTCCAGAAGTGATGGTCTTGAGAGCGCAACTGACGCTGAGTGGGAAGGGAAATGTATTGATAATATCAAAATATGTGACCCTGGACCACAAAATCAGTCATATGGGTACATTTTTTCAGATGGAGATTCATGCATATTCTGTAAGAGTACTAAAAATGCTTTCCAACAATGTATTGTTTGTCAAGATCGGGTAAAAATTGACCGAGATATGGGATTTTGAAGATGGGAAACTTGTTCTGACGTCTCCTATTGGTTCACGTTTGAACCTGTGTAGTCATCTCAGAAAAAAATCTAATAGAGGGAATTCTCCGCTTTGCAATGATACCAACAATGTTGGGGAATCTTCAACTGGCACCGCGTTGGAAGGGATTTTTGTCGGCGCATTTTCATTGTTTTTGGGCTAATTACACAAAGATTTTCACCACCCACTTCTCCAAAATCAAGCTTGGAAGCACCCATGGTAGGATTTCTGCGAAATACTCATTTGGAATGGAATCTTAAGTTATTTTTCAAACGTTTAATGCACAAAACGAAAAATCAATAATTTTAACGTAAAATGTATTAAGCTGCTTTCACACTGGACGCAAAACGAATTTTTCGCACAACAGATTACATTCAAAGTCAATATGTATTCGCGTCATTGCACTGACTTTGAATGTAATCTGTCATGCGATAAATTTGTTCACTGCGTCGGTGTGAAAGCGGCTGTTTTAAAAAAAATGGGCTCGTGACCGTGTGAAAGATTGGTTCTGTGATCCGGGGCTGGAAATGTGATGCTAGTAAGAAACCCTATGACTGGAGCAGTTATTGGTTTTGCCAATGAACAAACATCAGTAACAGGTAATCAAGGCGAATCTGGCGAACATCATTGTTAATAAGACAAACCTTGGGAATAGGCATTTTAAAAATCACATTTTCGGGTGAATATGTCATCTATTAGCATCTGATCAGATATTTTCTCAGAAGCAAACGGAAAAAGCCAGTTCAACCCACATTCATCAGTTTAGTCGGCTGGAAATGTGATGCTAGCAAATTGTCGGCCGGTGTTGACTGAAGAAGACAGGACGTTAATCTGTCTCATTATTTTTGCCAATGAACTTTAAAAACTAATCAAAAAAGATAATGAACTAGCCATAAATCTGGCGTCTTGTCACCCATTGTCTTATTTTAGAAACACTGGGTGAGATGCTTGGGAATATCGATCATATGTGTCATCGTCCCAAAGGATCTCAGGTATTGAGTTTTCTTCAGATGTCTCCATGACTAGCTGCCTGAAGAGAGGCAAAATTTCTGATGAAAGTGGGTTTGCTGAAAGAATAATGTAAACTTATCAAAGTGGCTAAATCAACTTGTTTAAAATTTCAATACAATTGTTTGGAACAAAAACCAGCACATCTGGGTCAGGAACACGCTGAAGACCACTGGCTTAATGAATGAGAGAGCCCACTTCAACTGATGCTATATTTTTGTTTCAAGGCAGTAATCAAGTGCTATTTAGTTTTTGATTTATTGGGAAAAAAGGGTTTGAAAAAAGTAAATGACTGAAAAAAAAGATTTTAAAATGGCTGCCATTTTGTAACCAGTTGGAGTTGTCAGCCAAAATTTTGGGATTTTGTCCATGTACAAAGCAACTATTGGAGCAAAAATCAACTAAAATGGGTGGTGTCCCCCTGGTCCATTTCTGCTGGAATGGCTCAAATGCCTTAAAATATAAATGGCCATATCTCAGCAACTACTGCACTTGCAGACCTGAAATTTTGCACACATTCATTCCTTGATATGTAGTACTTCAATTGTGGTTTTTTTTCCCTGAATTTTCTGAGACAATGACCTGGGGACTTCTGGGTTGATTTGGGACAGAATGACCCTATAAGCAGGCACTCACATATCCGCTAGATGACAAGCCTGAGTTTATCTAACGCTCACGAGAAGCGCTACTCGTTGACCTCCGCAGGACAGTCGCTGCACGGGGACCCTATATTATACACTAAATAATGCAAAATAGCGCGCGCATACCGCTTCGGAAATTGTCTCAGTCGGTTCTGCAAACCTGAATTTAATATTGACTAATTTTTTCCCGAATGCCAATTGCGCCTTCTTGAGTCCGTGAGCCTGTGAAGTTGCGTCTTGTTTGACGGTGATAATGAAGCCAATCGGTCAGTATCGTTTCATATTATCACTTTCATTTCAAAGATCTCAATGTTTTCTAATGTTGTTGTAAACCGCTTCTCTGAATTCCACGCGAGAGTTGAGATATTTTGATCCAAAGCTGACGTGTCCGCTGGTGTTTGTAAACTGGAGCACATGACTCTTAGCTCACAATATCATTTACTTTTTATTTTTAAATATTTTCCCTTGGTAATTACTAAATATTGGTTGAGGCTATAAAATGATGAGCAATTTTACATTGTTAGAAGTAAGTTTGAATGTGTTGCTTATATGAACGCATGGGTCACAGGTTCACCTACGAGGATAGGCGTTAGAAAACTTGGTAGTTTGGTTCAACTTTGAGCGCCAGTAGCTCCTCAGCTGCTCAACATAGATATACCAACATATGTCAAAATTTTCAGCTTGATCCACTCTACAAGATGGAGTAATTTCCAACGCCATAGCTCCAATGTTGAAAAATTATGTGAATGCCTACTATAGGGTTTAGTATCATTACATTGCGTAATGCAAGTTATGTACCCGCACTAATACGAATCATAGGTCAAAACAGCGCTAAATCCGACTGAATTATAAGCGAAAAATGGCACTAAATGAAGATCCGTTTGGAAGCATAAAGAGCAGGCTTAACAAGCTGAGCCAAATGATCAATCTAAAAGAGCAGAATTCCCACCACTGGATTAAATTAACATGTTTACAGATACACAGAGAATTATGATCATGTGAAGCCTAGTTGCGATTTGTATGATAAACAGCCTGCGCTTCAAAACTTGCTGAGCACCTTTTGAACAGTATTGAGGTCTCCACTAGAGGCATTATGCATATTGAAACTGATATTGTATGCCCGGACAGGCCTACTGTCACAATGTAGGGCCATTCTTTAGCGGTCAGAACTGCATCCAAAATGTATTTACATGACGAGATGTCATCAAATAAAGAATACGCGGCAGCCATGATGTGTAAATTAATGTCAAAGAAGTGAACCGTGAGCATGACCAAGTATAAAGAGGTCTTTGAAAATCCTCTTAGTGGCATCCAAATTTATTCCTTGATTCCCCACCCCAAAACGGAAAATTCTAGATGTTTTCAACCTCCAGAGTTTTTGAAGTCAGTATAGAGTTATGAAAAACCTGGCTTTGGGCGTATCAGACAATATGTCACAGAATCCATTCCGCTGGACCATTTTTATGCTGTTGTTTTAAATACAGAGTTGATGGGTTTAACAGAAGTTAAAGCTAAATGCCTGAACATTAAAATTAACATTTCAGATACTTGAAAAGACTTGGATAAGCCTAGTTCTAAACTCTTATACAAGGTCCAAAAACGTCACTCACCATGTTAAATTGAACAGTAATCCAACGTTGGAATTTGATAATGAAATTGGAATTTGTATCTAGGCCTATTCACCATTTTTGAACTTTTGCACAGGAACTTTCTATACCATTTTAAAACTGATATAAGATAGAATGGCTAGTCAATAACAATTTCTGCTTGTTGTTGGTCCCTGATAAAAAGTTCCCCCGCTCATTTTCAAGTTTAAAGAGACTGGTTCACGCAGCAAGGGAACCGTATTCATTTCAATATGGCTTGAAAATTTCATCTTCGCCCCTCCCACTTTCCCGCACTGACCGGCCCGGCTCTTATCGGATGGTATCCCAGAATGCATCGCGCACCAAAACGCACGCATGCCATAGAAAATGAATGGGATGCGGAGGAGTGCGGAGATTTCCCGTGTGTAGTGGGGCTTCACCGTGTGCCGTAGTCTAGCAATTATTCAATCAACGCGCAATGAAGAAATTCACTCGCGGAATTTAAGTCATTGTGCATCAAGTTAATCAGTTTCACGTGCATTACGGTGGATTTCCCCACTAGTGACACGGAAATCGATTATGACTCGGGAATTCTCAGGCTTGTCTTTACTGAGGGATTAAAAGCAATGGAATTGCATAAAAACGTTTCAAATGGTCTTATTTCATTAAAACAATTTAAACGATCATGAAACACATGCTTTGTTTCCCCATCCCTGAGTAAAGAGAAACACGGGAAGTCCGGAGTCTTAATCGCTTTCCATGTTATTTGTGATGAGATCCGCCTTTAAGCAAGTGAAACGGAAACATCAATGCAGGAGGATTTTAATTCCGCGTGAGACTCTCATTAAGCATTCAATGAATAATTGCGGACTACGGTGAATAAGCCTAAAAAATGCGTGAGACCTACGCCGAATGCGTGAGACTTGGCATCTCTGACAACGGTCACCAGTTAACAGGAAAACCAGTTGATCCGTAACACCAGTACAGCAGAATTCATGTCACAGAGGCGAGCACGCGTTTGAGGGACTGGTGCGCCGAACTTTGGATACGGATCACCCTCATACGAATTGGTGTCTCGGTGTTTGAGCGTACGGTGCCGCGTTAGCTAGATAGCTGGCTAGCTAACGTTATAAGCATCTACTGAGCTAGCTAGCAAGCTAGAAAACTCAGGCAGCAGATACAGTAACGATACACCGAGAAAGCCCGCAAATGCACAGCAAATAACACTAAGCACTAGGCTATGCAACGTCAATTGGCTAGCTAACGTTGCTACAAGAGAACGTTAATACCGTTAACGAACAAAAATGTCACTTAGCTGGCTGAAGTTAGCCACCAAGCTTGATAACATCGAATACATAACATTGGTACTATGCCAAACATGAAAAACGCCATTTCTAGTTTTGCCGCACTGGCTAACCCTCAGCTGATAGCACATTACTTCTCAATTCAACTTGGTTATCTCAGCGTGCATATCCGCAGAGCCTGTATTAACAGACATAGCAAATTAGCTAACAGTCAAAACGAGGCCCAAACAAAATTTCGCAGGTCATTGTCATTGTACAATGTTAGCTGTTGCGTGAGATAGAGCCAACAAACAGTTCACCTCATATCTTGCCCCCTGAAATCCATGGACGGCGCCGAAAAGTCGTTCGAATATTTTTCCATTTTGATAAGCCACCACTAAAGTTAAAATTCACCACCTATACTTCATAACAGGTCGGCCAGCTAGTTGCATTACTGCTTCATGTGGGTAGTCTCGCAAACGTGAATGTTCCCCTTCCTCTTCTTCTTCTTCTTTTAGTGTAATAGCGGAAACGTTGTCTTTGGTGCATGCCGCCACCAACAGTACTGAATTTCGTGCTGTATTTTGACTGTGCTTTACTTTAATTAAAAAAAAAAAAAACTCAATCCTATCACATATCCTTCTCTGCTTCAATTATTTCCCAGGCTCTCTGTCTCTCCTTACTTTTCTACAGTCTGACTGCCACCGAACCCTCTTTCCAAAATTCTCTGTATATCTTCCCTCTTTACATCTACTACGCCCAAAATTTCTCTTGCCGCATCTACCACCATCTTAATTCTCTCCGTTTTGCTTTCTATCTCACAAGCACAGTTTAAGACCATTGAAATGAACGCTAGAAAACTTCTTCTGTTCATCCTAATTTTGTCCTCCTCAAACTCCTTTTGCTTCTTATCCACTGGCTGCACTCTGGCCTGCTCTTTCCCCACCGTTTCTTTTTTACTCACGACTCTTTTAGTTGCTTCTGCATATGATATTTTTCCCTGTACTCTTGTCCTTTCCACCTCTATTTCCATTTTCCTTCTTTCACACTGCCCTGACCCCATCTCATGACTGTCCCCACAGTGAAAACATGCTTTTGCCACTATACAATCATCTTCAATGCATCCCTCTTGTCCACACAGTCTACACTTGTGCATTTCTTTTTTACACACAACCGCCACATGCCCATACTCCTGACACCGGAAACAGCGCAGTGGAGCCCTTTCGTACATTCTCACCCTGTAACTCACATAATCAACAAATATTCTTTCCGGTACTTCACTGCTAAACTCTAATAGCACTGACAGACTTTCTTGCACCTTTCCCTCCCGGTAGCTTCTCAGTCGCTTTGCTCCACACAGCCCCTCCACCTTCAAAAAATTATCTAAGTCTATGTCCAATGGAACACCACTGATCACACCCTTAACACATGGTTTTTTCTTTAAAGGAAAACTAGTTACCCGTATAAGATCATATTGTTTAATTTTTAATGCTTTATCTCGTTGTTTGACATTGCGACATTCCACAATCACTAACCCTCCCCGTGTTATCCTTACAGCTTTCACATCTCCAATTTCCTTTCTTACAAATTTCCCGATATCATGAGCATTGCTAAATAAACAGTTTGCTTCAGCACCCTTTATGTCTGTCTTTATTCCTACAACAAATGTTTCTTCCTCATTTTCATTATCACTTCCTTTTTTCCTTTTCTTTTTCACTCCCTCCGCCACCTCTCAATCCATTTTTTCCAAAAGCATTCATCCGAAATCCAAATCTAAACCGAGAAACCATGCAAAATATTCAAACACCAAACAATCCGCGAATCTATTTTAAATCTCGCGCCAAAAACCCACTCCGACCTTCTCCTGTTCTTCCACTCCCCAATCTTAACGCCCCAACTTCACTCTCCCCTCCTGGTCATGTGTTCAAGGTCGCCTTTCTTCTTCCTTCCTTTTTTTGTCATTTTTAAAACCAGTTTAAGGTGCATTACCGCCACTATCTGAACTGGAGTGTGGATCAAGAGATTATGCAGAGAGAAAAAAAAAAAAACCTAGATTCTCTTAAACAAACCAGTTTCTTTAAGAAATATAATGATGTCTGAGTATATTTTGCCTGCTGTTTTCCCCAATAGACCGATTAGAGAAAAGTCATGATGTTCTGTCTTCCTTAGTAACTGAAACAGGTGATTTCTTTCATGACTGTATTTTCTACACTGAAGAAGCACATGTTCATCCGTTTCTGACTGTCCACAGTGAATACATTTCCTGGTTGGGTGCTTCCCTATTTTATATAAATTTTGGTTAAGCCCTGTGTGGCCAATTCTCATATGAGTTATAATATTTTCCTCCCTTCTTTTCCAGCCCACCATCCTACCAGCACCAACTTGTCTTTGGATGTTATACAGATGCCTTCCAGTATCACAATCGTCCCAATACTCCTGCCATACGGATTGCGCATACTTCCTGATAAAGGCTTTGGCTTCAGATTTATTTAATGGGACTTGCACGTCTATCTGCTTTATTCGAAGTGTTTGTTTAGCAAGAATGTCCACCTGCTCATTACCCTCCACACCAACATGAGCAGGGACCCAAAGGAAGCCTGTTGATACATCCTTGCTTTCCATACTATACACTGAATATTTCATTGATTATATCTGCTCTTACCAGTGATTTGCCATACTGTATGCTCTTTAGTGCAGAAAAACTGTCAGAAGCAATAACCGTGTAATTAATTTCCTTCTTCTCTATCCACTGTAAAGCCAATAATATTGCCACTAGTTCAGCAGTATAAACAGATATATGGTCTGATAACCTTTTCTTTATGCATGTTTCACCCACCGGGATATATACTGCTGCACCTGCACACCCTGTACCTGGATCCTTGGAGCCATCTGTAAACATAAAAACTGCATCTGGAAAATGTTGGTCAAAATATTTCTGGACTATATACCAAACCGGACTATGCCTTCAATTCTTGTTGTATATTCAGGTGTACAATAGGCAAAGGGAATAACCAGGGAGGAATGGGAGAGATTGCAACTGTAGGGCTGTACTGTAGTTGTCTTAGGCCTATGTTCTCTGCCTTTGCATCACCGATCCAGCCAAAACTCATAAAATTGGACTTGTTATATTCCCAACTGTCTTCTAATACACTCTTGACAGGATGTGTAGCATATTGCCCCTGGCGATTAACCCAGTATGCCAGCATTAACTTAATCCTTCTGATCCTTAAAGGCATTTCCCCCATTTCAACCTGCATAGCTGATATTGGTGATGTTTTAAAGGATCCACTAAAAATCCTCAGGGCCTGAGCCTGCAACACTTCTAGCTTCTTAAGGTTGGTTTCTGCTGCTGACATGTAGGCTATGCAGCCATAGTCCAAGACAGATCTCATGAGTGTCCAGTATATGGACAGATCTCATGAGTGCCCAGTATATGGACAGATCTCATGAGTGCCCAGTATATGGACAGATCTCATGAGTGCCCAGTGTATGTTTTGTAAAGATGCTCCGCTTGCTCCCTACTCCTCCCCTGACAAACACCGAAGAATATTAATTACCTTTTTGCATTTGCTCTTGACTTTGTCCAAATGAACATTCCATGTGAGTTTTTCATCAAACCATACCCCTAGGAATCTAATAGCTTTTACTTGCTCAAGAGGTTGTTTATATAATTTTAAAGAAATAGGGATGATTTTAAGTCGTTTTGAAAAACAAATCACTTGTGTTTTTGTAACAGATAATTTGAATCCCCACTTATTTGCCCATTTTTCCACGACCAATACTGCTTCTTGCATTTTTTTACTGGCATATGATACATTGCGGTTTCTTATCCACAAGGTTCCATCATCCGCATACAGAGATTTCCCTAGATTTTGTTCAACCTGTGAAAATATATCGTTAATCATTATGTTGAATAACAAAGGGCTGCATACACTACCTTGTGGAGTACCATTCTCCACCGTATATACAATAGAGTATTCAACACCAACTTTAACCTGAATTTTTCTGTCAAACAAAAAATTTAACACCCAATTGTATATTCTTCCTCCAATTCCTAATGTCTTAAGTTTAATTAGTAGCCCTTCCTTCCAGAGCATGTCATATGCCTTTTCAACATCAAAAAAGACCGCTATGACTACTTCCTTGTTGGTCTGTGCTTTCCTGATGTCTGATTCTAAGCACACTACTGAATCCATCGTATTCCGACCCTTACGGAAACCACTCTGATAAGGAGACAAAAGATCTCTGCTTTCTAGAAAATATGTTAGTCTTTCTGTGACCATTCGCTCCATGATTTTGCATAAGTGGGATGTTAGTGCAATAGGTCTGTAGCTAGATGGATCTGAAGCATCTTTTCCAGGTTTTAAAACAGGCACTATAATTGCTTGTTTCCACACATCAGGAAGCTGGCCAGTATCCCAAACTTGGTTGAATAGTCCTAGCACTATGCCCAGTGTATCGTCAGTCATATGCTCCAACATTTTTTAGCATACCCCATCCTTCCCAGGGGTGGTCTGACGAGCATTCATCATTGCCCTTCTCAACTCAAACATAGTGAAGTCCAAATCTAATGGGTCTTCTGACACCTCCACTTTCTCCAATAGTGTGGGGTTCTCCATTAAAATTCTATTTCTACCCTGCCTGGCCTCACCCGTAAGATTGTCTGAACAGTGTATTTTAAAAAATGTTTGGGCCAGAAGTTCAGCCTTTTCTAAATTACTGATAGCCACTTTGTCCTCACTGTTCATCACTGGTAATTCATAATTTCGTCTAATACCCCCCATTCTTCTGATCATACCCCAGACATCTGACAGCTGTATTTCTCTTCCAATGCTATTACAATATTCCCCTTCCTCTTTCTTCTTCTGTTTTTTTATTACGACAACGAAATGATGCATTACCGCCACCAACTGGAAAACTTATTCCCCACTATGGTGAGGTGAGATCAAGAGTGATTATCTTCAATATAAAAAAAAAAAAAACCCACACAAGTCGCGAATCCGCAATTCTATTTTTCAACTAAACTTTATTCTATTTCCCTAGCACCTAACTTCGTAAAAACATAACTGAACACAACTAATTCATTTATATTTGGTTTCGCCAAGACCTTTCTAAAATTTCTTATTCTTCTCCCTTTACTTCCATAATTCAAATAAATTCCCTCCCCGCATGGATCACCATCCTAATGCTTTCCGTCTTCGATTCGATTTCTTTTGAGCAATTAATGACCAAAGCAATGAACGCCAATAGCCTCCTTTTATCCACACTAATACAGTCTGCGTAGGGTCTTGGCTCTTTAATCCTCGTTTTTTCAGTACTTAGATCTTTGCTCATGACACCCATTTCTTTCTTTGTAGTCTCCGCATATGATATCTTATTTTTCGTCCGCACCCGTTGCAACACACTGTCTAATTTTCTCTGAGCACACTGCTTAGCCGCAATGAAAACAAACCGCTTGCTCTTTCAATAGCTTACACTCAGTTTCTGTGCACCCAAATTCGCCACATCTTCTACACCTAAATGTCTTCACCCTACAAACTGTTGCCGTATTCTTGGCACCAGAAGCAACGTAGTGGTACCTTCTCATAGGCCCTCACCCTATAGCTCACATAGTCTAAAAATATTCTGTCTGGTAATTCTTTTTCAAACAGCAGCAATACCGCCATTCTATCTTGCTCCTTCCCATCTCGATAACTTTTCATGCACCAAGCTGCACAAACTCCCTCTACTTCCAAAAAAGGAATCAACTTTAACAGAATAAGGGAATAAGGGACACCACCAATAACACCCCTCTTAGTTGGCCGCTGAAACATTTTAAAACATGTAACCAGAGAAAGACCAAATTCTTAAGTGCTTTTTCCCATTGTATCTTTGTCCTACATTCGATTATCACAATTCCACTTTTACATACCCTAACATCCTGTACGTCCCTGATTTCATTTATGACAAACTTCCCAACAAAATAATTATCACTAAATACACAATTGTTTTCCCATCTCTCTCTGACCACGTTCATCCCTACAACAAATGGCCTTTTATCAGTTTCATTTCCACTTTCTTTTTTCCTTTTCTTTTTACCCCCTTCCACCTCTCCATTTGTTCGAAATTCAAATTTTCAAGCAAAGGACAACTATCCAATAATCAAACTAAATGCTAAACTTTCGAAATTCGCGCCTCCAGGGCATATTAGCATGACTCCAACACTGTTTCTTCACCCCTTTCGAGAGCTGTAGTCTAGCCCCATGTAAAGCATTGAAGGCCACCCCACTTCATAAAAATCCCCATTTTCCCCCTCCTCCTTCTTCTTACAGTTTTCATGGCGGGTTTCAGTTACGTCTTTCAAAGGTGCATACCACCACCAGCTGTA
Organism: Gymnothorax javanicus; assembly: GCA_029692085.1. Taxonomy (NCBI): domain Eukaryota; kingdom Metazoa; phylum Chordata; class Actinopteri; order Anguilliformes; family Muraenidae; genus Gymnothorax; species Gymnothorax javanicus. Next base: position 1,988,813 of record CM056210.1, read on the forward strand.
CGGAATTATATACTTTATTCGATTGTACTGCTTTACTTAAGTGTCATTGCACGGATAGACCGTGCAAAGGGTGATAACCTGGGGTTGGCCGATTTTGCCGATATTTGGTATACACATGCACCTTACCAAGTTATTAATGAACGTACAATATGAGCATCATCCATTTGGTTTTGTGAGAGTAATCACCAAAAAATGGATTCTGATGGACTCTGGACCATTTTTGAAGGATTTCAAGGGGTTAATTCGGGTCATCTTCTACAGAGAACGGCTAAACTTTCAACATTGCCTCTTTGTGTGAATGTTGTCCATATGATAGCCATCCAAACAGCCAAGAATGATCAAAAAATATTTCCAAATATGCCAGTAATGTGTGAAGATATTTCCCCTACCCCATAATTTGGAATTGTGTATAGGCCTATTGAACAGCTTAATAGTCATCTGCCACTGGGGTGGAAAGTACAAACCATGGTGGATATGGTGGCCAATGTTTGAGGGGAAAATGGGACGGAGGCCCAGACGTGACACAGGATAGGGTTTCTAAAAGCCACCCACGAGACGCGAGTGACCAATAATAGGAGAAACAGTAACAGAAAAAAAGGACCGTAACTCCCCGGCGATTCCGCCAACAAAAAACCACCCAGAAAAAGTGGGCGAAAATCCTCCCAGAAAATAAGAGCTTTCTCATAAGAGACAGACAGAGTAACCCACTCCCTCCTGCTGGAACAGGAGGGAACCGACAGAGGCCTGTGAGCAAAGACAGTGCTCCAACAAACAAGACCTTCTGAGGGACAGAACATATACTCTGATGAACAGAACGATAAATTGGACAGACAAACAATAAATAAATGTCCAATAAATTTGGACAAACACCAAATCTTAAACTCTTTCAAGGAATTTCCACCGACTAAACGCTAAGGGCTTCGTAGTCCTCGCAAGAGTGACACAAAAGCACCAGGCTGAGCCGGACGAGCTTATTAAATAGTATCTCCACAGCTTGCAAACAATAAGCTATCAATCACCTGATCACACAGTAGGATAGCCCTCAGGTGGCAAAAAAATGCACAGCAGGCAGCAACCCCCCAAAACCATGACATAATGACTTGCTCTTTCATAATCAGAAATTTAAAAAAACTTGCCGCTCCACTCAGTTCTTCATAGTAGCATCAGTAATGAGGAGTATATTTCATCCTTTTGCAGTGCTGCCACCCCTTTGCTATATGTGGAACTACAAACCTGTACACTAAACAAGCAACACTACCAATGTTATTTTATCTGCTCTGGCCTTATCCATTCAATTATAATGCCAACACATGAAAACTAAGGGTGTTCTGTCATAAATATGGATATTTCCCTGGGAAAGGGGCATGCCAGGCATTTTTCAATGCACAACCCTATATTCCGTGAACCTTTCAAATGGCCCAGACTGTCTTTGACTAATTACTTTTTCTATGAACAGATTGGCAACAACCCAATATAGACCTGAACACCTTGTTTCGGCCTGTTTCAAACTTTATGGTTAGTCAAAAAATAGTCTAGAGAGTGCAGTAATGAGGCAGTCTCGAACTTAACCATGTTAGCAGGAGAGGTGCCACTTTCTATTATCCAACAGTTCAAGAATGACTGGCCTTGAATGGCAGCAGCTGCCAGACCACCAGAGAAGCCAGCATGAGGAGATGAAGAACAAGGAGACAAAAAAGTCTGTTGAAATTTATCAGTATTTCAGAATATTTTGGAACAAATATATAAAGCAGTGTTGGGCCCAACAGGTCCTGTAACTCCACAAAAAAGATGATGCACGGGGTGCCCCGGTGGCACATCGGTCTAAGCGCGCACACCATTAAGGCTGTGTCCTTCCTGTGGCGACCCGGGTTCGATTCCGGCTCGGGTCATTTGCCGCATGTCTTCCCCCATTCTTCTCCCCAACTTTCCTGTCACCCTCCACTGTAGAACTATCAAATAAAGGAGAAAATCCCAACAAAAAAATCTTAAAAAAAAGATGATGCAAATATGCCCAAGTCCAGCCAATAATCATGATAATGGTACCACAGACAATCACAACAAGAATGAACAAAACTCTACTAGACAACCAAAGTGTTCCCGTTGTCAGCCAGTAGGCATGGTATAGAATCTATGTGAACTCTTTCAGAATTACTAATTCACAGATCCACCTGTTCAATGACCTTTGCCCGCAGTCGCATTCTTGTTGTCACGGAGGAGACTAACAGGTGCTGGTCATCTAAAGGAATGTTAGTATTATCCTTGGTCAAGTGGCTGCACTTCTGCTGGACAGAGAGATGGGAGAAGTAGCTTGAACCAGTATTGTAAATGAAAGGCTCTTTAAGAGGATTAGGCAAGCTTGTAGAGGAATTATTATGGGAGACTTCAATTATCCTGGTATCAATTGGGAAATGGTGAAAGGACACAGTAAATGGGAGGAAGAATTTCTAGATGTTATAAATGACAATTTTTTGGTGCAGTATGTTCGTAAACCTACAAGAGAGGAGGCAATTTTAGATTTAGTGCTCTGTAATGACCCAGATAGAATTTGCAATGTTGAGGTACTCGAGCCTCCTGGGACTAGTGATCACTCTACTGTTAGTTTTGATGTTTCCTAGCAAGTTAAAAAGTTATCTTCGAAAACCAAAATTTTCAATTTTAGGCGAGCAAACTTTAACAGGATGTGCTCATATTTAAGCGAAATAAAATGGTAGACACTCCTGGACTGTGAGTCTGTAAATGAGATGTGGATTCACAATGCAAATTCATTCCAAAGGTGACCAAAAGTAAGTTTAAAAAGCGGAATTCTCAGTGGATGACTATAGCTATTCGTAGGAGTTTGAGGGAAAAGAGGAATCTTTATAAGATGTGCATAAAGGACAGCAATGAGAATACTAAGGCTGAATACTGCAAAATGTGGGCTGAGGTAAAAAAAAAAAAAAAAAAGAAAAAGCTGAGGAATGCTAGAAGACTGTATGAAAGGCAAATTGCAGAAGGGGCTAAAACTAATCCTAAGCAGGACAGGACAGAACACAAAGAGTGGTGGTCTGTGGAATCTCATCTGAACTAGGTATGGTGGGGAGTGGCGTCCCTCAGGGATCAGTGTTGGGACCCCTGCTATTCCTCATCTACATTAATGACCTTGGTAGGAATATTGAAAGTAAATTAGCTAAATTTGCGGATGACACTAAATTGGGAGGTTTGACAAACAATTTACAGTCCACTAAAGTGATTCAGGGTGATTTAGATAGAATCCAGAATTGGGCAGAAATGTGGAAAATGAAATTTAAAATAGTGAAATGAAAAGTTCTACAACCCCAATTCCAAAATAGTTGGGACAAAGTGTAAATTGTGAATAAAATCAAAATGTAATGACTTTCAGATCACATGAGCCAATATGTTATTTACAATAGAACATAGATAACATGTCAAATGTTGAAACTGAGACATTTTACATTTTTATCCACAAAATGAGCTTATTTCAAATTCTCTGGCTGCAACAGGTCTCAAAAAAGTTGGAACACAGGCAAAAAAGGGCTGAAAAATCAATTGATATATAAAAGAATCAGCTGAGAGAACATTTAGCAAGTAATTAAGTTAACTGGCATCAGGTGTGTAACATGATTGGCTATGAAAGGGATGTCTTAGAGAGGCTGAGTCTCTCAGAAGTAAAGATAGTCAGAGGCTCTACAACCTGTGACGGCTTGCGTAAAAAATTGTGGAATACTTTAAAAACAATGTTCCTCAACGTCAAATTGCAAAGGCTTTGAAGGTCTCATCATCGAGAGTGCATAACATCATCAAAAGATTCAGAGAAACTGGAAAAATCTCTGTGTGTAAGGGACAAGGCCGAAGACCGTTACTAGATGCCTGTGATCTTCTGGCCCTCAGACGCCACTGCATCACTCACCGGCATGACTCCCGGCAGTCGACCATCTTCTGAACACGGGAGTAGGCCCATAGGAGATCGCTGGGGATTCGGCTGTCATCGGGTTTGTCCAATCACGCTGGACGCATCCAAAGATGGGCAGCATCTGCGGACACACTACCGGGGGCCACAGTCTTGACTTCGGCTGGACCAGCAGGCCAATGGTGAAGTCGTCACTCGAGCACGGGAGGGAGGCTGTGGGGGCAGGGGCATCTCCAATCCGCTCTGCTGGCGACTGCAATAACCCGGGTAGGTCATCAAGAGGGTGGCAGTGTTCTGGGGGAGTTCGTCGTCCCTGAAAAGGGCCGCTGCCAAGCCTTCGAACGGACCATCACCTGCCTGAAGGGTGCGTCAGGCCCGCAAAAACTGTAGCTGCCGCTCACGCTCCTCCCGGGTGGAGCGCTGGCACACGCGGCACAGGGAGCAGCCTCCGCCTGGTGCCACCAGCCCAGATAGATGGACAGTCATCGTGCTGGTCCGAGGGCACCATGGGGGAGGCACATTGGAGACAACCTTTATTCATATCTTTCACGACACAAGATAGTGACTGAAATTCGCGAGAGTCCAAACTTTCATCAGGCTTAGTGAAAAAGGGGAGACGAGCATTGGTAGCACCGAGGCTTTATAGGAAGTGAGTGCGGCTACCTCCTCCTACGGAGCAGGTGAGTTCACTTTTCTTTCTCAGGCACCGAGGCGGGGCGAAATAGAACTGTTAACTCTCACACATTTTTACGTTCCCCTGCTGTAGTCAGCAATTACTCAATCAACGCATATGGGACACTCGTGTTACATTCTAAGTACATTCTGAGCATTCAAGCTGCATTCTGTTTGAATTCTTGGATGTTCCAACCATATTCGGCGGCCAATCCAGGAGCATTCTGACTGCATTTGAGGTGAATTTGTACAGCATTCAAGGCACCTTCCAACCAGACTTCGGGTAGAGTTCAGGCAGCAATTGAACCGCACTCGTACGGCATTCTAAATATTCTGACTGAATTCTGACAGCATTCTAAATATTCCTACTGTGTTCCAACTACATTCAAGCTGCACTCGAGAGCTAATACACCCAGAATGTTTAAGAATTATTTGAGGCAGGTTTGAAGTGCATTCTAAGTATTCGAACGGAATTCTTTCAAAGCTGTAAGAATTTTGGTCTATTTGAAATTCCCGCTGGAATGTTGCGCGAATTCTTCATTCCGGCTGGTTCTGTTGATTCTTGCTGATGTTGAATTAGTGTGATGGGGGCTTAAGGGACAAGGCCGAAGACCTTTACTGGATACCCATGATCTTCGGGCCCTCAGATGCTACTGCATCACTCACCGGCATGATTCTGTCATTGACATTACTAAATGGGCCCAGGAATACTTCAAGAAACCACTGTCTGTAAACACAGTCCGCGGTGCCATCCACGGATGCCACCTAAAAACTCTATCATGCAAAAAGGAAGCCATTGTTGAGCATGATCCGGAAGCGCCGCTGTGTTCTGTGGGCCAACGCTCATTTAAAATGGACTGTAGCAAAGTGGCAAAGTGTCCTGTGGTCAGACGAGTCCAAATTTGACATACTTGTTGGAAATCATGGGCGTCGTGTCCTCCGGGCTAAAGAGGAGACAGACCACCCCTCTTGTTATCAGCGTTCAGTTCAAAAGCCAGCATCTCCGATGGTATGGGGATGCATTAGTGCATATGGTGTGGGACACTTTCATGTTTCAAAAAAGCACCATGAATGCTGAAAGGTATATAAAAGTTTTAGAGCAACATATGCTCCCCTCCAGATGACATCTATTCCAGGGAAGGCCTTGTGTATTTCAGCAGGACAATGCAAAACCAAATACTGCGGCTATTACAACAGCATGGCTTTGTAGTAGAAGAGTCCGTGTGCTGAACTGGCCTGCCTGCAGTCCTCATCTTTCACCAATTGAGAACATTTGGAGCATAATTAAACGAAAAGTCCGTCAAAGGAGACCCAAAACTCTCCAGCAGCTGGAAGCCTGTATTAAACAAGAGTGGGATCAAATTCCAATGGCTAAACTCAAGAAACTTGTCTCCTCAATGCCCAGACGCCTCCACTCTGTGTTAAAAAGAAAAGGGGATGCTACACCATGGTAAAAAGGCCCCTGTCCCAACTTTTTTGAGACCTGTAGCAGCCATCAAATTTGAAATGAGCTCATTTTGTGGATAAAATTGTAAAATTTCTCACTTTCAACATTTGCTGTGTCATTTCTGTTCTGTTGTGAATAAAATACTGGCTGGTGTGATTTGAAAGTCATTGCGTTTTGATTTTATTCACAATTTACACTTTGTCCCAACTATTTCGGAATTGGGGTTATAGAAACTCCACTAATCCACTGTTTGTGTAAATATGAGTAGAAGTAAAAACGTCCTTTTTGAGAAATGTGATTTTTTTTTATGTGAGTTTTGTTCATGCAAATTAAAATATCCATGGATCTTGTCCAAAAAAGATTGAACAGTGTATCAATTTTTCATGACGAGACCTGCAAGAGTTACTAAATTTTCAAGATTTATTTGTTTTTAACTGTGCATTTTGTTTACTGCCCACCTATACCCTAATTACCCATCTCCTACCTCATTACCCACATGATCTCTCTTGTAGTAGTTAATTATAAGAGTGGAAACATTATGGTGCATGCATATTGTATACATATATATTATGCTTTCCAAGTACTTACCTGTGACCCCGCTCCCACTTTTACTCCAGACTTGAGAGTGGACAAAGGTATTGCTTCTAATTATATGGATTATAGCATGGAGTAAATGTGGCCATTTCTACATTTTCTACATGATATTACATACACCAAAAATTACAGAAGTTAATGTTGCAAAGACTACATAGAGCATAATATCAGATATAGGTAAAGCATAGGTTTGGGTTTTATGTGCAGTCAATACATAAGGTGGGTTAAGGTCATGCTTCTACATCTAATGGTGCCAAGTGCTTTCACAAAGACCACAACCAGGCAAGTTCACCAGCCACCTAGAGCAAAAATTCAACTAAATAAATCTTGTATATGGTAAATCAAAAGTTATTCAGGAATTTACGATGTACATCAAAAAATTTATCATAATAGAAAAAGCAACTTGAATTCACTCAATGACTCACATCATAAACCACTGTTTTTTTTAAACCTCTATACATCCCTGGGACTCATTCAGATCATAAAGGACTCAGTTTTTTACACCCCAATGCATCCCAGGGACCCCATTTTTTTTTATTACCATGGCAAACCGTGGTGATGTCACACACCACAAGCCACTTCATGGCAATTGCCCAGCCACTTGATAGCAGTTAGTTTCTGGCTGTGTTTGAATAGTATTTTTTGCTTAGGAAAGTTCTAACTTCTTGAAAATGACCCAAAAGTATTTATGTGGCAGCCATGATAAGTGCTGTTCAAATTCTCTAAATTTTAAGCAAATGTACTTTACTGCTTCCTAACATATTTCCCTTAGCATAAGGTAAACTGGACCGTCCTTCACGAAAAGAAGGAAGATAATGCCATCCCACAATTCCTCGTGGCAACAATATTTAAAGTGACGCACCATCCACCTGGCCATTCATGAAAACAAACAAACATGATGGGAAAGGGACGCATGATTACGTCGCTTAGTACAAGTGCAGTCAGATTCTCTTAGTGCCATAGCTGCCTGTCTCTAAGTCCTCATGAATTCTGTTTTGTTGTTTTATTGTAATACCTAGGTCAATGACTTCCACATATAATTAGCAGTGTTTGGCTACCTCTTTGAAGTTTTGAGAAAGAAATGGTCCCAAAATGACCCCTTTCTTGGTCCGCGACCCTTTTTTGGCCCTTAATCCCCAAACTTCAAGGTTGTCCCACCAAAATAACAAGGGATTTGTATAAAGGTCCTTCCAACTAAAAGATCCCTGCAAAAAATCTGCTGGGACGTCCCATTTGTTCATTTCTTACCCAAAAAAGTACGTTCTTCTCGTTCCAAAAGTATTTTTTGCGCATTTTTGCGATTTTTATGTACTGAGTAATCAAACTTCAAACCTCTTAAATACAACTAATTTGCACAATTTCATGAATGCCGCCATTCCTATATTTTAGCCAATCCAAAAATACTTTGTGTGGCAATTTCCTGGATGTGTTGACGCTTGGCCACCAAGAAATCAGCTGATCCATGTAAAGTCTATACAAATTAGTCTTGATTATCACTCGTGCTGCAGCTTCATTTTACTCCGACTGATCAAGGTCCGATATTACCTATCATTATGAGAACCTGAGCGACAAAATCAGTGTTAAAGCCTCTGCGTGCGGCTGTTGATTGCTGAAACAAAATGGGAAACTCGGACCCTCCCGTGGGAAAATGCTTGCACTGTTTTCCTTTGGTGAAGCCTGACTTATTGAGATAGAGGTGCCCATTGAATATCGCTTTATTACAACAGCCAGGACCGGCCAGTTCGTAATCAACTTCCTTTATAGACACGCTTTCCAATTATAGTAATAATCCATCGGCAATTGAGGACACGGCTTCTCTACCCCAAGCGATCTAGCAGCGACAAAATAATAGGCTAAATTCAGTACAGGAAAAGAATTTACTTACTCAAAAATAGGCCCGTGCTTTACAAACGACAAACTGCTCTTAAATTTTTCTGCACATCAGGTGATTTAACTTGCTTTCATTTCAATTCAGTTCAATTCAATTTATTTGTATAGCACTGTTCACAGAGACTGTCACAAAGATGCTTTACAGTGGGAGATTAAATAATGAAAGGGCAGTGCCCAGCCTATTCCCCACTACAGCAAATGAGGCAAAAAACTCCCAGTAGGGAGAAAAATCCTCAAACAGTGGTGAGAAAAAACTCCCCAGTGGGAAGAAATCTCAGGAGGAACCCGACTATAGTGGGGAAGCCCATCCTCCACAGGCTAGCTAAGTAATAACAAAATAAAGTCAAATAGAGTAAAATGGCAAAAGAGTTCCATTTAAGTCCATCTGAACAGTGTCGTCTGTAGCACCAGGAAGTCGCATGTCGAAGATGGTGCAGAACTGGATCAGGACCGGATCAGGACAGCAGGACAGCAGCAGCCAGCGCTCATGGTGAGGGACAGGGCTCGGACGGTCCAGGACTCAGGGTACTGGACGGAAAGATCCTCGGAAAGAGACACAGAAAAAAGGGGGGTGAGGCACTGGATAAAACTACTGCATGTTAATTAAAAAAAAAAAAAAAAAACTGTCCTGTGAGGCCCTACACTTACACCAGGCTGTAAGATCACTTTTGATTTTCTAAACACGAGTACCATATGGACCTCCCCGGTGACTAAGGCTGTAGCAAGCCCCACTTGGTTAAATTGTTTAAATGAACTAAAAGATCACTTGAAACGTCTTTATGCAATTTCATAGCTTCCGACCCCTGAGAGAAGAGAAGCTATGGAACAAAATTTGTTTCAACAGAAATTGAATTGAAATTTGGTTTTGAATTGAATTTAATTAGTTTTGAATAGAATTTAACCTGCTTTGAATAGAATTTTATCTGGTTTTGAATTGAATTTTGGGTTTGAATTGAATTTAATTGGCTTTTAATTGAATTAAATTTGCTTTTAATTGAATTTTATCGGTTTTGAAATTGAATGAACAAGCAATCTGAAACTGAATCCAATTATTTGTATTGAATTTAAGATAAAACTTGAGGCATTTAATTCAGTTTGCACATTCAAATTCAGTTCATAAAATTCAAGAGCCAAAGTTTTGGTAAACGTTTTTCAGTGTATAGTTGGGTGCGTTTAGAATTCGTTTTGAGGTGCGCTTCCCAGACATTATATATACTATTCAAAAAAAGTAGGGGATATTGGATTTACAAGTACCATGAAATGCAGATCATGAGGTCAGGAAGGAAACAAATGACATAAAAACATTCAGGAAACATTTGTCAATTTATTCGAAACCCTGTGTACAGTCAGTAAAGGACAGATTCTCCAGAATAAGGGTCGACACAAACACAGGGTCACACAGCAAATTTACCACCATTGTGAAACAGAGTCAGTAGCGGGTAAAACCCCTCGGTCGGCTAGACAAGCTCGAATTCGGGCGTGGCATACTCCTAACGAGGCGTCCCAGGTCATTTTGGGGAACGTTATTCCATTCCTGTTGCAATGCTGCAGCAAGTTCTTGGACATTGGCAGGAGGTTGTTGACGTTGGCGTAGCCGCTGTCCAAGCATGTCCCAGACATGCTCGATGGGGAAAGGTCCGGACTGAGTGCTGGCCATGGTAATGTGGTGATATTCTGCTGCTGGAGGTAATCTGTAACGATCCTGGCCCTATGACATCTGGCATTGTCATCTTGGAAAATGAAACGGCGGCCATAACGGCGTGCAAACGGCACAACATGGGGTGCCAAGATGTTGTTCGGTAGTACTGCCCTGTGACACGTCCAGCAACAACATGCAAGTCTGTTCTGCGGCAGCAGTGATGCCTCCCCACACCATTACAGATCCATCCCCATACGGATCATGTCTAATGACGTTAACGTCATGGAAACGTTCGTTACGTCGGCGCCAAACCCTCCTGCGTCTGTCAAGGAAGTCCACAGTGAACCTCGACTCATCTGAGAACATTACGTTGTTCCATCGGCGATTATCCCAGCATTGATGATGGCGACACCATTGGAGTCTGGCCCTAATGTGACGATCCCTCAAACAGGGAATGACACGAGGGCGTCGGGCGTGTAAGTGAAATCTGTGCAGACGATTCCTGATGGTATGGCCACTCACTACCAAGCCAGTATCCCTTTGAAGTTGAGACCTTATCTGATTTGCTGTTACCATACGATTTCTCAAGACAATAGTGCGGATGAATCTGTCCTGAGCCTGAGTTGTTGCCCTTGGTCGACCGGATCATGGTCTATCCTGAACAGACCCTGTAGCACGATGTCTGGACCATAATCTGCTGATGACAGACTGGGAAACATTCATTGCCCTTGCCACAACGACCTGTCTTGTGCCAACCTGTAGCATGCCAAGGGCACGTAACCTCTCCTCCTGTGTTAGGACGGCGCATGGTCTCTGTTTAATTAACGACTTCAACCACTGATAATCTGATGCTTTCTCTTCAAAATCTTCCTTTACAGTGGCTCTAACCTTCCAATTCAGAGTCATGCAAATTTGTGGCACAACCCCCTTGATCATCAATAGCATCCCGTGCAGATCGTGAGAGTGTCATTGATGTGTTTGGGTGATGAATTTCTTTGGAAATGCTTCCTCAGTAAGGAACTATACAACATGGTTTCGTATCCCTTTGTATATGTGAAAATTTTGATCTCAAAATAAAATATCCCCTACTTTTTTTAAATAGTATAGGTCACCTTATTCCAAATAAGGCAGGCCACGCCCACGTTTTTGGATATACGCTCAACTAACGTAGGAAAAGAAATTAAGTAGAGGGACGGAGGCGGGCCTGCAGTTCGCGATGTGTGTTCATGTGATGTTACTCAACTTGAATTTGAATTTAGAGAACTGAATTTGAATTTTATGAACTGAATTTGAATGTGTGAATTGAATGAAATGCTTCAAGTATTATCTTAAATTCAATACAAATAATTGGATTCAGTTTCAGATTACATGTTCATTCAATTTCAAAACCAATAAAATTCAATTCAAAGCAAATTAAATTCAATGCCAATTAAATAAAATTCAAACCCTAAATTCAATTCAAAACCTGATGAAATTCAATTCAAAGCAGGTTAAATTCAATTCAAAACCAAAATTCAGTTCAATTTCTGTTGGAACAAATTTCGTTCCATACGAAGCGTGAGAATTCCGGAGGCATAATAGGTTTCAATATCACTAACCACTGACACATACATGAAACTGGAATACTTAGCTACATGCAGAAGGACTTCAGTTCTGCGTGATGGTCTCTTAAATGTGCGTCGATTGAAGAATGACTGATCTGCGACTGATTCCAATGTAATACCGCCTTTCACTCTCGGTACAGTGTGGGTTGATTAAAACGTGGAACTCGGCAATTAAATATAATTTTGTTTCCGAAATAAAATTATAAAGTGTGAGATTGATGACTACTGCGTGAGAAGGTGATATGCCACTTAGAAGCGTGAGACTCAAGTCACATGCGTGACTGGCATGCGATTTTAAATGACGCTGATTTAAATGCACCAAATTACGTACCCACTTGAATGACTGTTGTCAACGGGGAGAATTAGCAAAATCTGATAGTGTGGCGTGTCCTCTAAGTGAAAATGTTGATAATTATGAAAGTGATTGCGAACAAGCCATGACTAAAAATGATTTTAAAGGGGTGTCCTGTGCCCCACAAAATTTTCAGTTCTCGCTATGCCACTGGTTTAATTTATGACCTCCGAGCGCTCAAGAGTTCACGAGTCCGGGTGACGCTGCAAGCTACTACGATTCCAACAAACATGGCGCGCCGCGCATAACGTATAAATCTGATCTTCTCCAGCTGATTTAATTGTTAAAAACGTTTTTCAAAAAATACCCAGGAACATATTTGAATAGTCAGAGCAGTGAACTTTTATTGGGCAAAAGCTGAAAAAAGGGTTTTCTTTTCCTTTAAGAAAATCCATGACAAACTTGAGGGAAAAAATGGCTCGGAGTACTTTGAACGGCCCCTACAGGCAAACTTCAGTGGTACCCCAGGTGGATAACTACGTAACTCTACCCTCCCTATAGACTCACTCTCAATAAACTTTGACTTAGGACACCATTTAAGTTCAGAATTAGAGAATTAGTTAAGTTCAAGTTTAAGTTCAGAATTAGTTATTTTTGTTGGCTAATGTAGGGTATTGTTGCATTCCACCGCCAGGTGGCAGCAAAACCCAAAAGCACGCCGATTGGAAATCCGGCCCATTGGAAAGACTTGAAATCTCTGGCAGCATAGCTGGATTTGAACTTTGGCCTATATCTCAGCTGTCCTTTGGCGTAGATATGCCAAAATCTAATCTCTTGTTCCTCTTGTGCTACTCTAACATCCTGCAAAGTTTGGATAAAATCTATGCGGCCGCTTTTGAGATATCCTGCTAACAAACACACAAACGCACGCCGGCGAAAACATACACCTCCTTGGCAGAGGTGAAAAATTCAGCCAAATCCGGGGGGGCAACAATTCACGGTGTCTGATTTTGTCTGAATCTCTCAAAAATTGGCTCTTCAGGTCCTCCAGAAGCCTTTTTGCTCCGCGCTCTGCATCTCCTCAGGATGAATTTAACAGATTGGAAGATCCTCCATGATGGTGGTGGGGAATGATTTCCAGGTCATGGAAGCAGAGAGGACACAAGGAAGTTTAAGTCAGCATCACTAAAAGCACCCTAAGATAGCAGAGATGCCAAGTCTCACGCACTTGGCGTGAGTCTCTCCTCTTAGTGGCATTCACGTTCCTGTGCCGTAGTCAGAAATTATTTTATCAACGCGCACTGAAGAAATTCACTCACGGAATTTAAGTCATTGTGCATTAAGTTAATCAATTTCACGTGCATTACGGTGGATTTCCCCACTAGTGACACGGAAATAGATTATGACTCGGGAATTCTCGTGCTTGTCTTTACTGAGGGATTGAAAGCAATGGGATTGCATAAAGGCGTTTCAAATGGTCTCATTTCATTTACACTATTTAAACGATCTCTTGAAACACATGCATTGTTTCCAATCCCTGAGTAAACAGAAGCAGGAGAAGTGCGGAGTCATAATCGCTTTCCATGTTACTTGTGGTGAGGTCCACCTTTACGCAAGTGAAACAGAAACTTCAATGCACAAGGATTTTAATTCCGCGTGAGAATCTCATTAATAAGCTTCATCGAGTAATTGCAGACTATGGTGAATAAGCCTAAAAAATGCGCGAGACTTAAGGCAAAATGCGTGAGACTTGGCATCTCTGAGATAGCAGTAGACCACAAAGCATCGGCAAGTTTTTTTTAATTTAATCACACTCTTTAACGCCTGTTGTTGCAATCGTTTGGAAAATATATACGGAATATAATATTCACAAAAACTGAAACTACAGATGGCAATATCGACTCCGAAGTTCGAACGGCTTCAAAACGTTTTAACACCTCCGGTTCCGACACGGCGTGCGAGAGATGTTTCAAAAAGTCACGTGATCGCTATCCGCCCACCGCGAAAGGTTTTAAAAAGCCAAGGGAGAATACTAGTGTTTGAGGAGTTTTTTTGCGTTGAGTTGTGATGAGAGATTTTGTGAGGACTTTGCTACAGTTGTTCAAAATACAATATTGATAGATAGACAGATTTTCTAAATCTTGCCAGGTACTCATTCCAATGTGCCAATAAGTTGAAGCATGTTTGTTTATTTTTTTGGTTTTATTTTAAATAAACTTGTAATTTGATTTCAGATGGTCGAGAAGCAGAGAACCCAGCTGAATAAAAAAGTGCAGCAAATATTATCCCTGAATAAAAATCTTTGAGCAAAATGTTTCTGAATCTAAATCTTTATACCACATTTATTGATGTGTATAATCTCAATGAGGTGCAATACCTACTAGGCAGAATCAAAGATTGTAATAGTCAAGTCCATTCATATATAAAAGCCTGACCTGACACAATCATTCTCAATGAATGAATGAATGAGAACATTTAACGGCAAAATAAACAAACAGTGCCATACAATAAGAAATAGTAATATCGTACAAAAAATAAATAATTGACTGATCGTGCCTGTGTCAAAACTATTAATATTTTTGGATTTGTGAAAAGGGGGCTTCAGCACATCAACACCAACAATAATTCAAGGCTGCAATGACAACTTCTGCCAGTGGATGCCAATGTTGAGCAAGCAAGTTTTGAAATGTTTCTAAACATTTCGAAACAATGGTTTAAATGTTTTGAAACGTATCGAAGCTTCAAATTTGCCGTCCCTAACGACTGTTCATGTACTTGCCGTTGGGTAAGGTAGAGTGAGGTAATGTTGCCAGCTAATTCAAGATTCCCAGTGCCGTCAATGAAGTATGTTTGGTCGGAATCTGTCATAAAGTAATACATTACCAGAATGCTAACGTTTTGTGGGCAAAATCGCCTACTCTGTAAGAAAAACAAAAGAACATTGCTATTTTTTATTTCAAATTTGATATTTAATCGATACTATATTTTCTAAAACTAAAAATAAAATTTAGATTTTTTTTCTTTTTGTTTTTGAGCAGGAGTAAATGATTAATTTAGCCGTTTAGCTTTATTCAGTCTCATTCATTGAGGAAGATTTCGCGAGCGCCCTCTAGGTGAATTGCAGGCAATTTCGGTACAATGGCATTAATACGAGATGGACCGGTTCTGAGCTCTGACGGTATTTTCACAGGAAGTAGCGTTCATGATAAAGAGACAGTCGGCGAATAGTAAGTAATGCTTAAATTCGTGTTTCACCCATACTTGGAAATGTAACGCGCTTTATATAGCCACATACTTGAGGTGATTTAGCTCGTTTGGATCTAAAGCGTACCATGTGTCTGTGAGGGCCATATTATAGACTAACAGCTATTTGTTATTTCGGCCAGACAAGCTAGCTAGCTGTTACCAGTTGCCTCTACATCTGTAACTTAGCGGGTGCTAACCGTATGTGCTAGTAAGCTAGTTGCCTAGATGGCAGTTTTCGTAGTATTTAGCCGATACCAGAAGCGGTCAGGTGAACTAGCTAGTGACCCCGTGTACGCTTTACATTAGCTATCTGCTAAAATGATGGTTTACCGCACAACTATTATTTATTCATACAGTTTTCACAGCTTGAAGTGTGCTAACCATTTCTGCTAAATTGTGTCCATGGTGTGATTTAAAGCTAGATTGCGGTTACCCGAGCTAATTGCGAGCGATTGTGGAAGAACACTCACCCTGACAAGTACTCGTTCTAGCTACCTGGGTCTGCTAACGTTAGATGGTCTTGCTTAGCCTTTGAAATCATCCTAAAAAGCTGGCTTTGTTGTTATACATTCAGCTGGCGTTGGCTTGGTGGCTTAGCAGGCCTCTGTTTTAGAACTGCGTTGGTCATGTGGAGAATACGTTTTAATGAACAGCTGTTTGCTAATATTATAACGCACTAGCTAGCTTCTGTGCTGCGGCGCCAGATCGCTGAATTGGAGAGTAATGCCGCGTTTCCACCAAACGCGAAACGAGAAGGCCTCGCGTGTATTCGCGTCTTTGCATTGACTTTGCATATAATCTGGCCGCGCGAATCATTCGTTTCGCGTTTGGTGTAAACGCAGCATTAAACTGAGTATGTGTATCCCTGAAGCACTTTTTCAGCTTGGCTCGACAATCTAAAGAAGTGGTGTCGCAGTTTTTTTTGTTTTTTTTTTCGTTGTTTATCTAGGTAATGGTTGCAAACTGACCGTAGCTTAGACGGTGGTGACAAGACAACGGCTTTGTCTTATTTGGTGCGGAGGTGGCTATATTGAACTACATTTTATGTGTCTGTCATAATGGTGGTGAGCCGGACAGATCATTGTAGTTTGTCAAACCGGTGTTATTTTCTCTATAAGACTTAATGCTGGAAGTGTTAATATACTGCTCACAAAAATGGGGGATACTCAAATTCAACTAACCATGGAAAGCACCTGAATTTAGATGTTCGTGAGATTTTTGAGTATGTTTGTGCTTAGCCATTGGAAAATTTCAATACATTTCTCATAAACCGCTAAATTTCAAAATTTGCAGAAACAGGGCGCCCAAACGCACCTGAGGGTGCATATGAAAAGTAACATTATGCCTTCAGGGTGCAAATGCTGTCATGCACATGCTTTTTGTGCACATATGGGTGTAAAAGCAGGCTTAGAACCACACTCATCCATCATTTTACCACTTTTGATAATGAGAGAACTCCGGGAAAAAGAAAGATTGTAGGCCATAGGGATACTCCAGGCTGGAAGAACCCAGGATTATACAGCCAGACAACTGCATGTCTTGCAGTCCGTCATGAGCTGATAGGGAGTACGCTATGTTGCCACCGGTAGAGTCCAGGACAAACCTTGAGGAGGGTGTCCAAGATGCACAACCAGGCGAGATGACCACCAGATCGTCAATAGAGCTCTGCGTGACAGGCGACTGAATGCGACACAGCAGCAACAAGTGCATCTACAGGCTACAGGAAACCTCATCTCAACGCAGGCCATACAAAACTGCCTGCATGCTGCCAACCTGCGAACCAGGCAGCCATACATCCCGTTACCCCTCTCAGGTCGTCATTGGCAGACAAGGAGACAGTGGTGTCCACAGCATTGACGATGGAGCAATGCCCAATGGTCACGTGCGACGTTCAGCAACGAGTCACAGTTCACGACAGTCGTCATTGTGTTTGGCGTCGCCCAGGTGAACATCATCTGCAAGCCGCTATGATTTCACATGATCGGTATGGGAGAGGGTCAGTAATGGTGTGGGGTGGAGTCACTATGACAGGCAGGACTGACCTCCACATCCGCCACGGGAGAGTCACAGGGGTGTACTATCGTGACAACATCGTCACTCCACATGTGCTTCCGTTTGCACACCATCTTGGACCTGGATTCATCTACGTAGATGATAATTCTAGAGCTCATACTGTACAGAACGTTCTTTGACCGTCTCCAAAGGCACCAAATCCAAACCTTGCCCTGGCCTGCGATGTCCCCTGACCTCTCCCCATAGAACACATATGGGATATGCTGGGTCAACGTGTCCAACGGCAGCACCCACCCTGTCAGGACTTGGTACAGCTGGGTGTGGCACTCCAGGAGGAGTGGCAGAGAATTCCTCAAGCGGACATTGGTCATCTCATTAGGAGCATGCGGCATCGGTGTAATGCTTGTTTGGACGCTAATGGCGCACCAACTCATTACTGATGGGGTACCATCCCATGTGACATTTTGTACCTCCAGAGAAAATTCTAAGTAACTTAAGTGATGATAGTGTTATGAACTTCATCTTGAATTGCTTGCTAATTAAATAACATAGTTTTGAAATTCAAAATTAATATTTTTTCAGAGTTATTTGTCTGTTCTTTTCATTATCCCCTACTTTTTGTGAGCAGTGTATAATAACGTTAATCTTCAACTGTGTTTAAAAGGACTTATTTGGCTAATTCACTTACGGTCACGTGTCGCAAGGTCGCGCAATTTGTGTTGCATGGCTGTTCTGGACCAAAAAATTTTTTTTTTTCAAAAAACCCAAAAATTGACCCAGATTGACCTATTCAAAGCAAAATCTAACATGATTTCTCAATAAATAGCTCTGTTTATCTTGTTAACAGACTTTATTTACCATACAAATCAAGGTAAAGTTGAAACTTCAAATGCGTTTTTCTCAAAAACTACTTTCCTTTAGTAAATCCACCGTAAAATACAAAGTGTTTCTTGCATCACCATGAAATTTTCACTGAAGTCAGCCAAGAATATAGCCTTACTGTTCTGTGAAAATGGAAGGAGTATCTCTTCTGGAAACGTTTTTATAACCGTTCCCACTGGCGTGAATGAGCATGTGTTACATTTTTTTCAGGGTTTTTCACAACATCATATACTTCAGAAAATCAATGCAAACCTAAAGATGTTATATAACATAATGAAGCCTAACTTATAAGCATTTAGAAAATAGCCTTACTTAGAATGTAAAATTATACTGGTTAGTTTTCTAGGAGTTTGAAACTTATAACCCCTGTGCAATTTTAGAGTTTTCCGCCAGTGTTACAAACATTTCAGGGTAAAATTGTCAAGCTGTATACAAAGTAAATTATCTGCAAGCAAAATCTCAGATAAGCAATTTAAATTAGAACTAATGAGCATTTAATTTATACTTGTTTGAATTTACTAGCTTCTATATTGATAGTTTAAGAGCAAAGCAAATAAAATTTGTCTAATTTTTTCAGCGAGTGGGACAGGTTGACTTTGCTGTACATTAAAGGCTCTCCAGAAGGCAAAACAACAGCTAGACCTGCAATACCAGCTTTCTGACCTTCAGCAGAGATTAGGCCTCCCTACAAAAAAAAAAAAAAAAAAAGGATCAAAATATTTCATATCATTGGCATGCAATGTCACTATTAATGATGATTTATTCAACTCTCATGTAACGCGGAACACATGAAAATCACCTATTTTCCCAAGGTTTTATTTGTCTGACAGCTTTATTCTTTAAGACAGATGACTTTTGATCAGTTAATGTGACAGACAAGAAGATATGCTTTCCAGTGATGCATAATATGGCATGGTTTATATATGCTATGTACATACAACCATCAGTTAAATGTAAAATTACTCAAATTGCATGACCTTATGACACGTGACCTTACGTGAATGGAGATTCATTTGTTCACTACTGAAGTTGAGAAGTTAAATCTGCACTAGCTGCCTTTGTGAGATATGTTAAGTGCTCATATATCTGGCAAAATTTCATGTGGAAATGGCTTAATGAAATGTTAACTAATTTTAAAAAAGCAAACAATATATATTACAAATAAAAAAAAAAAAAAAGGATGTATTTGTGCATAACGGCGCTTAAAAAAGCAAGTTAGTCTATGTTGAATAGAAAATCTGAGATTGATTAAATTGATAAGATAAAAGTTCTTCAACATATGACGGCAGAATCTATTTTGGTCATTCCGTGCCAAGTGGACCAGGGTCTGCACCGCACTGTCTCTGAAAATTTTGAAAAAAATCATGGGTGTTTGTCATCATTTCAAATGGAAAAATCCCAAATCTTAAGTTAAACTCCAATTTTTAATGGAGTAATTGCCAATTTAAGAAGGGGTGTCTAGTCACTCGCAAATATGGCAATGACTTATGGTTCATTCCACGTGAAATCAACCAGGGCTCCCAGGTCCATAGTCCTGGATTTCTTTGAAATTTGAATAAAATTTTGTATGTGAAGCTGCCGGGTAGCTTATTTGGTTAAAGCACCGCATTGCAGAGCAGAAGTGACTATCACGGCACGGGTTCGAGCTCGGGTGGGCGTGGCACCCCGGAGGCTGCCGCAACAGTTTTTGCCATTTTTTAAGGGCTATTAGGGTCATTCCAGCTCAAATCAACCAGTGGCTCTGGGGTCACCCCTTCAGATTCTTCTGAAAACATTCACAGGTCCTCCTCTGCACTCGATCAGCGCATTGATATCTCTCTACCGCTTTCTCACAGCTCCAGCACCTGCTGTACTGTGATATCTCTCTCTCTCTCTCTCTGCGCGCGTGTGTGTGTATTAACCGTCCATCAGACATCAGAATTTATTATTTTCTCTGATTTAAAGACCCACGCCCCCTCACTTTATACACTCAAGCAGTTGAAAATGATGTTACAGTATCATGCAATAAAACAGACTAACTTCAGAATTGCCTTTGAGACGCATTAGCGGTAAGGTTTAGCGAGAATGTCGTCAGCAAAATGAGCTTTTTCTGCAATATGACCAACTCGTTGTACAGCGTTCCGCTTATTACACAGCTGATTACCAAGGAAATAAAGTAGTTGACATGAGATATTATTTTGCATATGATTTTATTGATTTAAAAATGAGTTAATTGCTTCCGCGGTTATAAATAGTCATGTATGCTTTATATGGATTCAGAACTGCGCGTGTAGCAAAAGTTTGTTATACGTAGCATAACTGAGCTACTAACTGTACATCCCCGACGACGATAGTCAGGAGATACTATGGATTAGTTCCGGGGCCGCTGCCGCAGAGGTTTTATGTTCTGGGCTCTGGAAGCCACAATTATTACAGGAATGTTCTTTTCAAATATTTATATATATATATATATATATATATATATATATATATATATATATATATATATATATATATATATATATATACACACATACAGTGCTGTGAATTTGCCCCCTTCCTGATTTCTTTTTTTTTTTTTTGCATATTTTCACGCTTAAATGTTTCAGATCAACAAACAAATTTTAGTATTAGACAAAGATAACACAAGTAAATAAAAAAATGCAGTTTTTAAATGATGATTTTATTTATTGAGGGAAAAAGCTATCCAAACCTACCTGGCCCTATGTGAAATAGTAATTGCCCACTAAATCCTAATAACTGGCTGTGCCACCCTTGGCGACAACTGCAATCTGTTTGCAATAACAGACAATGAGTCTTGCACATCACTGTGGAAGAATTTTAGCCCACTCTTCTTTGCAGAATTATTTTAATTCAGCCACATTGGAGGGGTTTTGAGCATGAACAGCCTGTTTAAGGTCATGCTACTGCATCTCAATAGGATTTAAGCCCGGACTTTGAAAAGGCTACTCCAAAATCTTCAGTTTGTTTTTTTTTAAGCCATTCAGAGGTGGACTTGCTGGTGTGTTTCAGATCATTGTCCTGCTGCATAACCCAAGTGCGCTTGAGCTCGAGATCACAATCTGAGGGTTGGACATTCTCCTTCAGGATTTTCCAGTAAAGAGCAGAATTCATGGTTCCATCAATTATGACAAGTCGTCCAGGTCCTGAAGTAGCAAAGCAGCCCCAAACCATCACGCTACCACCACTGCCATGTTTGACTGTTGGTATGATGTTCTTTTTATGAAATGCTGTGTTAGTTTTACGCCAGATGTAATGGAACGCACACCTTCCAAAAAGTTCAACTTATGTCTCCTCAGTCCACAGAATATTTTCCCAAAAGTCTTGGGGATCATCAAGATGTTTTTTGGCAAATGTGAGACGAGCCTTCGTGTTCTTTTTGGTCAGCAGTGGTTTTCGCCTTGGAACTCTCCCATGGATGCCATTTTTTGCACAGTCTCTTTCTTACTGTGGAATCATGAACACTGACTTTAACTGAGGCAAGCGAGGCCTGCAGTTCTTTAGATCTTGTTCTGGGTTCTTTTGTGACCTCCTGGATGAGTTGTTGATGCACTCTTGGAGTAATTTTGGTAGGCTGGCCACTCCTGGGAAAGTTCACCACTGTTCCAAGTTTTCTCCATTTGTGGATACTGGCTCTCACCGTGATTCGCCGGAGTCCCAAAGCTTTAGAAATGGCTTTGCAACCCTCTCCAGACTGATAATGTCAACTTCTTTGTTTCTCATCTGTTCTTGAATTTCTTTAGTTCACGGCATGACATGTTGCTTTTTGAGATCTTTTAGCCTACTTCACTTTGTCAGACAGGTTCTATTGAATTGATTTCTTGATTCAACAGGTCTGGCAGTAGTCAGGCCTGGGTGTGGCTAGTGAAACTGGACTCAAAAATGTGGTAAATCACAGTTAATTCATGATTTAACAAGGGGCAATTACTTCTTCACATAGGGCCAGGTAGGTTTGGATAGCTTTTTCCCCTTAATAAATGAAATCATCATTTAATAACTGCATTTTGTATTTACTCGGGTTATCTTTTTCTTATATTAAAATTTGTTTGATGATCTGAAACATTTAAGTGTGAAAAATATGCAAAAAAGTAAGAAATCAGGAAGGGGGCAAATACTTTTTCACGGCACTGTGTGTGTGTGTGTGTGTGTGTATATATATATATATATATATATATATATATATATATAGTATATATATATATAGACAATGCTCAAGACCAATTTTCGTGAATTTCGGATGTCCAATGTGGCTGGCGGCCATTTTGTCTGAAATTTTTTATGTTCCGGGCTCTGGAAGCCACAATTCTTACAGGAATGTTTTCAAATTTTACACAGGTGAATATATATATTTATGGCAATGCTCAAGACCAATTTTCGTCAATTTCGGACGTCCAATATGGCTTCCGGCGGCCATTTTGTTCGAAATTTGGGGATTGGGGAGTTACACAACTCGGTCCCTGTGGCGACCAAGTTATTTAGTTAGTTATAATGTGTTCATGTTGTTTTATTTTTCATATGCAGTTTAAATAAAAATATTACTGTTTACAACTGTGTATCATGCCTTGATTGTTAATTCCTGTTGACAGAACTTTTACTCAAACTTTCATATTTTTCAACTGACATTGGCTGATGAGTAGGGAAACAATCTAAGCATGCAAGTATGTAAAATGTTCAAGTTAAATCGGTTATAATTACTGCTAATCATAGACTGTATAAAAAGATGGACGAAGCAACCGTGAAGTCACCCATTTGTTTCAGCATACAAGTTAGGAAGCCTCGACTTTTGGAAATTTGAATAGCGCCTTTTTGTCATTTTGAAACCGGATGTAATTTCTATTGGATGAGAGCGTGTATTGAAGATCAAGGGAGGAGCGACAGGTGGATCCACGTGTGGATCTGACCTTATAGTGATGGGGACCAGAGAATAGCCACGCCCCTTAAAGCATATCGGGCTTCATCATTTATTCTAGTCTATTTGGGACCATAATTTCCAAAAATGAAGGTAATGATATATCGAAGGAGACTTGAAACTTGCGATTGATACAATAAAATAATGTGGAAGATCATTATTGAAATAATATATCAGGTGGGAAAGTAGGGTCATTTTCTCATAGAAGTTCAGTTCTATAGACGTCCATCTGCAAGCACCGACGTCGCCATCTGCTGGCGATTAAATAGAATGCAATTTTCAGAGATTTCCACATGGGCTTCACTTTTCAGACCTGGGTGCTGCGTCCATCTTTTTAACTTTAACCAAATTTTTGTGCCGAAACTTAAAGAATCGTAGGAATTGCTAAATCTTTCCAGTCCACCATCAAGTTCAATTTGGAGTTCATCAAGTTCATTATACTCAATCACACTCATGTATTTCGTTTCCTTAATTTCATTTAGATCTAGTGTCTTGGTATGCCAGAAAAAGATGAAAGTCAATGGCAAGCGCAGTCGCTTACTTTCAATGAATCACAGCAAACACAGAAGTTAACATCGTAGTTTATCGTTTTGCAAAGTGAACAAAATATTTTTTTCTCTAATCGTTGCACACATTGCATTAAGAAGAAAGCAGCACGTTTTACTGCGGAGGGCTAATTTTTATTCATTGGAAAACGTGTTCATCAAGCAAAATGATTGACAACAGGTCAAGAATTATTAGCGCTCATTTTAACTTAACTAGGAGAACTGACGACACCTGATTGTCCCTGGGATTTTTGGAGTTTATGTGAAGTCATTTTACATAAGCGTGGCGGCTTTTATTTTGCCATGGCGGCGCGCCACGGTCAATTAAATGTAGTGGAAACCCTGTGACATGTCAACATCTACACAGGATACCTTGGAGCACACAAGTTGTATGTCCGGACATTCAACAGTTCAGTGCAGTTGGAGCACAAATGGTCCGGACACAGCACTTTTGTGCTCCAAAGGTTTCTCCATTGATGGACATAATACTATTTTAAATTGCCAATTCTCCTGGATCTGAGCCAGCTTGACATATCACGTTTGTGCTTCAAGGAAAAGCATCAGAAACCACTTGTTTCAGTATATAAATCTCAAATTCGAAATTTTGGACATACAACCATTGTGCTCCAAACCCTCGATATATTACTGTTGCTACACGGTTACCAGGCCCTCGTATGGTGTTTGTTGCGAGATGCGCTGCGGCCCCTGGTTTCAGGGGCGTTCGGGTTCAAAAGATGAATCCATTGTAATTTTACCTTCTGAGTTTCTTTACATTATCCCGTTTGTGGCAATCATCACTACAATGGAACTGCTCTCCAACAGCGCATGGAGCCATTTTACATTCAAAATCAGGCAGGTGCAAACTGTGATAAACTAAAGGCAATGCGATCATAAAGCCATGGCTGCGACTACTTCTATAAGACTAAACAATTAATGACATCAGCCACCAGCCTGTCACACAAGTACAGCAGTAAACTGCAGGAAATGACATCAGCTACCAATTTTGGCTTGTAATTACAGATACAGCAACAAGTAAGATCAGCCACCAATTCAGTCTGGCATACAGAAACGCATAATTTCTGAGCTTCTACAATACAATTATCAAAACAAAAAGTACTATTGTGTTTTATTGTGAACTATAAGTGTTTTTTTGATTACTTAAGAGATGGTATATGTGCCCATATGATGGCATATTCCCTTTAGTAAACCATTGTGTGATTTGATACTTTGGAAAAAAGTGTCATTTAAGATACCAACGTGATATTTGGTATATAAATGTATCAAGTGAAGTATGCTCTTTGTAATCTTATGTAATTTGGTTTATGGTATACCCTGTCATACATTGGCAATGTACAATAAAAATATGATTCTGACTTTTTTTTCCATTGTTAAGGGCCTATAAATCATAAAGTTAAAATTCCTTGCCTTAAATAAAATTGCTATGAAAGTACTATAACATGACTAATAATTTCTGGGACTAAAAGATCTAGTGTTTCTCTCAAGAGATATAGAGGGCCAAACCTGGCCCATGTGTAAAACCAAAATTTTATGCGTCATTTTGGGAAACCTATTAAATGGCAAGTATACAAATGTGTCTTACCAAAGAACCACTGGTGCAAATTTCATGCATCCATCTTTGATAGTTCGAAAGTAATGATGTATTGAAATCGGCATATTGTATAGTAACACTTGTTTTTACCCAAAATTTGGGGCCACACCCCTTTTTAAGTCTCTGTGTCTCAAAAACTAATGAAGATTTGGGTCTAAAATTTTGCACATTATCGACTGGATACAAGAGCATTGTGTTCTGTAAATTTGAAGCAAATCTGAGGAGGTCATTTGGGAACTTTTTTTGAAATCTGGTGATTTGTGGAAGTACCCATATAGTAGTGTGCAGTGATGATTGTTCACTTTACAAAATGAAGATAAATCAGAACCCAAGTACTGTTCAAGTATTTACTTATTGTAATATTGGATCCTATAGATGAAAATGAGTAAGCAGATAACAATATATAGTAAAAACAAAAGTAATGTCTTTCTGAGAGAAAAAGTCAACATCTAGTGCAGGCACCCTTTGCTTTGATTACGGCATTTAATCTTTCAGATTTCACAATTTTTTTTTTTATTTCCTCACTCGAGAAACGATTCCAAAAGGTTTGAATTTCATTCCAAAGAGATTCTTTCAGTGTTACAACTGATTTGCCCAATCGGATTAAGGTCTGGACTTCGCTCAGACCAAGTCATAACTTTCATGTTACCAGATTTTCTTTCCGATTGCCTTAATTCTTGCGCAACTTAGAAGTGTGTTTAGGGTCATTCTCTTGTTGAAAATAAAATCCCCGTTTAATCGGTCTCTTTCCAGATGTCTGTGCGTGCCTCACAAGGATGCTGTGATGCCTCATTTGATTCAAGATTACGTCAGTTTTTATGAGATCACCGGCTCCTTTCGAGCAGGCTGAACCGTGAAAACCCTAATATTGCTACCTCCATGTTTTACTGAAGGGGTTAAACAGTCATTTTTGAATCGTTTCCAACTCTATGGCACACATAAGCTCTGCGTTTGGGTGAGAGAATTTCAAATTTTGATTCATCAGTCCAAAGGACTTCCCAGTCCATTGGTGTCCAATGGTGTTTTATAGGCAAACTCAACACGACTAATCAGAACATTTTCACACAGGCATCTGGAAATGGCAGATGTTGATATTTTGATCTCTTTTGCTCTGGCGCTTTTCATATCATCATGGAGTTGTCGTGCTGTCATTTTTTTTTTTTGCTTGTCATTCACAGATAACGAACATCAGAAGCCCTTAACTTCCGATTTGCACCTCTAATGTCACTAGTTTTCAGCGAAACGGTCTCTTTGAAATGCTTGATGGTGTTCCTTACAGTGCCATGGCAGCATTTAACGTCTTCAGCATCATGTAAGGCCACAGTGTGGCTACGAACAATCTTTAAGTGCTCTTTCCGTCCTGCCATTGTGTTTAACACTGTGATGCTGCTCAAAGTTCTTGTCACCTTATATACTGGAACAACTGACCATCAGAGGTAATTTTACTGAGTAATGTTGCCTCAGACCAGTGTAAACAAATTTTTTAGCATCAATAATCATGGAATGAGCCTTCAAACATGCATTCAGGATATGGAAGAGTCGAAAATATAAAATTTTGACTCCTTTCAGTTACCAAAAACATCGATTTTTTAAATATTTTTGTCTATTACCCATATTTTTACCTCAGTATACTTGTGGGAATGATTTTTTTTTTGTTCTTATTGCATACAGTAGAAATTTCAGTACATTTTCACCCAAAAATTATAAAGAAGTAATATGTTGGGACCCCTTTTAGTCAAAAGTGGTGGGGTATAATCATCACTGCACACTACTGTAGTTACACTATAATGGCACCATATTGATATTGAGGTACTCAGTCAAAAGTACTATGATTTGATTTTATCCATATTGCTCAGTCCTACTGTATTCACAGTAATTTAATGTCAGTCTCCTTCATTTTATGAAATGATCAGAAGCAATGATTAACTCTTTTTTTTTTTTTTTTTTTTTTTTTTTTGTCCAGTTTGTTGCTGGGTTAGCTGTGCCAGAATGTTAAGGAGTCCTCGGTTCTAACTGGCAGTGCCCACATGTGCGCAGTTATTCCAGAAGTGAAGACTCGGAGCTGAAGCAGTTGCCGGACAGTGGTGGGGTCAAGGTGAGGTCAGAGCTGAAAAGCATAACTGACTAATATGCAGTGATCAATTTCACTGGTATAGTTTTTGCTGAATCACTGCATATGTGGGCATCTTGATCAGTTATACACTCGGGAACTTTATGGGGTTGAGCAATAAAATATATTGACACGACACACACAATAGTCCCTTTTTAGCCCACTTGGCCGACAAGCCCAAGGGGCTTATGCTGTACTTAGGGTCATAAGTGGTGGTCTGTTGTGCGTCCGTGCGTGCGTGCACGGACGTTTCAGCGCGATACAGCTTTCAGTTTTCCATGGATCCTTTTCATATTTTATATGCATGTATGTGGGCCCAAGATCTAGCCCGAGTTCGATTTTGGTCGTGCTGCGATTCTCGGTTTGGCCACCGGGGGACTTTTTCTGCAAAACTTCAAACAGCTCGAGCTCCCTTATTCTATGAGCTAAGGTGCTCAAATTTTTACTGCAGGGTGTTCTGCCAAGGGTTCATCATATTTATAATGGGTTTTTGATTTGACCTCATTTTAAAGGTTATGTAGGTCAAAGGTCATAAATTGTGCCGATTTTGTTTCAGCGCCATAGTGCCCTCAGTTCTTAACGGATCCTTTTCCTATTTTGTATGCATGTATATGGGCCCAAGAATCGCAGCACGACCAAAATCGAACTCGGGCTAGATCTTGGGCCCATATACATGCATAAAAAATATGAAAAAGTAATTTCAAGGTTATGTAGGTCAAAGGTCGTAAAATGCGCAGATTTTCTTCCAGTGCAATAGTGCCTTCAGTTTTCAGCGGGTCCTTTTCATATTTTATATGCATGTATGTGGGCCCAAGAACTAGCCCAAGTTCCATTTAGGGCATGCTGCGATTCTCGGTTTGGCCACCAGGGGGCTTTTTCTGTAAAACTTCAAACAGCTCTAGCTCCCTTATTTTACGAGCTAAGATGCTCAAATTTTTACTGTAGGTTGTTCTGCCAAGGGTTCATGATATTTATAATGAGTTTTTGATTTGGCCTAATTTTAAAGGTTACGTAGGTCAAAGGTCGTAAAATGCACTGATTTTGTTTCACTGCAATAGTGCCTTCAGTTTTCAAAGGATCCTTTTCATATTTCATATGCATACATATGGGCCCAAGATATAGCCCCAGTTTGATTTTGGGCGTGCTGCGATTCTCGGTTTGGCCACCAGGGGGCTTTTTTTGGCAAAATTTTCAACAGCTCTAGCTCCCTTATTCTATGAGCTAAGATGCTCCAATTTTTTGCCCGCTTGGCCAAAAGGCCCAAGGGGCTTATGCTATGCTCAAGGTCTTCAGTGGTGGTATGTCATGCGTCTGCGCATGCGTGCGTAAACTTTTGGCTTGTCTGCGCTCTAGCGTCTTCAGTTTTTCACCGATCCTTTTCATATTTCATATGTGTATATAGCGTCTTAAGGTCCGGACCAAGTTCGATTTTCAGCCCAGTCGTACCAATACTTTGGCCAATAGGGGGCGTTCCATTTTGGCCACGTTTGGCCAAGCGGGCGCAGTGGTCTTGCCACTATTTTTATTAGAAACTATCGTCATGGGGTGGCGTCCGTTGCCTGCCGTCTGGAACATTTATCTTTGCCCCGATGAATTTTTGTGTAAATTTGCCCTAACATGGTCTAGTGGTATATCTCCAGAATTTTTTTTTCACCGGATTTTTGATTAAATAATTTTTATCTGTTTTATGGGCCCTTGAAATTTTGGCCCCAGTGTTAAAGATAGGACTGAGAAATTAAAAAAAAAAAAATTCTCAAAAACTGCATAATTTTTTTTTTTTCTGAATCAGGCAATCAACTTACCTTGCTACCTTCAATGTACAGTGCGAAAGCGCCATTTTGATTGAATCGACTGAAGTGGGTCTAGTGGGGGCGCTGTACTTAATGAATATGCAAGATGGCCTGTGGAGGCCAAATGATTGCAGTTAGAGATTAAGTTTGTATTATTGACCTATAGGAAGTCATATATGACTTATATTTTGCCAATATTAAATTTGACCACAGATGACTTTGAAAGGTCAAACTCGAGGTCAAGGAAAATATTAACAATGCTAAAAGATAGGACTTGAAATTTCAGCAAATTATTTCTCAAAAACTCTTTGAGAACTTTTTTCTAAATCTGGCAATCAGCTCAACTTGATACACTTTATGTACAGTGCGAGTGCCATTTTGATTGAAGCTACGGAAGTGGGTCTAGTGGGGGCGCTGTATTTTAACATTTGGTCTTATGGAGAATGGGCGAAATCGCCTGTGGAAGCTTAATAGTTGCAGATGGAGATTAAGTTTGTATTACTGACATATAGGAAGTCATACATGACCGGTATTTTGGCTGTGTTAAGTTGACCTCAGATGACCTTGAAAGCTCAAAAGTGAGGTCAAGCAAAATGTTACAATTTTCAAAGGCTTCTAGGCTTGAAAATATTGAAGATTGGGAACATACAATGGATATAAAAAGTCTACACACCCCTGTTAAAATTCCACGTTTTTGTGATTTAAAAAAATGAGAGCAAGATAAATGATTTCAGAACTTTTTCCACTTTGAATGTGACCTATAACCTGTACAACTCAATTGAATAGCAAAGTGAAGTCTTTTTTTCGGGGGAGTAGAAATAAAAAACTGAAAAAATGTGGTTGCACAAGTGTGCACACCGTCTTACAACTGGGGATGTGGCTGTGTTCAGAATTAAACAATCACACTCAAACTCCTGTTAAAAAGGAGTCAGTACACACCTTCCATCATTTAAAGTGCCTCCGATTAACCCTAAATAAAGTTCAGCTGTTCTAGTAGGCTTTTCCTGACATTTTCTAAGTCACATCTTACAGCAAAAGCCATGGTCCGCAGAGAGCTTCCAAAGCATCAGAGGGATCTCATTGTTAAAAGGTATCAGTCAGGAGAAGGGTACCAAAGAATTTCCAAGGCATTAGATATAACATGGAACTCAGTGAAGATGGTCATCATCAAGTGGAGAAAATATGCCAAGAACTGGATGTCCCTCCAAAATTGATGAAAAGACAAGAAGAAAACTGGTCAGAGAGGCCGCCAAGAGGCCTACTGCAACATTAAAGGAGTTGCAGGAACTTCTGGCAAGTACAGGCTGTGTAGTACATGTGACAACAATCTCCTGTATTCTTCATATGTCTGGGCTATGGGGTAGGGTGGCAAGACGGAAGCCTTTTCTTACGAAGAAAAACATCCCAGCCCGGCTACATTTTGCAAAAACACATTTGAAGTTTCCCAAAAGCACATGGCAAAATGTGTTCTAGTCTGATGAAACCAAGGTTTAACTTTTTGGCCATAATTCCTAAAGGTATGTTTGGCGCAAACACAACACTGCGCATCTCCAAAAGAACACCATACCCACAGTGAAGCATGGTGGCGGCAGCATCATGCTTTGGGGCCGTTTTTCTTCAGCTGGAACTGGGGCCTTAGTCAAGGTGGAGGGAATTATGAACAGTTCCAAATACCAGTCAGTGTTGGCACAAAACCCTCTGGCTTCTGCTAGAAAGCTGGAGATGAAGAGGACTTCATCTTTCAGCATGACAACGACCCAAAGCATACATTCAAATCAACAAGAGAATGGCTTCACCAGAAGAAGATTAAAGTTTTGGAATGGCCCACCCAGAGCTCAGACCTGAATCTGATTGAAAATCTGTGGGGTGATCTGAGGAGGGCTGTGCACAGGGGATGCCCTCGCAATCTGACAGATTTGGAGCGTTTTTGCAAAGAAGAGTGGGCAAATATTGCCAAGTCAAGATGTGCCATGCTGATAGACTCCTACCCAAAAAGACTGAGTGCTGTGATAAAAGCAAAAGGTGCTTCAACAAAGTATTAACTTAAGGGTGTGCATATTTATGCAACCAGGTTATTGGAAGTTTTTTTTTTCCCCCTAAAAGATTTCCGTTTGTTTTTCAACTGAGTTGTACAGGTTGTATAGGTCACATTAAAGGTGGAAAAAGTTCTGAAATGATTTATCTTGGTCTCAATATTTTACATCACAAAAACCTGGCATTTTAACAGGGGTGTGTAGACTTCTTATATCCACTGTATGTGTATTGAACACATATGGGAAGTCAAATATGAACTTTAATTTGGTGGCCTTGAACTTGACCTTCAGTGACCTTCGAAGGTCAAACTTCTCATAGTGAAACTTCAATGACTTCTATCACCAAAACTATTACAGAGAGCTTAGGCTTGTATTGCGGGCATACAGGAAGTCATGTATGAAGTTTCATTTGGTGACCTTGAACTTGACTTTCAGTGAACTTCAACAGCCAAACTTTACTGTGAAATTTAAATGAATTATATCAGCAAAATCGTTACAGGTAGAGTGTAGGTTTGTATTGGAGACGTATAGGAAGTCATTTATGAATTTTCATTTGGTGACCTTCATATTGACCTTTGAAGTCAAACATGACCTAGTGAAAATGCAGTGACTTCTATCACTAAAAAGTCACAGATAGAGGCTGTGTTTGTATCACAGACTTAAGGGAAATTACGCATGAACTCTCATTTGGTGACATTCAACTTGACTGTTGGTGAACTCTGAAGGTCAAACTTGGCATAATACAATTACAATGACTTGTATTGCCAAAACGGTCACAGATGGAGTCTAGGTTTGTAGTAGAGACATATAGGAAGTCATATATGAACTTTCATTTGGTGACCTTCGTATTGACCTTCAAAGGTCAAATGTGACCTAGTGAAATTTCAATGACTTGTATCACTAAAACGGTCACAGATGGAGCCTAAGTTTGTGTTACAGAGATTTAGGAAGTCACATATGAACTTTCATTTGGTGACATTCAACTTGACTGTCAGTGACCTTTGAGGGTCAAACTCCACAGTGAAATTACAATGACTTGTATCACCAAAATGGTCACAGATTGAGCCAAGGTTTGTATAGAGACATTTAGAAAGTCATATATGAAGTCCATTTGCTGACCACAACTTGACATTCTGTGACCTTTTAAAGTTCACAATTGACATTTTGAATACATATTGACGTATTTTAATGACTTGTATCACCAAAACTGCTTCAGAGCTTAGAATTGTGTTTGTGTTACAGGAGGCCTTATAAATGTACGTGAACTTTTATGTAGTGACCTTGACATTGATTTTCATTGATTCAAATGTCAGACTTCACATGAAATT
This sequence comes from Gymnothorax javanicus, assembly GCA_029692085.1. Taxonomy (NCBI): domain Eukaryota; kingdom Metazoa; phylum Chordata; class Actinopteri; order Anguilliformes; family Muraenidae; genus Gymnothorax; species Gymnothorax javanicus. The sequence continues at coordinate 2,021,323 of CM056210.1, forward strand.
TTCATAACTTGTATCATCGCTGTAAGACTGCTGGCCGGTAAGCGACAGGACCCTTGGTCCTATTTTTATTTTGTTTTTTTTTTTAATCAGGTTTTACGACCACACATTGCCTTTCAGAAGGTTCTGGCTAATCAGATGAGCGTTCACACATACATCCATCCATCCATTGCAAGTTAGGTTGCTAAATTAACTAATTTATTTTAGCTTGATTGTAATTAGTCTATGCTAGAGTCAGTCCCTGCACAGAGTTGTGACAACTCAAGAATTGGAGCCAATTTTTATCCATCTCACAGACCTGAGCCGTTTTGCAGAAATGGAATTCCTGAATTATCCCTGTACTCTCATTTTTTACGATTGACTGGTTGACTTGAATGAATTATAATGCCCTGCTTTGTTTTTATTGCGGTGTAACTCTCCCCCCCCTTATGGGGTCATAAAACCTTTCTTAAGCTGGGAGTTTGGGGGACGTGTAGCTGGCACACATGCTGCCTCTGTCTATCTCTCCTGCTCTCCGAGGCCTCAGGTGGTGGCAGTCCCGTGTGGTGAGCTATGGAGCAGTGTGCGTGTGTGGAGCGAGAGCTGGAGAAGGTGCTCCACAGGTTCGTTATGTACGGTCACCTGTCTGAAGAAAGCTTGGACGAGCTCCTGCGATACGTCTGCGAACTGCGAGGACAGCTCGTCACCTTCGGTAAGGCCACCGCTGTCATGGAGGAGGAGAACTTGGCGGGTTACTTAGAGGTCACCGTGATGAAAGGGTTAGCCTCAGCTGTTCATGTATTATAAGAGTGTTGAGAATGAGCCATTTAGCCCAGCAAAGGTATGTTCAACATTTCCTACCACTGAAGTGTACCCAAGGCTTCAGATACTTGAAGACTGCATTGTATCTGGTACCAAATACTTTACATCATGCATGTCCTTATCCATGATGAGTTTGAGAGGGCACATCTTGTCCTTGCGTACAGTTGTACAGTCTCAAGTTTTGTTGAAATGTCACGCATTACGTTGCTTGCTTCACCTAGAGCTGAGTTTAGTTTTGAACTACTGAAAAACCATCTCAGGCTCATTAGCTAATGGGAATAAAAAAGTAGTGAAACCTTTTGCACGTTCTGCCACTTTCTTCTTACTGGGCAGTGAAACGAGTAATTGCCCTCTTCCTGGTCTGTTCTATTTTTGCACTTTTGTCGCGCTTAATTCAAAGCAAGTCATCGTGCTAAAATTTATGAAACAAAGACGACCTAAGTAAGCACACAATGCAGCGTTTAAGTGATGAATTGATTTATTACCTCCGCCAAGGAGGTTATGTTTTCAATCCTGTTTGTTTGTTTGATACTTGCCGAAATCTTCGATTTTGGCAAGTATGTTAGTCGGTTGCGTTGGATGGCTGTCTGTCTGTCCGTCAGTTAGTTACAGGCCTTTCTACCCTTTATCCTTCATAGATGTTCACCAAACTTTGGCATATGATCGCATTGTTTCCTCGCTAGAGACCTATTCTTTTTCCAGAATCTAGGTGAAAGGTCAAGGTCACCAAAAACATTAAAACCACATTTTGGTTCATAACTTTCCGACTATTACAGCTAGAGACTTGAAACCAACTCCATTCTGTTAATTTTTTCAGAGATCTGTGCATGATTTCGGCAAGTCGTCATTCTGTGAATGACCTTTCATTTATTTGTTTGTATGTCTGTCCGTCTGTTAACAGGATAACTCAAAAAGTCAGGAATGGTTTGGCACGAAATTTGGCAGGATGATGGGTGGTAGTCAATGGAAGAGTTGATTAAATTTTGAAAGTGACCCGGAAGCATGATCTGTAACCAAAAGAACAGATATATGGCGTGGCAGAGGTATGCGCCTACTAAGTGCCCTCTAGTTGAAAGAAGCATCTCTGAAATTGAAACTTTCCAGCAATGTGAAATAGGCCAGAGAGTTCCGACAAACAGCTTGCTATGCCACGAACAAAAGAAATGAGAGAGAAAGTTATTCAAGTTTATCAGTCCTGAAGCGTTATAAATAACATGGAGGGAGTGTTGGATCCGATTAGTCCCTCCCCCCATTTCTCTTATTCTTTCCCCATCTGTCATTCTTTGGCTCCACTCTCCCTCTGGCCTCCATCCATCTCACTCTCTTGCTCCATCCATCTCTCCCCCCCCTCACTCTCACTTTCTTGCCTCCATCTCTTTTTGCCCCCTCACCCCTCCACCCATCACTTGCAGGTGTGCAGGATGCAGACCTCTCGGTGTTGTCTCAGTCGATGGTGCAGTGCTGTAAGAATATCAAAGATACTGTACAAATGCTGGCGTCACGCCACAAGGACATCCACGGCAGCGTCTCTAAAGTTGGCAAAGCCATCGACCGGGTAGGTTATTCCAGCCTGCCCTTTGCAGCGCATAGCCCAATCTCATTGAGTGGCATTGCTGTAATATATTTAAATGTCTGTTTAAAAGGAAATGCATGAAATACATGCAGACATGGTAAATTTCACCTCGCTTTTTAAGTGAAATGCAGAACTACAAAAAGAGTTTTGATTATTGAAAGAAATTATTAGGCTACTCACTTGGCTGGTAGAATTACTTCACAGGAATTAATTCTTATTCTTTACTCTTTAAAATTGTTCTCTGTGTGTTTCTGAACATTGCCTGCTATAGCCAGTTCTTGTGTGCTTAAGTTTTGCGTGTAGTGTTCTATATGTTAAGGATGATGGTTGTGTTTTGAGACTGTTGTTTGTGAGGTGCTGTTGTGGTGTTGGGCTCAGAACTTTGATGCAGAGGTGAGCGCTGTGGTGGCGGAGACGGTGTGGGACTCGCCTGAGAGACAGCGATACCTGAGCGAGACCATAGTGGAGCACCTGTATCGCCAGGGAATGCTCAGTGTGGCCGAGGACCTGTGTCAGGTGTGTTCGCACCTTACTGAGCGCGCTCCTGTCACACCTGTGCCTTTCTAGGCCTTCTCCTCTCACACCTCAGGCTCGTCAGGCTCTCAAGTCACACCTAGATTATATCTCAGGCTCACAGAGCCTCCTGTCGCACCTCAGCCCCACTGAATTTGTCCAGTTCATCAGTGAAGACTTAAAGTGCACCTATTATGGTTTTTCATTATTTTAATGTCGTAATGTGGCTCACATCGTTTTTATGGGCATTTAAAAGGTCTGTGTCGGAAAACGACTCCAATTCGCCACCCGAAGAAGTGCTCTCTGTTGCAAAACGCACTGCTCCTGAGCTGTCTGAAACGCCCCAACAGCTTCTGGCCATTTTTTTTCTACAATTGGTGATGTCACCATTTGAATTTCCACGCCAAGCAGATAGTTTGGCACGCTCTTGAATCAAGTGGGTTACGCCCTCAAGACCATGCCGGTATTTGTTTCTAAAGCGGAAATCCATTTATGGTAAGGGGTGTGACATTTCACAACACGGGAACGGTGGACCAGTCACAAATGAGTGATCAAGTGGACCAATCATAGCACACTGGGGTTTTCGGGAGGGCGGGGCAAGGACCTCAACGGAGCGTTTCACAGACAGGTACTGCAGAAATGGCCAGCATGAGAAAACTCGAGTGTTTTTTTAACAATGGTGCGTTTAAACCTTTTTTGTAAGTGCACTTCAAGAATACAAGAATGAATAGGGACACTTTAAGGATAGAGAATATGTTGACTGCGTGTAAATGTGTATTTGTGGTCCTGAAATGGATGTTGAGTAGACGTAGCTGGCACAGATACAGGATATTTATGGGGTTGGTTAACTGGAGTGTGTTTCCCTGCCAGGAGTCGGGCGTGGTGATCGACATGAGCCTGAAACAGCCGTTCTTGGAGCTGAATCGGATTCTTGAGGCCTTGAGGATGCAGGATCTGAGGCCAGCGTTAGAGTACGGCTCTGCGATTCGCCCTTTTGCTCCATATGTGTTTTGCCTTTGTTTGCTTGACACTGACCTGCGTCTCTGCTTTATCTCTGCTCGTGCTTTGCCTGCACCGGTCTCGGCGCTTCACCTTTGTCTCTGTGCTTCATGTTTACCCATTTCTGTGCTTCACATTTTTATTGTGTCTGTGTGTTACCTTTAACCCTTTGAGCGCTGTATACATTTTCTAGGACTTAGAAATGTAGTTATCCTGAGCTGTTGAAAACCTATCATGTGGCAAAAACAAGTTGCCACATGATAGGTTTTCAACAGCGTCTGATTTTGATGTCTTGCATCATTGGGCAACTATAGTTGCCCACGGCCCTGAAAGGGATAAATGTCTCTCTGCTTCATGTTTGATTGTTTTTCTGCGTCTGTGAACTCACATTCAGCTGCCTGGCTTTTATTTGCCTTGTTTTTTCCCTCATTTGTTTTGCCTGTATGTGTCGTGGTGTTTCGTGCATGCCTGCAGGGACAGCATTTGCATATGGCAGTGTGAATATAATCTACTCAAATGAAGTTAAGGGTCAAATTTTTTTGATCTTTTTTGTTGGTATGTCTTCATAAGCCAGATAGGGTTAGAATACCCCCTTTGAGTCGTCTTTTAGACTATAGACATCCCTTTATCACGGAACATGCAATTATTGCACTTATCTTCAGAAGCTTTTTCCTGTTAACCCAGATTTCCTTTACGTAGATTTGAAGCATGAACTCTGTTACACTTAACTGACAAACTGCCTCGAAACGCCCACTATGACACCCCATGCTCCGTTTACATGTGTTCTGCGTGAGTATCATTCCATGCATGCCAGTTTGAGCAATAAAAGGGGTGAGCATTTTCCATTTATAATCACTTAAAATTTGAAGATGGTTTGATGGCAACTCGGCGTCCAGGACAGGTGGAAGGTGCATTGGCGGGCTGCTAGATGGGTGACTCGGCATCTAAATGTAGGCCAAAGCTTTGTCAGCAGACTCTGGCAGAGGCTCAAGACAACTAATGCTGTTCAGAATCGCCCCTGTTCTGGAAGACCCCGACAACAACAGCACGAAAAGACTGCTTCCTGATGACAACAGCATTGCGACAGTACTTTGCGACCACACAACAGCTCTGGGATCAAGTCAGAGCTGCCAGAGGCACAAACGTGTCCGACCAGACAATTAGGATTTGGCTGTGCGACTGAGGTTCGCAATCCCGGCGTCCTGCAGTCCGACCATCACTGCTTGACCTTCACTGAAAGGCTTGCTTAGATTGGTGCAGAGATCATATCCGATGGATCCGTGGTCAGTGGGCAGAGACGATGTTCACAGAAGAGTCACAATTCTTGCTTCAGTTCATTGATGGCCGGAACATTGCTCAGCGTTTTCCAGTTGGAGGAGGAAGTGTGATGTTGTGGGCCAGGATATCCATGGACCAAAGTAGTCCATGGATAGTTGAGTAGGATGTATTTTTTATTTTGGGCGGTTGTTGGTCATGTATACTGTGGGACGGTTGCAAGAAGGTTTTGGGACGTTTTTGGGACGGTGGTGAAAAGACGAAGAACTGAACTGATATGGCCATGAGGGCGACATTTGAGGTCGAATTTGAATTTGAATTTGTCTGGACGAACAGACAAACAGATAGACAAGGGCAAATTCAAAACCTCCTCCCAACTTTGTTGAAGGAATGAAGATAAGCAATCATCTTGCAAAGAAAAGAAATCATTTGAGCAGAGAAGCAGAAATAAGGACCCTTATGTTATTGAATGGCTGTAGTGTAATTCAGTCCACTCTGGATTAACATCAGAATGCCCTCGGGCGTATTCGAATCCCTGTTCTTGGCGACACTCGGGTTGACTCGTGTTGGGGATTCGAATACGCCCTTTGTGTATGAGCTGCAGTGACATCACAAACTGTGATGTGTCAAGACATAGAATCAGTGAAGTGAGGTGTTTTCTAGCAATGTGATCACATGTGAATGGCTTGTTTGTGGTCCATTTGATGTTTTGTGATGGTTTTTGCATCAGTCCACCTGTGTTTGATTTCTTGCTATGTGGACGGAGAGCTGAGGTCATGTCAATCCTTTCTGGCAATTTTAATGTTGATTTAATGTAGAAGTTTTCATTCCAGCGTACCTGGCTTTGCTAACTGGTGCAGTCATGTGACGCAGCTATAAGGCGTCTTTGTGCTGTTTCTATGTTTGGGTTCTGAAAAGATCCTTTAATAGCACACTGTCTGTGTGTGCACGCCAGGTTTAAAATGTTGCTCGTGCGTAAATGTCCAGGTTTAAAATGTTATGCCACTGTGCATGCCCAGGTTTAAAGTGTGTGTGTGTGTGTGTGTGTGCAGATGGGCAGTGGCGAATCGACAGAGGCTGTTGGATCTGAACAGCACTTTAGAGTTCAAGCTGCATCGGCTTTACTTCATCAGCCTTTTAAACGGGGGCATGGCCAACCAGCTGGAGGCGCTGCAGTACGCCCGCCATTTCCAGCCCTTCGCCTCGCAGCACCAGAGAGGTGAGCTATGCTCTGCCTGCTCCTCACTAACCCTGACCCTCCACCTGCTCTTCACTGACCCTGACCCTCCTAACCTGACCCTCCCCCTGCTCTTCACTAACCCTGACCCTCCCCTGCCCTCCGACCCTGACCCTCCCCTGCTCTTCCCTAACCCCTGACCCTCCCCTGCTCTTCACTAACCCCCTGACCCTCACTAACCCTGCTCTTCACTAACCCTGACCCTCCGCCTGCTCTTCACTAACCCTGACCCTCCCCCTGCTCTTCACTAACCCTGACCCTCCCCCCCCTCTTCCCTACCTCCCCTGCCCCTGACCTCCCCTGCTCTTCACTAACCCTGACCCTTGCTCTTCACTAACCCTGACCCTCCCCCTGCTCTTCACTAACCCTGACCCTCCCCTGCTCTTCACCCCTGACCCTCCCCTGCTCTTCACTAACCCTGACCCTCCCCCTGCTCTTCACTAACCCTGACCATCCCCTGCTCTTCACTAACCCTGACCATCCCCTGCTCTTCACTAACCCTGACCCTCCCCTGCTCTTCACTAACCCTGACCCTCCCCTGCTCTTCACTAACCCTGACCCTCCCCCTGCTCTTCACTAACCCTGACCCTCCACCTGCTCTTCACTAACCCTGACCCTCCGCCTGCTCTTCACTAACCCTGACCCTCCACCTGCTCTTCACTAACCCCTGACCCTCTGCTCTTCACTAACCCTGACCCTCCGCCTGCTCTTCACTAACCCTGACCCTCCCCTGCTCTTCACTAACCCTGACCCCTCCGCCTGCTCTTCACTAACCCCTGACCCTCCCCCTGCTCTTCACTACCCCTGACCCCTCCGCCTGCTCTTCACTAACCCTGACCCTCCCCCTGCTCTTCACTAACCCTGACCCTCCGCCTGCTCTTCACTAACCCTGACCCTCCACCTGCTCTTCACTAACCCTGACCCTCCGCCTGCTCTTCACTAACCCTGACCCTCCGCCTGCTCTTCACTAACCCTGACCCTCCGCCTGCTCTTCACTAACCCTGACCCTCCGCCTGCTCTTCACTAACCCTGACCCTCCGCCTGCTCTTCACTAACCTGACCCTCCACCTGCTCTTCACTAATCCTGACCCTCCGCCTGCTCTTCACTAACCCTGACCTCCGCCTGCTCTTCACTAACCCTGACCCTCCGCCTGCTCTTCCACTAACCCTGACCCTCCGCCTGCTCTTCACTAACCCTGACCCTCCGCCTGCTCTTCACTAACCCTGACCCTCCGCCTGCTCTTCACTAACCCTGACCCTCCACCTGCTCTTCACTGACCCTGACCCTCCACCTGCTCTTCACCCTGACCCTCCACCTGCTCTTCACTAACCCTGACCTCCTGACCCTCCGCCTCTCTTCACTAACCCCTGACCCTCCGCCTGCTCTTCACTAACCCTGACCCTCCGCCTGCTCTTCACTAATCCTGACCCTCCGCCCCTCCGCCTGACCCTCCGCCTTCCACTAACCCTGACCCCTCCGCCTGCTCTTCTCCCCCCTGACCGTCCGCCTGCTCTTCACTAACCCTGACCCTCCACCCTGCTCTTCACTAACCCTGACCCTCCGCCTGCTCTTCACTAACCCTGACCCTCCCCTGCTCTTCACTAACCCTGACCCTCCGCCTGCTCTTCACTACCCCGACCCTCCGCCTGCTCTTCACTAACCCTGACCCTCCGCCTGCTCTTCACTAACCCTGACCCTCCACCTGCTCTTCACTACCCCGACCCTCCGCCTGCTCTTCACTAACCCTGACCCTCCGCCTGCTCTTCACTAACCCTGACCCTCCGCCTGCTCTTCACTAACCTGACCCTCCGCCTGCTCTTCACTAACCCTGACCCTCCGCCTGCTCTTCACTAACCCTGACCCTCCGCCTGCTCTTCACTAACCCCTGACCCCTCCGCCTGCTCTTCACTAACCCTGACCCTCCACCTGCTCTTCACTAACCCTGACCCTCCGCCTGCTCTTCACTAATCCTGACCCTCCACCTGTTCCTCACCAACCCTGACCCTCCACCTGCTCTTCACTAACCCTGACCCTCCACCTGCTCTTCACTAACCCTGACCCTCCACCTGCTCTTCACTAACCCTGACCCTCCGCCTGCTCTTCACTAAACCTGACCCTCCACCTGCTCTTCCACTAACCCTGACCCTCCCGCTCTTCACTAACCCCTGACCCCTGCTCTTCACTAACCCTGACCCTCCGCCTGCTCTTCACTAATCCTGACCCTCCACCTGTTCCTCACCAACCCTGACCCTCCACCTGCTCTCCACTAACTCTGACCCTCCGCCTGCTCTTCTCTACCCCTGACCCTCCGCCTGCTCTTCACTAACCCTGACCCTCCGCCTGCTCTTCACTAACCCTGACCCTCCGCCTGCTCTTCACTAACCCTGACCCTCCGCCTGCTCTTCACTAACCCTGACCCTCCGCCTGCTCTTCACTAACCCTGACCCTCCGCCTGCTCTTCACTAACCCTGACCCTCCGCCTGCTCTTCACTAACCCTGACCCTCCGCCTGCTCTTCACTAACCCTGACCCTCCGCCTGCTCTTCACTAACCCTGACCCTCCGCCTGCTCTTCACTAACCCTGACCCTCCACCTGCTCTTCACTAACCCTGACCCTCCACCTGCTCTTCACTAACCCTGACCCTCCGCCTGCTCTTCACTAACCCTGACCCTCCGCTTACTCTTCACTGTGATGCCAGTGATCTTAAACATTATGACTACTAGATTATGATCGTCTTGTTAAATCAGGCCATGTCAAGGTCTTGGATATATTTGAGGGTATCTGATGGCTGTTGTTGTCTGTATGCTGGATGTAGGTGAAATTAACAGGTGTTAAAGTCTGAGAAACTTTCATGAGGGCCAAAGTAGGTCAGGACATTTCTCAAACGCCAAGAGGTTCTCCCAGGTAGCGGTGTTGAGTACCTAGTGACTGTTGTCCAAGGAGGGACAACTTACAGGCTATCGACAGGTTGTTGGGCACCCAAGGCTCATTAGTATGTGAGAGCGACAAAGACCATTCCGTCTTGTGCAAACTGACTGAGAGACTCCTGTGGCATAAGTCTCAGGACATTATAATGATCGCTATGGGAGAAATCTGTCACAGCACTCTGAGGAACTGGACCTTCTTGCAATGAGTGACGGTTACCTGGTTTGAACATTCCCATTTCCTTCCACCTCATTTGGACAGCCAGGTATGTTTGCCCCATTTACCTGGAGAAGATTTGTCACCAGGATGCTCTGTGGGGAAGAGAGAGGTTGGTGTGTTTGCTGTAGGCAGTGTTGCGCTGGGAAACCCTGGTCTGTGTGTTGGAGTGGACATCAGTTGGCATGTGCCTCTTAGCTCAACATCTCTGTGGCCAGGTACCCTCCTTCACTGCTACAGTATCCCACGATAACGGTGGTTCCTTTCTGCAGGGTAATGCAGTCTGCCGCACCACAGAAATTATTGGGAATGATTTGAGGAACCTAAGAGTTCAAGGCGTTGCCGTGGATCTGCTTTTACGTCTCGGTGCCAGACACCACAGAACATCCTCAGAGCTCCTGTCGAGTCCGCGCCTCGGCAGGTCGGAACCGCTTTCGTCGCATCTAGAGGGTCAACTGCATGTTGGACAGATGTCTGCAGTGTTTGGATCACTTGTGACTGCAGTGCGGGATATTCAGCTACACACTGAAGTTGGTTGACATCACCGGGCATTCACTGGGAACACTACGAGGATATGTGCTCAATAGAGATGTTAATTTTGCCGCCCAGAAAACATCTGGAAAATGATACCAGTTTCTACCTGCGTCTTGCTTTATACTTCATGTATGAAATGAAGAAAATGTTTTTCTTGCGTCTTCAACGTTGCCAGCAGTGCATAAAACCTGAGTACTGTGCTGTGTTTAATTTGCTTAGGGTGGTCATGTGTACTTTTATTAATTTCTGTAGATGAATGTTGCAGGCTCTGCTTCATTTCCAAACACTTGCATTCGTAATGCTCCTCTCATGATCATGGCTCAGTCATTGATGAAAAGGAACTCATTTCCGCTGCCTCAGTGCCCTTTCACTTGCTCACTTACTTGGCGATGACATTATCCTACCACATAAGCACAAACCACAAAAACGTCATACATTTAGCTGGAAGTCACTTTCAGGCCTGTAACACGTCTGCCTGATTTGCATGGTAGCTTTATTGACCCATAAACCTTTGCTTTATACCAGAGCATCTCTACCTGATCCGATGCAGTGACTTGGCCTGTATATAAAATTAGGCCCTCATTTGAGTGCTGGCTGTGGGCTGTTGAGTTACTCTACTGCATAATATAGGTGAAGCCAAGGATGGAAAACCTGGATTATGCAAATTTGCCACTGAAGGGGATTTCCGTAATATAGTTGAGTCTGACTGGTGGTTTCAGATATACAGATCCTGATGGGCAGTCTTGTGTACCTGCGACACGGCATTGAGAAATCCCCGTACCGCAGTCTCCTTGAGACCAACCAGTGGGCAGAGATCTGCAGCATCTTCACGCGTGATGCCTGCGCCCTGCTTGGCCTGTCTGTGGAGTCGCCCCTCAGCGTGAGGTTTGTAACCCCCCCAAGACTGTACACACTGTCTGGACACCTGCCACAGACTTGCATTCATGTAAAAAAATAAAAGGTGCATTCAGCAAACTTTATTTGTTCTTACTTACTCTCGTTTGACAAGCCACAGTAGTTCATGCCCCCATTCCCTTCCTCTCGGCCCCCCTTCCCCTCCCTTCCAAGAATTACGAGCGTGGCACTGTAGAGGTCCTTCACAGGCGCAACTCTTCATCTTTCTCTCAGAGGCAATAGCCCAGTGAAATATGTCAGTCTTTAAATAAAACTTTGCCAAACATAGTAGCCTACTATGGTTATACGCAGCATTAAGGATGATCTTGGCTAATAAGCAGTAAGTGTGCTATTGATAATTTTTATAATATTAGCCATTGCTAGCCCAAAGTTGTTAACGTTAGCTCCCAGCTAACTTGAAGACCCCAGTGCTAAAAGTACTGAAGTCACATTTTGGACAATTCAAGTTCAGCATTCAAACATGTTGTGTTTGTGTAGCTGAGGCCATAAATGAAGGCCCCAGTGCTGAAAGTACTTAAGTCACAAAATTTCCATTTCGAGACGATAAAGAAAAATGAACTTCGGTAACTATTAAAGACATTTTACCGTCCTTACTGAACGGCGTGTGAAAATGTGACTTGAGTACTTTTAGCTCTAGGCTCTTCACTTTAACTGATAACATTATGCAACTGTTACATTGGCTAGCTTACATTAACATGCTGTTACCTTAACTAGCTTACTTGGCTAGCTCACTTTGTTACCCTAATGTTACTGACTAATCTTGCAAAGAGTGTGAGCAAACCTTAGCAAAATAAGGCTGATGAGACTAGGTCCAATTATAAAGCTAGCGTGCTTGTTGAGCATCTCTTTATCAAATTCTTTGAGGCTTTTTCTGTACTTTTTATGAGATTTAGCAGTTTCAAAGCTTATGCCGTTTTTAGCTTTGGTGGAATCCATTGTTTGAAACTTTCTGCCAATCAATGCAGTCTGTACCAAGTTGTAGAAATATTCATGTAAGCATACTATTAATGCGTGGAGTGATTGACAAGTATGAGAACCCGCTTCTTGGCTAAGCCCTTTACTGATTGGCTTGTATCTTTGGACCAGACAGGAGGGAGGGAGAATTTTGTTTAAGAGCTTACAGGGCCGAGAGAGCATGCTGTAGATGGCATTCTGGAGAAAAATTTTGTTCTAATATATTATTGAGATGATTTCCGTCAGTACAATTCCATTTTGTAGCCTCAGTATGTTTTTGTCATTATCACGTCTCAATTGCTGGCAAGGTATTACCTACTATTTATTATTTAGAATATTAATTGTAACCCTCAGACAAAGTCGGGCGGCTACTATAGATTCATGCTTGTCCTCTCCGCCGCCGCTGCGTCAGTGTCTGTAGACACTTCCTTGCGGACGCTGTACAGGCTGTAATTTTTGACCAATTACTTTCGTATTTGGTATGGAAATATGTTATACTCCAGACACCCATTGATTTTGGTTGCCATGGCAATAGTATTGACCAAATAATGCGCAAATTTGTGCTGAAACATTTCCTTGTGGAGGCAGTACAGGGTGGAGAAGCGGGCTTGCGAGGGCAACAGCCATGCGGCAGCCCCGGCACCAGGTCATTTCTGAACAGGAGGCATATGATAGGGGTGGGAGGGCTCAAAAAATCATCGACAAATGCTCATATAAAACACAACAGCAGCAACCGTGCACTCATACAATGAACTACGCGTGGCAGTAGACCACATCTGAATATGACTATCCGCATGTTTTAAAGATGCGTGCCGCCCACAATCACACACATTTCAACACAACAGCATGACCAGTAGCATCGTAAAAAGTGCAGAAAAAATCACAAAGAAATAACTGCTAAACAGCATTACCTTTTACTAGCATTGCAAAAAAAAAACGCTGAAAATATTCAAGCCAGGGTCTGGTGTTAAACCACGCACTGGCAAAATTGCGCTTCTTTCCCAAGAAAAATCGCACTGGATATTTATCCAGTTTTACCTGGTTAGGATTATTAATCTGGGGATATAGCTGTCTGGGGGCGCTGGTCCAAGGCAAGTGATGGCAGCAGGGGTACCCGCTGTTAATGAGCTGGGAAGCGGCTGATGGTGGTGGGGGAGGTGATGGCGAGTCGGCGAGACCAGGAGTGAGGCCTGGCTGAGAGCTGGTGATGATGCGCTGATGGCTCCAGCGCGCCGGTGAGCATGGTAATCCAGCACTGCTTGGAACTGTGCTACATAACTGTAGCACTTCTCCCTTAGCCCAGCTCTTGACATATTTTGATATTACCCTAAGTACATATCACTTTTGAGAAAATTTCCTTGGGCTGAGAGCGTGGGGAAAAAATCACTCCGCGTTATACCACGCTGTTAATATTTCGTCAAACTGAATACCAAAGAATTCCAAGTGTAACTGGTTAATTCGGTATGGCTCAGCGCTGTTGCAAGCATGCTAAGTGCTACTCACATATCTAAGTTCCCGTTACTTAGCGACCTAGCTGGCATGCGCGTCATACTTTTTCATAACCAGTATGTAACATTAGCTTGTTAGCTCGCTGCTCAGTTGACTGAATGTACAAACTATTGCTTGTTCGAACGCTGATGTTGATGTCTATGACTCTGCCTAGCAGAGCGGTAGCGTTAGCTCAACGCTAACATATAATGGGCGCTAATGGAAATTATTTTTCTTTTCTAATACATTACGCAGTTCAGGTATGTAGTAAACAGAATCTGATACTCTTGGTCGTGTAATCAGAAAGTTGTGAAACTCATTGAGTAAATTTTGGGTTTGTGGCTCGCAACGCTAAATTTACTGAACTAGTTTCATAATTTTCACGTGGCATGTCCACTCCTGTAAGATTGTCTAAAAGCTGCTGTAGGATGGGGTATTCTGAGAACAGAGCTGTTTCATCAATTTGGCTTGATAAATCCTTTGTTTAAAACCATTTTGATATCCATATTCATTTACAACAAACATACGGGTCCAAAATAGTACATTAACAACCAAGTTTATATTTTTTAAGTTTCAGGACACAGTAGTTTTCCAGTGGAAACTTATGATTGCTGAGCGGCAAATACGTCAAATGGGCGGGCCTGGCCCAGTCTGACTCGCCCTTAACGCCAGGTATGCCATGTGGTTGCAGGCGACTGGACTATCTACAACCCCAATTCCGAAATAGTTGGGACGAAGTGTAAATTGTGAATAAAATCAAAATGCAAAGACTTTCAGATCATATGAGCCAGTATGTTATTTACAATAAAACATAGATAACATTTCAAATGTTGAAATGGAGACATTTTACATTTTTATCCACAAAATGAGCTTATTTCAAATTTTCTGGCTGCAACAGGTCTGAAAAAAGTTGGGACACAGGCAAAAAATGGGCTGAAAAAGCAATTAATATATGAGAATCAGCTGAAAGAACATTTAGCACGTAATTAAGTTAACCGGCATCAGGTGTGTAACATGATTTGATATAAAAGGGATGTCTTAGAGAGGCTGAGTCTCTCAGACGTAAAGATGGCCAGAGGCTCTCCAACCTGTGAAGGCTTGCGGAAAAAAATTGTGGAATACTTTAAAAACAATGTTCCTCAACATCAAATTGCAAAGGCTTTGAAGGTCCCATCATCGACAGTGCATAACATCATCAAAACATTCAGAGAAACTGGAAAAATCTCTGTGCGTAAGGGACAAGGCGGAAGACCTTTACTAGATGCCCGTTATCTTCGGGCCCTCGGACGCCACTGCATCACTCACCGGTATGATTCTGTCATTGACATTACTAAATGGGCCCAGGAATACTTCAAGAGACCACTGTCTGTAAACACAGTCCGCCGTGCCATCCATAGATGCCACCTAAAACTCTATCATGGAAAAAGGAAGCCATTGTTGAGCATGATCCAGAAGCGCCGCTGTGTTCTGTGGGCCAAGGCTCATTTAAAATGGACTTTAGCAAAGTGGCAAATTGTCCTGTGGTGGGACGAGTCCAAATTTGACATTCTTCTTGGAAATCATGAGCGTCGTGCCCTCCGGGCTAAAGAGGAGAAAGACCACCCCTCCTGTTATCAGCGTTCAGTTCAAAAGCCAGCATCTCTGATGGTATGGGAATGCATTAGTGCATATGGTGTGGGACACTTGCATGTTTTAAAAAGCACCATGAATGCTGAAAGGTATATAAAGGTTTTAGCGCAACATATGCTCCCCTCCAAATGACATCTATTCCAGGGAAGGCCTTGTGTATTTCAGCAGGACAATACAAAACCACATACTGCAACTATTACAACAGCATGGCTTCGTAGTAGAAGAGTCCGTGTGCTGAACTGGCCTGCCTGCAGTCCTGATTTTTCACCGATTGAGAACATTCAGCGCATAATTAAACGAAAAGTCTGTCAAAGGAGAACCAAAATTCTAAAGCAGCTGGAATCAATTCAATTCAATTCAATTTATTTGTATTGTGCTTTTCACAGAGACTGTCACAAAGACGCTTTACAGTAAGAGATTAAATAAATGAACGGGCAGTGCCCAGCCTATTCCCCACTACAGCAAATGAGGCAAAAAACACCCAGTAGGGAGAAAAAAATCCTCAAACAGTGGTGAGAAAAAACTCCCCAGTGGTAAGAAATCTCAGGAGGAACCCGACTATAGTGGGGAAGCCCATCCTCCGCGGGCTAGCTAATTAATAACAAAATTAAGCAAAATAGGATAAAATAGCAATAGAGTTCCATTTAAGTCCATCTGAACAGTGGCATCAGTAGCTCCAGGAAGTGGCATGTCGAGGATGTTGCAGAACTGGATCAGGACCGGATCAGGACAGCAGCAGCCAGCGCTCACGGTGAGGGACAGGGCTCGGACGGTCCTGGACTCAGGGTAGTGAAGGGAAAGATCCTCGGAAAGAGACACAGAGAAAAGGGGGGTGAGGCACTGGATAAAACTACTGCATGTTAATAAAAATACAGTCCTGTGTCATGAGCCAAGTAAGAATTTAGGAGCTGACTGGTCAGGAAACAGTCAACACCCCTCCATCCACTTCCTGCAGCACAGAGGCCCTACACTTACACCAGGCTGCAAGATCACTTTTGATTTTCTGAACACCAGTACCATATGGACCTCCCCGGCGACTAAGGCTGTAGCAAGCCCCACTGGCACCGTTAATGCATGCTCAGTGCCACCGGTTCCACATGGATTTGCTTAACACTACCACCAGTACCATACGGACCTCCCCAGTGACTAAGGCTGCAGCAAGCCCCACTGGCACCGTTAATGCATGCTCAGTGCCACTGGTTCCACATGGATTTACTTAACACTGGCTTCCAATATCATGTAAACCTACCACGAAACAAGGTTGTATTCAGTCCCACCAGAACCAAATAAATATTTATACATAACTAATCATGAACTAATCATAGGCTTGTCTAAAATGGTAAGTTTTCAGCCTACTCTTGAAGACAGAGAGTGTGTCTGAAGCCCAAATTTGTCTCAGGAGATTGTTCCATGAAATTGGCGCTTTGTAAGAGAATGCTCTGCCTCCAATTGTAATTCTAGATATATTTGGAATTTTCAAGTACTCAGCACCTTGTGAATGAAGTAATCTTGGCGGGGAGTAAGGAATGAGAAGACTGCAAAGATATTCTGGGGCCAAGTCATTTAAAGCTTTGTAAGTTAGTAATAGTATTTTGTACTCGATTCTGAATTTTACAGGCAGCCAATGAAGATTTTTGAACACCGGGCTAATGCAATCATATTTCTTAGTCCTAGTCAGAACCCTAGCTGCAGCATTCTGCACTATTTGAAGACGTTTCAGGGCCGAGCTAGTGCAACCAGACAGTAAGACATTACAGTAGTCTAGCCAAGAGGACACAAATGCGTGAACCATTTTTTCAGCGTCCTGAAGGGACAACATTTTTCTCAGTTTAGATATGTTTCGAAGATGGAAAAAAGCCACTTGAATGATATTGTTGATGTGAGCCTGGAAAGAGAGTTCTGAATCAAGGGTCACTCCAAGGTTTTTAAAACAACAGCTTTGGCAGAAACAGAGAGGCCATCTAGGTTGAGAGAAAACTTAATGAATGAGTCTCTAAGAGATTTGGGACCCAGTACCAATATGTCAGTCTTATCTGGGTTTAGTGAAAGAAAATTTTGCGTCATCCAAGCTTTAACAGCTTTAAGACACATCTCTAATCTAGTAACTGGATCATTTTCACCCGGCTTAAAGGACATATAGAGCTGCGTGTCCACTGCATAACAATGGTATTTAACATCAAGTGCACTTATGATATTTCCAAGAGGAAGCATGTATAGAGAAAAAAGCAAAGGGCACAGAACAGATCCTTGAGGTATTCCAAAGTTAACCTTGGAATACTCTGAACATTTGTTTTTTTACCCGGTTGAACTGAGATCTATCAGACAGATAAGACTTAAACCAGGAAAGGGCAAGTCCAGAAATACCAACTGATTTTTCTAACCTACGAAGAAGAATATGGTGGTCTACAGTATCAAAGGTGGCACTTAAATCGAGAAGGACGAGAACAGAGATGTGGCCACTATCCATGGAGAGAAGTAGATAATTTACTACAACAGTGAGAGCTGTTTCAGTGATATGATGCTTCCTATAGGCAGACTGAAAACTGTCAAATACCTCATTAGTTTGCAGGAAAGAAGAGAGCTGTTGGGTGACACATTTCTCAAGGATCTTAGTTAAAAATGGGAGGTTTGAGATTGGCCTGTAATTGGCTAGGACTGTGGGATCCAAATTCGGTTTTTTAAGCAGCGGCTTGATTTCTGCCATCTTAAATGAAGTGGGTACAATACCTGAAATCAGAGAAGAATTAATTATGTGAAGAATTGGGCCGCCAAGAATGGGCAGGAGTTCTTTCATTAGCTTTATGGGGATGGGATCCAAGATACAAGTAGATGATTTGGAAGTAACAACTAATTTGGCTAGTTCACTCAGAGATATAGGAGTCTCCATACAATCAGAAACACCATCGCAAACTGGTAGGGAGGCAGTGATCTTCTCTCTAATTCCAATAATTTTGCCACTAAAGAAGTTTAAAAAATTATCACTGCAGCAAGAGACTGGAATTTGAGGGTTACTTGAAGCATGATTGTTAGTTAACTTGGCCACGGTTTTGAACAAAAATAGAGAATTATTTTTGTTTTCCTGTATGAGATTTGAAAAATAACAGGACCTCGCACAAGAGAGAGCATGCTTATATGCAACAAGGCTCTCTTTCCAAGCACTGTGGAATACCTGGAGTTTAGTAGAGTGCCATTTGCGTTCTAGTTGAACGAGATTTTTGCTTTAGAGTCCGTGTCTGGTCAGTGTACTGTTATGTCTTGAAAATCACAACAAAGAAAACCAGCAATGACAACTTAAATTTATTCTTCACTGATTAAAAAAAAAAAACTTCTACTAATAATCCACTGTTTAATCTTATAATAACACTTTAATGCCACTATGTAACTCTGTTGCCAAAACAAAAACTCTGCCTCTACTGACCAAAATCTCAGCATTTAAATAAACTAGCAACATTCTGGAAAGATCTAGAGGATTCCTGGGTAATCCCGCCCCCTCCCGGCAGGAAGATGCCAGAAGCTTCTAGAAAGCACTAGTCTATTTCTTCACAAAGAAGTGGTATTGCATCAGATGATGCTTTTCTACAGTCATACCACCAGAGGGTGCCAAATGATAACCAAAATAAACAAATCGCTGACCAGTCATAATGGCCATTTAAATAGTGTCTAACAAATCTCCATTTACAAATAATATACAGTGCTGTACACAAAATACTCATACATAACACCTCCCCTCTATAAGAAAAGAAAGGTTTGCTAAAAGCTTTCTTTTGTTAAAATTAACACAGCTTTATAATCAGTATAATCTTGAACTTTACACAAAAGTATCATTGATCATTATAACAATCATATACATAACAACCAGTGCAATTTTCACAATCAAATAGAAAAGAAAAATTTACATTTTTCACAATCAAATACGGAAGTGAAATTTACGTGCGTGAAAGTGTTATTCTAGATGCACCATCTTTTCCCCTGATGTGAGAAGAATCTAAATCATGCTCTTGCAAACGTAAACTCCATCTTAGTAATCTTTGATTCTTGTTTTTGATCTTATGCAAGAATGTTAGGGGATTGTGATCACTGAAGACCTTGATGGAAGTAGCTGAACAAGTCAAATAGACTTCAAAATGTTGTAAAGCTAAAACAAGTGCCAAACATTCTTTTTCAATTGTTGAATAGTTTTTCTGATGTTTATCAAACTTGTTGGAAAAGTAACAAACAGGATGATCTACTCCATCAGTGTCTTCTTGCAGTAAAAGTGCGCCTGCAGCAATATCACTGGCATCAACAGCCAACTTGAACTCCTTTTTGAAATTAGGAGATAAGAGAACTGGTGCATTTTTGAGGATAGCTTTCAGTTGGTCAAATGAATTTTGACATTTTTCATCCCAAACAAATTTTGCATTTTTCTTCAGTAAATTTGTCAAAGGTTCAGAGATGATTGAGAAATTTTTACAGAATTTTCTGTAGTACCCAGCCATCCCTAGAAATCTCATTAGTTGTCTTTTAGTTGTAGGCTCAGGAAATTCAGTGATAACCTTTACTTTTGCATCAATTGGTTTGACTTGACCCTGTCCTACAATATGACCTAAGTAAACAACTGTAGCTTTACAAAAGTCACTTTTAACAAGGTTGATAGTCAGCTTGGCATCACTCACTCTCTGAAAGAAGTTTCTGATGTAGGTGAGGTGCTCCTGGAAGCTGTCGCTGGTGATGATAATGTCATCAATATAGGCCTCACATCCTGGTAGTCCAGCAATCACTCTGTTTACCAGACGTTGGAAGGTGGCCAGAGAATTTTTCATTCCAAAGGGCATGATCTTGTATTGGTATAATCCATCTGGTGTGACGAAGGCAGAGATCTCCTTTGCTCTGTCTGTTAGAGGGATCTGCCAGAAGCCCTTGAGGAGATAAAATTTGGTGACATACTTTGACTGTCCAACTTTGTCGATGCAGTCATCAATCCTGGGAATAGGATATGAGTCCGTTTTTGATAGAGCGTTCGCTTTGCTGTAGTCCGTCACCATTCTACATGTTCCATTGGGTTTCGGAACTAGGATGCATGGAGAACTCCAGTCACTGTTACTTGGTTCAACAAAGTCATTTTTAAGCAGGTTTTTGACTTCTTGTTTAAGGTATTTCTGCTTCTCTGGATTCATTCAGTAAGGATGCTGTTTTACAGGCTTGGCATCATCTTGTAGGATGACATCATGGTAAACCATATCAGTCCTTGATGGAACGTCAGGGAATATGTGACTATATTCAAATATGAGCTGCTTTAGCTGTTGTTGTTGAAAAGGGTCCAGGTGGGACAACTTGCTGTCAATATTTTGAATGTCTGAATTTTCAAGTTTGGCTGGACCAGGTTCATTTTCCAAGGGGCAGTCACAATCTTCTTCAGAATTTTCCAGTTCAACTGTATTTACGCGTGTATTCGCGTCTTTGCATTGACTTTGAATGAAATCTGTCGCGCGAAAAATTTGTTTCGCGTCCGGTTTGAAAGCAGCTTTACGGGAACATTGGAGAATGTATTTCTGCAGGGCGGAGCCATCTCGCTCTTCACATTCTTCTTCTGTGGAACAACACGACCGCAGTGCATTGTGGTATACGGCACTACAAAGTAGTGTACATCGCTTGCTCACTCGATTCCGCTGTGCATTATGGGTATTTTGTAGTCCACTATATAGTGGATGAAAAGAATTCGAACAACACTACAAAATGGCGGACACACTAAATAGTGCACTATATCCGCGATAGGGGGCAATTTCGAACACAGCTATGGTCGTTAACTTATGTTAGCAGGATGCCGGCGTAGCCCAAGTCCAAGGTTCATCTCACGGGCGTCTTGCAAAAGTGCAGGCCGTCAAAAAGTGTGAAATTTGCGATTGTATTCCGTCGAAGGCAGAAGAACTCTCAGATTTGGTTTACAAGTTTCAAAAACCTAACTTAATATTAACAGGAAAATAGGGTAGAAACGCTCAGCACTACAGGTGCTACCGAAGACGCATAGGACACGTGCCAACGTGAAGACAGGAACAGAAGACAGGTCACCAGGATCCTGTATTAAACTAAACTCAAGAAACTTGTCTCCTCAATGCCCAGACACCTCCACTCTGTGTTAAAAAGAAGAGGGGATTCTACACCATGGTACACGGGCCCCTGTCCCAACTTTTTTGAGACCTGTAGCAGCCATCAAATTTTAAATGAGCTCATTTTGTGGATAAAATTGTAAAATTTCTCAGTTTCAACATTTGCAATGTTATCTCTGTTCTATTGTGAATAAAATACTGGCTGGTGTGATTTGAAAGTCATTGCGTTTTGATTTTATTCACAATTTACACTTTGTCCCAACTATTTCAAAATTGGGGTTGTAGTTCTGCCATTCTTTATCAGGAACAGGTCAAGAATAATATGCACTAAGGTGAAGTCGTTGTTTACCCGGACATCACGTCTTGGTTTGTTACTGGTCAGTGTTCATTGAAGCTGCATGTGCTCTTACCTTTTGTTTAGTTTTTAAAGCAATTCTGTTCACAGTTCATCCTACACATTTTGTACGTGTTTTAAATGCCATAAATTCACTGTAAATTCCAGTGGTGGCTGATGGACAGAAAGGGGGGGCGGAAAACAGACTTGATCAATTTTCAATCATTTTCCTCGATTAAAGATGCTTTAACACACCTCTTTCAGGTGTCACCAATTCTTTCTTTAGACGAGAAATAAAAGGTGTCATTTGAATGCAAAAATGTGCACATTTCAAAATTTGTTTCCATTAAATCATTAAGTGTAGGTTCGATGGTGTGCTTTGCAGGATATGACAAAAGTTAAAGTGGAAAATTCAGAGTAGTTTTTTTTTTTTTTTTTTTGAAGGGTAGCCTACTAAGGCAAGTGAATGAATCATTGTGGATTTGCGGTCGTCACGCGTCCGCGTCCGAAGAGATTTTCTTGTGAACGCTCTACAGACTGCAATTCTTATCCGATCCTTTTGATATTTCACTTGCACATTGATAGTGGTTAGAGCATAAAGCCTATTGATTTTGGTCGAGTTTCGTCGTGAGGTGTCCAGAATATTCCCAAAAAAACAACAAAAATTTTCCCATTGGAAAGAATGGGAGTTGGGTTTTCGCAGCTAGAGTGCGTGATGTCACATCTAGAGTGGGAGCTGGGAGCAGAGAGGCTGAAAAAAATACTTTTCATATTGCTATAACTTCCACAACTTTGAATCCCTCTTCATGAAATTTCACAAAAATGTAGGAAAATTTGTTGTTGTCACAGCGGTATAGTTTTTGTAGCACAGAAGTACATAGTTTTGGCTCTGGGAACAGACAAAGGACATGAAGCACGTCGAATTTCTCTATCATTTCCATTCAAAAATCTGCCAAAAATTTTTGGGAGAACAGCAAACAGAGTTTTTAGATCACTGTCACTCCAACATTATATCACTCAGAGAAATAAAAAAGACATCCACAGACTCAGCAAAGTCTCGTGTCTTGAATGATGTGGTTACATTGGTGACAGGATGAACGTTTTTTGCGTGAGAAGCAGAGTTTGAGGTGTGCGCGAGCAAGGATTTCTTAGACTAAGTGACTCAGCAATTCTCTGTGCGTGGGGAACCTGTCCTAGCATGGCTCTCTGTAATTGGCTGATTTGATATCTAACAGCTCAGCTGAGTTTCCATGGAGATGATTTGGGTAGAATAGGGCCGCGTTCGAAATGTACACTCATCCACTATGTTGGGAATTATGTTGTGAATGTTCTACATCGAAAAAAATATAAAGACAGTGAGTGAGCGAGTGGGCAAGTGTGCATTCCGTGTGTCATCATCAGTACGAAGTTAAACTAGCCAGCGATTTTGCGGTTATTGACATTCGCCCGATGGTATGAATTCCCAATCTTAAAAAGGTAACCTAGCTAATTTTCCAGGCTCTTCTATTTTTACTGGCAGGTCTAAGCTTATTCGGCACAATTTTAAAATGTTGCTTTCTGTGTCAAACAATCAAACACAAAGAAGCGTTCGATAGAAATGTAACGTAAAAAAGAGAAACATATGTTCATGAATGCAATATGCCACTGTTTTCAGTCTACCTTAAATGGAACTACTGCTTAGCAAAGCTAGTGTTTCCCTAATGCAGCGTTTATTAGCAAACGTTATGTCTTCACTAATTACAATACAGGCTCGCTAAGTCTGTATTAGCATCTATTTGCCAGCGTTACCATTAAGATAAGCTGAACCTCTGAGGAATATTTGCGCAGATAACTTTAAGGCTTTCTGTCCACCGGCTGCCACTGCTTGCAACAGGAGCTCTATTCCCCGTAGCTCTTTGCATAGCGCATCAGCAAACGTGGATATGTATTTAGTATGTTAATTTCGTGAAATAAATATTTGAAATATTCTCAGTCCTTCACAACTCTCTCATATTGTGTTTTGTTAATTGTGTTCTATTCTTGTAAAAAAAAAAAAAAAATCATATAAACATCAAAAATTTATGAAGAATAATGAGTGAATGAATAAATGAACTGAAGTAATTTTATTTGCATCAAGAAAACTTACAAAGAACTAATGTGGAATCACAATGAAATACAATTGAAATAAGATTTGTACTGTTTCGCGATTTTTGTGGTCACTGGTTTCAACGGTGGTTTTTATGGCTTGTGCGTGCGAGTGTTTTTTATTTTTATATATATATATATATATATATATATACTGGACAAAGAAAGTTAGGGAACACCCAACTTTTCAATATTAAAATATGATATGGAAAAAAATACAAACTATCAAATATTTCAAATTCAAAATTTGGGGTGATCCCTAACTTTATTTGTCAGTGTGTATATATATATATATATATATATATATATATATATATATATATATATATATATAAAAAATATAAAAATGTTCCGGTCCGATCCATAACTTGTCTGTTCAGATGTTGATGCCAGCAGACATGGAGAGCTGCTCTATCTATGCACGCAGTTTCACTGTTCTCTCACTAGATGGCACACACGGATCCGTTATTGAATATTCACCAGCAAGCCGACCTCGAACACAGTTTAGAATATTGGCGAGTTCAGTCCCAACCCTGTTTTTCAAGAGTTGCATGAATTAAACTCCTCAGCTAAGCCTCATGTGCAAACTGCTTAATATAATTGCCCATACTATCTATCCAGCAATTCAAAAAATGCTCTCTTTTGATAGAAAAAATCGTTGTCCTCTGTAGCAACCACTTCATCTATAGAGAGCCAGTGGTATTCAAATTAGTAGTTAAGAAAAATTGGTTTTCTGAAGCAAAAATTTGACACATATTGATACTGTTATTCTTCTATCAATATCATCTATCTTCTATCGTTTCACTCATATAGGGGTAGTTCTGGGCCAGAACGCAGACGTGCGACAACCGCAAATCCATAGTACCCCTGAACACTCCGTCCGGGGATACAGTAATGTCTTTTTGTGAGAAAAAGTCAATATCTAGTTTTTATTGAATTTATTATTTACTTGTCGTAATATTTCATGAAAAAGGAAGCCGGGTGTTTAACTGCCAATGGATTATTCATATTGTTGGGAAACAATGATAATCAAGAATAGTGATTTGAAACTGGTCAATAATCATCCGTTTCAAGAGATGTTTTCCACTCCCCCTATTTTCTGTTCATCAGTCACCGCTGGTAAATTCCCATGAGAAGATGGACCTGAGGTTTTTTTTTTTTTTTTTTTTGATAGGGGTCAGAAATTAGTGGTGAACCGCCCAACTGCAGGAATGCATCTCTTTTTCACCGCTGTAAAAAAAAAAAAAAAAAATGCATACTGTCACAGCCCTAACTTATCAGGAACAGCTTGAGAGCGATCATGCAGTAGAGGGTGAGAGCACCGTTTGTCCTCTGAACATCTGACCACATGCCACCGGGACCTGTTTGGCAGTGCTGTGCATCTGACAATCTGTTCATGTGATGGCTGGCCGAGTGCGGAGTCAGAGAGCAATAAATGTTTAAAAAAAAAAAAAAATAGCTGAATTCATGGTAAACTTCTAAATAATAGGTGACCAGTGGCTACTAATTTGGAGAACTTGAAATATGTAGAATATAGAGATAACATTTTTGCACACATGTACCACAAGCATACTCACTCTCATTTTTTGAGTGCATTTGTGCAAACCAGAATCCTCTTGGGTTTCAAATGCATGTGTAACACAATATTCAGTCGCAGGTGAGGTTGCAGTGGGATCTTTGACTTAATGCTTTATCCCTGTGTGTGTGTGTGTGTGTATGTATATATATATATATATATATATATATATATATATATATATATATATAATATGGAGGGGGAGAATTATTATTTTCCATTAGAATTCTGTATGAACTGTTGTAGCTCAGCATGGGTTGTTTTGTGTTGTGCTTGAGAGATTGTATTCTGTTTAATGGAAGAGCAGCGGGGCAGGGAATGTGTCTTCTGATCAGTGGAAAATTCTGAATGGAAGAAATCAAGTATTTCAAATTTCAATATGTGTGCGTGTGCAAAGTTTTTCTTCTTTTGTTGACAAAGAAGGAAAGCAAACATCTGGGACACACACTGCAGTGTGTCTCGTGGCCTGGATGATGAGAGCTGGCATCAGCAGTTAGACAGATAGTGAGGAACTGGAACTGGACATTGAGTATGTAAAAGACTACATGCCCCCACCTCTGCAGAGGTGTATTTAAACAAACTGGGAAAATGCTTCGGGGAGAGAGTCTTTCTGAACTATTAGTGATGCAGGTGACACTCTCCATTCTTAGTTATATTGCTGCAGCATGTAATGAAGTCTTTGTTTTCATGCTTTGTGAAAGTGTCCTAATTTTCCCCCACTGTAGATATGCCAGATGGTTATTTCCCTATTGCATTCCTTCCCTCTCTGTTTGACTGTCGCTTTCTCTCCGCCTCTCTCCCTCCCTCAGCTTTGCCTCTGGCTGCATGGCCCTCCCGGTGCTCATGAATATTAAACAGGTGATCGAGCAGAGACAGTGCAGTGGAGTCTGGACACATAAAGATGAACTTCCGGTGAGCTGTTTTACTCTTCACCCATATCCTGTCATGTCTTCCTCTCTCGCCTGAGACCCAAAGGCCTTAGTACTGTGCAGTAGGGAAAAGCAGACCTGTCCTATTGGGCTGTACAGTACTGTAAACCTTCTTTGTGCTAAAGCCGGTACAGGTGAGGAAATGTCGCTCGCATGAGGGCAGCCTGTAGTCGAGTGGCTAAGCTGCTTGACTGGAACCTGAGAGGTTGTTGGTTCAAGCATTAGTGTGGCTACAAAACCTTGTAAAGCTGTAATATAATGCTCAATGCTGCGTGTGTTTACACAGTGGTCCCAGGTGGCAGGGATGATGGGTAAAAAATTGAATTATTTCTCACATGGAGGTGTCTGGCCTTTTTAATGATTGAACCCTGACCTTTGACCTTATGCTCAGATCGAGATCGACCTGGGAAAGAAGTGCTGGTACCACTCGGTGTTTGCCTGCCCCATTTTGCGACAGCAGACCTCCGAAAGTAACCCGCCCATGAAGCTGATCTGTGGTCACGTGATCTCCCGCGACGCGCTCAACAAACTCACTAACGCTGGAAAGTATGTCAGCACAGCGGTATCCTCTTCCTCTCTGCTCGTCCATTCCTCTCTCTCTACTTCCTTTATTTCTCTCTCCCTCACTCATTCTCTCCCTACCTTCTCTCGCTTTATCTCTCTCATTCCTGCATCCCAGGAGAATCCGTACATGCGGAACATATGAATTTAAGTAACTTTGTTGCCCTCTGTCACTATATTAATCCTGAACTTACCTCAGTCTACAGTTGCCATTTTCTTTACTAGGAATTCAAGAGTTGTTTTTGCCGATATGGTCTTCAGCCCTGATCCTCAAATAATGGTCATAATGGGCCAAGAACTGCTGGTTTTCCTGCCTTTCTTTACCTGAAAATCAGGGTTGTTACCAGTCTGGCCAGTCGCCCATACTAGCGGAGTACTGAGGTAAGCACGTCACGCTGGTGTCAGACGTAAAAAAAGTTTCCATTCATTTTAGGAAGAGACTTTTTGCTAAATTCATTTTTGAAGTTGAGTGCTGTGAAAAAGTATTTGCCCCCTTCCTGATTTCTTAATTTTTGCATATTTGTCACACTTAACGTTTCAGCTCATCAAACAAATTTTGATATTAGACAAAAATAACCCGAGTAAATACAAAATGTAGCTTCTAAGTGATGATTTCATTTATTGAGGGAAAAAGTTATCCATACCTACCTGGCCCTATGTGAAGAAGTAATTGCCCCCTAAACCTAATAACTAGTTGTGCCACCCTTGGCGACAACAAGTGCAATCAAGCGTTTATGATAACTGGCAATGAGTCTTTCACATCGTTGTGGAGGAATTTTGGCTCACTCTTCTTCGCAGAATTGTTTTAATTCATTGGAGGGTTTTCGAGCATGAACGGCCTGTTTAAGATCATACCACAGCATCTCAATCGGATTTAAGTCCAGACTTTGACTAGGTCACTCCAAAACCTTCATTTTGGTTTTTTCAGAAGTCATTCAGAGTTGGACTTGCTGGTGTGTTTCAGATCATTGTCCTGCTGCATAACCTAAGTGCGCTTGAGCTTTAGATCACGAACTGATGGTCGGACATTCTCCTTCAGGATTTTCTGATAGAGAGCAGAATTCATGGTTCCAAGTTGTCCAGGTCCTGAAGCAGCAAAACAGCCCCAAACCATCACACTACCACCACCACGTTTGACTGCCGATATGATGTTCTTTTTATGAAATGTTGTGTTAGTTTTACGCCAGATGTAACGGGACCCGCACCTGCCAAAAAGTTCAACTTTTGTCCTGTCAGTTCACAGAATATTTTCACAAAAGTCTTGGGGATCATCAAGATGTTTTTTGGCAAATGTGAGATGAGCGTTTGTGTTCTTTTTGGTCAGCAGTGGTTTTTGCCTTGGAACTCTCCCATGGTTGCCATTTTTTGCCCAGTCTCTTTCTTATTGTTGAAACACTGACTTTAACTGAGGCAAGTTAGGCCTGCAGTTCTTCAGATGTTGTTCTGGGTTCTTTTCTGGCCTCCTGGATGAGTCGTTGATGCGGTCTTGGAGTAATTTTGGTAGGCTGGCCACTCCTGGGAAGGTTCACCACTGTTCCAAGTTTTCTCCATTTGTGGATACTGGCTCTCACCGTGGTTCGCTGGAGTCCCAAAGCCTTAGAAATGGTTTTGTAACCCTTTCCAGACTGATAGATGTCAATGATTTTGTTTCTCATCTGTTCTTGAATTTCTTTAGATCGCAGCATGATGTGTTGCTTTTTGAGATCTTTTAGCCCACTTCACTTTGTCAGACTGGTTCTATTTAAGTGATTTCTTGATTCAACAGGTCTGGCAGTAATCAGACCTGGGTGTAGCTTGTGAAATTGAACTAAAAAAATGCGGTTAATCACAGTTAATTCATGATTTAACAAAATGGGGGGGGGGCAATTACTTTTTCACATAGGACCTGGTAGGTTTGGATAGCTTTTTTGCCTTAATAATTGAAATCATCATTTAAAAACTGCATTTTGTATTTACTTGGGTTATCTTTGTCTAATATTAAAATTTGTTTGATGATCTGAAACATTTAAGTGTGACATATGCAAAAAATAAATCAGGAAGGGGGCAAATACTTTTTCACAGCACTGTACTTCCCGTTATTATTAAGCCTCCATCGATTTCAAGAATTTGCATCATATTTCAGAGTAATTACACGTCCTGTTTTTTGACCATAGTCAACTATAATTTGAATCATTTTAATTTTTCGCCAAAATGCTAACCCTCTTTATAGTCCAAAAACTACACGTCCCATGATCTTCCTGATTCCAAAAGAGAATGAATTGAGATTTGTCTATGAAATTAACTTGCACCTCGCCAGGTTTGATAGCCTTGTCTGGTGAGACTGCACTAATTAGTTAGCTTAGCTACTCTATGGTCAACGTCATTATGCTAATCTAGCTAGATATCAAGTTATAAAACTAGCACCAATTCAAATTAATCGCCAAGTACCTTTTGCTAACATTGGCATAAAAATTGGCTAATCAACCTTATCAGTTCGTAACTGACCTAGCTAGATATGAAGGTAAATAATCACAACTTGCTGATCTAATGCTAGTTAAACAGCAAAATCATTGCCATTTGCTTTGCTATGTTGATTTATATGCTCCAAAAATAGATAGCTGAGCCAGTTTGCTGGCTTTACTAGCTATATTTGGTGCAAATAAATGTTAACTTGCCAGCGAAATTATCACAACTTGCCGGTCAACGCTAGCTAAGTTGGAAAATAATCACCAGTCATTGTTGTCTATTGATTTATAAGCACCAAATGTGAATAGCTAAGCTAACTAGCCATCTAGTTTGCTGGCTTAGCTTGGTAGCTATACAGTTGTATGCAAAGGTTTGGGCACCCCTGATCAAAATTTCTGTTACTGTGAATAGTTAAACAAGTAGAAGATGAACTGATCTCTGAATGACATAAAGTTAAAGATAATACTTTTTTTTAACATTTGAAGCAGTATTTGTGTATTACGTTTATTGTGTAACATTCTAGATTGGAAAAAACGGAAAGGAGCGCCCTGCAAAAGTTTGAGCACCCCAAAAGATTTTAGTTCTCAGGTAACTTTGACTATGGTCTCTGACCGTAATTAGCTTGATAGAGATATAGCTTGTTCACAATCATCATTAGGAAAGACCAGGTGATGCTAATTTCAAAGTTTCTGAATACTCAGTCTCCTCTAACCTTTTCCCAACAATCAGAAGTCCTCTTAGCAGCTGCCTAGCTCTCTGAAATTGAAAATAATTGATGCCCACAAAGGAGGAGAAGGCTGTAAGAAGATGGCAAAAGTAGCCATTTCCTCAGTTCATAATATAATTAAGAAATGGCAGTGAACAGGATCAGTGGAGGTCAAGTTGAGGTCTGGAAGACCAAGAAAACTTCCTGAGAAAACTGCTCATTGGATTGCTAGAAAGGTAAATCAAAACAACCGTTTGACAACAAAAGACATTCAGCAAGATTTAGCACACCGTGGAGTCATGGTGCACTGCCCTACGGTTCAGCGACACTTTCTCAAGTATGACCTTCATGGTAGAGTCATGAGAATGAAACCTTTCCTGCATCCTCACCATGAAATTCAGCATCAGAAGGTTTCTAAGGAACATCTAAACAAGACTGATGCATTGAGGAAACAAGTCCTGTGGACTGATGAAGTTAAAATGGAACTCTTTGGCTGCAATGAGCAGAGGTATGTTTGGAGAAAAAATGTGGAATTTCATGAAAAGAACACCTCTCCAACTGTCAAGCACGTGGTTGGATCGATCTTGCATTGGGCTTGTGCTGCAGCCAGTGGCAGGGGGAACATGTCACTGGTAGGAGGAAGAATGGATTCAATTAAACTCCAGCAATTTCTGGAAGCAAACATCACACCATCTGTAAAAAAGCTCAAGATGAATAGAGGACGGCTTCCACAGCAGGATAATGATCCTAAACACTCCTCAAAATCCGCAACTGACTACCTCAAGAGGTGCGTAGCCCTCACGGTCCCCTACCTCAACATCATTGAAAATCTGTGGATGCACCTCAAAAGAGCAGTGCATGCAAGGCAGCCAGAGAATCTCACAGAACTAGAAGCCTTTGGCAAAGATGGGCAAAATCCCCCAAACCAGAATTTAAAAACTCCTAGCTGGCACCAAGAAGTGTTTACAAGCTGTGATACTTGCCAAAGGAAGTATTACTAAGAGCCTGACTATTCAGGGTGCCTAAACTTTTGCTTTGGACCCTTTTCCTTTTTTGTCATTTTGAAACTGTAAAAAGATGGAAATAAAAAAGTAATCTTGCTTAAAACATAAAGGAAATGTGTCCTCTTTAACTTTATGCCTTTTGGAGATCAGTCATCTTTTACTCACTTAGCTAGTCACAGTAACAGAAATTTTGATCAGGGGTGCCCAAACTTTTTCATTCACCCGTATTTGGTGCATATACATGCTAGCTACCTACCTTAATAATCACAACTGACTGCTCTTGCTGAGCTAGCACTAGCTAAGTGACAAAATCATCACTATTTGTTGTTCTATTTTGATTTCTAAGCAACACATAAGCTAGCTGAGCCAGTGAACTAGCTTTGTAGCCAGCTATTTTGCTAGCTTAGCTGGCTAGATTTGGATTACATGAATGCTTGCTAGCTAGCTAAATAATCACAAGTCGCTGTTCAACGCAAGCTAAGTAGCAAAATAAACATTAATCACTGTTCTTTTTTATTGATTTTTCTGCACCAAATGTGAATAGCTAAGCTAGCTAACCAGGTAGTTCCCTGGCTTAGCTAGCTAGCTATGTTTTGTGCATATAAATGCTAGCTAATAAATAATCACAACTTGCTGTTCTCGCTGAGCAGAAAAATTGGCACTATTTTCGGTTCTATATTGATCTCTGTGCATTACATGTAAGCTAGCTTAGCCAGTAATCTAGCTTGCTGACTTGGCTAGCTACATTTGGAGCATATAAATTCTTGCTAGCCAGTTAAATCATCACAACTTGCTGTTCAACAATAGCTAAGTAGCGAAATCGTCACCGTTCACTGATCTCACTGACCTAGCGCTACCCAAGTAGTGAAATAATCACTATTTTGTGTTTGTTATTGATTTCTATGCATCACATGTAAGCTGGCTTTTATTATCTAGCTGTGTAATAACTTTGCTTGGCAGTAGGTTTCACGGTTTCCTAGAGACAGCCAATGGCAATTTATGTCACTGATGGGCTGCTGTCAAGTTGCGGTTGCATACATTTGCTGAAACTGAGTTTCCTGATTGGCCGAGGACGAATCACGTGGCTACTTGTGTGTTCGTGCAGTGGATATGTAGTTTGCAAAAATGGACTACAAACTGGACTACAAATGCAAAAGCATTACATTTTTGACACAAACTATGAATTTGATGCGATCACTTGTATCCGTATACCCCATACGCTAGTCTCACGGCAAACCAGCTCTTAAAATTTGAGTGTCCGCACCCCATTTTACATTTCCATAGGGATGGTCAGCAGTGACGTCGTCACCTCAGTACTCTGGCTTAGTTGATGAGCTGGGAGGAAAGAAAAGCAGGGCCGGAGTTAGATTTGAGGGCAGGAGGTCTGCAGTCTCTCATTCTCATTCTGCTCTCCCTCTGATTCCTGTGAAAAGACTTGTGGAGGAAAAGAGCAGAGAGGCCGTGTAAGTGTATGGATGTGCCCACTCTTTTCACCCTCCTCGCATTACTGCCATTTTCTCTCTGTTCGGCAGGCTGAAGTGTCCGTACTGTCCCATGGAGCAGGACCCCTCAGACGCCAAGCAGATCTTCTTTTGACGTCGCTTTGGGAAGATGGGACGCAGGGAGCCTTTCTTTCTGCCCGCCCGTCCGCATTCCGACCCTCGCCCTCCGTTTCTGAGCCGAAGCGTTTAGTTTACAGAGACTTTAAAAAATTAACGGTCACCGTGTCCACACATGTACCTCGTAAAAGACTCTTCTCACTCATTGCTCACCTCCGTCTGTTGCTGTGGGCTGTATAAAAAAAATCCCATTTTTTAGCTTTTATCTTCATTATTATTAAAGGTGATTTAATCTCGGGAGTGTCCTGACTGCACCTCGCCTGTTCAAGGAGAACTAGCTGCCCGTTTGAATAGGTGCCACAGCTTTGCCTGTTCTGGGACTCGCAACTCAGAAACAGGCAATGTTTTATGTTCTATATATGGAGTTAATCTGCATCTATTGGTTGTAAAAAAAAAAAAAAAAAAAAAAAGTGGCTCATTCAGCTACTGTGTATCAACTTAAGTTATATTTATAGATGCAATATTTCTATGCTTTGTGGAGAGGTAGTTAAAACCAAGTTGTCATGAAAATGAGCTGAGTGCGCAGTAACGGGCATATATGTGCATGCATGCATACACATGCATATTCACACAGGTACACACACATGCCACGTGCATAAGCATGCATACACTCAAACATGAAGGTCAGTTTTATCAATTTACATGCTCCTTCTCTGTCCAAGATGTTCACAGGTGTATTTCCGTGGTTACCGGCAGGGAGAGGGGTTTTTACGTATTTCAGAAGAAAAATGTACTACTGGTATGTGTGCTGTATGTTCAGTTCAACTGAATCTGTGTTGAATCTCTTGTAATTCGTAAAGGATTGGCAAGTCCTGTGCCATCAATTCAGAAAGTCTAGAGCTCGGTATGGTGAGGAAGAGGAGGCTGTACTGGTTTTTGAGCGTGATTATGGGAATGAGGTCCATAGACCCTCCAGGCGCTCTCAGCAGCGAAAATCCTGCCAAGCTGAGTCGCAGAGCATTGCTGTCACTCGGTGGCGTGTTCAGACAGTGGGTGCGGTGGAGCCTGTATTGGGAGAATGGGATTGGCTCTCAGGTGCTGCTGCTGTCATGTGTTTCTAGAGTTTTCCTCCTGTCTCCTGCCTCGTCTCTGGCCGTTTCTGTGATATTGTTTCTTTTAATGCATTTCTGCTTGTGCTCCTTTGTTCCAGCTGCTGTGCTTTCACCCTTGTTTAGTTTGTCTCAGGGCAGTTTCGTTCCCCTGGCTCTAATGTGTACTACTTGGGATTTCATTGCGTAGTGGGAGGTCGAGGCAGTACTTTATTCTAGAAGTGTAGCACATGACCCTTTGGAAGAGGTGAATACCTTTTTACTTTCCTCTCCTTGTGTGCAGTTGCAATTTCACTGTATTACGACTTGGATGTAAAAAGTGAATGTTTTTACCAGCTGCGGATCTCAGAGGATCACCTCCGCCTCGTGCGGTGAAACTCGCTGTGCGCTTAGTATGACGCTGCATTGGCTTCATGGTCCAACATCAGCCAATAAGCATGCAGGAAAATGATTGCCGGTACCTCGCCGTGATCTTTTTACACCTAAAGCTTTCTTAGTTTGGCCCGGCTGAAGGAAGTATTGTGTTGGTTGCATCTGTGAGTGTCACAGAGGGGGTCTGCGGGAAAGTGGTTAACCCTTACAGCGCTAAATGCAACTATTGTTACTCAATGATGTAAGATAGCAAAATCAAAGCTGTTGAAACTGAAGGGGAGCTCTTGTAAACAAGTTGCCACATGATAGGTTTTCAACAGCACAAGATAATTAAATTTATATTCATTAAAAATTTATTCCAGCGCTCTAAGGGTTAATATGAGTGCCGTTATGTGTGTAACTGCTCAAGTGTGAATCACGTAGGTACAGTCAGCGTGCTTATGCCCACACGATCTATAACCCACCCTGCACATACTGGGCCTTAACGAAGGGCACGGCAGCATCGCCACATTGCAGAAAAGAGGGGCCAACGGATAAAACTCCAGACCAGCTGCGTGCCAGCGAGTCGCACCTCGGGCTCATTCTAATTTCATATCCTTCCTTCCTTTCAGTATGTCCTTCTCTTGCTTTTCGCTTCATCTAATGAAGAGACTAGAAGAGACTTTGAAGAGATGTCATTTACAGGCCCTGCACAACCTTTGTTATTCATTTGTAACGTGTCTTATCAAAAACTCATTTTTCAAAGGATGCTCCCTGGTTTTATTGTTGAAGTTCTCTGGAAAACCTCTAATTCTTATTCCCTAATTCATTTAACGGACTGGAATCTCCTTACCTTTACTCTCCCTTAAGTAGATTCAACATTAAAAAGAATTTTGTTTCATATTGCAGGACAATGGTGCATACATATCCTGAATCTCCTGGCTGTAGTGCTTCACTGAAGCTGCATCACACTTCATGTTATATTGAGAGAAATGTTCAAACCTGGAGTGTCATGTTTTTATGGCCTCAGGGTTACATCAAATGGATATTACCTGGGTCTTGTACATCACTTTGTACGCATTTCCCTGTAATTCAACAAGACATATTTGGGATCATCTGAAATTGTTGGATTTTCACTAAGAGTTAAAATGGGCATGAAGTTCAACTGGTTTGAATATAGCAGCTACTTGTTGTGGACCCATATATGCGTCTGTAGTTCCTATGGGGTTAATGATGACGGCCCTCGATCAGTTCCAAGGTAAGGCTGTTGGAAAGGAAGGAAGGATGTTGAACTTCAAGCGGTAAGAATGAGGAACACGATGTGCAGGACTGCATTTTCCAGTAATGATGGGAGTTGTAGTTCAGGTGTGTGGCTGATTATGTGTTTGATTGAGAGAGTAGGGCTTTTTTTTATTTTATTTTTTTGGCCATGCTACTTTTTGAGACAGTCTGTTGTTACCACATCATGTGGCCACCTGGCTGGTTCCAGCCTGGTCTGCCAGTTAACTGAGCATCTACACCAGCTGTTATGTTGACGCAATTTTATTATAAATGGTTTATCATTTAATAGTACTGCAAGTTTCATTTTACACATGCATCTGAAAATAAAACTTTGTACTCCACAAAAGATGTTATTTATTTATTTATTTTACCTCAGACGAGCTGTACTTAAATTCTAGCATGTTTATTACATTTTTAGGATATGTAAAATTTCAAAACGGCAACAAATTGTATATAGGTGTTCGGCTTCCTACTTGCATTACTGACCTTGTTTGCAACCAAAACGCTCCACAAGATCATTGTAATTATTGAATACATCACTAGATGGCAGTGTTCCATTAGTTTTTATCTAGTGAACTGAACTGCTCATCTGCACTGCACTGAAATGCAGCTGAAGTATACGTATTATAACCTCTTGAGACCTGTTTGAAAATATAGTACGCCACATCCATATTACATGTCTTTGGTCTTAAAATATTTTCTCTGAAAATGTATTTTATTGTTCCCTTATTGTGGGTTTCTGCAGAATGGCTTTTGAGATTAAGGCTATTAACTTATGTCCTCTGGCTACATGAGGCAAACGTGAATCGATTAATAGTCTCTGGAGGACCTGGAAACATTCATATGCCTTTCCATGAAATTCTGAGTGGCAAATGAGCTGTGCTGGCTTTTTACTCCCTAGCAAGTGACATTTCCCAGTGTTTATCCTGCACTACTGATACAAATTATGGAAGTATTGCTTCAGAAAAACTAAGGCTTTAAATGATTATCTAGTTAAAACCATATTTTAATCTTGTTTGTTGATACTTTTCGATAAGTATTTTTATCAGTATTGGCTAAACAGTTGTGCCAAAATAATTGTACTCACTTGCAGTTTATGATTGATACTTTTATAATCCGCTTAAATGTATTTCTTTGCTCAAATTTTTCTGTGAATACATTCATGTGAATGTATGCTTTGTTCTTTGGCTTGTATATTTCATGATTATGCAGTAGTGTGCAGTGATGATCATACTCTTAACAAAATGAAGATAAATCAGAAACTAAGTAATATTCAAGAATTTACTTAATTTAATATTGGGTCATATAGATGTAAATAAGTAAATGGATTACAATATGTAGTTAAAAATAAGAAAACAAGTCTTTTAGAGAAAACATAAATGGCTAGTGTGGCCAGCCTTTGGTTTGATCCCTGCAATTAATTTTTTCAGGCATAGTTTCCACGTTTGACTTCCTCACTCGCTAGACCATTTCATATGCTTTGAAGTTGGTCCCAAAAAGATCATTTCGATTTAACTACAGATTTGTTTGTCTTTGTATCACGCAAATCCCGGATTAGCTCAATCAGATTAAGGTATGGACTTCGACCAGGCCAGATCATAACTTTTATGTCACCAGATGATTCTTTCTGACTGAGATAGATCTTGCACAACTTAGAAGTGTGTTTAGGATCATTATCTTGTCGAAAACAAAATCCCCGACCAATCAGTCTCTTTCCAGATGGCAGTGCGTGCGTCACAAGTATGCTGTGATATGCCTTTTGATCCACAACTCCGTCAGCTTTTAAGAGATCAGCGGCTCTTTTCGAGCAGACTGAACCCCGAACTGTTGTATAATATTACCACAATTCGGCTATGAACAATCTCAGAGAGCTCTTTCTGTCTTGTCATTGTGTTTAACACTGCGACACTGCTCAAAGTTCATGTCACCTTACAGTTAGAAGCAGAATTATTGAACCCCAAGCAAATTTTGTCATTCACAAAACTGTATGACAATAAAGGACTTTTAATGATGCAAAACACTCAGAAACGGATCAAATACTGTATTCCAGCTCATAAAATAAGAAGTTTTAGGAAAATAGAAAAAAAACTACACAACAATAACTGATTATCTGACTTCTAAAAATATTGAACCCCTTATACTAACTGTCCCTAATATTTTATAGCACATCCTTTGGCATCAATAACCTGCTTGAGATGGGTCCGGTAACTAGAAATTAGCCTCTGGCAACTTTCTTGAGGATCCTGGCCCATTATTTTGCAAAGGCTTCAAGCTCTGTCAAGAGCTTGTGCCCCGCAACCGCCTTCTTTAAGTCCCACCAAAGATTCTCGATGGGGTGAAGGTCAGGTGATTGCCAGGGCAATTCCACCACCTTCCAGGACCTCTTCTTGAACCAGGCTTGGGTGGACTTTGACTGGTGCTTTGGGTCGATATCTTGCTGTAGCCAATGGTTACGTCCAAGCCTAAGCTCTCTCACTGAGGGCATCACATTCTTCCCATGCGTCACAGCATCACTGAGCCTCGCCCATGCTTCACAGCATCACTGAGCCTGGCCCATGCTTCACAGCATCACTGAGCCTGGCCCATGCTTCACAGCATCACTGAGCCTGGCCCATGCTTCACAGCATCACTGAGCCTGGCCCATGCTTCACAGCATCACTGAGCCTCGCCCATGCTTCACAGCATCACTGAGCCTGGCCCATGCTTCACAGCAAAATGAGCCTGGCCCATGCTTCACAGCATCACTGAGCCTGGCCCATGCTTCACAGCATCACTGAGCCTGGCCCATGCTTCACAGCATCACTGAGCCTCACCCATGCTTCACAGCATCACTGAGCCTCGCCCATGCTTCACAGCATCACTGAGCCTGGCCCATGCTTCACAGCATCACTGAGCCTGGCCCATGCTTCACAGCATCACTGAGCCTGGCCCATGCTTCACAGCATCACTGAGCCTGGCCCATGCTTCACAGCAAAATGAGCCTGGCCCATGCTTCACAGCATCACTGAGCCTGGCCCATGCTTCACAGCATCACTGAGCCTGGCCCATGCTTCACAGCATCACTGAGCCTCGCCCATGCTTCACAGCATCACTGAGACTGGCCCATGCTTCACAGCATCACTGAGCCTCACCCATGCTTCACAGCATCACTGAGCCTGGACCATGCTTCACAGCATCACCCATGCTTCACAG
The DNA here is from genome assembly GCA_029692085.1 of Gymnothorax javanicus. NCBI lineage: Eukaryota > Metazoa > Chordata > Actinopteri > Anguilliformes > Muraenidae > Gymnothorax > Gymnothorax javanicus. The sequence continues at coordinate 2,059,637 of CM056210.1, forward strand.
CATCACTGAGCCTGGCCCATGCTTCACAGCATCACTGAGCCTGGCCCATGCTTCACAGCATCACTGAGCCTGGCCCATGCTTCACAGCATCACTGAGCCTGGCCCATGCTTCACAGCGTCACTGAGCCTGGCCCATGCTTCACAGCATCACTGAGCCTGGCCCATGCTTCACAGCATCACTGAGCCTGGCCCATGCTTCACAGCATCACTGAGCCTGGCCCATGCTTCACAGCATCACTGAGCCTGGCCCATGCTTCAGCATCACTGAGCCTGGCCCATGCTTCACAGCATCACTGCGCCTCGCCCATGCTTCACAGCATCACTGAGCCTGGCCCATGCTTCACAGCATCACTGAGCCTGGCCCATGCTTCACAGCATCACTGAGCCTGGCCCATGCTTCACAGCATCACTGAGCCTGGCCCATGCTTCACAGCATCACTGAGCCTGGCCATGCTTCACAGCATCCTGGCCCATGCTTCACAGCATCACTGAGCCTGGCCCATGCTTCACAGCATCACTGAGCCTGGCCCATGCTTCACAGCATCACTGAGCCCCTTCACCCATGCTTCACAGCATCACAGCATCACCTGGCCCATGCTTCACAGCATCACTGAGCCTGGCCCATGCTTCACAGCATCACTGAGCCTGAGCCCATGCTTCACAGCATCACTGAGCCTGGCCCATGCTTCACAGCATCACTGAGCCTGGCCCATGCTTCACAGCATCACTGAGCCTGGCCCATGCTTCACAGCATCACTGAGCCTGGCCCATGCTTCACAGCATCACTGAGCCTGGCCCATGCTTCACAGCATCACTGAGCCTGGCCCATGCTTCACAGCATCACTGAGCCTGGACCATGCTTCACAGCATCACTGAGCCTGGCCCATGCTTCACAGCATCACTGAGCCTGGCCCATGCTTCACAGCATCACTGAGCCTGGCCCATGCTTCACAGCATCACTGAGCCATGGCCATTGAGCCTCGCCATGCTTCACAGCATCACTGAGCCTGGACCATGACAGCATCACTGAGCCTGGCCCATGCTTCACAGCATCACTGAGCCTGGCCCATGCTTCACAGCATCACTGAGCCTGGACCATGCTTCACAGCATCACTGAGCCTGGCCCATGCTTCACAGCATCACTGAGCCTGGCCCATGCTTCACAGCATCACTGAGCCTGGCCCATGCTTCACAGCATCACTGACCCATGAGCATCACTGAGCCTCACCCATGCTTCACAGCATCACTGAGCCTGGCCCATGCTTCACAGCATCACTGAGCCTGGCCCATGCTTCAGCATCACTGAGCCTGGCCCAGCATCACTGAGCCTGGGACCATGCTTCACAGCATCACTGAGCCTGGCCCATGCTTCACAGCATCACTGAGCCTGGCCCATGCTTCACAGCATCACTGAGCCTGGCCCAGCATCACTGCATCACTGAGCCTGGCCCATGCTTCACAGCATCACTGAGCCTCACTGAGGCCCATGCTTCACAGCATCACTGAGCCATGCTTCACAGCATCACTGAGCCTGGCCCATGCTTCACAGCATCACTCAGCCTCGCCCATGCTTCACAGCATCACTGAGCCTGGACCATGCTTCACAGCATCACTGAGCCTGGCCCATGCTTCACAGCATCACTGAGACCCTGGACCATGCTTCACACAGCATCACTGAGCCTGGCCCATGCTTCACAGCATCACTGAGCCTGGCCCATGCTTCACAGCATCCTGAGCCTGGCCCATGCATCACTGAGCCTGGCCCATGCTTCACAGCATGAGCCTCGCCCATGCCTCACTGAGCCCATGCTTTCACAGCATCACTGAGCCTGGCCCATGCTTCACAGCATCACTTCACAGCGCCACTGAGCCTGGCCCATGCTTCACAGCATCACTGAGCCTGGCCCATGCTTCACAGCGTCACTGAGCCTGGCCCATGCTTCTCACTGGGCGTCACTGAGCCTCGCCCATGCTTCACAGCGTCACTGAGCCTGGCCCATGCTTCACAGCGTCACTGAGCCTGGCCCATGCTTCACAGCGTCACTGAGCCTGGCCCATGCTTCACAGCGTCACTGAGCCTGGCCCATGCTTCACAGCATCACTGAGCCTCGCCCATGCTTCTCTGTGCGTAGGGTGTTCTTCTCTGCATAGGCTTCATTTTTCTTCCTCCAGACATAGCGCTAATATTTTGGGCCAAAGAGTTCAAGTTTTGTCTTATCTGTCAATAAAACAGAAGCCCAGAACTTCTGAGGCTTATCCAGGTGGGTTTTGGCATACTGGATTTGACTTTTCCTGGCATGTAGCCCTTGCTTGTGCAGTGTGTGCCATACTGAATCAACAGAACCATCAGTACCTGCACTCACCAGCTCTTCCTGCAGGTCCTTTGCAGTAAGTCTGGGGTTTTTATTCACTTGTCTTCCAAGCCATCTGGCAGTAGCAGAGGTAATCTTCCTTTTTCTGCCACGTCCTAGTAGGTTTGCCACAGTACCCTTGGCCTTGAACTTGCGAATGATGTTTGCAACTGTATTTCTCGGTACATATAACGTCTTAGCAATGGTCTTGTACCCTTTTCCTTTCTTGTTGAATTTAATTCTCTCTTTTCTGAACTTTACTGACAGCTCTCTTGACTAAGGCATGGTGCTAATATGACGCTTAAATAGGGCAAGGATTCTGAGCCATACAATCAATCAATAAAGGTTGGCAATGTTTATAAAAGGTCCAATATTGAGTACAAACAATTATGTTTGGAGGTCACTGTGAGGAGGTGGGGGTGTTCAATAATTCTGCAGGAGGAGGATTTAGTATTATTAAAAATGTTTACAAGTTTTAAAAAATACCTAGTTTCAGTACATAGGATTATTTAATTAATGACATGATTGAAACTGAATTTTTATCACTAGTTTTACCCATTTAGTAAAATTTGCATGGGAGTTCAATAATTCTGCTTCCAACTGTATATACTGGAACAATCGACCATCTGAGGTAATTTTGCTGAATAATGTTGCCTCGAACCAGTTTAAACAATTTTTTAGTATCATTGAAATGAATGAGCCTTCTAACATGCATTCAGGCTATGCAAGAGTCAAAAAAGTAAAATTTGAGACACCTTTCAATTCTTACAAAAAAAATTGATGTCAGTGTTTTGTTTATTATCCATATTTTTACCTCAATATACTTGTGGGAATGATTTTTTTTTTTTTGTTCTCATTGCCTACAATAAAACTTATCAATACATTCTCACCAAAAAAAGTGGAGAAGTAATTTATTAGGAGCCCTTTTAGATGAAAGTGGTGGTGTATAGTCATCTCTGAACACTACTGCATAATTCCATTTCCACTAGTTCCATGATAATTATTGAATCTTTTCCTTCTCTGAGTTCTACGTTCCGCACGCAGCATGAGTACGGTAGATTTCAGGAATTGCTCCAACATGAAGGATGATCACATCTATTTATTTATTTATTTATTTTGGGCGGGTCCTCTCTGACTTTGTAGGTAATGCCCGCTAAAATCGAGCTATTCCTGGGATAATCTGGCTGTGTGCGAAGATCTTCGTGTACTGGTAGGCTTTTTATTAAGAGCCATTGTCTGTAAAGTTCAGGCAGGTGGTGATAGTCACCTCCTTCAATTTTGCTGAAACTTTGGTGGTTTTATGTCCCTACCCTAACTAGAAAATTCCCCAAATTTTTTGGCCCTACCTGCACCGGTTTGGGTTTTAGGGGTCAATCAAGTGCAAGCCGAAATAGGGCCTAAACTGCCAAATTATCAAAATGTGATTTTTGGGTTGCTATTATTCACTGCACAAACTTTATCCCAAGGTAAAAGTTGGAAAATTCAATTATAGGGGGGATGGTCAGTGGAAAGAGCGATTTTCGGCCTGGGATCTTCTTCGCGCAACATATAGGGGGCGCTCCAATATGGCCGCAATCCATTTTTGTCACTAGTTTGCACCCCTTATACTCTGTGCGCGATCAGTGCCCCAGAACTTTTACAGCTGCACTGCACTGGTATGTAGTTAAACATCTATTGCAGGTGAGAAAAAGTTGGGATAGTGTATGCGCACACCAGTAAGTGGCGCCGAACATGGCAACATGGTAAAATTTGGCGTATTTCAGCGCCACCTGGAGGTGTACGCAGTCGACCGACAGGGGAAAGGTTTGTTGCATAATGAAGTATGGAGATCACCCTTTTAGTTTATGAAAGCCATTTCTTGGGATAAGGACTACTGTCCATAATTGGTGGCGCTTTACTAACAGATGTACTGGTACAGGTGTAAAACAATATCCACTCAAAATTGCTCATGATTGGTCAAGTTATGAAATGCGCAGCCACTATCCCAAGGATATGTTTTCATGAATTATGTCTTTAGGCTTTATCAATGAAATTCCAATGACAAAAACCATGGGATATTCTTTGCACATGTCAATATGAGCTGCTATAGGTGCATTTCGATAATGTGTCCCAGTAGAACAGGCCCTGTGATGGACTTGACTTTATTTCAGGTAATAATTATTGATTTTTTCAGTCATCTCTGGCATATGTGTGGTTTCATTAGTTACATCAATTATTGATTGAGGGCACCACTAGTACTTCCTGTTTACTCCATTGTTTCAGACTATTGAAAAGCCACTTTTTCAGTTTGAGGTTTTATCCAAAATCATCCATGTATGTGAATGCCCTTAAAGTGCCAGAACTGGCTTGGATGAAAATACAAACATTCCCAAAGTATACGAAACTGGCATTTTGTTTAAGGGTGAAGGACATCTCATACAAAAGTATTTCCTAGGGATTTTCACCGCATTTCAGCTGGACCAATCATGAGCAATTTTGAGTGGATATTGCTTTACATGTGTACCAGTACATCTGTTAGTAAAGCGCTACCTATTATGGACAGTAGTCCTTATTTCAAGAAATGGCTTTCATAAACTAAAAGGGTGACCTCTATACTTCATTATGCAACAAACCTTTGCCCTGTCAATCGACCGCGAACGCCACCAGGTGGCGCTGAAATACGCCAAATTTTACCATTTTGCCATGTTCGGCAAACATGGCAAAATCACTATCCCAACTTTTAGATAGTCTAACTACATACCAGTGTGGCGCAGCTGTAAAAGTTCTGGGGCACTGAGCGCACACAGATTAAAAGGGGTGCAAACTAGTGACGGAAATGGATTGTGGCCATATTGGAGCGCCCCCTATATGTTGCGCGAAGAAGATCCCAGGCTGAAAATTGCTCTTTCCACTGACCATCCCCCCCCATAATTCAATTTTCCAAATTTTACTTTGGGATAAAGTTCGAGCAGTGAATAAGAGAAACCCAAAAATTTAATTTTGGTAATTCGGCATTTTAGGCCCTATTTGGGCTTGCACTTGATTGACCCCTAAAACCCAAACCGGTGCAGGTGGGGCCAAAAAATTTGGGGAATTTTCTAGTTAGGGTAGGGACATAAAACCACCAAAGTTTCAGCAAAATTGAAGAAGGTGACTATCACCACCTGCCTGAACCTTACAGACAATGGCTCTTAACTGGTGTTATGTAAGGTTCCATATTGTTTAGAAAGATTGAGTCTGGTGCTCATCGAGCCAAACCAGTTTCCCATGCAGGACTCCACAGTGCTCCCATTCCAGAGCAAAGCAGAAATACAGTTTGGATTTACTCAGAAAATAAGTAAGCGCAGCTCAAACTAACTGCAATGCATCAGTGTGCTGCTTTTATGTTGGGAATATGTGTGTCCCTGGGAAGATTTTCAGTGTAGAAACCTGTGCTCAGTAATGGAGCCTATAGTTATGATTCAGATCCCCCCTGTGCTCTGTAATGGAGCCTATAGTTATGATTCAGATCCCCCCTGTGCTCAGTAATGGAGCCCATAGTTATGATTCAGATCCCCCCTATGCTCAGTAATGGGGCCCATAGTTATGATTCAGATCCCCCCTATGCTCAGTAATGGGGCCCATAGTTACGATTCAGATCCCCCCTGTGCTCAGTGATGGAGTCCATAGTTATGATTCAGATCCCCCCTGTGCTCAGTAATGGAGTCCATAGTTATGATTCAGATCCCACCTGTGCTCAGTAATGGAGCCCACAGTTATGATTCAGATCCCCCCTGTGCTCAGTAATTCATGATTCTCCCCTGTGCTCAGTAATGGGGCCCATAGGTATGATTCAGATCCCCCCTGTGCTCAGTAATGGAGCCCATAGTTATGATTCAGATCCCCCTGTGCTCAGTAATGGGGCCCATAGGTATGATTCAGATCCCCCCCTGTGCTCAGTAATGGGGCCCATAGTTATGATTCAGATCCGCCCTGTGCTCAGTAATGGAGCCCATAGTTATGATTCAGATCCCCCCTGTGCTCAGTAATGGAGCCCATAGTTATGATTCAGATCCCCCCTGTGCTCAGTAATGGAGCCCATAGTTATGATTCAGATCCCCCTGTGCTCAGTAATGGAGCCCATAGTTATGATTCAGATCCCCCCTGTGCTCAGTAATGGAGCCCATAGTTATGATTCAGATCCCCCTGTGCTCAGTAATGGAGCCCATAGTTATGATTCAGATCCCCCCTGTGCTCAGTAATGGAGCCCATAGTTATGATTCAGATCCCCCCCTGTGCTCAGTAATGCAGCCCACAGTTATGATTCAGATCCCCCCTGTGCTCAGTAATGGGGCCCATAGTTATGATTCAGATCCCCCCTGTGCTCAGTAATGGGGCCCATAGTTATGATTCAGATCCCCCCTGTGCTCAGTAATGGAGCCCATAGTTATGATTCAGATCCCCCCTGTGCTCAGTAATGGAGCCCATAGTTATGATTCAGATCCCCCCTGTGCTCAGTAATGGGGCCCATAGTTATGATTCAGATCCCCCCTGTGCTCAGTAATGGGGCCCATAGTTATGATTCAGATCTCCCCTGTGCTCAGTAATGGAGTCCATAGTTATGATTAAGGTCCCTCCTCCTCTGGTCTGTTTTACTGCATCACTCTTTTCTACCTTTCCACTTGGGAATTACAACTTCAGTACCTGCTACCACCCTCCTAATTTATGAGTAAATATTAAAAAGATAAAACCATACATAACCTCAAGGCGTTAGATAAATGAGCAAAGCATGGAAGTGAGAGGCAGTGGTGGGGATGGGTGGGGAGCGAGGGGCCAAGGGCACCCAGACTTAGGGCCTCAGTGAATGCAGCACTGTGGAGTTTTACCTTGCAGCTGACCACCCTCCCGCTCAGCCCACTCAAGGGAGCTGAGGACCAGAGAGGTACAGTGATTATAGACGGCGAGGTTGTGATCTATTCACTTCACCTGAGAATGTGCGACCTGGGAGAGACGAGTGCCGTTTTATTCTGTTATTATCCAGGGCCTGTGTGCTGACAGGCTGAGCACGGATGCTCCACTTTTGTGGAGGCCGTCTTCAGCAGGAGCGAATCGCTCTGCATTAGGGGCCATTTCTCTAGCACTCCGCAGCACAGTCGAGTGCTCAGACTCGTGCATTCGACCGCACCTCAGCTCAGCCGTGCTGTGGGTCTGCCGGCTGTGCTCGAACACTTCATCAGGGAGTGTGTATTACACTTCCTCTTGGGGTTTGCTGGAAAAATGAATACAGGGTTCCTCACAGATCACTAGATCCCTGAGAATTCTGGACAGGGTTAAAGGAAGATGTCCCAGGGTGTGAAAGTAACAGTCCTGCCTCCTGTTTCCTACACACTGCCAGTTCTCAAACATTCTGGCTGAAAATTGGGTGATTGATGAACCCACGACTGGACAAAATACCACTTTCTGCTCTGGAATGGAGTAATTAAGCCAGGGTTCAGGAATTTGTTCCCTAGTTCAGCAAGGTGATAGTTTATTTTCTGTAAAATGAGTAAATGTCTGTAGGAATCTTCGTAGTATACTTAAAATACCAAACCGGACACTCTGAGTCTACCTCGCCCAGTTTCCATGGAAACCCCAGTTCCTCCAGCATATAAAGGCACTCCTATTTTCAGAGAGATGCCCTTTGACCTGCAGAGTCCAAACGTATGTGAGGGAGAAAGAGGGCGGATCCCTCAAGGAGGACCCAGGAAGAGTAATTCCAGGTTCACCGGCACAGTTTCTCATTTAGAGAATTCAAACTTACATTTTTCTCTGCGGACTTCCTGTACGCCAAGCTGTGACATCTGTTCAGTCAGTCGCTGCAGATTTTATAAATTATTTTTAAAAAAACAGCCTTTTCCACACCCTTTACGAACAATGTGGTCAATACAGGCAGACCCTGGGATTATGCAGGACAAGCAGAATTGTATTGTGGGAAAATCCATTAACTACACAGTGCAGTTGTGGCAGCTCCAGCTGTGTTTTCTGAAGCAATTTACATTTACTATTGGACGAGGCCTTATTGTGGCCAGATGGGGCTTTGAACCACAAACCCTACGAGTCTGAATCAAGCTGGGTGCTTCACAGTGGGTGCAGTGTGAAGACAGGCCACGGCATCGGTTCTGTACTCAGCTGCGAGGTCACAGGAATTGGGTGCATTTCATTGTTTTTAATGTCCACCATACCTGTTGAGTTAGTCTTTTTTGTGGCTTCTTCTCAACCAAGCTGTACTGTACTGCAAGAGAAAAATTAGTGCTGGATTGTACATGCAAGTCACAGCTGAATGCGTGCCACTGTGCTGATTTAAAAGCAATGTTTCAAAAATAGGGAAATTCCTATCGTGGAGAAAATAACCGAGCACAGGGATCAAGGTGTGTCGACAGCGTATGTTGTACATTAACTAACATTCAAAAGATGTTCCCAGAACCAACATTGAGAGCCACTGGTCTTCACACAAAGTTAAAACTGAATAAAATTGTCTTGAGGGTTCATTTATTTTCTTGAGGATTGTCGCAGTAGCAAGGTTTCATACTTATACATGCCATCAAAGTATGGAGCCCCGGTCGTGGATAAAGTGGTTTCAATTCATCTTAAAACCCTTTGAGGTCCCAACTCATTCTGCTCCTTCGTCCTCCACAGTGGGAGAAACACACTGATCCCAAAAGCATCGTTACAGCCACAGCACCCGGGGCATTTCTGGTCTGCTGGTCTGCTCAAGTTTAAGAGTCCCGTTTTCCGGCTCCTTCAAAGCCCATTCACTTAACGACTCCCCGGGAAAATGGATCAGGGAAAAGGCTCCTTTGCAAATGCTAATGGGGATGTGTGTGTGTGTGCATGTGTGTGCCCACGCACATGCCTGAGTGTGTCTATCTGCCTGTGTATGTGTGTGCGTGTGTATGTGTGTGCGCGTATACAGAGAGAAAGCCGGAGTGTGTGCGTGTGTGTGTGTGCGTATACAGAGAGGAAGCCGGAGTGTGTGCGTGTGTGTGTGTGCGTATACAGAGAGGAAGCCGGAGTGTGTGCGTGTGTGTGTGTGCGTATACAGAGAGGAAGCCGGAGTGTGTGCGTGTGTGTGTGTGCGTATACAGAGAGGAAGCCGGAGTGTGTGCGTGTGTGTGAGTGAGATGTCGGGTGGTCTGCAGAGCTCAGACAGAGCGTTCCACAACAAAGACCTTCAATTATTAATGAGAGGCCATTTCACAACAGGAGCAACAAAATGGAGGATCAGGCTGCTGCAGACACAGACTGCAAAACAATCAAAATTCTTCCTCAAAAGTTACCAATCATGAAAACCCCAGAAAATTAAACACCAAAACAAACAAAACATGATATTCAAACAAATGCAGCTCTAAAATGATCAGTTTCCTGTACATGAAACATTTTGAATCAATGAACTCATCAATCGACATGTTGGTATAATCAGAATACGATACACAGCTAGGATTGTCTTCTGAAGTCACAGTAAAATTAATTTAAGGGCTGAAGAGTCAATCAGGACGCTAAGCAGCCTGGGTCAGCGATCTGGAGCTGTGATTCTGACTGATGAGCAGCTCCCTCAAGTTTGTGCACCTTCTCGTCACAATGCTCGAACTGTGCCGCCATCACCAGCAGGGCTGCCACAGGAGTCTCACAAGAACAAAACACCCATAAAAATAACCATAAAGCTAGTCTGTAGCACAGGCGAGCTGATAATCGCATCTCTGCTGGCTCGTATTATTTACCCTCAGAACATGAATAATAAAAACAGTTGGTCAAAGCTGCTGAGTTGACACAGCAGCTTATTGAGGAAATCAGTGGAGATCCCACTGAAAGTCAATAACGTACTCAAATTCATCTACAACCTCCTCCTGTTCTTCCCTATCGACACCAACTCATATGTCCAGTGCTGCGAACTGCACATATGCCAGCCATTATGAAAACACAGCCACGCCGACAGTCTCTGGCATTGATTACGACACTAAGGGCCGATTCATAGTCGACGCAAAGGCATGCAAACGCGAACGCATCGAGACGCTTCGCGATGCATTGGCTGCCATGGTGCGTCCGATTGTATAGTCTGATTTTTCAATACGCGACGCAGCAACGCATGTAATACCATCCGCCGCCAACGGAAGCGGTAATGTATGTAATGTACTTAATATCACTTTTTAGCCTACATAATAGAAGAAGACTGTATGAAATGTCACCACTGAGCTGTATAGAAAAACTGAAACTGTTGGGAATTAGTGATAGTGATAGTGCCACTTCAGCAGTTTTACATTTCCACTAGTAACCTTGCAAAATTAGATTCAAATCAGATTCTTGGGCGATACGATGGCGTTTGCTTCGTTTGTGCTGGTTAAAATTAGCCTTGATGATTTAACCAGTGACTGCCTAACGTTAGCCTGGCGTCCGGGCATCTGTCAGCCTATGGACCGGTCGCACTTTCCAAACATCAACATATTCACGATCATACGCAAAACAGGCAAAGTATTGGTATTAACCTGTAGCTAGCTATGTGGAAGAAATGCACTCCATGTATGGCGTAAGGTCGCTATTTTTTTCAGCAGGTTTTTTTCTCCCTTTAGCTTGAAAATAGTCAGGGATGTTCGGTGTTACACACATCCTCAGCACTCACCTCCGTGGAGGTTTAGCTGTCCATAAATGAGCCAATTACTCCATCTAGAGCCTAAATTTTGTTTTACAGCATTTGTAAGCCCATTCTATTATACAACCCCAATTCCAAAATAGTTGGGACAAAGTGGAAATTGTGAATAAAATCAAAACGCAATGACCTTCAAATCACACCAGCCAGTATTTTATTCACAATAGAAAAGAGATAACATCGCAAATGTTGAAACAGAAATTTTTCAATATTATTCACAAAAAAAGCTCATTTCAAATTTGATGGCTGCTACACGTCTCAAAAAAGTTGGGACAGGGGCCTGTTTACCATGGTGTAGCATCCCCTTTACTTTTTAACACAGAGTGGAGGCGTCTGGGCATTGAGGAGACAAGCTTCTCGAGTTTAGCCATTGGAATTTGATCCCACTCTTGTTTAATACAGGCTTCCAGCTGCTGGAGAGTTTTGGGTCTCCTTTGACGGACTTTACATTTAATTATGCGCCAAATGTTCTCAACAGGTGAAAGATCAGGACTGCAGGCAGGCCAGTTCAGCACACGGACTCTTCTACTTCAAAGCCATGCTGTTGTAATAGTTGCAGTATGTAGTTTTGCATTGTCCTGATGAAATACACAAGGCCTTCCGTGGGATAGATATCGTGTGGAGGGGAGCATATGTTGCTCTAAAACCTTTATATACCTTTCAGCATTCATGGTGCTTTTTAAAATATGCAAGTGTCCCACACCATATGCACTAATGCATCCCCATACCATCAGAGATGCTGGCTTTTGAACTGAATGCTGATGACAGGAGGGGTGGTCTTTCTCCCCTTTAGCCCGGAGGACACGACGACGCCCATGATTTCCAACAAAAATGTCAAATTTGGACTCGTCTGACCACAGGACACTTTGCCACTTTGCTACAGTCCATTTTAAATGAGCCTTGGCCCACAGAACAAGGCGGCGCTTCTGGATCATGCTCAACAATGGCTTCCTTTTTGCATGATAGAGTTTTAGGTGGCATCTGTGGATGGCACAGTGGACTGTGTTTACAGACAGTGGTTTCTTGAAGTATTCCTGGGCCCATTTAGTAATTTCAATGACAGAATCATGCCGGTGAGGGATGCAGTGGCGTCTGAGGGCCCGAAGATCACGGGCATCCAGTAAAGGTCTTCGGCCTTGTCCCTTACGCAGAGAGATTTTTCCAGTTTCTCTGAATCTTTTGATGTTATGCACTGTCGATGATGAGACCTTCAAAGCCTTTGCAATTTGACGTTGAGGAACATTGTTTTTAAAGTATTCCACAATTTTTTTACGCAAGCCTTGACAGGTTGGAGAGACTCTGGCCATCTTTACTTCTGAGAGACTCAGCCTCTGTAAGACATCCCTTTTATAGCCAATCATGTTACACACCTGACTTAATTAAGTTAACTTAATTACTCGCTAAATGTTCTTTCAGCTGATTCTCTTATATATTAATTGCTTTTTCAACCCTTTTTGCCTGTGTCCCAACTTTTTTGAGACCTGTTGCAGCCAGAAAATTTGAAATAAGCTTATTTTGTGGATAAAAATGTAAAATGTCTCAGTTTCAACATTTGAAATGTTATCTTTGTTCTATTGTAAATACCATATTGGCTCATGTGATCTGAAAGTCATTGCATTTTGATTTTATTCACAATTTACCCTTCGTCCCAACTATTTTGGAATTGGGGTTGTAAAACAGCGTTGCATATCAATGATGCTGGCTTAAAAAAAAGTTATGGCGTATGACATGGATCTCATTGATAATGTCAGCTGCAGTCGTGAAATCTTGTGTATAAATTAGGCTAACGCAAAGGGTTACCAATTTGAAGTGGGCTATATTCTAGAGACGACCACCTTGACTAGTTGATTATAGCTGGGTAAGGTGTCATGTTAAGGTAAATCGATAAAAGCCATTCACTTAGTTCACTTATTATTCACGATATATCCATCGCAACGACAACTAATGAATTCTCTTGCCAAATAACTTGCTAAATGTTTGCTGCGCTGGAAAGATAGACTCGGGGTCAGCCCTGCCATAGAGTTCAGTTTAATGGTTGATTACTACTGGGCGTACCAATACGGCTGCTCGGTTGCTTCAACCTTCCAGCGCAGTTTACTATTGCGTCAGCTATCCAGTTATTCTATAGAGATCAGTGAATGTCACTCGGAATGTCAGCCTAAATGTCACTGGTGACGCTGCTACCCCCTATTGTGTGAGCGTTGTATTGCATTTCATGCATCGCCCGTGCGGCTTGGGTACACTGTGTACACCAGGGGTGTCAAACTGGTCTGCAAAAGGGCCGCAGGGCTGTAGGTTTTCAATCCAACCAACTAGAAGCTTACCTGATACAGCTAATTTAATCAACTGATCTCAGCCTGCACAGTTGATTAGTTGTATCAGGTGTGCTTCTGCTTGGTTGGAATGAAAACCTGCAGCCCCTCGGCCCTTTTACGGACCAGTTTGATACCCCTGGTGTACACTATGAAAGGGAGTGCGTTACTTGCGTCGCTCGCGTCTCTTGCTTGCGTGACTCTGAGCCCAGCCTAAAACAGGGTAATGTCTGAACAGGATGGAGATTACAGTGAGACAGTGGCTTTGTGTCCGCAGCGATTGAATAAATCCTTGCAAAGTCACAGTCAGATTTCCGATGACTCGATCTTCTCGATCCAGGGCAAGTCCGGGGGAAGCCTGTCTCCTTCCTCAGCCTCTCCGTCCCTGCGCGCCCCTGTTCCCCCGCCCTCGGCACTGCTCCCCCCCTCGGCCCTGCCCCTCAGCTGTTCCAGTTCCCTCTCCAGGGCCTGGTTCCGTTGGTACATATCCAGGTAGCTGGCTTGCAGCTCCTTCTGGTAGCGGATCACCTTATCCTTCTCGGCCTGCCAGGTCCGACGCTCCACCTCGAAGGCAGAGGCCTGGGCTTCGCTCTGTCGCCGCTCCAGCAGTAGCTCCGCCCTCAGACGCTCCTCAGCCCCACCCACCAACCCTGTTCCGGACCCCCGGGTCTCTGTCCCGCTCTCCCTCTGCGAGGCCAGCTGTAGCAGCTGGATCTGAGCGTCTTTAGCCCTCCCCTCGGCCCGGGCCTCGCGCACCTGGGTCTTCAGGTGGAAGATCTCGCTCAGCTTCTGGGCTACCTCTGCCTGAGCGTCCCGCACCTGCTGCTTCAGCAAAGAGATCTCACCTGACTTCTGGCACACCTGTAGAGAGTAGGCAAGTTACACCACAAACCCAACAAACAGAAAGCCAAGCAGATATTATTTATTTATTTATTTATTTATTTATTCTGGGAGTCTGATTGAGAACAAGCTCTCTCTTGTAACGGAGCCCAGATGTGAACCCATAGTAAAACATGTAATACAACAATAAATAATAAACAAAACAAAAAAGTACATTCCAGCTTCATAGCATCCAATAACAGACACTTAAAACAATCAAATGAAATAAGTTTCTCCAATTTTAGCAATCGTTGAAGCCTATTCCATTTCTGTGGGGCATAACACCTAAAAGCAGTTTTACCCAGTTCAGTATGAACCCTCGAGATGTCTAAAACCAAATAATCAAGAGCACAAAGATGGTATTCCCCCCTTATAAAATTAAGCAAACTGGTGATATATCCAGGCAGCTTACCTAACAATGCTTTGCACATAAAAAGACTACAATGCTGTTCCCTTCTCATGGCCAGTGAAAACCAACCAACCTTCAAATAAAGACTACAGTGATGCGTTCTGAAGCCATCTCCTGTTATGAACCTTAAGGCAGCATGGTATACTGCATCAAGCGGCTTCAGCGATGAGGGAGCAGAGTGCATGTAAATCAGTCACCATAATCCATTCTAGAGAGGATAGTTGCCTGAACAATCTGCCTTCTGCAACTCCTCAGAAGGCAGGCTTTATTCCTATAAGGCATAGCCAATTTAACTTTCAAATTCTTAGTTAGCTCATCAACATGCTTCCTAAAGTTAAGTTTCTCATCAACCCAAATGCCGAGGTATCTGTAGCAAGGAACTCCTTCAATTTGTATTCCACTTTTTGTAGTAATGCAACCACTATAAAACCTAGCAGCAGGTTTCTGAGAGAATAGCATGCATTTAGTCTTCTCAAAATTTAATAATAGTTTAAGGTCTAAAAGAGCCTGTTGGAAGATTTGAAAATCTGACTGTAAATTTTGAAGAGGTAGCTCACCAGAAGAAGCATCTGAGTAGATGACTGTATCATCTGCATATAGATGGATTGTACTATTCATAAAATTAGCACCAAAATCATAAATAAAGAGTGCAAATAGCAAAGGCCCCAAAATAGAACCTTGAGGAACCCCCTTGCTAAGATAAGTAAAGTTCAATTGATAGCCATCAGCCACAACCGCTTAACACTTACAGGTTAAATAATTTTCAAACAATTCAGAGATTTAAGTTCAAACCCAATGGCACTTAGCGGCTTTATAAGTACAGAATGGTCGACTGTGCCAAATGCCTTTGATAAGTTGATAAAAAGGGCAGCTTCAATCCTGATTATTGTCCAAGGCAGAAGCAATATTATTTAATACCCTAACTGCAGCTGACACAGTGCTATGACCCGGTCTAAAGCCTGACTTAAACTCATCGAGGATAGCATGGTCAAATAGAAGTGATCTGATTATTAACCAGCCTCTCTAAGACCTTAGCTAAGCATGGCAGTTTTGAAATTGTCCGATAGTTATTCAGATTAGGGCTGAAAGATTTGAGGAAAATATCTAATTGTGATTTTTCTGGCAGAAATTGCGATTTGATTTGTGATATTTCTTTGAATCAAGCTTCAGTTCAATATTCAGCATGTACAGTAATAGATATAAAGCGTGACAAAAAAATTACCACATAACACCATCTAAACACTCCATACTATATATTCTAATGCAAGGATGAGAACTAGAAGGTGAAGAATTGCTTCCAACATGTATTTATTACCAAGAATCATGTACCTTCTCTAAAGCCCTTGACTAAGGGTACTGTTATTACTTCTGAAGAACTAAAAGAACCAACTTTGGCTGTCTTATAAAAATAAAAGTAATAGTGATGCACCGAAATTTCGGCTACCAAAAATTTTCGGCCGAAAATGAAAAAAAAAAATGCATTTTCGGTTTTTGGCCGAAAGACTTTTAACACCGAAACAATACGGCCGAAACGGGATGTTGTGATGACGCAAGCAAAAACCGCGGCCAGCATGCGCCTGTCTGGACTTTTATTCCATCAATTTTTAAAAATATTTATGTATTTAAATCAGGGGACGCGCATTACCATCACCACGTTACGGCACTAAAGTCCGCGAGTGTTTAATTGTAATTTCTGTTTGACATTGTCCTGATGCATAGGATAGCAGCTGGTGTTGTGTCCGATTCGTTGCACTTTAAATAACGTACCACCTAAAAACGCAAAGCAATGATATGCGTAGAAGGCATAGAGTATTCATAGAAAGGGCAATATATTCTCAAGGCATTTGTGTACCATCAGTATTCCATAATGTAACTACAACCCCTGGCAAAAAATATGGAATCACCACACACCGAGGATGTTATACCTTTTTCCCTTCATAACAAAGAAGCAAATGACACGTATGACAAAACGATTATTGTTTATTAGCTTGACATTAAGGCTTCATGAAACATTTCACTTTGAAACTGAAGGCAACACACATAGCAAATGCACAAACTGCAGGAGATGGCTGAGTATTACAATTTATCGCTTTACGATGCATCATCTCATCTCTGATACCTTTCCTAAGAACAAAGTGCTTCATCAGCACCCGTAAAGTTATTTTCCGTACAATTTTTTGTAAAATAGGAGCAGCATAATAACTTTCCCAAGGGGAATTCGGAGAACAGAATTGGTCACCGTTGCTTCTAATTTCGCTACGAACAGGGTCACAGACAATGAAACGCATTTCATAAACGCAGCAGCTTCGGTGAACAAACGCAACCTTGTTTGAAAGATAAGGAAACGCACAGTATATTTATCAAGCTGCCTAAAACAATACACGTTTCAAAAATGCGGAAGCGAGTTGCCTTTCGCTGAGATGATTTTCTCTGACCAATCAGTGGGCTGCTGTGTTGTCACGTATTTAATTTTACAATTTTTCAGCAGCCAGTAATAGGCCAGTCATACATTTGAACAGACAAAGAGCTAGAGTTAAGGGTGGCAGTTATTCATTTTGTGAATGTCAATTTGAGAGAGACAGCAACTAATTTATTCAGGCAACTCCTGAAAAACATGGATTGGAGTGAACTCGTCCATTTTCTAAACTGTGTTCGAACTCAGCTTGCTTGTGAATATTCAATAACTCAGAGCCGTATATAGAGAGAGTCTGGCCAACTCGGGGTTCGAACGTCTTAGCTATCCCGCTATGCTGATTGGTTCTGAGCTGGTCACGTGTTTTATGGATGCCATGTTTGCTACCATTAATCTATATTCATCCAGCGATCCCCATAGGGAAGAGTTGAATATGAGGTAATTAAATTCAATAAGTTATTCAATTATTCAATTATTTGTACATATATGTAATTATTTATTTATCCTGGTTTCTAAAATAAGGATATGATGTTTACATGCACAAACGCAAAAACGGGATTCTCCAAAAACCCGATCATACCTGGGATAATGAAGTCCATGTAACTAAACGCACTCAATAGAGAATACATTGCAAGTGCTCATTTACTGTATCGCCAGCGGCATTGAGATCTTCCTAGAGTGGACGTGTCATATTAAAGTTAAAGCTCGCAACCAACGTAAAATTTACTCAACTCGTTTCATAAATTTCTTGTAATTTCTTGTACACCAAGAATGTAAGGTTCTGTTTATCACATAACAGAGAAGCATAATTTAATATAAGACAAATGTAATTTCCATCAGCGCCTTGATGGAAACGTTAGTTAATCCGCAGGCATTGTAGCATTGCACTTACTCCATTACACTTGGTATTCAGTTTAGCTACATATTAATAGCGTGACGAAACGCAGAGCGGTTTTTTAAGTACAACATTGGCTAAGGTGACGACGGTATTACCGAAATTGGAAGATTATCAGTCACCATAAAGCCGCTTTCTCACTGGACGCGAAACGAATTTTCAGCACGACAGATTACATTCAAAGTCATTGCGAAGACGCGAATACGCGCAACCTTTCGTCAATTGGCTTTCGAATGGGAGCGCTCGGGCACTGCTATGGTCACATCAAAATCGCTATTTTTAAGCCACCAAGACTCGACACAACGTGAAACTTTGCTCGTAGTATCACCAGACTCTCTACACATGAACTGGAGCATTGTGAACACTGTTTGTGTACAAGGAGTTTACTTAAATACCGCTTTTAACACTGAACTCACCTAAGGCAACAACTCGGAAGACAAAGCGAGGTAGGTCCCGAACAAAAAGGTCTTTTAAGCAAACTCCTTGTATGCGAACAATGTTCTCAATGTTCGAGTTCATTTGTAGGGACCCTGATAATGCTACAAGCAAAGTGTCATGTTATGTCGAGTCTTCTTAGTATTTTAAAACTAGCGATTTTGATACGACCATAGTATCCGGCCAATAGGGTTAAGCCGTAGAATCATCCACCATTGGTAGCAAACATGGCGCCCATGATTCGAGTTGGCCAGACTCTCTCTATATACGGCTCTGCAATAACTGATCCGAGCGGGCGATCTAGTGGTAGAATATTGTAACTGCTCGCATGAATTTGCAGCTCCATGTCCGCTGGCGGACACATCTGCACATGGATACCCTGCCGAGCACCGTTATTCTTTCCAAACACGCCAAATCCAGATAATCCTTAAAAGATGAATTACATTAATATTTTAATTTGTAACGAGTAAAAAAAGTGGCCAGTGTCAAAGTAGCGAAGTGAAAGTATACTTTTTATCTTTTTTGTAGTACAGTAAACGTCCAGGTTTAAAGAAAAAACCCAAGTATAAATCCTCAAACTATTTAAGTACTGTAACGAAGTGCATGTACTTCGTTACTATACACCTCTGATGATAGTGCATCCCATTGTAACTGTCTTCTCTCGTATCGGTCGCGAGATTCAATAGGAAGATTAAGGAAATGATTCTGGTACCGGCTACGAAATTCAAAAGGGAGATGGAGGAATGTAACACATTGTACCAATCTAGCGTGAAAGAATCTTAACAATGGTTGGAATGTGTTTTTAATTTCCCTATTCAATCTCGCAACGAATACTGTCCTCCATGCTTGTTAACTGTCGTATCGGTTGCGAGATTGAATAGGGAAATTAAAAACACATTCCGACCATTGTTGTGATTCTTTAACGCTAGACTGGTACGATGTGTTACATTCCTCTACGTCTATGGAATCTCGCAACCGGTGCCAGAGAAAACAAGCATGGAAGACTGAAACAATCTGAACCAATCTAGCGTGAAAGAAGATTAGCCTAATAATGGTCGGATTGTGCTCGTAATGCAAAAAGATCGAATGGAACTTTTTAAAAGACCGGGAATCTAGCTAGGGCAAGCACATCATATGCATCCGCTATATGAATATTTAATCAGCTTTTTGCTGTCCATTAGAAGAAAATACGCATTAATTTTCGTGAAATGGCGCCAATATCATGAATTCTTCCGGTATTCTTGAAAGTACTGAAACCTAATAGTGCCGGCGCCACTTCCACCTTGTATGTAAATAGTCCGTCACACGCATAAATGAGTGTGGCGCGTTCAATTCCACTTTTTAATTTCCGTTTCTGCGGCAAACTCTCAAATCCAAGATCCAACAACAGCAAAGCATTCCGTTTCTGTTGCAATGTCTCAAAGCCGAAATTCCGAGGCCCATGTATTTCTAATGCAAATACACAGACCAGTAAATACCAGTGAAGTCGACGCCTGGCCAGCCAGCCAGCCAATCGTGGGTCAACCAATCGTTGAATTTCTTCTCCACTGGCCAACCAATCGCTGAACAGCCAGCCAGCCAATCGCGGGCAAACCAATCGTTGAAGTGCTTCGCATCCGGCCGATCAATCGCTGAATTTCTTCCCCACCGGCCAGCCAATCGTTAAACTTGATCACTCAGGCAGTCACTCACTCACTCACTCAGCGACATTCGCTTTTATAGGGGCCTGGCCGCTGCTCGGCCCAGCCCAAAAATAGTAGACGCAACAGATCCTGGGTCAGTCAGAAGCACTTGCATTGCATCAGTTTTAAATCGCAGCCTTTGCGATTACATAATTGCATTGTTTCAACACGATTTTGATTAGAAAACGATAAATCGTTCAGCCTTAATTCAGATCATCTGAACAGCCACTTTTATGCAAGGGAAGAACAAAGGCTGTTTTCCACAAGGCAGGAATCGAACCTGTCAACAGGGTTAAATTAAAAATGTGTGTCAAGATATTAGCAATCAAGGGTGAAGCCAGCAATAAAAGACCTGGGTTTAATTTATCTGCCCCAGTGGATTGCTTAGGATCAATGCTACAAAGTGCTTCAAGCACTTCCCCTTCAGAAAAAGACCGAAAGGAAAAACTAAAGGAGTCATGAGGCACAAGCACAGAAAGCGTGTAATCATCTGTGCGTGTAATCGCAGCTAGGAACAGCCGGCTATATCACTAAATTTTCAGAGAGATGGCTTAACAAAGTGCTCATTGAAAATATCACAGTTTCCCCTTATCTGAAATAATAACAGAATCCTTTGTAATCCAACTGGGAAAAGCCAAGGAGGGGGACTGAGACAAAGACTTAAAAGTTTCGAAAATTTCACAGGATTGCTGCTGGAGTCTGATAAGTTAGAGAAATAATACTACGATTTGGCTTTCTGAATAGCTGTAAGGCTTCTATTATGAAGGTAACTAAAATGCTGCCAGTCAGAATGCAACCCAGAAACACACGCTTTTTTCCATGCGAAATCCCGAGCCTTTAACAATTTACAAATATCATAGGAAAACCAGGGAATCACTCTGTTTTTAACTCTCAACTTTTTAAAGGGGGCGTGCCTATCCACCACAGCATTAAATGACTCGATAAAATGGCTCAACGCTATATGAGGGTCAGGAATAGCAGCAGAGTAATGCATGTCACTCAGATACAAGTCGTGCAAAAAGGCTTGTTCTGAGAAATGTTTAAAATTCCTTTGTCCTCTGACCCTAGATTCAGATTTTTGATTACTATTATTCCTGACACAAACTACAGGACAGTGGTCACTAAAATCCAGGGGGAAAATGCCATTAGCTTTAAAATTACGTGGCCTGTTAGTTAAAATAAGATCTATCAGGATCCTTAGGATCAGGCCTTGTAGGACACGAGATTAGCTGAGACAAATTCAAATTAATGCACACATCTTTCAAGCCATCAAATGCATCTTCACTTAACCTGACTGATACTTCAACTCTGAGGACTGACCCTGTTTTATGCATTTTATTAATAAATAAACAAATAGTACACCACTGAACCATCCAAAAAAATGCAAAAGTAACAGTACCAATATCATAATAGAAAACATATATGACACTATATCTGTATGAAGAAAAAGTAACACACATTACAAACATAACGTACCCCATTTGCCCAGATGCTTGTTTGTTCACCCAGGGTCAGTGGCCTGAAAAACTACTCAATCAAATATATTTGTCAACAAAAATCCAGTGAATGTAAACTGAAATTACAATACATCACATTTCAAGGTCTCCAACGATGTCACCAGGTACACAGCAAATTAGCCATTAAAAGCCATTTCAATTATGGCTAACCCAGAATTATGAAGAAACTTATTAAATCAGTAAATCCTGAACCATGAAATAATAACCAGAAAATTATAAAATTTTTGAAATTAAGGTATTTATTGGACCTTAATACGTCAAAAAAATTTTCAAAATAATTTGCATATATGAAATTAATTTTGCATTGTAACTGATACTTTTATATAGAGAGGTCAAGTTTCAAATGCTGGTCTCGCTGCAATAAAATGGCTACTTTGGGGACGACAGTAACATCATCACACATGAATAAAACAGGGCTCGCTGAATCCACAAGAGTCTCAGTTTTCCAATCATACCCAATTTATGAAACTCCAAGGCTGTTTAGGAACCCAGTATGCAAAAATATTGAAATACAATAAGCAAGACAGCACATTGATACATGCACACAAAAAAACTGTGTGTTATTTTGCTCGAAACATCATGAGATCATTATAAAAAGAGCATGTCTGTAAGGGGGAGACTCATAGGTACAGGTAACCCATTTTCATTCAGAGATCTTGAGGTCAGAGGTCAAAGGACCCCTGTGAAAATGGCCATGAGAGTTTTTTCTAAGTCAAAATTTAGCCTAAATTTGGTGCATTACTTGGCCTCCTTCCCCACAAGCTAACTTGGCATGGTGCGACACATGGATGCCTTAGGCCCTCTAGTTTCACAGGATACCACTACCTCTGCACTAATTTCATCCTTCACTTTCAACTGGATTTTACTGTAAAATAAGTAACAAAATGATGTAGGTTGCTTCAATCCAGTAATTATTCATATTGAAATATTCGTAACAATATAAAAGCTATTCTTACCGTAACTTTGCCAAAATTAGCAAAGATTTCTGTGAAAAAAAAAAAAAAAAAAACCTGCAGGGAGGTGAATGGGGGCAGCCATCCTTGATTTTGTGTGCTATGGACCTCTACTGCCTGCAGTGCATGGATGGTCCACCAGGGGGCAGGTGAAAAGTATTAGATTGCATACAACAAGAAAAAAAGTATTGAAAAAAGTACTGATCATGTGGATGACACAGAGGTCACGAAAGTCATGTATCAAATATGATACCAATGGCGTTACAGGGTAAACAGGTTGGCTGAAGTTGAAAAGTCCCTTGCCTGAGTGGTCACTTCTCAATAAGAAGAAAGGAAACAAAAGGTTGTTGTCGAGGGGATTGAGTCATCTGTGTGTGATGTCACATACGGCGTACCGCAAGGGTCCATTCTTGGTCCCTTATTATTTGTATTGTTTATAAATGATTTACCCTCTATTATTGATAAGAATACCTTTATGGATTTGTTTGCTGACGGCAGTAAGATTTACTGAGTAATTTCAGGTCAAGATGACAATTTTAGGTTACAAGAGGACATTGAAAAACCACTTGAGTGGGGTGATATGTGGCGCATGAGTTTTTACATTATTAAGTGTGAATTTATGCAAGTTAGTTGGAAGCATAGCCCTTCTTGTTTTTATTACAATATGGATGGAAGGGTCCTCCGTAAAGTAGACACTGTAAAGGATCTTGGTGTCATTTTCGATTCATCTTTGTTATGGGGCAGCATATTGATACAATCATTAATAACGCTAATCAAGCATGGGGAGCCATAAGAAGAGTTTGTGGTGGAAGGGCGACCCCGGATGTGAATGCTACCCTTTATAAAGCATTGGTACGGAAGGGCAACCCCGGATGTGTATGCTACCCTTTATAAAGCATTGGTATGGAAGGGCGACCCCGGATGTGTATGCGACCCTTTATAAAGCATTGGTATGGAAGGGCGACCCCGGATGTGTATGCTACCCTTTATAAAGCATTGGTACGGAAGGGCAACCCCAGATGTGTATGCTACCCTTTACAAAGCATTGGTATGGAAGGGCGACCCCGGATGTGTATGCTACCCTTTATAAAGCATTGGTACGAAAGGTCAACCCCAGATGTGTATGCGACCCTTTATAAAGCATTGGTATGGAAGGGCAACCCGGATGTGTATGCTACCCTTTATAAAGCATTGGTACGGAAGGAAAACCCGGATGTGTCTGCTACCCTTTATAAAGCATTAGTACGGAAGGGCAACCCCGGATGTGTGTGCTACCCTTTATAAAGCATTAGTACGGAAGGGCAACCCCGGATGTGTGTGCTACCCTTTATAAAGCATTGGTACGGAAGGAAAACCCGGATGTGTATGCTACCCTTTATAAAGCATTAGTACGGAAGGGCAACCCCGGATGTGTATGCTACCCTTTATAAAGCATTAGTACGGAAGGGCAACCCCGGATGTGTGTGCTACCCTTTATAAAGCATTAGTACGGAAGGGCAACCCCGGATGTGTGTGCTACCCTTTATAAAGCATTAGTACGGAAGGGCGACCCCGGATGTGTGTGCTACCCTTTATAAAGCATTAGTACGGAAGGGCGACCCCGGATGTGTATGCTACCCTTTATAAAGCATTGGTATGAAGGGCGATCCGGATGTGTATGCTACCCTTTATAAAGCATTGGTATGGAAGGGCGACCCGGATGTGTGTGTTACCCTTTATAAAGCATTAGTACGGAAGGGCAACCCCGATGTATGCTACCCTTTATAAAGCATTAGTACGGAAGGGCAACCCCGGATGTGTGTGCTACCCTTTATAAAGCATTGGTACGGAAGGGCAACCCCGGATGTGTATGCTACCCTTTATAAAGCATTGGTACGGAAGGGCGACGCCGGATGTGTATGCTACCCTTTACAAAACATTGGTATGAAAGGGCGATCCCGGATGTGTATGCTACCCTTTACAAAGCATTGGTATGGAAGGGCGATCCCGGATGTGTATGCTACCCTTTATAAAGCATTGGTACGGAAGGGCGACGCCGGATGTGTATGCTACCCTTTACAAAGCATTGGTACAGAAGGGCAACCCCGGATGTGTGTGCCCTTTATAAAGCATTGGTACAGAAGGGCAACCCCGGATGTGTATGCTACCCTTTATAAAGCATTGGTACGGAAGGGCGACCCCGGATGTGTATGCTACCCTTTATAAAGCATTGGTACGGAAGGGCGACCCCGGATGTGTATGCTACCCTTTATAAAGCATTGGTACGAAGGCGACCCGGATGTGTATGCTGCCCTTTATAAAGCATTGGAAGGGCGACCCCGAAGGGCTTTATAAAGCATTGGTACGGAAGGATGACCCCGGATGTGTATACCCTTTATAAAGCATTGGTACGAAGGGCGACCCGGATGTGTATGCTGCCCTTTATAAAGCATTGGTACGAAGGGACCCCGGATGTGTATGCTGCCCTTTATAAAGCATTGCTGCCCTTATAAAGCATTGGGAAGGGCGACCCCGATGTGTATGCTACCCTTTATAAAGCATTGGTACGGAAGGGCGACCCGGATGTGTATGCTGCCCTTTATAAAGCATTGGTACAGAAGGGCAACCCCGGATGTGTCGCTACCCTTTATAAAGCATTGGTACAGAAGGGCAACCCCGGATGTGTATGCTACCCTTTATAAAGCATTGGTACGGAAGGGCGACCCCGGATGTGTATGCTACCCTTTATAAAGCATTGGTAACGGAAGGGCATACGGAAGGGCGACCCGATGTGTATGCTACCCTTTATAAAGCATTGGTACGGAAGGGCGACCCGGATGTGTATGCTACCCTTTATAAAGCATTGGTACGGAAGGGCAACCCCGGATGTGTATGCTACCCTTTATAAAGCATTGGTACGGAAGGAGGGCAACCCCGGATGTGTATGCTACCCTTTATAAAGCATTGGTACGGAAGGGCGACCCCGGATGTGTACGCTACCCTTTATAAAGCATTGGTACGGAAGGGCAACCCCGGATGTGTACGCTACCCTTTATAAAGCATTGGTACGGAAGGGCGACCCCGGATGTGTATGCTACCCTTTATAAAGCATTGGTACGGAAGGGCGACCCCGGATGTGTATGCTACCCTTTATAAAGCATTGGTACGAAGGGCGACCCCGGATAAAGCATTAAAGTATTGGTACGGAAGGGCGACCCGGATGTGTATGCTACCCTTTATAAAGCATTGGTATGGAAGGGCGACCCCGGATGTGGCTACCCTTTATAAAGCATTGGTACGGAAGGGGCTAATCCCGGATGTGAATGCTGCCCTTTATAAAGCATTGGTATGGAAGGGCGAACCCGATGTGTATGCTGCCCTTTATAAAGCATTGGTACGGAAGGGCGACCCGGATGTGTATGCTACCCTTTATAAAGCATTGGTACGGAAGGGCGACCCCAGATGTGTATGCTGCCCTTTATAAAGCATTGGTACAGAAGGGCAACCCCGGATGTGTATGCTGCCCTTTATAAAGCATTGGTACGGAAGGGCAACCCCGGATGTGTGTGCTACCCTTTATAAAGCATTGGTACGGAAGGGCGACCCCGGATGTGTGTGCTACCCTTTATAAAGCATTGGTACGGAAGGGCGACCCCGGATGTGTACGCTGCCCTTTATAAAGCATTGGTACGGAAGGGCAACCCGGATGTGTGTGCTACCCTTTATAAAGCATTGGTACGGAAGGGCGACCCCGGATGTGTACGCTACCCTTTATAAAGCATTGGTACGGAAGGGCGACCCGGATGTGTATGCTACCCTTTATAAAGCATTGGTGCGGAAGGGCGACCCGGATGTGTATGCTGCCCTTTATAAAGCATTGGTACGGAAGGGCGACCCCGATGAATGCTGCCCTTTATAAAGCATTGGTACGGAAGGGGCGACCCCGGATGTTGCTGCCCTTTATAAAGCATTGGTACGGAAGGGCGACCCCGGATGTGTACGCTACCCTTTATAAAGCATTGGTACGGAAGGGCGACCCCGGATGTGTATGCTGCCCTTTATAAAGCATTGGGACGGAAGGGCGACCCCGGATGTGTATGCTGCCCTTTATAAAGCATTGGTACGGAAGGGCGACCCCGGATGTGTATGCTGCCCTTTATAAAGCATTGGTACGGAAGGGCGACCCCGGATGTGTATGCTGCCCTTTATAAAGCATTGGTACGGAAGGGCGACCCGGATGTGTATGCTGCCCTTTATAAAGCATTGGTACAGAAGGGAAGGTATGCTACCCGGATTGTATGCTGCTGCCCTTTATAAAGCATTTGAAGGGCGACCCCGGATGTGTATGCTGCCCTTTATAAAGCATTGGTACAGAAGGGCGATTCCCCGGATGTGTTGGCCCTTTATAAAGCATTGGTAACGGAAGGGCGACCCCGGATGTGTATGCTGCCCTTTTAAATACGGAAGGGCGACCCCGGATGTGTACGCTGCCCTTTATAAAGCATTGGCACGGAAGGGCGACCCCGGATGTGTATGCTACCCTTTATAAAGCATTGGTACGGAAGGGCGACCCCGGATGTGTATGCTACCCTTTATAAAGCATTGGTACGGAAGGGCAACCCGGATGTGTATGCTACCCTTTATAAAGCATTGGTACGGAGGAAATTAGAATATTGCTCGACAGTGTGGGACACACATACTAAGAGATCTAGAGTCACTGGAAAAAGTTCAGAGACGTGTCACGCGCCATATCCTTGGCTCAGGTCAAACTTATGTTGAAAGGTTAAATAAGCTAAATTTACTTCCTCTTTTATATAGGAGAAATGGCCAATTTGTCGTTTTTTTCACAATTGTTTGTATAAAAAATTTGATTTAGACCCGAATACCTTCTTAAGTCCAATAGTCCGAGGTGATGATCCATTCAAATTTAAAGGTCCGTTTTTTCGTACGGAGCAGTATGGTGCTAGTTATTTTGATAGGGCTTGCAGGCTATGGAATGGTATTCCATTGTCTGTTAGGACCACCTTCTCCTTGAAGTCTTTTAAAAATCAGGTATTTGAAATGTATAAATTAACAGTTGATTCTGTTGATCTGTCCCGTTCTTGTAACTTAGTTACTTATTGTCGCTCCTCAAAATGTAGGCCTGCCTAAATGTGACTTTTTTTAGGATTTTAAGATTTCATGATTTCGGGAGCCACTGATACAAATTTCATCCTTTGTGGTTACCCCTTGGATACAACTTTCTGTATTGAACCTGAACTTATTTTATTTTGTGTCGATTTTTGTTCCATGTTTTTAATTGTGTAATTTATGTTATGTTTAAATTCATTGTTGTATCCATAAAGCTTAATAAATAAAATTTAAAAAAAAAATAAATAAAAGTGACACAACCAAATGTAAACTCACATGCCCACCCCATGATCCTCACTGATTCTGGAGAGCGGGCGAGCCCTGCTTTTTATTTTTACTCTGCTGGGAACAACAAGAAATTGACTCCACTCATTGATCATGTAACTGTCCTCATTCAAGTCTTTTTGGATTTTTCCCCCACACTGAACACAACAGAATTGTTTAGCCCATGGCAAAGCGACCGGCCTCCATCGACTCAGGACTCAGGAGGTTCCTCCGACTCACATGACGACGAGCTCCTGCCTCTTTTCTTCACTGCCGATTACACACTGCCTGTGCGGAGGACCATGTAGTCAGTGTACAGTTTAGCTCAGGGATGGGCAACTCCAGTCCTGCAGGGCCAGTGTGTGTGCAGCAGGTTTTTACTTCTATCAATTACGCTGACTAATTGAGCTAATTGGCTGCAACCACAAATACAGATTTGTACAAAGGTTTGATCAAAGAAAAATGTTTTATGAAGGGAGAGAAGAACAGTCCTTGGTGGTCATTCATGAAAATTTAAAGAAATGCACCATACATGTCAGATTTCATGAATAGTTTGGGTAATTTAGATAATCAACGAATTAAAGGCCAGAAGCTGGTGTGCTAACCAGGGACAGATACGGCCCTCGTTGCCCATCCCTGATTTAGCTCATTCAGCTATATGCTATATAAGTGTCATTTGAACTTTCAAAATCAATTTTATATCATTTTTTTTCTGTTAGAAAAAGTCCAGAACCTAAAAGTTTTTGTTCAATTGTGAGATCTTTGCCACTGATAAACTTACTAGGTTTTTCCAGATCACAGGAGAAGTGATGAAGTAACAATTTTAACCAGCGTAACCTATATTATTACTGGCGAGGCTGCGCCAATTGTTGTCTCGCCCGCGCACACCTCCGTAGCCACTAACGGCATGGCTGGGATTTGAACACCCGACCACAGAACTCCCAGACGAACATCTTATTTGTAACCCAATCGGAGGACCCGCTTCTCGCGCAGAGCCCAGAGCCCTGCTTCTCACCAGGACCCCGTCACAGACGACCCCCCCACACCCCTTCTTCAGCTCCTCACCTCCCACTGCGTCTCCTCCAGCTCTGGGTTTATCTCCTGCGTGTGGCCTCTGACGGTGTGGCTCTGCAGGGCGGCCAGGTCGTCCTGAAGACGGCGGCGCTCCTGCTGGACCCTGAAGAGCTGCAGCTGCAGTGATCGCGTGGACCGCTGAGCATGCTGGGATACCTGGCGCAACTTGGCCGCATACAGCCTTCTCAGCTCCTCCACCTCCTGCTCCCACAACTTCTGCTTCCCCTCAAACACCTGAGCGAAAACGGGCGAGAGGGTCGAGGGAGGATGAGCCCCGTGCAAACTCTCATCTCACTGCTAATGAAGGGCGTCTCCTGGACTCCAAACACTCCGCCCGAAGAGGAAACATTGTTAAGTACGTGCTTTGTGCTTCCTGAACACCTGCTCCAACCCATCAAGTTACAAACAAGTGGCGTAATTCGGCCCTGTTGAATCTGCTCATGACCTAGTAAATCCCGGCTCCACAATTAAACATCCTGTCATGAGTTACAGAGCACGAGAGCCACATGCGGATCACAGACACGCCACGAGAGCATCTTTAATAATAGAGGATAGGAGTTTTCAAGAGCATGAGCAGTGAGGATTATCTGAGGATGGTCCGAGGTCCAGAGGGAGAGAAGAAGAACACTGGCTACAGCCCCGGGCAAAAATACTGGAATCACTACACTTGGAGGATGTTCATTCAGTTTATTTTCTTAAAACGTGGGCTTATGAGATTTACAAGTCATTGCATTCTGTTTTTCTTTAGATTTTACAAAGCATCCCAACTTTTTTTGAATTGAGGTTGTATGTTTCATTGGAACAACACTACCGTAAGTTCCAGCATCATTGCCTTGGCCAATGCAAATTCGTGATTCATCAGTGAATATCACTTTCATTCAATCATCCACACTCCATGAGCGCTTCGCTTTAGCTCACTGTAACCTTGCTTCCTTCTGTTTATATGTTTGTGCTGGTCTTTGTTTACCGTTTCTGTATGTAAATCCCACTTCATTCAGCTGATTTCTTAGAGTTTTGTCGTAAACATTGACTCCTATTTCTGCCAATTAGTTTCTCTTTTGTTTTGTTGTGCATTTTTGATTTTCAAGGCATATTGTTTTGAGTTTTCTGTCCTGACGCTTTGATTTCTTCTTTGGTCTAACTCATATGTTTCCCTTTTCCATTTTGTTTATACATGCACCAAATTTTAGACACAGCTGACTGGGAACAACCAACATCGTTTGCCTCTTTCCATGTCGGATTTGCTTCTTGGAGCAGTGTTCAGATCCTTTTCATTGTTTCAATTTCCAGCTGTCCTGTTGGTGCCATGATCCCTCTCACTTACCCAAGTCCAACACCTCGGTAATGTCTGCAAGCGCTTTCTATTAACAGCAGACAATGTCAATGGCAATGTCAACCAGCGGAGTGTAACGATGGAGACGGAACCAGTCTATGGTTCCCATGGTCACAGCTCTGTGCGTTAGCTCACCTGTGCGACGGTCACAGCTGTGTGTGTTAGCTCACCTGTGCGATGGCTCCTTCGCTCTCATCCAGGTTCCTTCTCATCTGCTTCAGCTCGTGCTCTTTCTCCAGCAGCCTGTCCTCCAAGTCTCGCACGACGTCCTCCAGCGACTGCGACAGCTCATATGGAGGTGCAGCCTTGATGCCATACGCCCGCTGATGGGCCAGCGCTGGCATGCTGCCCGGACAGGAATTTTCGGTGATGGTTGACGCAGAGGCGCGGTCAAGAGAGCCAATGTGGTCGATGTGGCCCATGGAAGCGCTGATCTGGCCCAGGTGAGGGCGGAACGGGGGCCTGTAGGGAGGCAGGCTGTTTATGGAGTTGTGTCCTGAGTCTGACATGCTCTCATCCTCCTGGCTCAGCCCTTTCACTGGGGCTCTGGTCATCCCCACGGCGGTGTGGCGGGAGGGCGAGGAGGAAGACACGGAAGTGGAGGTGACCTTCGCGAAAGACACCTGCAGTCCATTGGACAGACCCGAGTCCACATCCTCATCTTTGGATGGATAGAGATTCTGCACTGAGCTGAAAGTTTTGGGAGCGACTGGCTTGAAAGCAGAGGGTCTGAAACGACACTTTTGGAGGTAAAGAGAAAAAACATCCATCAAGAAGTGGCAACGAAGGACAATATATTAAACCACCTAAATAAAAGTGCAACATCTGACTGAGAGTGGGCTTATTCACCCAAATCCACTAAATAATTCAGTTCTAGAAGCTCAAAATTCCTCTGGTCTTTGAATACAGCTCCAACAAGACTAATACTCCATTTCATTTTTAGCAAGGATAGGTAATATCATCGTTTGCCTCAATATATACTGCTCAAGTTCATTTGAGGCCCACATTCAGCCCTGTTATTTCAGAACCTTTGAGTACATGATTAGGGGGACATGCGAGCATCTCCACTCCAGCGTTACCATGACTGTAAAGGAGGAGCTATGAAGATGACCTCTCCTTGACCTCTCAAATCAACACAACTAAAATGCAAGCCTGCAGCTGGACAGTGCGGGTACCTTCAGCACCACAAGGGTTTGTTAGTTCTCACTGTCTATTTTAGCCCAAAAAATCTGAGCACTGGGCGGGCGGCTTTCCTCAGCCTGGGATTGCACAGCAAACCGGCCGTGTAAGGAACAGGTACTGTATGTTCATTGCTTCTAAAAAATTGCAGGCCCTTGTGAAAAATTTCACAATGCTCCATTGAGACCAACACTTCTTCTCAGTTCATATGATTAATTTCATCTCTGCACTAAGCTATGCAGAATATAAGGAATAATTATAAAGATATAAATCAGAGATTCCAGTATTTCCGTGACACGGCAAAGTGGTTGTGTAAGCATCCATTTTATAGATTCCCTTGTTAATGCTATTAAAAGAAAATGGTTAATAATAGTTGCAAACGAACTTTTTATTCTGGATCTTCATTTCATATCACAAGAGTAAGTGTTTACTGTTTATAAGGTGAACCACAACATGTAAATCCATTTTCAAAAGAAATATTTCTCTTTTTTAATTCAGGGCGGCAGGTAATAAATTCCTTGCATCTGAACCCAAACCAATATAAACCAATTTTTCACCCTGTTATTTTAAAATTTTTACTGACTTTGCATTAATGGAAATGATTATAAAAGACAAACTGTGTGTTATGCACCAGACCAGGAATCAAGTGTGGGGGCAGAGTACAATACAATAGTATTTATAATAGAGCCCAGAGGAAAATAGCTCAGTTCAGTTCAGATGTTACAGGTGAAGCAGTGTGGGCATTTTCAATCTCCAGCCAATGGCTTTCCAGCATGACTGCCAGGTCGAGCGCATACTTCGCCAGAGCCGAACTGTCCAACTAAGAGCTCTACTAGTAAATGCTGACTAGTTCTTAGCACTTGTAGCAAATTAAAACTCAGCAACTTGCAACTCAGGGGGTGTGGCGGGAGGGGATGGTAGCCTGCGGCGGAGGGGGGGGTGGTAGCCTGTGGCGGGAGGGGATGGTAGCCTGTGGCGGGAGGGGATGGTAGCCTGGGGTTGGGGATGGTAGGGGATGGTAGCCTGGTAGCGGCGGGGGGGGGGGGTGGTAGCCGGGAGGGGTGGGCGGCGGGGAGGGGATGGTAGCCTGCGGACGGGTGGGGATGGTAGCCGCGGGTGGGGGATGGTAGCCTGCGGGGGGGGGTGGTAGCCTGTGGCGGGAGGGGATGGTAGCCTGCGGCGGGTGGGGATGGTAGCCTACGGCGGGTGGGGATGGTAGCCTGCGGCGGGGAGGGGGTGGTAGCCTGTGGCGGGGGGGGATGGTAGCCTGCGGGTGGGGATGGTAGCCTACGGCGGGTGGGGATGGTAGCCTGCGGCGGGAGGGGGTGGTAGCCTGTGGCGGGAGGGGATGGTAGCCTGCGGCGGGTGGGGATGGTAGCCCTGGCGGGGGGTGGGGATGGTAGCCTGCGGCGGGAGGGATGGCCTGGGGGATGGTAGCCTGGGGGGGGGGATGGTAGCCTGTGGCGGGTGGGGATGGTAGCCTGTGGCGGGTGGGGGGATGGTAGCCTGCGGCCGGGGTGGGGATGGTAGCCCTCACGGCGGGGGAGGGGGATGGTAGCCTGCGGCGGGAGGGGATGGTAGCCTGCGGCGGGGAGGGTAGCCTGCGGCGGGGGGGATGGTAGCCTGCGGCGGGAGGGGATGGTAGCCAGTGGCAGGAGGGGATGGTAGCCTGCGGCGGGTGGGGATGGTAGCCTGCGGCGGGTGGGGATGGTAGCCTGCGGCGGGAGGGGATGGTAGCCTGTGGCGGGAGGGGATGGTAGCCTGCGGCAGGTGGGGATGGTAGCCTGCGGCGGGAGGGGATGGTAGCCTGCAGCGGGATGGGGATGGTAGCCTGCGGAAGGAGGGGATGGTAGCCTGCGGCGGGAGGGGGATGGTAGCCTGTGTGGCAGGGGGGATGGTAGCCTGTGGCAGGAGGGGATGGTAGCCTGTGGCGGGAGGGGATGGTAGCCCTGCAGGAGGGGATGGTAGCCTGCGGCGGGAGGGGATGGTAGCCTGCGGCAGGAGGGGATGGTAGCCTGCGGCGGGAGGGGATGGTAGCCTGCAGGAGGAGGGGATGGTAGCCTGCGGCAGGAGGGGATGGTAGCCTGCGGCAGGGGGGATGGTAGCCTGTGGCGGGGGGGATGGGATGTGGCGGGGGGGATGGTAGGCGGCGGGGGGATGGTAGCCTGTGGCGGGAGGGGATGGTAGCCTGCGGCGGGAGGGGATGGTAGCCTGTGGCGGGAGGGGATGGTAGCCTGTGGCGGGAGGGGATGGAAGCCTGTGGCGGGAGGGGATGGTAGCCTGTGGCGGGAGGGGATGGTAGCCTGTGGCGGGAGGGGATGGTAGCCTGTGGGCGGTGAGGGGGGATGGTAGCCTGCGGCGGGAGGGGATGGTAGCCTGCGGCGGGGGGGGAGGGATGGTAGCCTGGGCGGCGGGGGAGGGATGGTAGCCTGTGGCGGGAGGGGATGGTAGCCAACTAATGTATTTACGGCCAAATCCTTAAAAAGAAACTGAGGCCCCCGTCTACAGCTCAGTACCTTCTGCACAGCAGCTTCAACACCTTCTCATAATTTGCCTGAAAAAGCTGTAACATCAGTTACAACAGTTATTCTTACACTCCAGGGTACCGTGTTCATTGTGATAATTCTGTACTGAGAAGAGGCGTGTTCTGCTCTGCTGTTTGGTACCTTCTCATACTTGCCCCCCGAGGGTAGGGAGTTCTTCCCCAGGTCCAAGTCCAGGGCGTCTTTGTGATAGACCTTGCTGCAGATGTCCTCCTCCTCCCGGCCACGCTCTCTTTTGATGGAGGATATGGAGGAGATGATGCGTTTGCTGCTGGCTTTGGGCTCCTTTTTGGCAATGTTCAGGTAATTGAGCAGCTCACGCTGAGTGAAGCCCTTCCTCAGCAGGCCGTCCTGCTGTCGCAGGCCCCCCTGCGGCCCCCGAATGCCCTTCAGCTGCTCTGGGCTCACCTCTGGCCTCTCCACCAGACTTCCTACACTTCCCATAGTGCAACGAGAAAGGAGTGGCAGGGGCGGGGCAGGGTGGGAGTCTCCAAAAGGGCGGGTGGGAGTGCTGGTCACGGGCAGAGTCTGGGTGACTGTGGCCATGAGTCACACAGACCTGAGAGCCAACAGAGAATTCTGGGAAGGAGAGGAAATGGCATCATCATGACATAGGAAATAACAACAAAGGCACAAAGCAGGTGGTCATTGGCTAAAAAGGTAATGCATACAAATATTAGTCCTCAAGATGGTCTTTGGGTCAGGATGGGTGAGCATTCAGGGCAATGATGGCCTGAAGTTCTAAAATTAGATTGGCGAAGTTCAGAATTCAAGCCACTGATGGTCTCCGAGCAGACATTCCGGGCTGTAACAGACTGTAGGTCAGAGGTCAAGATAGTAAAAGTCACAGTTCAAGCCAGAAACAGTCACCTACCTCAGTGTTCATCCAGAGACTGGCACACATAGCACCAGTGACGTGCCGTCGGAGGTCAGTTAGGGTGGCAGAATCCTCACCGTTAAACAAACGATAACTCCATTACTTTGCTTGATTAGCAATCTGAGGATTGATTAACTAATTTACAAGACTAAACAGTAGAATGGCATGCCAGTTCCATCCACG
This sequence comes from Gymnothorax javanicus, assembly GCA_029692085.1. NCBI lineage: Eukaryota > Metazoa > Chordata > Actinopteri > Anguilliformes > Muraenidae > Gymnothorax > Gymnothorax javanicus. The sequence continues at coordinate 2,094,683 of CM056210.1, forward strand.
ACATTATTGCTCAGTGCATCAAACTTAAAATGCTCACGAGACAGCAAATTTGTTCATATTTGCTTAGAGGAAGCCAACGCAATGCCATTAACAAATATTAAAACCTTTTTTATGAGGCGTTCAATGTGTGGTCAATATGTTTACGATAATATTTCCCCCCTTAAACACATACTTTTTAATGCCGTTTTTAAAAAATAGGGAGTTTATTTTCAGTCTCCTTTCATAATCTTATAAATAAAAGATCAAAACAATATACAGAATTACCAAGAGAGTTGAGATTTTTTCCTAATTAATTATTAAGATTTACTTCCTTGCAGTCTCGAATCAAAGCATAAAGGTAAATTAATATTTTTGTCACAATCACCTCTTAATCATTACAGGCTTAATTGACCAGAAAAAAGTCATACTGATTGATTGACAATCAGGCATAGTACATGAAAACAGGTTGACCAAATCTAGCGATAAAAAAGGAGAAGTCACTGTCTACCCTGACCGCACGTCCCTGCATGGCACACACTACCCAGAGGCCGAGCTAAACACAATGACTGCCACCGACTTTCTAAGCCTTGGCCTGTTTGACTGCAAACAAGCTTATCCCAAGACACTGTTGCAGCCAGTGGAAAACACACCTGAACATGGACCTTGCAATGCCCAAAGGAAAAGACTTGAAGTCATGCAACACACGGTAGACCCAAACCTCACATAATACCGCCAGAATGCTATCCTGCACTCACATCTCGACTACTGCTCTTCCTGCGACAGCCCACAGCTGTCCTCTGGAGACCACAGCACATGAGGACGGACCTGAGTGGAGACTGACTGAACATTCCAGGCACAAGCTATAGTTTCGTTCAGTTTTCACTTAGTCTTATGTCAATCTGTGTTTCTGGTTACATTCATTTCTCTTGCCATTTTAGAGACTTAAGCTGGATTTATGCTTCTGCGTCGACTCCACGCAAAGGGCATGCCGTCGCCTCGACGCCGTGGTGGACCTTTCGAAGTTCTGCGTTGAGGTCGTTTGCATCGTGCTGTGCCGCGAAGCAATTCACCGTCAAACCGCTCGGTGGCGTCAGGTTGCTGAAGGACCTGTCGTGGAATCACATGAGACTCGTTGGTAGAGTGTTTACGTTACTTTATGGGCTGCATTTTGGTGCGTTCGGCGCATCTGCAAGCATGCGGCTGTGAATTCGAAAAAATTATGGCGAGAATCTTCCGAAACCCCGATAAGCTGCAGCCAAACCCGCGGGTTTGCAGGCCTTATCGCGGGGTTTGGCAAGATTCTTATCGATTTTTTCGAATCTCAGCCAGCTTACTTGCAGACGCGCTCGAACGCACCCTTCATTCCGTAGGGTAATAATCTCTACATCCTACACCCTGCGAAATCACTTCCCTTCGTAGTGAAAACTCTGAAGGGCTGCAGGGAGTAGGGTTTTCAATTAACGGTCGTTTGGAATGTCCTTCGACATATTTCGCGGCTGTTGCTTTCTGCTTAAGCAAGTGTAAATAGACGCAGCCAGTTCACCGGAGAACTGTTTTCACTGGCCATTATTATCGGTTTCGCGGTAGCTTTATAAGCAACCGCATCGCTTTCATAAGGCGACAAATAGCCGCGGATAAAAATAAAAATCGACATAACTAGCGATAGCCAGTCGACTGTAGTAAACCATCAAGCTAAGTTCGTCAGCTTTCTGTGCGCTAGGTTGCTACTAGCCACAGTTGTCATTTTCTTGAATGACATTGAATCACACACGTCACTAGGCTCAGGTCGGACCAATCAGTGCCCTTGCGGTCTAGCGTCGGTTTGACGTGCAGTTAGAAAATTTTCGAGATGCATGGCAGGCGACGCAGAGGCTCTGCGGTGGGGGTTCACATCGCCGCAGAGGCTCTGCATAGCGACGGCGTCAGTTCTACGCAGAACCATAAATCCAGCTTCACTGCATGTTAGCTGCGTATGTTGGTCCACCATAGCCTGCAGCGTACAGTACCTAACATACGCGGTTTCTCCACTTCCAGCTCACCTCTACATTCCTTCTGTCATTGTCTCCCAGACAAAGGACGTGTACCCGCCATACAAACACCCAAACACCCCAGCAAACATACACTAACACACCCACATTCATCTTTACCCTCCTTCCTTTCCCTGCTAGTGTCTATGTTCAGAGATTGTCAGTTTAACAAATTCTTTCATTAGACCTGGAGTCTGTTTTGATATTATGTGAATATGAGAGGTGAGCCAAACGGTCTTCCAAAGAACCCGAAAATCCTTCAGATTTTTAATTAAATCTTTGATTTCATTATATTTTATTCAATCATTAACCCCTTTACGCAGATGCCAAATCAAGCTCATCCTTGCCAATTGTGCATGAGCCCTGTTTTAGGCTTTTTAACTCAGGATTTGAGCATCACAGTGACTGTAAAAATTATTTCAATGATGCAAGACACTTGTATCACTTGAAAATAAAACTTACTTCAAATACTTTTTTTTTTTTTAGACAAAAAAGTGCCACAAACAGCAGGAAACTTCATGAAAATTCGACACTGAAGTCGTTTTGCACTATCATGCTGAAAAATAAACAATAGCTTGGAGGTAAAACAGTAAATTTCCTGGATCATAAGCTCATTGACCAGAAGTGAGCCAAATCTGGCAGTGTCACTCCGTGCAAATAATAATCGGTGAAGCAAAATACAAGCTTCCCCCTACTTCTCCAAACAGCTAAAAATTGAGATTTTTGCTTTGGCGTCAATTATAAATAATGCAATCTTATGCTTCAATTCAATTCAATTTTATTTGTATAGCGCTTTTCACAGAGAGACTGTCACAAAGACATTTTTCAATGAGAAAAAATAAACAAATGGGTAGTGCCCAGCCTAATCCCCACTATAGCAAATGAGGCAAAAAAAAAAAAAAAAAAAACTCCCAGTAGGGAGAAAAATCCTCAAACAGTGGTGAGAAAAAACTCCCCAGTGGGAAGAAATCTCAGGAGGAACCCGGCTATAGTGGGGGAGCCCATCCTCCGCGGGCTAGCTAATTAATAATAAAATAAAATGGTAATAAAGTCCCATTAAAGTCCATTAAAACTGATTAAAACATCCAAGTAGTGGCATCTGTAGCTCCAGCAGTGGCATGGCAAGGATGGAGCAGAACTGGATCAATAGAAAACTGCAAGAGTTAGTGCAACACATGATATTTAAGAGCTTTGACCCCTCGTCTTGAATAAATGATGCACAGCAAAGTTTTCTGACCCTTTTCAGTTTTTAATGCGTGGCGATCAGGAAATGATGCACAAAATTGTTTGACCAGCCAGAGTGGGAAAAAGGCAAATGGCAAACAGCGCCGTCGAAGTCTATCCCGATTCCACTTGCTCAAATGAAATGTATGCAGCATAGTCATACTGCACAGTGTCTTTCAATCCTGACGTCATAATGCAGCATGACCGGCACATGGTTATGTTTCGATACTTCAGTCAATCATGAGCCTCCACAGCTTCCACGCCCCGCCCACTCTCTTCACTGGTCTGTATGAAGTCTCATCTAGAGAGTCTAAATAAAGTGGTTTGGTCATTTCTACACATTGTTTTCTCACCTTCTCCAGTTTCTCCTATTCTGAAATCGCCAGTTGGTAGCATGAGGGCTTGAGTCCAGTCAGAGTTTTTTTTTTTTTTTTTTGTGTGTGTCGGGGGGGTTTGAGCTGGAAGCGCCCATAGGGTCATTCCAGCTCAAATCAACCAGTGGCTCCTAGGTCACCCCTTCAGATTCTTCTGAAAAAATTCACAGGTGCTCCTCTACCATATTTATGCAGGAACCCAAAATATTAGCTCTGTATCTCAAATAGTTTTGAAGTTACAACCCCTGGAAATTTTGATTAATTTTTTCCATTTTACCAAACTTGCCTCTCGGTGCAACTTCCAGCAAGAATATCTCCAAGTGTTTCCAATGTGCAATGTGCTTTGAAATCAAGTGTCTTGGGTTAACTTTTTCTGTAGATTATGAAAATGCTGTCAGATTTGCTGTAGCTTGTACCCTTTTCTTCTAACAAGGCTCTAAAAATGGCCGAAAATCAAAAACGTTAAAAATCACTGCCTCCTTAACTCAAAGGGTATGCTAGATAAAGCAATGAAATTTTTTTCTGCTGTAATTTTTGACATATTGAGCCACATCTAGAAGACAACCACATTTATCAATACATTGGTAGAGCCAATGAATATGAAAAAAGACACGACTGAAATAATTTAAATCTCACAAGCAGAACAACTGACCATTTGCCTCAGTCATATGCATCTTATCCAGGCTTTATGACTGCTCATGATGTCAGTGTTAATACTCAATGACAACTTAACTTCCAACTCATTTGTTAATTGGCGAATGGACAATAGGATTGTGTTATTTTGCTTCAAGTATGTCTTTTGAATACCATTATACTGCGTGCACTAATGAGTTTAAGAAACGCAAAAAGTAGAGCCATGAATAAGATATTACTGGATGAGATGTGCAGAGAATGACCATTTTTGGACATGACTCTTTTTTCTACTTCATGATTTTTTTCCCAGGGGTTCAAAAATGAGAGAAAAAATAATGCTGAATTTTAAAAGGGACCCCTCAACACGCTAGGACCTGTAATATTTTGTATTAATATTATAATTAAATGCAAGATTTTGATAGTTTACAACACTGGAATTTGTGGGTTTTTTTTTTTTTTTTTGATTCCCTAAGCAGCATTTACCTGCTGTATTCACATTCACTTGAGTATGTATGGCTTTATGTTGTGGCTAGGAGGTCAGACACATTTTTCATGATCAATATACCTGGTAGCTTCTGTAGCCACATATGCCAGGCTGGTAGCCGATCAGCCTTTAAGGGGAGATATGATAAATGCAACATTTATTTCACCATGTTAGACATAAACACTCCCATATTATGATAGTTCTGGGGCACCATCTCTTCATGAATATTGAATCTACACCGTGTCCCAAAAGTTCCTGCACCCCAATGGGCCACATGTCTGTCTCCAAAATGGGTTGCACCTGGTCAGCCAGGTGTTGTGAGGTTGTTTAATTAGTTCATCTGTTTGCGTGAGGCCTATAAATTTCTTGGTTGACTAAGGAACCAAGAGAGAACCGTCATTGAGAGAGCCTTTTTGGTAGTGCTGGCAGGAAGGCCAAACAAAAACCTGGAAAGGCTGCTCTTTCAGAGCCTCAGGTCCGTGCTGAAGCCATTGGTTTGCGCAGGGCAGGGAAAACTTGCAGGGAGGAGCTCAGGACCTCGGCAGAGGCATACGATGGGTGAGGAAGTGCTTGCAGAGACACCAGAGTTGTAACTCCCTAGAAGACGAGCCTCGTGCAGGAGCCCCTCAGTCCTGAGTTCCAGGGCCAAGGACCTCATCCGAAAGGCCAAGGGAAAGAGACACCAATCCTGCCGCAGACTCAGTCGAAGACTGAAGAATCTTGGGGAAGCAGTCTCTAGGAGTCATCCATCGTTTTCTGACCGAGAAACTGGGTCTGAGAGCATACAGAAGACAGCGGATTCCTCGCCTTACCAAACTGCAAAAGGAGAAGCGGCTGGCTTTTACAAAGAAGTATGCCACAATGACCCCAAGACACTGGGAAAATTGGGTTTTCTCTGATGAGTGCCCACTCTACTTATTTCCAACTCCCAACAGCCAAAACGACCGCATCTATGCCGACGATCAAAAGAAAGTGCCACCTTCTGAACAAGTCAAGTTCAGCGCCCATTGCATGGTCTGGGGGGCGATATCATCTTCAGGGCTGTTGGAGTTGCATGTTGTACCCCAGGGCACCACCATCAATGCTGAGTATTATGTCAAGAACATTCTCCAGCCAGTGCTACTCACCAGAGAAAAGAAATCGGGCCACGTCACTGCAGGAGGATGTCCAACAGGCGTGCGGAAATGGTCTTCGTGCAAGATGGTGCCCCCGCACATACTGCTCCTTCAACTCAGCAGTGGTGTTCTGAGCAGCCTCCTGGCTTTCTGCGTAAAGAGGAATGGCCTCCCAACTCCCCGGACCTCAACCCGATTGAGAACTGCTGGGGTATCCTGAACAGTCGGGTCTTCCACAGCCCACCCCCTACCACCATGAAGCAGCTCAATGCGAGGGCTGTGCAGGAGTGGGGCAACTTTCAGCCTTCCGTTCTAAACAACTTAGTGCATTCTATGGCCCACAGGCTGAGGGCAGTAATTAAGATGCAGGGGGGATACACTGGCTTTTGAATAAACGCACTATGTTGAATAATCACAATCTGAGTTGACTTTTTCTGTGGTTCTGTGGTGCAACTTTTGGGACACGGTGTACAGTTACGTGCTCCAGGAGCAATTACAATGGCATCATCATTTATGGTTCTGCGCCTCTACGCAAACAGCTTAATATTGGTTGTTTTAATTATAATTGAAATAACCATATTTTTGGTTATGATAGTAATTTTATGAAACTGATAACTAATTTGCATCTTTCCCGCTACACCAAATGGGTATCCCGTGGGACAATTATTGATCTATCCTCGCTGTGTTATTCTAGAGGTATTTCCCCATACACTATTGTTCCAAGTTTTCTCCATGTGCAAATAATGATCCGGAGTCCTGCAGCCATAGAAATTACTTTGGGACCCTTTCCAGGCTGCGATAAGTTTTTTCGTAGGAGAAGTCTGGGAATTTTATAAATATTCATGAGGAGCCGTCATCTGATTGGCCAGTGACGACACTGACTTGCGTTGGTGACGCTGGCTTGGTGTTCATGGTAGGCTAACCCTATCCCTAACCCTAACCAATCAGATGATGACTCCTCATGAATGTTTATAAAATTCCCAGACTTCTCCTACAAAAAAAATTTTGCTTCCAGGCTGATACATTTTTCAGTGACTTTCCTTTTCAACTCCTCCAGGATTTCTAGTGAACACATCATAGAGTACTACTCGTAGAAGCCTTTTAGGCTACTTTATATTGCTATGCTGCAAACCTGTGTGTGTTTCCTCCGATTTAACCCTAAGATCAAGGACATTTGTTTAATTAGCTGATTGGGTAACAAAACGGGTAATTACTTTTTCACAGAAGACTACTTGGATAGTCCTCTTTCTTCAATAAATGAAATTATGATTTTTAAAAATGTATTTTGTGTTCACTCAATTTGTCTTTATCTGATATTACATTTCATTTTTTGGTCTGAAATAAGTACTTCAGATGTATATTCAGGAACTGTAGAAATCAGTGAGGAGGCACCCTTTTCGCAGCGCTGAGAGACAGAGGTAAAAAATGAGGGCAAGACCCCCTGCAGGATGAGTCCGCACTCCTGGCCAGGTCCCGAGCTGCGATAGCTGGGGGAGATGAGGTGAACAGTAGATCAGCCGTCTGTAAAGTGCTTTATATAATCACCAATTTGGCAATCCTGCCCTAAATCCGGCTTCTCTGGAGCTACCCAATCACTGCATTGGTGCCACCTGCAGGCCTGAAATAGGATAACTTGCCCTTGTCGAAAGCTAACTGGGACACTTTCATTTAGACGTTGGGGAAAGGGTGGTCATTAGTGTCAGCACTATTCCTCCTCTGACAGAACCACAAAACACCGATATCTCAAACCTGTGAGGGAGGTGGGCTTTGGGACCAATGGGTATGAAAGCTGGGACCTATAGTAACCCCCCCCCAGAGATGCACACACACTTTCTGCTCTAAGTGCTCTCTAGAGTCCTTCCTGTCCATCCGCTCCATACACACCCACACCCCAGAGACATCAGAGTCCAAATGAAATACCAACATCCCCCCCCATCCCCCCCACCCAGCTCTCTCTCCGCCATCTGGCTGGTGTGCTAATCCGTATCACTATCACACAGAGCCCAAGACATTGATGTCAACTTCCTCTTCATTCACTCCATCTCTCTCAACCTCTTCTTGTCCCTTTACCTCTCTCCCTGCCTCACATCTCTCCATCCCACTCAAAATACATTTTAAAAATTCTTCTCATTCCTTCCCTCACTCTCCCACTCATCTCCCTTCCTCTTTTTCAGGAAATCTCTCCATTTCTATCTTCCTCTTCCCCACTCATTTTCTCTGGTTCTTATCAAATACGCCAGCTCATGTGTCTGAGGAGGTGCTTTATTTGTCCATAAGGCTTCAGGGGACGGCGGTGAGTCGTGCCAACCGAGTTCAGACCTCTCTGAGCAGCTTAACTGAGCCACTCCGTCTGCACAGCAACAGATGTAGTTCGCAGGGAAACCTTTCTCATCGCACAAGTGTCAACAGATGAAGTATTATCTAGATTAAACTTTGGCGAATACATTTTCTCTGCTGGCAAGAATATATCTATTGCAAGCAGATATTTTGTTTTCAGGAGGCATTATTCCTCAGAAGCATGTGAAATGAACGCACAGAAATGCAAACTCAGTATGGAAGGAAAGATGAGACCACAAACAATACAGTCACCATTGCCTGAAATGAGGTGAGGAATGAGCGAGACCTATTATGCCCAGAAGGTTCTGACTTCTTCAAGAACCAAGAAGCTACAGCCTGGCATGTTCCACCGTAAATGGCCCCTTTCTTACTGCAGACCAGGAACAAGACTGGCTCAATATACCAACTTCTGCTCTGAAGCAGGGAATAGAAGGCCACTTTGTACCACTTCTAATTTTTCTGAAAAATCTGAACATGTTAAAAGGCCAGAATGTAAAAATACATCACTCAGTTCTCTATGCCCTGCAGGTCTAGCTCTCACACTGAACAGCCGGCTCTCGCTCCACACTGCCCAAGCATAACTCCACAGGATGGACACAAGACTCAACACACCTATTTTTCTCACTGGGAAAGCAACACGCAGACATTAACTACTTATTCTAAGATAAGGTTCTTCAAGCTAAACAATGAAAAATTTACTCTTTCCCCGTCACTAGGGGAAATAAGGGATAGGCGTCAAGAGGCGCTAGTGAGGGGGAAAGAGTTAAGTAATCGACATATAGGAAGTCGAGAGGCGCTTGTGGGGAAATAAGGGATAGGCGTCGAGAGGCGCTAGTGAGGGAGAAAGAGTTAATCAAAATTAACCCAGTAAAAGTTTCTTGACAATTTCTCTGAAACGTCGGCCAGCACAGAAAAAAAAACCCATCTAATCATCGTGTCTGCCATCGGTGACATCACTCCTAAGGCCCCCAGTCTCCCTAGACTGAACTGTTCACTGAGAGAACGTTTTGGCGAGTATGCTGACACAGCAGGCTGTTGAAGAGAGGTTCTGATCAAAATCAAACCTAGAGCCTCAGATATGCTTGGTCTGATCCCCTCCCGTGTTTTCAAATAAAGGTTTCACCCTCCCTATCTATTCAACACCCAGACACAACAGAAAAACATTGCTGCTCACATGAAAATCAGGGTAAAGGCTTAGAACCACATGAGCTACAACCTTATGAACCTCTGGTACATTTAATATATCAAAGCCTTACAAACATTTTACACACTCAACATAACCACAAAAAACTTTCACATATCTAACATGGCACCATCCGAGAGACCTTTAACACACTCAACACAGCCGAAAAAAAACTTTCATAAGTTCAAAATTATTCAACTTTACTAAACTTTCACACACTCATTAATAATACAACCTTGAAAAAATAGCACACTCAACATAACACAGCCTTGTAAAATTTTCACTCAACATAGCACAGCCTGATATTTAATGTTTTTCCTTCTCGTCTTGACTGTTTTTAGAAATAAATACTAATTCTGCATTTTATGTTCGTGACCCCTCCCAGAAAAGTTGTTTACCATAAGTGTTTACCACTATGTTTCATCAATCTTCCTTTCAACAGCCCTCAAATTACAGTAATCCTTGTGAGGAAATGAGAACACCACTGTTCCAGCTCTGAAGGATTTTTCCCTCACATTCTTCCCAGTCTTCAACTGCTCAAACATCCTAGGTAAATTTTCAAATTTCGCACTTCATAGAGCACCAGATATTTTCAACAGGAGACAGGTCTGGACTGCAGGCAGGCCTTTAGCAGTCTCTGAAAGGAGCCACATTGTTGTAACAGATGCAGAATCAGGGCTTGTTGTTGAATTGCTGAAATAAGGCCTCATCTAGATGTCATCCATGGTACAGCATGAGTTGCGCCAAAATACAAATATCCTTCAACATCGATGCCACCTAAACAGATTGTCAGGTCTCCCAAGTATGGGCACTAATCCACTCTAATACCATACCAGATGCAGGCTTTTAAACTGTACTTTGGTAACAACCGGAATGGTCCTTGTTTTTGGATTGGAAAAATATATGATAATCTGAAGGAACACCTTTATAAGTCCATATTTCTCAAGTTATAGTGGCAGATTTTCACCCCTGAAAATTTGAAGGACTAAGATGAAATACTTTTCTAGATAAAGCCATGTGAAAGTGGCTCCTCAGAAATCGCTGTTCAAAAAGGGCCGGAACTTGGTTGCAAAACTATTTTTTTATGACAAAACTATTGAGAGTTGAGAGCTAAAACTTTGGATTTATCCTATTAGGAGGTGAATGCACCCGCTGGAATTTTTTCAGCCAAATCTGAGAGGGTCAAGCGGGAGCCATTCGGACATTTGACATGGAATGACCCATAAGTTCAATCTTTGTGTGTAAAAGACCTGGCCGAATTTCAATACTGAATGCACATGACCCTCGAGCAGTCAAACATTAAGAACCAACACACTTTGGGCTTGTAAATATTTTGGAAAACCTGAGTCTGTGAACGCAGATGGTAGGGCATCATCAAATGCAAGATAAGACTCTACTATGCACAGTGGAAGCCCCCCATCCAGAGGCACCTCTAACTTTTCTGGGCTCAACCTCATCTGCTCATCTAGGGCAGAGTGGAAAACGTTAATATTATAACACTATAATTTCTCCATCTCAACAAGATCTGTCTGGGCGATAAAAACTGCGACAAAAATCCTTTTACTGCGTCAAACAAGTCCCATAACTGAGAACAAGAATCATTTGTTTTTGTCTTTTCCAAGAAAGCAGATCTGTCACATGATAAAACACATCAACTGTGTCACAAAATCCCAGGTGAGTGAGCTTTTGTTTTTTCTTCAAGAATAGTTTGTGAATGTAGCAGCCAAACACCAATCATCTAGCACACTGCTAGAGAACGAAAAGCCTTGCAGAAAATTCTCAGCTGGCTATCTTTCACACCAAATTACAGTGCGGGAGAGGGATTTGGGACCTGCGACTCAACTAATCTCCTGCTTTCTGTATAATTGATAACTGTGGGAGGGTTATAAAGACTCAGAGAGGGTTCTGGGTAAGCACCGCAGGGCGCCCAGCCCTCTCAAAATCTGACTCAGCAGCCCCAGCTCCTAAATCTCAGCACACAAGCAGATGACCCCTCCAACCTTCTAAATTACAGTTGGAATCAAAATGACCACGATGCAGCAGAACCATTGGCACAGCACTCACTTACAATGCTCTCTTCCACAAGGGCCTTTTCACAGTGCTTCTTGACCGTTGCCATGCTGCTGCTCCGCCACAACGCTTTCTATCAAACTGACAGGCTGACCCGTTCCAGCATGATGTTCAACACAAATACTTCTGCAGCTGTACACACAGGTCAGAGTTCAAAGGTCAGATCCATCTCAGGTGGTACGCAAAACACTAAAGTGACATCCTTCCCTCCATCCTTCCATTACCTGGCCTATGGACTATGGACAGGTTCAAGTAGTGTCAGGGATACCTCTGTTAATTCCTCTGGGTGAAATGACTGAGTCAGCAAGGGTTATTCGAGAGTATTCTGACAGCGCCTGCGGTCCCCAGTGGTGTCGCCTTCTCTAGCTGAAGTGAAACAGTACTTCCTCTCTCCACATTTTTAAACGCCCACAACAGGCACACATCAGCCCCAGATACCGATCAATTTCAACTCCCACAATGCAACAGTCCAAGAGCTCAGGACACCAGAGCACACGCCTTACCAGCATGTGAGATAAAGAACTGGCAGAAGAAAAAATAGTCAAGTAAAAATAAAAATGAAAAGGAGACGGACAGTAGAGTTCAGAAGAAAGAATGAGAGTGGGCAGAGAGACAGTGATCTGATGGAGCGATCTCTGCATTCCATCCAAGCTACAATAAATGCGTTTTGACTTGTCCTCAGGACGACAAAATTGCAGCTCCAGAGAAGACCCCTAAAAGCTTTTTGGAAACACTTTCACCCAGTGATTAAGTAACTGTACACGTGAGCGTAAGCACCCAACAGCCATACTGCTGTCCCATCCCACTGAATGAACTCCGCCCAGCCCTGGCCCACTTTCATTACACCACCCCAAAATCTGCTCAAGCTTCTGCAATCAATTCAAGAGAAGTCAGACAAAGGAAGTCTAGGAGGGGCGATGCAGAGATGAGCAAGGGCTGCACTTTACACCTGGCGTACTTCAGCTGCTGCCCTAGTCAGGGAACCACAGGAGGGGCAGGCAAGAGTACTTCTGTGGTTAGGATAATATGGTATGAACGTGTAAATAATGCATTATAAATGCATTCATAATGGAAACAAGCATTATGAGACACCCTGGTTCCAACTTTATGAAAGGGGTATGACCTGACTCCATCCATCCATTATCTATAATACTTCTCCCTCATCAGGGTCGCAGGGGAACCAAAGCCCATCCCAGCCGACTACTGGCAAAGGCATAGGCACACCCTGGACAGCTGGGTAATCCATTACAGGGCCCACACGCCGTTCACACCAATCAACTCTTTTAGGCTGTGGATGAAACCCATGCGAACGCTCCACACAGAAAGATCCCAGGCCGGATTCGAACCTGCAATCTTCTTGCTGTGAAGTAACAGCAGTATTATCAAGCGCACTTTCAATATACTTTAATATTTCATTATACTTTCATATACAGTGCTGTGAAAAGAAGTATTTGCCCCCTCCCTGATTTCTTGTTTTTTTGCGTATTTGTCACACTTAAATGTTTCATATCATCAAGCAAATTTTAATATAAGAAAAAGATAACCCGAGCAAATACAAAATGCAGTTTTTAAGTGATGATTTCATTTATTTAGGGAAAAAAAGCTATCCAAACCTACCTGGCCCTATGTGAAGAAGTAATTGCCCCCCCAGCCCGTTAAATCATGAATTAACTGTGATTAACCACATTTTTTAAATTCAATTTCACTCAGGCCTGATTACTGCCAGACCTGTTAAATCAAGAAATCACATAAATAGAACCAGTCTGACAAAGTAAAGTGGGCTAAAAGATCTGAAAAAGCAACTTATCATTCCGCGATCTAAAGAAATTCAAGAACAGATGAGAAACAAAGTCACTGGCATCTATCAGTCTGGAAAGGGTTACAAAGCCATTTCTAGGGCTTTGGGACTCCAGCAAACCACGGTGAGAACCATTATCCACAAATGGAGAAAACTTGGAACAGTGGTGAACCTTCCCAGGAGTGGCCGGCCGACGAAAAGTACTCCAAGAATGCATCGACGACTCATCCAGGACGTCACAAAAGAACCCAGAACAACATCTAAAGAACTGGAGGCCTCACTTGCCTCAGTTAAATTCATGGTTCATGATTCAACAATAAGAAAGAGACTGAGCAAAAATGGCATCCATGGGAGCGTTCCAAGTTAAAAACCACTGATGACCAAAAAGAACACAAGGGCTAGTCTCACATTAGCCAAAAAACATCTTGATGATCCCCAAGACTTTTGGGAAATTATTCTGTGGACTGATGAGGCAAAAGTTAAAATTTTTGGAAGGTGTGCGTCCCGTTACATCTGGCGTAAAACTAACACAGCATTTCATAAAAAGAACATCATACCAACAGTCAAATACGGTGGTGGTAGTGTGATGGTTTGGGGCTGCTTTGCTGCCTCAGGACCTGGACGACTCGCCGTAATTGATGGAACCATGACTTCTGCTCTCTACCAGAAAATCCTGAAGGAGAAATAGTTTGTGACCGCGCACTTGGGTTACGCAGCAGGACAATGACCCGAAACACACAAGCAAGTCCACCTCTGAATGGCTTAAACAAAACAAAATGAAGGTTTTAATAAAACATAACATAACATGAGTGGCGAGAACAGGCCGTTCAGCCCAACAAGGTTCGCCAGTTTCTTTTTACTATTGTGAATACATCACTTCAGATACTCAATGACTCAATGGTATCTAGCCTAAGTCAAGTCTGCTCTTGAATTCCCAAGGTTTCTGCCTAAATAATATGGTCAGGCAAGCTGTTCCACATCGAAATTGCTCTTTGGGTGAAAAAATATTTCCTAATATCAGTGCTAAATTTACACTAGGTCAACTTCCATTTGTGACCCCGAGCTCTACTAACAAGACTTGGCCGAAGGAATCCAACATAATTCACTTTGTTAATCCCTTTAACACATTTAAAGACCTCAGTCAGATCGCCCCTGAGTCTCCTTTCCCTAAGACTAAAGAGATTAAGGATCTTCAGCCTCTTCTCACAGCTTTCATCTTTTATACCCGGAATCATCTTAGTGGCTCTTCTCTGAACTTTTCTAGAGCCTCTATATCTCTCTTAAAGTATGGTCCCCAGAACTGTACACAAAACTCCAGATGTGGTCTGACAAATGTGTTGTACAAGAGAAGTATGACCTCCTTGGATTTGTACTCAATACTTTTGGCAATGTATCCCAGCATCCGATTGGCTTTTTTAACTGCTACGGCACAATGGCTAGAACCTGTGAGGGTTTGGTCATCAATCACTCCCAGATCTTTTTCATGTGGAGCACATTCCAGTTTTAAACCTCCGATGCAGTAATCCTGTCTAATGTTTTTATTACCTATATGTACAACTTTACATTTCGCTACATAAAATTTCATTTGCCACATTTCTACCCAATTCTGGATTATATCTAAATCATACTGAATCACTTTAGTGGACTCTAAACTATTTGCCAAACCTCCCAATTTAGTATCATCTGCAAATTTAACTAATTTGCTCTCAATATTCCTATCAAGGTCATTAATGTAGATGAGGAACAGCAGGGGTCCCAACACGATTCTGAGGGACGCCACTCCCCACCATACTTAGCTCAGATGAAATTCCACTGATCACCACTCTTTGTGTTCTGTCCTGTAACCAGTTTTGAATCCACTCCAGAATACCTCTTGTAACTCCAATGGAGCTCATTTGAAAAATTAGTCTCTTATGCGGTACGGTATCAAATGCTTTCTGAAAATCCAAGTATATGATGTCATAAGCCCTGCTCTGATCATAAGTCCTGGTGGCCTCTTCAAAAATTCCAAAAGGTCTGTCAGGCATGACCTTCCTTTACGGAAACCATGTTGGTTATCCCTCAAGATATTATTACGTTCAAGAAATAATTCCAGCTCGTCTTTTATGATAGATTCCAGTATTTTGCATGTTTTGGAGTGACCTAGTCAATGTCCAGACTTAAATCCCATTGAGATGCTGTAGCATGACCTTAAACAGGCCGTACATGCTGGAAAACCCTCCAATGTGGCTGAATTAAAATAATTCTGCAAAGAAGAGTGGGCCAAAATTCCTCCACAGTGATGTGAAAGACTCATTGCCAGTTATCGCAAACGCTTGATTGCAGTTGTTGTCTCCGAGGGTGGCACAACCAGTTATTAGGTTTCGGGGGCAATTACTTTTTCACATAGGGTCAGGTAGGTTTGGATAGCTTTTTTCCCTCAATAAATGAAATCATCATTTAAGAACTGCATTTTGAATAAATTTGGGTTATCTTCATCTCATATTAAAATTTGTTTGATGATCTGAAACATTAAAGTGTGACAAATATGCAAAAAAATAAGAAATCAGGAAGGGGGAAAATACTTTTTCACAGCACTGAACATTGGTCCACACCAATGCAGACAAGTGATTTTGACTCCCTCTTAAATTCATCATATTTTTGTTTAAAAGGTCTTTGTGTTTGCTACTGCTATCTCCAAAAGACTGATTTCACATTAATTGCATGAATGCACTGTCAGTTGATGGCACCGCTAATTGTGCCCATCTTTATAAAGTTAAGAATTGTTGTCACTAGTGCCAGAGATGAAAGCAATATCGTGCATACAGCTTTGCGCGTCATTCACCGAATATGCTTTATGCTATTTTACGTGAATATGCCGTTACTGAAGTGAAAGCAGTTTTTTCGAGATTGTGAAACTATTAAAAAAGCTGCTTTCCAACACTTTCTAATTTACTGAACCTGAAAGTAGAAAGATATTTGTCTAATTTAGGGAATGTTTCAATGCCCAGCAAGGAAGATCGGTTGGCAAGCACCCCGCTCCCCTGCGTAATCACAAGCCCACATCGTGGAAAACAGCTCATTTCATGGCAGGGCATATTTTGGTTTCATCTGGGTTGTTTAGGCAAGGAAATCCTCAGTCCAGTGTATGGACTAAGAAATTGACCTTGGACCTCGAAAAAATATGTCAAGCTCACTAGGTCTTTGATTGGCTTCAGGTCCGGGTGGAGGTCCATCATTGAGATATTTGGCTTTTCTGTCGGTCAGCCTACTTTAGACATTGTGAGAATGTCACTGAGCAATGAAAGAGTATCTTTTGGCAATGTGACTTGGAAAAATTAGGTCAAGATCATTCATCATCAACAGGCTTCTGTTGCAGGGTAAGTACATATGCGGCATGAAAATAAAGAATCAGTTCTGCAGGGTTGCAGAGTTATTGAGAGTATATCATTATGGACAAACAGACAGACACAGACATAGACAGACAGACAGACGGCGAAATGATGACAATACCCATCAGCCTAGGGCCGAGGGGAAAAAACTACACCAGGAATTTGCAATATTTTTTTCTATTTTACATTGAGGAGGGGTACAGAAAAATAGTGTTATGTATGAGTATTTTATGTAAAGCACTGTATATCATTTGTAAATGGAGATTTGTTACATGCTGTTTTTGCTGCCTTGCTGGTCAGCTATTTATTTTGTTCTTCAGCACCCTCTGGTGGTGTGTCTGTAGCAAAACATGATCTGATGTAATATCAGTTCTTTGTAATAGACTAGTGCTTTCTAGAAGCTTCTGACATCTTCTTGCCTGGAGGGGGCAGGATTACCCAGGGATCCTGTAGATCTTTCCAGAATGTTGCTAGTCTATATAAATGCTGTGATTTTGGTCAGTAGGAGCAGAGTTTTTGTTTTGGCAACAGAGTTACATAGTGGCATTAGAGTGTTATTAGAGGATTGAACAGTGGATTATTTGTAGAAGTTTTTTTTTTTTTTATCAGTGAAGAATAAATTTGTTTAAGTTGTCATTGCTGGTTGTCTTTGTTGTGATTTTCAAGTCATAACAATAGAAATTAACATAATAGGTTCCCTTGCATAAAATATCTCCACAAGGTTTTGCAGAGGAGATGACATTATCAGTCCAGAACAGTGGGTACCAACCCGGGTCCTGCACATATACAACCCCATGGTCTTCTATAGCAGCTCTCACACAGCACACTTCAATCAACAAATGGACATCATGGTGAGCAGCAGAAGGATCAAGTGTGCCAAATTAAGGTTGAAATGAAATAAAAATGACAGTGGATCTCCAAGAGCAGGGTTTGGAACTGCTAATTTATAAGATGTAAGGACAATGAAAGAATTAGAAAAGGCCCAGACCACCAATTCTTTATGAATTACCATTATTGATTAATTATCATTTACCATCTTCTTTGGACGGTAAAAATTAATCGCCAAATTGGAATACATAGTAATGTTAATACAGGAAACTAACAGGTAAAGAAATTATAGACAGGCTATACTATATAAATTATTTGCTCAGAATGCGATAAATAGCAGCCTGGGTTCCAGGGAATTTTAAACATATGCTAGGCTATTGTTAAGGTCAACACCAGGAGTCAGATGAGCAATCCAACTGGTATTTTATTGACAGCAAAATGGTACAAGATGGGGACAGAGCCCCAGAGTGAATGGTGCGGACGGAACCCCCAATAATGAGAGACAGCTCAGCACAGTTGTTATAGGCTAAGCTCGGCTGCAGTCGCCGGCCAGCAGCTTCTGGGACGCTGCCAGGCATTACACATGAACTGAAGCACTGAACTGCTTCAGAGGATGAGGAGGTCGCTTGAAAGAAACGTGGTCCCACTCCTGGACCCTGATTAGGACTGGAAGCTTGTTCGATTTAAATATGAATGACAATAAAAACTTCTTAGAGAAAAGGCTGTCACTGAAGCACCAGCTGCATTTGATGAAGACAGAAGTTTTACTACTAAACATATGACTGGGATTTCAGTGCAAACACAACTTTACAATCAAGCAACTTGCACATGAACTGGACAGCATAAATACTCATTTATAGCTGTAGTATACGATCTGAGAATCAGTTGAGAAAGATTGAGACGTTGAGAAAAATTTGAAAAAAGCATCCTGCCCACACACACACACCCCTCCCCTTTGTGCTGCCTCATCCTTCCCACCGAGCACGTGTGGCCGTCCACGTGGAGACTCCCAGACACACCCCCTCTACCAGAGCAACAAGCTGGCCGGCAGTAAACAGACGGAAAACGTAAACGCGGAAGGGGGCGGGGACGAGGCGGAACGCGGAGCACAGGGAGTCAGAGCAAGCTCTCGGGGAGTGTCAAATAGAGCGAGGGGATTGGATGAGAGTAGGAGAGAGACGTTGACCAATGTAAGCCATCCAGCCGGATGGTTTACATTGGTCAACGTCTCTGCAGCCCTGCAGCCACTAGAGTGAATGGATTTTTTTCGTTTTTTTTGCTCTTCACAATGTGTAGATTGTACTATAGGACCATAACCACCATCTAAATGAGGTTATTAATAATGATCAAACTTTCAAATCGTATACTGCAGCTTTAAGTCATTAGATCATTAGGTAGGGCCCTATGATTTCCGCGATCATGGAATCGCGGACGGAATCGCGGAATTGGCTAATAAAAACGGAATCTATTGTTAAACATGGAATTTCACGGACGTCGACATAATTTGAAATGCTGTACGTAAAGCCACCCTCCGAATGCGTAACAAAATTTTTGCGCGACCAGTCTATGCAAAGACACGAATGTACGCGAAAATGTGAGCAGCCTTCCGTCAAATTCACCTGCTCCGAGTGTTTGAGCAACGCATCTCTTCGGTGCTACTGAAGATCCATGGGAAAAATTTTTTTGTTGTTGTTGTTGTTGCAGACGAGACCACTGATGCTAGGGATTGCAGTGTCCTAAACATCATCATTGGTCAGCTTATGTTGACTTAACAACTTATATAACCGTTAAATAGCCCACATTATTTCTTTTCTACTTTGTTAACATGTCCAAGCAAATTACAACATAACGTCGTCCCCCAGTGGTCAAATAAAAGTTGATGCATCCTTGTTTCAGTTTGTTCATGTTTAATCATTACTGTATTACATTTTGTCATGGTATGTAATACAATGTATTGGCATAACTGAACAAAAGTTTATTATAAATAAATAAATAAATAAATAAATAAATCTGATGCATCAAAATCAGACAACTGTTGATCCCTTGGGGAAACTGGGTGTCATTACTCCTGCCCTCATACATTCATATATACAATAAAATTATAAATGATTAAAAAGGGCCATTCAGACGAGTACATGTCAGTATAGCCGTTGTCTGCCTTTTTGACTGTAGCTTACACTTCGTTTCAAGTGACACTTTTATTTTGTAATATTGTTTCAGGTAAAAAAAATGTTTTTCTTTCTTCACAGTGCAAAGTTATATTGCGTCATTATGCAGTATTTGTTCTGACTTTAAGTACTGAGGAAAACTGAGCAATGTTGTGTTGCATCAACAAATTTAAGGTTATGTCTATTTAATTAGTGGACATTTTACTCATTAACATAAATAACATACTATCTCTGATGGTAAAATTGGTGTAAAAGGTAAAAAACAAAAAACAGAATTACAAAAAATTAAAACGGAAAAAATGGAATTGGGGGAAAAATGAAACGGAATTTGGAAAAAAATAAAATGGATTTCATAGGGCCCTAATTAGGAGACAAACGTGTAACAAGATTCAGCTGAGTGGGCAAAGACGTACAAGACACAAACCAATGACAACACATATACACCTAACAGACGCGCAAGCTGTTGAATTGCAAAGAGACACACAAGGGTTTCACAGGAGGGTTGTGACAGGCCATAATCCATTTGTCTAGGTGCCATATCTTTGCCAAAACAATCTAGGTTTTGTACTTTTTCCAATATAAACAACCAAAGGGCCCCACCTGGGACGTGAGCCTGTAATATGGGAACAAGCTTAGCCAAAAAAGAAGACCAGAGCCTCCAGGGAAGCAGAACTCAGCTGGAGTGCAGTTGGTCCACTCTCAGTAGAACATAGTGAACATACAAAAACTATCAGGTTAGCAAACAAGCTGTTTAGCTGTTATCAGGACCAAATCCAAGATGGAGGCCTATGTCGGCCATCTTGACATGGATTGGGCTTAAATTCAATACCAGCCTGGTCCTGGGTGTAATGATGGTGCATGTGAAGTTTCGTCAAGATCGGTTAACCTCTTAAACCTGAATGCCCCCGGTACTGGGGGCGATCATTACGCATCATAAATACAGCATGTTATCTAATAGCAACGTCATCATGCAGTATATCTACTTCACAGGAAGAAACGTGACAAAAAGCTCATGTTGACCATTTTTACCTCAACTGAACACATTTCAAGTAAATAAGCATTTAGCAAAATATAGGATAAAATAATATCAGCTCTCAATCGCTAGTGTTTCTACTGAATTTGTGCTAGGCATACAAACAATACATCAAATGAAAGAGGAAAGTCCACAGAATCCAACGATTTAAGCCTTGTCATTTTAAATCGACACCACACTCAAAGAACAGCACACATACACTTTAGATTCTACAGATGTGAGCAAAAAAAATTCTTACTTTTGATATTTTGTAATAAAAAAACTGTTTGAGGGTAAATCTGCACTTGCTATTGTTAGCCCAATGTGTCCATGTCATATCAAACCTAGATCTGCCAGTCTCCATACATGTTTTTTTCCAGGGCATTGCTTCAAAGGATGTCAAGTCCTGAGCATTCAGCTTGCTCGCAATGTATTTTCCTCTCTGCGATCGGCTTGTGATGCTGTCAGTAAGACTTTTTCAGTGGCCACTTGATTCTGTGGGCTCTGATGTTTCCAACAAACCCTAAACCACGTTAATAGCACAAACCAAGCCTGAGATGGAGCCTTGCATTTCCGGTGCATCAATACTTAAAGAGTGCGACAATATAAACGCTTAACTGGTTTGTTTGTAGTATTTTCGGTATGATTACCCGCTAAATATTCAACAGTCGTTTTCAAAAATTTTTCTGACTGAGAGTCCTTGCGCCACAAGCACTAAGATAGGCGGCAGTACAAACGCTAAACTGGGGTCGATTGCCTGATTTAAAAAAAAAATTTATCACGCCATTTTTGAGAAATAATTTTTTAAAATTTCTTAGTCCTATCTTTAACATTGGGGCCAAAATTTCAAGGGCCCATAAAACGGACAAAAATGATTCAATCAAAGATCCGAAAAAACACGTCTGGAGATATGGTCTAGTAGTATGTTATTGCAAATTTACACGAAAATTCATCAGGCCAAAAAAAAGAAAAAATGTTCCGGACGACAGACGACGGACGACGGACACCACACCACGACAATAGCTTATCGGCCCATAGGGCCTGAAAGCTAAAAATACAAAAAGGGAGAAAAAAATATGCAAAATAATGCAATATATTCATGTAATGGCAATTACATTCAGCAATCAGGTAGGTGTCTAGTTTCTCTCTCTCTTTCTCTCAAGGGAGCAGCCATGAGTCTTCCAGGAACAGATTCATGCACAGACCTCATGCCTGCACTTCCAAGAAATTCTATGAATGGGCTCCAAGTCTCCTTAAACAAATTACCCTTGTTCCTCAGTATATAGGTTATCTTCTTTAATGTCATGCATGATGCCATACCATTTAACCTTTCCTTAACCTGTCCATTTTTTTTCCAATGCAAAGCAATGAGCCTTTTGGCTTGTAGGATGTACATGTCTGTTCGTGTGTATTCCTTCTTTCTTAGTTTTAGATTAGATGGGTATATGTTCAAAATGTAAATCTTTGGGTCCAAAGGCACCTGAACTGAAGTGATTCTATCCATTACATATTTAACCTCCTTCCAAAAGTCCATTATCTTCCCACACTCCCAAATGCAATGAAACAGTGTTCCTTTACAGACATTACATATTGGACACAACACATATCTGGTATATTATTATCAAATTAATGTAACTTTACAGGTACGTATGTTCGCATCAGCCAATTATACTGCAGAAGATTTAGACAAGTATTTATGGATAGTTTTTGCGCATCTTAACAAATCACGTTCTAGTCCTCTATACTAATTTCCTCATTGAGATCCTTCTTCCAAGTTTCTAATTTTTTATCTGAGGACACTTTTATCTGTGGGAACCAGAAAGGATGAATTTATAAAAAGAAGAAATCAAGCGGCCTGTTGCTCCAGTGAGGAAAGTATGGGAGCATCATAATTTTGGTTATGGCTTGAGTATATAAAGCTACGTAATTGTAGATATTTAAAGAAATGTTTACTTGGTAGATTAAATTGGTCCACTAATTCTTGGAATGACAAAAGTTTCCCCTCTTTGCACAAATCCCCTATTTTTCTCAATCCTTTTTCTGCTCATATGCAGAAGCCCCCATCTGCTCTTCCAGGTTTAAATTCAGTATTGCCTCAGATCGGACTGAACTTTGACAAAGTCTGAAAAATTTTCAAGAATTTTTGAAGATCATACCAGACAATTATCATATTAACTTATAGGACTAATTGTGGTTTTCTTTAGTTCTTTTACTTCGGAGGAGTATATATAAAGATTTAAAGGTAAGCCTGAATTAATAGAAAATGCCTCCAAGTCTATCCAATCTGGGGAAGGTTCTTTTGAAAAGTGAAACATAATTGTGCGTAGTTGAGCTGCCCAGTAGTAAAACTGCAGGTTATGGCATTAGAGTCCGCCTCTATCGTATGGTAGATAAAGCAAGGACGACTTTAATCTTGGCCGCCTGTTTGCCTAAATAAAATTTGTGAAAGCCTTTTTAAACCGTTGAAAGAAATTCTCCTGTGGTGGCAAAGGTATATTTTGAAATAAATAGAGGAATTTGGGAACTATAATTCATTTTGAGAAGGTTTATTTTGCCAATTAAGGAAATGGGCAATATAGACCACCTCCCCAATAGCTTGATCACATGCTCTGAAATGGGGTTATAATTACTCGAGACAATATCGTCTATGTTTGTTGTTATTTTTATACGTAAGTATGTAAAAGATTATATGCTGGTTAGATTATATGCTGGCATATATGCTGGTTAGGTTTTTCACTTTCCTTCTCATTGAGCAGTATGATTTTTGATTTTGTATTATTTACCTTATATCCTGATATCTCCCCAAATAATTTGATATGGTTGAGTAATGATGGAATTGATCTACTTAGTTCTGTAAACTGGGTAACTGGAAATTTTACATGCAGTTTTACGATCACTAGAGAAGCAAGGAAACTGAAAATCCTTCGAAAACATTTAGTGTTCCTGGAAAATAATTTTCTGCTTGGTTAAAAGCGAGAAACTCTACAGATTCAAGTCTTAAGTTGCGATCACCTTCCCAAAGCCAAGTTCAAAAATGCCCTCCCACTTGATGATGTCCCTACCGCTCCGTGGTCATAATTTATATTACAGGTCTGTTTCCAGGGCCAAAAAATAATTTTTCAAACTTGGGGGGAATTCCCTCCCCATTAACTTGTATTTAATTATATTTCTTACATCGTTCTATTCTTCCCCAGAGCTAGTAGCAGTACATAAATTCCATGTAAAAGTGCAAATACTAATCTAAAAAGAGGCTACAGTGTTACATTTACTTAATATATCAGTCACAGCATAATTTCCTGTAAAACCATTACTTTAATACGTTACTTTTACTGAAGTAAGATTTTAAAGGAGGAGACCGCTCTTCCGCAAAGTATTTTTCAGCGGAATTCTTGAAGTGTCTAAAACACATATTTTAATTTGATAATAATCCAGTGCAATGCATATTTAAACCAGTGAGTCTTCAAATTGGCTTCAATATCAGGGGCTGAAATTTTTACTTTGGGAATCTTCTGATTTTGAATTTGATCTTCGGAAGCCTCACCTTTAAATGCTTAATATCCTAAACCTCTCACAGTTTACATCTCCCGATTAGCCACAGTTGCTCAGACTAATCGATGAAAACCGACCACCGTCTAATTTGTATTCGATGGCATTGTTATGCACTGCATCACAAAATTATGAGGTGTGTTCTGTGTAAAAATGACGACATGAAATATCAATATGTCTTTATAATTTCTCCGCACGTGTAGCAGCACAGATTTGCGTAAATTAGTTTGCATGGCTCGTTAAGCAATAAGCCACGAGAATCCATTCTACAGTGCCTGACAAAAGTCTTGTCGCATAAGGACATAGTGACTAAAAATAGCATATAATTTTATTTCTAACCAATCAATCGTTATATTAAATGGTCCATTTTAATTTCAAGGCCTTTTACATTAATATTTTGGTGCAAAATGAAACCGTCAAAAAGTGTTCTGATGTTCACAGCTTGGCTATGCCCATAACATCTGTGTTTGCTTGGACAAAAGTCTTGTCGTCTCTTCAGATGATGCAACAAATCGCAGATTAGAGTTTAACCTATGACAAATACTGTAATTAACACATTCCCAGATGTGTATAGAAATAACCCCAGCACACCAGACTTTCATATGAGGTGCGACTAGACCTCTGACAACATACCAAAGATTCAACCGCAGACCAAAGTGCTGATCATCGAGAGCCTGAAGACTGAGTCTGCTGCTGAGATGGCAGACATCTTTAATGTATCCAAATGTCAAGTGGAGGGGATGAGAAAAAGATTTGAAGAAACTGGTGACGTTCATGGCAAGCGCAGGTCAGACAGACCCCGGTACGACAACTGTTTGAAAGGACCGTTTGTTGCTTCAACTGTACAAGGCTAGCCCTTCTTCAACTACAGCGAAGCTACATGAGGAAATGTCACCAAAAATCCTGTTATCTACAAGAAGAATTTGTCAAATTCTCTCTCAAAGTGGTTTTCATAGCCAAATTAGAACACAGAAGTCTGCATTAAACAGATAACAAAAAACCAGCATTGCATTTGCCAAGGCCCAGAGCTCGCAGAAAGGATTGATACTGGAAAAGTGGCTGAAAGTTTATTTTTCTGGTGAATCATCCATTGAACTGCATGCCAGGCACCGTACAAGACCTGTTGGAACCCTCATGGACCCAAGATTCTCCCAGAAAACAATCATGTTTGGTGGAGGAAAAATCATGGTTTGTTGTTACATCCAGCATGAGGGTGTGAGAAAGATCTGCAGAGTGGATGGCAACATCAACAGCCTGAAATATCAAGAAGTTCTTGCTGCCCTACTTATACTGCTGCTCCTTCTCATTCTTCTGCCTCCATGTCACAGTTCCTGAAAGCGAAGAAGGTGAAGGTACTCCAGGATTGGCCAACCCAGTCACCTGACATGAACATTATTGAGCATTTCAGGGGTAAGATGAAGGAGGAGGCTTGGAAGATGAAACCATAGAATCTTGATGAACTCTGGGAGTCCTGCAAGACTGCTTTCTATGCCATTCCAGATGATCTCATCATCAAGTTATGTCAGTCATTGCCAAGACGTATGGATGCAGTCCTCCAAGCTCATCGGAGTCATACGCAATATTAATTCTTTTTTCCAAGGCACCATGGCTTTATGTTCTGATATTATAGTGGCATATTTGTGTATTCAAAATAAAGTGTATGTATAATTTCCACATTTTTTTTCAATGC